>CM062820.1:182372166-183100419 GCA_031772625.1 Pinus tabuliformis
AAAACGACTTGAGAGGAATATGAAACGGCACACTCTTATTGGAACTAGCCTAGAATTAGTGAATTGGGTTGTCCCAATGGTTTTAGAGTTGTAGTAGTCTAGTTTGGCGGTTCATATTGGCTAAGGTTGGTCTTGTATTGAACTGACCTTAAAACACCAAAGTAACTAGTTCTCTACTAAACTGACCAATTCTGAAGAATGTAGTCCAACATAGCTAATGAGCACCAAATATTAATTTTTTAATGAAAAATACCTAAAAGGAAAAAAAATATCTTAACCCTAGGGCCCTACAAACCTAACCCTAGTAATTAATGGTAATATTTAATTTTTAAAGTTAAAGCAAAAGTTGACATTCCCCTTATCTTTCTTTTTTGAAAATGAAAGATAAGGATAATGTGAACTTTTACTTAAATTCTTAATTTAATTGTTTCAGGTTGTTTCAAAGTGGTTCCAACTTCATTCAATTGTCAGAAAGTCAAATTTTAGATCCCATTCAAAACTTAGTGGTGACTGTTTGAACGCTTCTTTGTAATGAGTCCTAGACTTTGACTTCCAAATTTTCATGTGCATTTATTGCATAATCATATTCCCCCTGGGGCTTTGCAGCATAAGTTGATATTTAATCCATTGCAAGCACTTGACCTAGCTCAGGGAACCATCAACTACCCTCCAAAGTTTCTCCTCAACATTGAAATTTTCTTTGGAAGTGGGCATTCATTTTATCCATTAGATCATTTTTCCACTTTGGTCGTATAAAAACAACCCTACCGACATATGCTTGACAATCCATCTCATTTTTACTGCTACCTTATAAACACTCTTAAACCTTGTGTATCCAATCTAAAAGAGGAAGAACCAGAAAGGGCCTTCTTTGCCCTCTTCCCAACCCAAAATATGTTTAGCTTCTCTCTTGTGCTTACACTCTAGTCTTCTCGCAGCTTCAAAATGGTGAATCTTAAACACGGTCTCATGATGTGCGTTCAGGGAGGCATAATTCACCCTTACTTTGCATCAAATTACCCCCCTAGAATTCCCTTTATCTTTACATGCAAGAATATATTTTCCTTGTGGAGGATTGTTAAGCTTCCCATCACTATTTCGCTTCCCTCTCCTACCCTCATGAACCTGATAAGCTGAATTTAACCAATCTCATTTAATCTGAGATAAACAACCCATCAAACTGGGTAGATTGAGTGGAGACCCTTTTAGAAACTAAATCCATCCCTCCACAATGATATGTCCCTCTCCAATAACATCATCATGCTTTCCTCAAGATCTATCATTCCCATGATCACCATAAATTTCCCAGTCCTTCACTTAAATATTTGGTAGCGTCATCGTTCAGATCACTTATACTTTGTTGTATTGTTGCTTGTGTTATGATTTTCTTTAATGGCAATATCTCCCTGGTAGGCACGAATAAACAAATTCAATTTCTTATTGAACTCTTGTGTTAACATACTTAATTTTCATTTTGACCTATTCGGTTTCAAATTCTAGTGTGGTTGGTTTACTGGTTGACTACTAGCACTCACCAAGTGTTTATTGATGATCATACTTAGTTTAGAGTGAATGTTGGACTATACCTTGAAATCCAAGCCCCAAGAATATGCAATTATCATGGAACATTTCAGATCTCATACTTTTCTATAAAGGAATACACTATTTTCATTCATTAAGAAAAGTTATATGAGAAAGAACCGAGTGGTTATGCTTTTCAACATTTTCACCTACATTTCCTATTTATCGTTTTCTTATTGAATGGGAAAGTTTGGATTTTGGATTTTCAAATTAAAGTTCTACGCTGGTGGTGTTCATCTCGCATTTTGGTCTCCTTCTAAAATCTTGTTTGGTATGTGAAAAACGAGCATTGGTGCAACTTTTAGTGGTGCAATTTTCAAAGATATGCAAATTCTATATTGATTTAAGACACACAATGTTTAATATCTACATGATACCTTTTCTTGACATTCCATTCATAAATTTGAAATTTATAACAACTATAAATTTTACTAATTAATTATTATATTGATTATTACAAAATTGAAGATAAGGAAAATAATATATAATGTAGGTTTATCTGAATGGAAAATGTTAAGACAAAGGAATAAGTATATAATGATAGGTGGACCATAGGGGTTGGGTTCCTTACCATCAATGTATTCTATATAAGGAGGGAGAAGAAGGAGAAGATGCCATCACTTTTTCTTGTGTAATTGAGGACAAGGCTAAGAAGAGACAACATATTAATGGATTGATGGCTGATGCGTGACTTGTTTTTGAAATATATGGAGCGATAAGGTCTATGGCTAGGTGAACAGTAGAAATCCAAATATTTTTTGCAATAATCAATCTTGAGTGAATAGAGTGTCGTATCTACATAGACCTTTGCAAGAGTACTCTATTCTAGGTGATGATAGAGTACATCATTTCCTTATTGGAAGTAATTAAACTTTTATCATGGTATAATTAAATTATAAATATTTAAAATACTAGATGTTCACAATCAATTTTATAAAGGGTTATGGGCTTCTTTATTTTTTTGCTCGAATTTTAAATATTGAGATATAAATTTGTAATGAGAATATAATGACCTCAATTATTTGTGAATGCTATAAGTATCTACTATGTGTATTTTTTTCAAATCAAATAGGAATATGGTCAACTTTGTTTTTGCTAATGAAAAAAGACACAAACATATTCTATTATATAATATTTTTTGTTATTGTTAACAAAATTATTATCAACCATGGTTTATTTAGAAAATAACATATATTAAACTATATAATGAATTATTAAATTGATAACTATTTAATATGGGTTGACTTTTAATGATGTTTCTATGGATCATCTTATGATGTTGTGGACTATTTAGAAGTCACGTCACTAGTAAGTCAAGTTTTCATGTCTCCTTCTCATGTTTATACAAAATAAAGTAGAGAATGGATGGGAATATTTAATTCATGATACTAAAAATGGGATAAAAAATTATCTTAAGTTTACACACAATATATTGACAACATATCCATGTGAGAAGTACTAGAGTAGAGGGATTGGATCAACCAAGCCTTTTCAATATATGAAAATATTAGGCTTCAAGAGTTCATGTGTTGTAGTGATGGATGTATTAAAGAGGGACAATCAAATTAACTCAAACTAGTAGAATGGGATATTGATGGGTAAAGGTTAAGTTGTACCTATTATGGGAGCCTCATCTTTAGTATCTCCTTCGTCTATATGTTCTCCTTAGGTTATGGAATGTTTTCACAAAACTATTTTGAGCATTAACATCTGTTGATTACATAATCATCCTATTTCATTAATAGAATTATATTACTTGAGAAAACAAGTAGAAAAAATCCTATTGGTATGCTAGTAACTTGGTGTAGGATGGGATCGTGAAGCTACAGTATGCCCCGACAGACGATAAAGTAGTTGAGATACTAACAAAGTCTCTTCCTAATAAGAAGTACAAATATCTTAGAAGCATGTCCGGTTTAGTTGATGTTGTTGATTTTGTTGATGATGATAAAATTTTGGAAGAGATTTTTTGAGGCCTTGTGTGTGAGACACATTCCCTAGGAGGACATCTATTCGACAGTATGTGTCGATGTCTAGTTCCCAAAGTACGGAGGGTGGCATTGGTCATGGAGATCTAACCTCAGACATACACCTAGATCCCTGGGTTGATGGTTAGCAAGTAAGCCTGATGCTACCTAGAGAGGCTAAAATCTTTAGTCCATATTAGTCCCACTTGGATAGATTTCCCTGGTCAAGAATCTAGTCTGTGGCATTGTGGTGCCTAAACTGTTGAGAGACCTTGGATAGATTGCCTTGATCAAGATTCTAGTCCATGGAATTGCGGTTCCTAAACTCTTCATAGTTCATATAGTTTGAGATATTTCGTATGATATAGTTTTATCATATTGATGCTCATTGTAACACCCCCTACCATCCTAATTAAATGTCTTTACCCAGACTTGAGTCAGTAAGAGAGTATGACTAATAAATAAAAGATTGGTTCACATGAAAGTATATAAAACAAGAAAATACGAGATAATTTTTACACTTGATACTTAGTTAAGTTTGTTGGCCCAACTTAACTCTTAAAATGACCATAAATTCCATGGGGTGAGATATGCATTAAAAAAATGACTATTCCTTCTTCTTACTACCATACAACAAAATAATGTGGGCACGGTGAATGATTCTTCAGGGACTAGCAGATATTTTAGAAGTGAATCGCACATGGTCGAGGGTAGAGAAAAGAAAGAAGAAATAAAATTATTTTAACGTCCATGAAGCCAAAGATAGCCTATGGGACATATTTCTTCTTCATCTGGTTGATGTATTCGACCCTTTTCCTGTGAAGCCTCATAATAAACACTCCCAACTTCTCGACAAACCCCTCGCTAAATAGATTATCCCAAGTGCTAGATGCCAAAATATATGCATAACTTTCCTTGTTGTCTTTGAAGGCCTCACATTCTAAAATGAAATGCTTTTCTATTTCCACTTTTCCAATAGAACAAAAAATGCATACTCTTTCCTCCCACACTTCTTTTGGCCTTTTCCAGTGCCCTGTTTCACAACAGAGTTGATGAAAATTAGTCCTTAACTGAGCAATAAGAATTTTGGCTCTCCAAAAAATATTGGCCTCTATGTACGCTTTTTGTTGATGATTATGAGTGGGATTAAACACTTCAATATAGTATGTTTTCTTTCTCCCTAGCTCCTTCTCCCATGTATGCTTGTGGAACTTATCCATAACAAAAGATTTTATCTCTTTACTATTTATGGAACATGTGTTCAAGAAATACCCCATTTACTAAACCATTTGTTATTTTGCTGCATCCAAGTATTTTTTCTTTTGCACAATATGTCATTAAAGACAACTTAGTCATCTACCCTCTTCCATTTGCTCAATTTTTTTGAAATACCTTATAACTTGTACTATAGCGAGTGCTTCAATAGGAAAATGAGCCTTGAGTTAACAGAACCCAAAAGCGGCTTTTTCAATGTTAAGACATTGTCTGAGATTCACATATCTGTGGCAGGCCTTCAGACTCTAAAGTATTTCACAATCCACGTTTATTACACCGAAGATGTTTATAATGGGGAGTTTCTCTCGAGGACTTTCGTCGTCTGCCTAGAGCCTATAGGAATATGACATGTGTTTGAAATTAGTATCCACCATGTTTACTCAAATCACATCATGATAAATGAACGAATCAACATGACGTCGACGCTCGGCTAAGTTCACGAATGAAATCGAGCTGGAGCTCCAACTGATTCTCGAACTGAATCTTTGACGGGATCTCCAACCGATTCCTTCTGACAAGCTAGATGCTTAGCATGTTGCATCATTGGGCTTCACCTATAATAAGAAACATTGTAATAAGAAGCATGACACAGAATATATCCCACACACCACTCGAAGCGGAATCAGGGAGGCAGTCCAGAGGATTCAAGAGAAACCATTATCAACACTGCACCTTCAACGAAATAACCTAGCCCTAAGATAAGTCATCAAGGCTCGCCCGTTGATCACAAAACTACACAATTATTCACCATCTTTATTACTAGAGACTGAGCTTTCTCACCTCACCGTACCAAGCAACACGCAAATTTGAGCATGCTCGTGAGAACAAAAACAGAGTCCCGCAGGAAAAAATGGTTTCGAAATGTCCTACCACAAAAATAGAAATGAAGTTGCGGCCAATGTACAACTCACAGGTTATATCAAAAGGCTCCATTATGCATTTAACATGCCACAACCCATGCCTCCAAGGAAAATGCATCGATGAATACTACATCAGACACATGAAGAGACTCAATTATTAAATTGTCGTGGGCTCTCTAAAAGGAAAGCTCCAATCTATAGATAAAATGAAAACGTTGAATGTTTATAGATATATATAGTCATCACTTGAATTTGAGATTATTAACTTTGGAGGGAACAACTTTGCACAGGGAAAAATGATAGAGACGTAAAAAGGACCTTTGATTCACGTGACCCAGGATTTTGAGAGTCCCATAGCAAAGGAATCAGATGTGAAGGAAATGGACGTTGACTCAAACAAACAGGATTCAGGCTTCGTGCTAGAGGAGAAGAGGCCAAACCCACTCAAAAGGTAGCTAACTTCATTTTATCTTTATTTTTCAATTATAAGAATTATTGTTTCTTATCCGTGAGGAACTTTTGTTGGCTTAGGTGCGATTCTGAATGGTAAATATTCTTCCAACATCGCGTGGAGATTTCATGTTATGCCATCTAGGTGCTGTCGACCAGGCGACAATGCAAACTATTGGTTGCATTAAACTTTGTAGACCACACTGGTGAACCAATGTTAACTTGGGTCTCCTAGTTCGATCAATTGGGTTTCATAGAATTCTCATTTGTCCACTATTCTAACTATTGCTTTGTTTTCACTCCTTCTTTCTTGGCCTTTTCCCATAATTGTAATTTCTTATGGCCCTATTAAAATTTTATGATTACCATAGAGTGTATTTTTTTTGGTGTCATTAATTTAAGATGTTGTAAACACAATTTTTTTTAGATGTAAATTTTATTCTAATAGGAAACAAGTGGAAAACAAGCAATATAATGACATGTGCCCTAAACTTTGTGCCTTGCTTGGCATGGATTTTCAGGGTGTGGGAAAAGTTGATAGAGGATTTAATTGGTTATAGTTGACGTTGTTTTTGTGATTGATGATCTGATGTTGAATGACATGTATAGATTGGAAGTGACTATAGTCGATGTTGTTTTATTTATTGATGATCTCAAGTTGAATGGCATGTATAGATTGAAATATGGCATCATAGATCAAATGATGATGGGATATTGAATTCTAAAAGAAAAGTTGATAGTGAATTCACTAGGGTTTTTTGCTCCCAATGGAGAAATATGCCTGAGATAAAATCACTACAGGAGAGTTCTTAGGAATCCGTTCTTGAAATTATCTTAACTTGCTTAAAATTCCAAGATGAGTTTCCTTCCATGGAGCACTCTTGGAAGCTCCATAGACATAAACTGACGCTAAAATTAGGTTATTTCCTAGCCATCTCTGTCAAATCTTTGTCATATTTTCCCAAAACAACATACTTTCGATTTAATATGAAATTTTGTTCATCAAATTTGGAAAATACAGAATGTAATGATCTAATAAATCATGTAATAATCGTCATCTAATTAACCAACTACTTTTTTTTTAAACATAACAAGATTATCTCATAAAATTTATGACAATAATCACTAAAAACAAACCCAAAAACACAAAATAACAAGTATAAGTGTTCTCGAATGCTTTTAAGTAACTCTAATGTAACATTAATATATGATTATAATATATATAAGATACAAGGAAAATCATTATCATTGTGATATAGAAAGTTACAGAACAAATAAAATCTGATCCAATGCTATGAGCAATATTTTGAAGAGCATAAGTTGCCATCAAATCCAAAGCTTAATCCTTATACCTTCATATCGTTGAACAACTAATACATAGTTATAAAAATTAATTAGAATCTAGGTTCACTATTCTGAAGTCAAGTTAGAAAAGTTGTAGTTCTATTGTTTTTCAAATTATTATGCCACACAAATCGTAAAACTATTTAATGCTCATCTTTGTCATATTTTCCCAAAACAACACACTTTCCCTCAAGACCTCGATCAATATTTTTTTTTCAAACCCATTAAACTACAAACAATCCACAACATGGATTTGACAGAGGTGTGGATTGTTTGGATTGTGTATTTTGTGTAGAGCCTGGAAAACCCAAAGCAGCCCTGTTCCCGAATCCCCATTGGACACAATCTCTATTTCAACCCATTCTATGTGTCATGGTGAGCGAGAAAAAGTATCCATTACAACCGAGCAATAATGACGTCAACGGTAAAATCATCGAAGAAAAATAGCAGAAGAAGACTCACCTGGAGCACATCCTACTTCATCCTGACACCCATGTTGGCTCCATTGAGAAGAATACCTAGTCCCTCTGGGTTTACGAAGGCAATGAGATGGTTCATTGGAGCATCCTATACGTGTTAGGTCTTTACAATATTTTCGATGAGATCCTCGTCAATGTGGCTGATAACAAGTAGCGGGGTCCCTCCATGGATTCCGTGAAGGTGACCATCAATGTGGAGGATAATTGCATCAACGTTTACAACAATGGAGATGGTGTTCCCATGGAGATTCACTAGGAGGAGGGTGTGTATGTGACAGAGATGATCTTTGGGAATTTGTTAATGAGTAGTAACTATGATGACTTTGAGAAGAAAAGCACCTGTGGAAGGAATGGGTATGGTGCCAAGCTTGCTAATATCTTCTCTACTGAGTTTATTATTGACACTGTTGATGGGAAGAGGCAGAAAAAGTATAAGAAGGTATGGCTTTGTGCTTATTATCTCTACTTTTGTTAGTTTTGTATGGTGATTTCCTCTAGGGCTTTTAGGGCTTTCAGAGTAAGGACATTTGATTATACATGGTTGTTTGTCAGAACTGGCTCGAGTTATATTCCCTTTTTCTTGGACTAGGATAGCTTTAATCTTCCAGATGTGTTCATTTATTATTATGATTACAGAGCATATCCTTTCTTTTTATGGCTTTGATTCCTGTTATCAAAGTTATTACCCGTTACTCGGCATTGTTCTATTTTATCTTTCACAAAGGGTTTGTCTCAGAACATTCATACGAGGATGTGATCCCTTAATAGGGTTTTTAGATCGAGAATAGTTGCTGACATTTCTATGACATGGTTGTTTGTCAAAAGTGGTCTGAGTTATATTCTTCTCTGAGGCTCATTTTTTTTGTCTTTTCCAGAATTAGATAGCTTTACTCTTCCAGACGTGTTCATTTCTTATTAAGATTACAAAGCATATCCTTTTTTATGGTTTTGCTGCCTATTATCCAGAGTCTTACCTGTAACCCAGTTCTGGCTACTTCTCTTTGTTCCTTTCTATAAAGCATTGAATGGATCTCCCAAAATATTGAATTTTGTTTATACAATGCTTCATGCATTTCGAGTAAAACACTAAAATCCATATGGAAAAGGTATGTGTTAGATGTTTCTTATGAATGCATAGATAAGGTTGGTGTATTTCATATATTCTCATTGCAATAATAAATGTTGAATCTAAATCTTCAATGATCCATGGATTGAGTTTTAACTTATTGAGATCTCTGTTTGTATGGAATTGAGCTCAGTAGTCGTATAACAACTTTGAGTTCTATTATTCATCAAGTGTTGTACATCTGGAATTGGAATTGGGTTAAGTAGCTACATAACAACTTTGAGTTCTATTCCAAGTGTGGGTACTTGCCTTTGATTTCTGGCACATAGGAAAGCCTTGAAAGTGCGAGAATATGCAAGAATAATCTCATGCGAGAAATAACCATTTCACTCTATGGTCTTATGTGTCAGCAACAATGGCTTTCATAAGTGGAGTATTCTCCCATGATAACCCAAAACACTGGTGGAGAGAAGAAACCAAACAAACTGGATGAATTAGGAACATCCAGGATTGGTGTCAAAACTAAAGCCATTCCATATCCCTGCTAGAATAGGATATTTCTTAAGATATAAGTTGGGTTGAATATGTTCCATATATAAAGGTATGGACAAAGACACATCATCAAGAAATTCCATGGTGTTACCTTAGTTGGCTGATGTACCAACCAAAATCCAGCAGACTGTCGAGTTAAATACCATAATGAAGTACCTATTTCAATGTAATTGATATGTGGAGTAGGGGTGTAAGTGTCTTTACTGATGTTTTTGTTGCTTTTACCAAATAGAGAACATGGGCTTGACCTCATTTATTGGTAGGTGAATACTTTTAAAACCTTTTCCTTAACAATTGTTAACATGATGAGTTTTGTTAGAATCTACCTTATGAGGAAATAAATGGTGTGAATGTCATGACCAATGTTTTGGCTGAGAGAGTTCCTACAGGACAGATATTAATGAGACAACAACACTTAAGGAAAGATTAGTGGATTAGTTACTAGAACAACAACAAGATGCTAATCAAAATCAACATTGTGAGAGCTTACTTGGATAGATTTGACATTAATATTAATCAATAGAAAATTGTGAAAGGAGGTGATGTGGTGATTGCACACAGGTTGAATTTATTGTAGGAAAAAGTCAATGATACTCATTGAAAAAGATAAACCTTCAAAGATTTGTCATAGCATAAATTAATTGAAGATAGACATGAGAATTATTCTACGGGATCAAAGTGATCTCAGGTGTACTATGAAGGTTCTGTAGATGTGCGTGATGGAAACATCTCATGCCTGAATGTGCAATAACCATACTTGATTCTAGTTCACCTATACATCTTCCATTCATCTTACACTCCCAACACAAATTTGAGTGCATGCTAGACAAAGGTCATTTTGTCAGAGGTCAACCTATGCAACATATTGCTTAGCAAACCATTTTCAATACAACATATCACATAATTTGAAGGTTGGTTTGTGACTACAAAAAATAAGATACCCTGGAGACTTCAAAATGAAAGTGAAACACAAAACAAGAAGCAGAAAGAAAGAATTGGGGATTTATATGTTGTACATGACATTTAAATCCCTAATTTTTTTGTGTAGAGAACAATACAACATTGGACATGGGGCCTATAGTATGTCAGAAATTTCTATGTTAAGATGTCTACACCACTTATTATATTGTCGCGTGATTAATGCCTCTATTTTATAAGAAATCCTGCTAAGGTACAACAACCAGGAATAATAACTTGGATGGAAACTTTTCAGAAATATAAACTCTCTGTTATGTTTTGGATACATAACACTTTATCAATTTTTCCATGAACATAGTGGGTTACTCTACAATGTATGATACCAAACCTCTAAATCTATATGTTCTTGGTGAGTACTTGGAATTTGGAAATGACCATAATATACTATAGATCTTTTTAGAACACACAAAAGAAATGTCATTTCACTACACAAAAACTACAAAATTTTAAATCCAATATAAAAAAATTTATTAAAATATTGCCACTGAACCAAAACATTTTTTCTTGATGCCAGGCATCAAACATAATGATTGCATTTAACAAACAATCAAAGAAAAATCATATAGCGACAACTTCTTTTTAGTGGCCATAGTGTTGTTTTTTGTAACTGAAGCACTGTGAGCATGTTTTTAAGGTATCAATAATTATATGTTCCTTAATATGTTATTGGCATTGTTGAGGAATTTCATAAAGTTGTGTGTTTTCAAAACTTTCATGGGACTTTGCATGATGTGGATTTCCTTAGAGAATTTTTTTACTTATGTTTCTATTTCATGTACTATTATCTTATGTACTTATGTTTATATTTCATGTTGGGTAAATTAGCATTGGAGCCCTGTAACTAGCACAACACTCTCTCAATTTCTTTCTTTACATCTATTGGAGGAGCCTAGCCCATTGGGTTTTACATTGAAGAAAACAGGTTCCTTCATAGAACTTATTTAAATGAATCTCTCTCAAAGGGGTTTGGCAGTTTCATTAGTTATAGATAATTCAAGCACAGAGGTGGGCATAATGAAAGATCCAAATGTGTGGGAGAACCATCTATGGTCGACAAGGACAAGGCCCCTAATTTTCTAGCCTCATTTTTTATAATTGGTTCTTGGGAGGTAATGTACAAGAATTAACCGTCAAGTTGCATATAAATTCATCAGTTTTTTATAACCACATATGGAAATTGTAAAATTGTACAAAGTAACTCAGATTTAATGACTTTTCCTTAAGTTAAATGACTACGATACTAGCACATTTCAAGATACAAAGATGATTTGGTGAAAAAATGCTATTATGCAAAACATAAGCTTGTTTGGGAAGTATTGGAGAGTGGTTTGAAGAGAAAGATAGAGGTTCAATGGTTAGATATAACCTCTTTGAGGGCCAATTTTCCAGACAATGAACTTGACACCTTAGAGATTGAAGTAAGTATCCAAGTTGTTTATTTTTGTGTCTAAAGTGATGTGGTGCTAAAGCGCAGGTATATCTAAAGCAATATATTTTCTTCTATCTCATCCAGGTATCCAGGCCTTCACTTTTCTTTAGGGATACATATCCTCAGCTAAGAAAGAATATTGTTTGGTAGGTTTCTTCTGACATTATAGGAGGCCACACATGTATATGCTGGTCATCAACTCATTTCATAAGATATGTTGATTCAATAAGGTTTTAATTTCCCAAGGATTAAACATTGTAGACATTTATTTGAATGGAATGTTCATCATGTTCTAATAATATAAGTTAATAATTCCATATCTTCAGTAAATGAGAAGAGAGGTTGCTTACTTTCATTGAAATGATAGGAGTTCCACCTTTTTAGTGGCCCCAATGAGGAAATGCAACTAGAATTGAAATCTCTTTGTTTAATGAGCTTCTCACATTTAAAAATGTTGTATATTTAAAATCTCAACACCAAGCTTGCTAATGGTACATGTTACAAGTATTATGCCAATAGCAAGTTGTGACCATAATTTAACATTCTTGAGAACTTAATGTTACACAACCTCTGAAATTAGGAAATTAGTCAAATCATTATTCAATGCTTGGAATGTAAATCCCATTTGCATAAAATGTGAATCCACCATGATAGGAGTTGAATATCTTCATGCAGGTCTATTGAAATTCAACATTAGACATATGTAACTTCTTTTACATTACAGTCTGGTATCTCAGCTTCCACTTAACTATCCCTACATGCTATGGCTTATGAGGATGTGTCAATCCTCAACTAGCTAAGGGATATGAGGTATTTTCCAATTTGATAATATGCCTTATCCTATAACATATGTACAAAGAACATTATGCATTTATTAGTATGAATTTTACTCCATGTAATTACTTTGTGGGGCACTTAGTATGTTAGAGATGTTGTAACGTAATGTAATGTCCCATAAATATAAATATAAATATAAATTAAATTAAATAAAAAATTAATGTGATGGAATGTAAACATTTTAACTCAGTCAAAATAAAATAAAAATAAAAGTAACAAAAAAAAAACCTACAAAAATAAAATAATAATAAAAACAAAAATGACCCATAGTATTGAGATCCCATGGTTTTGATGTGGAATATAGTCTATTTAAAGGGGAAATCAAACTATCCTAGATCCATCTTAACTTTGGATCTACCAAGCACCAAGATGGATCAAATCTCTTGAGATGCAAACTTCTTTTAGAGTGAAAAGAGATTTGATCCCTCTCTGTGCTTGGTAGATTTTGAGTTAAGATGGATCTAGGTTGTTTATAGATTAATTACACTGTAAGGCATTCCCCTTTGAAATAAACTCCCCTCTTTCCTTATGTGTCTTACTATGATCCATCTGATTTAATGTTAGACGATTAAAAAATTTTCCACCCTTAGATCAAAGTTCTCGTTATAACTGAAACTATACATATCTTACGTCCTTGAAACCATATAAATAATGACTTAGGTTTTATGAAACACGGTTCTACGATCCATGTCTACTCTCTAAGATGTCACATGGGAGTGGTGAGGACTTGTGATGTCCAAGATCTTGCTTGAGTCTGCTGGCCAATATGTAGGTAAATAGGTTCTTCTTGGGTTGTCCAGGCTTAGGGAAAGTGCTCAACCTTGAGTCAGTTCCTTTCCATCTGCCTCCATGCAGCCCATTTCTCCAAGAATAGAGGGATTTTTCATCGAAGAACACCTCATAGTCGGACAAGAGGATGCCTTTGCATTATTAGAGAGATTTGTGGTGGAAGCAAAGGAAGAGGCTAGATCTCTTTTCCGCATGAGCAGTGCACAATATACAGCTTTAACATTTTTTCTCTTTATCAAACGAGCATTGAGGTGGCGAATATAAAGTCAAATATTCACAACCATCTCAATTTGATTTCCATGATTCAGTTGGGGATTACTCACGAGGTTCTTCTTGGGCTGTCTAGGCTCAGGGAAAGTGTTCAGCCTTCAGCCAGTTCCTCTGCATCTACCTCCATGCATTCCATTATTCCAATCACAGAGGGATCTACCTCAAGGCAGCCCGTTTCTCCAGCACAAAGGGCTTTTTCATCGAAGAGCCCCTTATAGTAAAACAAGAGGACGCCTTTGCAGTATTAGAGAGATTTGTGGTGGAAGGAGAGGAAGAGGGTAGCTCTCTTTTTCACATTAGCAGTGCACAATATTTATCTTTAACATTTTTTCTCATTATCAAATGAGCATTGAGGTCACCAATATGAATTCGGATGTTGACAACCATCTCAAGTTGATTTCCATGATTCAGTTGGGACTTACTCACAAGGTTCTTCTTGGGCTATCCACGCTCAGGGAAAGTGTTCATCCTTCAGCCAGTTCCTCTGCATCTACCTCCATGCAGCCCATTTCTCCAAGCACAAAGGGATTTTTCATTGAAGATTCCCTCATAGTCGAACAAGAGGATGCCTTTTTAGTATTAGAGAGATCTGTGGTGGAAGCAAAGGACGAGGGTAACTCTCGTTTTTGCATAGGGGTGATTGGCAAGGGTAGAGAAGGCAAAACCCTCCTCCTCATGATAGTCTTCAATACTTCAAAGGTGAGAAATCTCTTCAGAGATGACTTATTGTTTTGTCTCACTGTTTCCAATAATCTATCTTTCACAAATCTTAGAAATGAACTGTGTATGCAAATAGCCATGCTTACAAAGATAGAATTAGATAGAAATGAGGGTGATGAATATGAAAATATGTGGTTGAGTCAGAGATTGCAGACTCAGAGGTTTGCTTTATTTTTGGATGACGGTTGGAGAGATGGTTCCCAATTGATGGAGGAATTGGGTTTTCTACTGCTAACCCACCACTCCAACTCCAGACTTGTTGTAAGTTCAAGAAATCGTAGAGTCCTATCAGAAATTGGATTTGCAGAGACATTTGTAATAAGAATGGGGGATTTGGTAGAAGAGGACAGCTAGGAGCTATTTTCTATTCATCCTTTTCAAATTCCGTGATTCAGTTGGGCTTACTCACGAGGTTCTTTTTGGGCTTTCCACGCTCAGGTAAAGTGTTCAACCTTTAGCTAGTTCCTCTGCTTCTATCTCCATGTAGCCCATTTCTCCAAGTACATAGGGCTCTTTCATCGAAAAGCCCCTCATAGGACACCTTTGCAGTATTAGAGAGGTTTGTGGTGGAAGGAAAGGAAGAGGGTAGCTCTCTTTTTCATATTAGGGTGGTTGACAAGGGTGGAGAAGGAGAAACCCTCCTACTCAAGACAGTCTTCAATAGTCCAAAGGTGAGAAATCTCTTCAGAGATGACTTATTGCTTTGGCTCACTGTTTCCAATAATCCATCTTTTACAATTCTTAGAAATGAACTATGTATGCAAATAGCCATGCTTACAAAGATAGAATTAGATAGAAATGAGGGTGATGAATATGCAAAGATGTGGTTGAGTCAGAGATTGCACACTCAGAGGTTTGCTTTATTTTTGGATGAAATTTGGAGAGATGGTTCCCAGTTGATGGAGGAATTGGGTTTGCTTCTGCTAACCCACCACTCCAACTTGAGACTTGTTGTAAGTTTAAGAAATCGTAGAGTCCTGTCAGAAATTGAAGTTGCGGACAAATCTGTAATAAGAATGGAGATTTGGTAGAAGAGGACATCTTACAGCTATTTTCTATTCAACCTTTTCAATTTCCATGATTCAGTTGGGGCTTACTCACAAGGTTCTTCTTGGGTTGTCCACGCTTAGTGAAAGTGTTCAACCTTGAACCAGTTCCTCTTCATCTACCTCCATCCACCCATTTTTCCAAGCATAGAGGGCTTTTTCATCGAAGAGCCCCTCATAGTCGGACAAGAGGACGCCTTTGTAGTATTAAAGAGAGATTTGTCATGGAAGCA
Organism: Pinus tabuliformis; assembly: GCA_031772625.1. NCBI lineage: Eukaryota > Viridiplantae > Streptophyta > Pinopsida > Pinales > Pinaceae > Pinus > Pinus tabuliformis. The sequence continues at coordinate 182,388,043 of CM062820.1, forward strand.
GAAGAAGAGGGTAGCTCCCTTTTTCGGATTGGGGTGGTTGGCGAGGGTGGAGCAGGTAAAAACCTCCTCCTCAAGACAGTCTTCAATAGTCCAAAGGTAAGAAATCTCTTCAGAGATAACTTATTTCTTTGGCTCATTGTTTCAAATAATCCATCTTTTACAAATCTTAGAAATGAACTGTGTATGCAAATATCCACGCTTACAAAGATATCATTAGATATAAATGAGGGTGATGAATATGAAAAGATGTGGTTGAGTCAGAGATTGCAGACTCAGAGGTTTGCTTTATTTTTTGGATGACGTTTGAGAGATGGTTCCGAATTGATGGAGGAATTGGGAAGTATATGGAGTCGATTTAGATAAGTGTGAGGGATGATCCATGACCAATTGGAAAACTATTTATTTTTAGTTGTAAAATTTATAAGATTTAAATATCTTCAACATGTTACTAGGTATCTGTATCACTCAATGCAGAGTCAAGGTTTATATCAAGTCACTTATGGATCAAAATCATGATGAATTAGTAAAATCTTAGTTGTTGGATGTAAAAAACAAGATTCAAATCTATTCTACATGTTAATGGGTATTTGTATCAATCCAATACATAGATGAAGTTTATAAACACCACTGATGGATCAAAAGAAGTTACACATGGCTCTATATTAGTTTAACCTCATTTAAAGATATTGTTGGGTAAAGGGCACTACATGTGTAAAACTCTAAAGACCTTTGATGTTACTACTTCTTCATTCTGTATAAGAGGTATATACGGTTCACCCTCCCTTGGGGGCAGTGTTTTGGAGAGTGCCCTAGTTCATTGGAACCAAGATCAGCTGAATTAACCCTGAGCTTTGCTGGCTAAAACCCAAAAGAAAATTGAAATATATTCTATCTACTTTTTACCTGTAATCTGATGATTGACTCATGTGCTTGGTTTGACGATCCTCTATGTTGCTGAATAATAAGGAATTGTGTGTTATTTGAGGGTTGTCTGGTAGTATGATGATTGACTCATTTGCTTGTTTTGACGATCCTTTCTGTTGCTAAATAATAAGGAATCGTGTGTTAAATGAGGGTTATTTATGTCTGGTAGTATAGTAACTTTTGTTGTATGGATTGTTCTCTTAAAATTATGGTGGGTGTAAAAGCGTGTTGTTTCCTCAGGGCATGCATGTTTTTGAATGCCAGTTTTACAAGTACAATGAAGACTAATAAACAATGTATGCCATTCTCTACGATAAGCAGACCATGAGGGGCATCCAATTACCCTCATATATTTGTCTAGCCTTGATTTTGAAGTTTTGAAACTTCACGGTGCCTCCCAGAGGAAACCTTGGTTCTTCAGAAGCAGGAGGTGCCATGGTAGCTTGCATTGAGCACTTGGTCTTTCTTTACCTGCAGCTCTAGAGGAAACATTCGTTCTTCATAATCAGGAGGTGCCATGGTAGCTTGAATTGAGCACTTGGTCTTTCTTTACCTATAGCTCTAGAGAAAACCTTGGTTCTTTAGAAGCAGGAGGTCCCATGATATTTTGCATTGAGCACTTGGTATTTCTTTACCTACAGCTTTAGGGGTCAAGATAATTCTGGCATTGGCCATTCAAAAATCCCAGAACACTATTTGGCTGAGGTTGCCAGACAGGTGCTCAAAGGCTTGCATCATCTGTGGCAGATATTTCTTCTCCCAAGAACTTAACATTGTTGCTTATGGGAATGTCCTTACACCCACACAGTCATCTGGGCTAAGCTGTTATGCTCTAAAAATGAAGCCCAAATTGTTTATACTATCATCCATTTCTTGTGTAATTCTTCTTCCATTCCTTATCATCCTCCTCTTCTCAAATCTTCTCCACCATAAATATTTCATTGCTAATTCCAATGGATCATTTTTATTTAACTCTTCACCTCCCACTTCAGCCAATTCGAACTCTAATAATTCATATTCCCCTCACGCCAACTGTTTGCTAAACAATTTCCTTGGATTTATTCTAGGACTCTGATCAAGATGTTAAAATTAAGCCTGAGTCAGAAGTTGCATGGCCAGACTTTGAATACCCTCAGATTATGGATTGAAGAAGTATTTGCTTAAGAAATCTACAACCATGGTGAATTGGTCTTGCCACTTATATTCTCAGTTTTCAGGTAATCAAAGATGCTCATATTTAACAACTTGAGAGATCTATCAGGAAACATTACCTTATGGCATGCATGTCTGTAAAAGTAATCAGGCTAAAACTATGTTGCATGTTGATGGCAATCTCAGCTATTGTTCATCAGATTGAGAAAGAAGAGTTAATTGATAAATATCACCTAAAGTACATGAAAGGACTCAAAAACCCCAATTCAGCAGTAGGTCCAGTCACCTTCGATGGAAATCTTGATGTGAAGGAAAGAAAAAGGTATCTCGATTATTCTGAAGGGACTGATTTGCCTTGCGGTTTTTCCAATTACTGTACCTCAGTGTTCCTTGTGCCTGAAGAAGATAGGAAGGCCATGGAACAGTGCAAGGGGGTTGTGGTCATTTCAGCTATATTTAGAGCCTATGAAAAGATTAAGAAACCAATAAAGTTAGGAAAATCACAACAAAAAATGTTTGCTTCTTCATGTTTATGGACAATGCAACTCTCACAGTTCTTGCTAGATACCAGATCAAGCCCAATGAGTCTCATAGAATTGGAATTTGGCACATTGTTTTGGTCAGGGAGTTTCCATTTAAGGAATTTGTAATCAATGGCCTCATACACAAGTATCTTCCCTGCAGGATTTTCCCAAACGGTGTTTACAACATTTGGATGGATGCCAAGCTACATCTATATATATTTCATTTAATGGAGTTGATAGAGACTGAATTGTTTTTCCATGTGAATTCTAGTGGTGATTCTGGTTATACCGGAAATTAAGGAAAATATAATGAAATGTGCTCTTCTGGACAACTGGTATCCAAACTAGGTGTACACCATGAAAACATTTTTAACTCAAACAGAAACAACGAATTTTTCCAAGTGGCTTTTCGTTGTCAACGCAATACTAAACTGAATTTTTCCAGGTGCCTTTTTGTTGTCAATGCAATCCGGAACTGAAATTTGGTACAAGTTGTATAGATGTTGCATGCGCACCATCGTGACAAAGATTTTATTAAATGAGGTGCGACATGGGGATAGATGTTGATTGAGACGGTACAAATATATGAGTCCATCCACCAGCTTAGATGAACAAAGATGCTAATATTCCCTATTATGCATTTGTCATTGTTTTGGCTCTATTTGATTCATACATCAATTTTGCTTGTCTACTCTTATTGTGTAATGGTTTATGTTGCCAATTTCAGTCTCTCTTCATCTGTGAAAAATATATTTTTTTGCACAATGTAATAGTAGTTTCTAGATTTAGTTGGGAGGTATGGATATTTCCAATAGTTAGTATTGGATCTTTTGTAAATTGAATGGAATGTTACTAATTTTATTGTAAGAAGTGTGGGATCTTATGCCAAAGTGGAATAGGAAATGTTTCTAATTTGTAGAAGATATGGATGGATATAGAAGTTTCTTATGTCACATTGGAGGGATGGATTTCTCCAATTTTAACATAGGAAGTATCTTCCTTCCTCCTCAACGTAGGAATTCTGTGTAAAGATGACGTTTTTGACTTTTGGAAAACTACTCGATGGTATGAGGATAGATGTTTCCAATTTTAATTTATGGTCAAGAAATTGATGAATTAAAATTAATCGTTAATAATGAGCCCTTGGTTCCTGATGATTTTCCATTACGGTGAAATAGATCTTCTACTAGTTCACTTTGATCTTCGAATTAGTTTTGGGATCTATGTTTCACTCCTTGTACTCTATTTGGCTTACAGTTTCCATGTGAAATGTGTGTTACTCTATAGCTTGCGAGAGTCCACTCCTACTCTCTTTGACTTACAGTTTCCATGTGAAACTTATTTTACTCTATAGCTTGCCAGAGTCCAGAAATTTGCGAGGAAAGACTTGGGTGCTTAGTGATTGGTTTGATGGGTTTGTGCTCTTTCAAAAGTTGAAGGATATTAGTGAGCAATTGACTAAGGTAAGTTGCTATTGAGCCTTTATGCTACCCATACATGTTATTTTAATTGTATAATGGATCCTTGAGAAAAGACATTTTGTATTGCTAACTCTATTGATTGTAGGCTTGCTTAAGGATTGTAAAATAATTAGTTCAATTATGAGTGAAGATAGGTGGTAAACTAGAATTTGCACCAGATGTTGCAAAGGAAACGTCGTAAGGAATAAATTGAAGAACAATGGCGACATAAGATGCAGAGATGTAATAGAAATGAAATTCTATGGTTGAACATGGTTAACCATGAATAATACCAGTAGTATGCAGTACCCTAACAAATAATAAGGGTTCTTTTTACTCATAATTTTAATTAGAACTCTGGTAATGGTTGGTTCTTCATAATGAGGAGGTGCCATGGTAGCTTGCATTGAGCACTTGGTCTTTCTTTACCTGCAACTCTAGAGGAAACCTTGGTTCTTCAGAATCAGGCTACAATGGTAGCTTGCATTGAGCACATGGTCTTTCTTTACCTACAGCTCTAGAGGAAACCTTGGTTCTTTAGAAGTAGGAGGTGCCATGGTAGCTTGCATTGAGAACTTGGTCTTTCTTTACCTGCAGCTCTAGGGATCAAGATAATTCTTGCCATTGGCTGTTCGAAAATCCCAAAACACTATTTGGCTGAGGTTGTGAGGAAGGTGCTTAAGGGCTTGCATTACCTGCACCAAAAAAAAATTGCTCACCATGATATAAAGCGCTCCAATTTACTGATCAATAAGAGAAGTTGCATATAAATATAAATAATTGAATTCATAATTGATATATTTTTAATCATTTGTAGTTATATAATTATGTACACTATTTTGACAAAATTATCAATAAAATATTATATATTTTCGGTAGTGTTTTTTATATGTATTAGAGAAGTGTAGAATTTAATTAAAATGTAGTAGAATAATTGAGTTAATTATTTTGAAATTCTTTTCCCCAAAAAATTATATAATATATAAAATAAATATTTATTTTTAGAAATTTGATATACATAAAATTGTAAAGTTTAAAATAATTTGAATGTTGTAAAAATTTCCACACTGTTGTTGAATTGATTTATACAAAGTCAGTTGATTTAAATAACTTTCAATGAACGTTGGCCCACCCCAAATCATTAATCCATGATCAAACTTCAATCATAATTACTAGTGAAAAACACTTATTTGCATAATAGAGTAATTGGGTTAATTATCTAATGGTTCTATTTTCTTGGAATTAGTGTTAATACTGTTTTAAATTAAATATATATTATAAAATTTTGATAAAGGCTAATTCTTAAAATTGCAAATCTTAATTGATAAGTTTCATTTAAAAATTTGGATGCTATCGATTCAAAAATAATTTTCAATGGAAATAAGATTGCATCCAAATCATCAAACCATTACCGGAGTTCTAATTAAAATTATGAGTAAAAAGGACCCTTCTTATTTCTCAGGGTACTGCATACTACCGGTATTATTCATGGTTAACCATGGTCAACCATAAAATTTCATTTCTATTATATCTCTGCATGTTATTTAGACTTTCCTATTCCTATGTCACCATTGCTCCTCAATTTATGCCTTATGGTATTTCCTTTGCAACATCTGGTGCAAATGCTAGTTATAGACTAAAACCGCATGACATGAAATCCTAGGTATTTCATCATAGGATACGTATCTCTCACATGTTGCATACATATGCAATAGGAGTCTGCTCAACATTGTTGGTCATGATTGTTATTTTTTTGTATGATTTTTACAAGTAGAGGAGAGTGAATTGTCATAACCTCTACACAATTTTGTTGGATGAGAGTTGATTTTGCAGGTTCCATTTTATTTTAAGCCAAACAAAATTGCATTTGTATGTTTTGGAGAATACATTTGTTGCAGTTTTCTTAAGGAATACTTGACAAGAATTATGAAAAACTTCTACAATGTGATCATTGGTTAAACCTTCTAAGTAAGAAAGGCATCATGGGTCGAAATTCCCCATATTTTGATTCTAGTGGCACACTATTTCAAGAACAGAATGAACATACTTGTTATGGTGAAACACATGAGCATAAATCTTATTTGTTTCCACATTTTGATCATTCAAAAGATAACTATCTGCTACCTTTCTCAAATATTTTAGATACAAGAACAATTAGGGTTTCACCACTGGTCAAAGAAATGAACCTCTTGAGTTCGATGGCCATGTTTTAGACTGTGTACTGCAAGACACACCTTCTCCCTGCTCAGGTATAAAGATAATTTTTTGTTTTCCATTTGTCTTTCATTTATGGCTTGTTAAGTTTTCTTTCAAATTTCAACTACCCTAAAGTTTTCAAAAGTTTTTGTAGAAGTATGTTATGGCTTTTTGAGTGTGCATATGCATTACATCTATTGTATCTATCCATAGTACCCAGAGTGTTTTACTCACAAAAATGCTCATGGAAGTGAAAAATATCACTATAGGTACCCCCTAGAAGAGGGGTAACCAATCCCATAAGCATTCATGATCTTTCTATAGACTTTAGTAGGAACCACAAACATTAAAACTATGAAACTTTTTTGACATCCTTTGCACTCTCCACTTCTTTGATCCTACCACTAAAATTGTATTTCTTTATTGTGTGTTGATCATCCTGAAACTATGTCACAAAGAATGTGCATGAATCAGTTGATTTGATTTTCAGGAGCATGCTAATGAGCTTAAAATTTAAATAAATGTGTATAATTTAAATTTTGAAGCAACAAACAGTTTTACCCTAGAATGTTGTTGGTTATAAACTTTTATTTTATGTTTATTTATGGAATTGACCTAAAATATTATTTCTTATGATTGTTTGAATAATGATTTTGTAGAAAAGAAAATTGAATAAGAATTTTCAAAGGTTTATGCTTAAATTTGCATCCCTTATTTCCCGTCATAATGTTGATTGTTATGCTTACACAGGAAGCTGGGTTGTTTCCTTCATTTGATATCTTGGCTCTATACCAGAAGTTGCATCCAAATTGTACATTCTATTCAGTTCTGGTAAGCTTAGTTATATAACATTACTTATAAAAATGTACATGTACACATGGTGTTCCCTTGGAAGTAAATTGCAAACGTTGAAGTTGGTTTAACAGATCTTGTTTTTCTCGCTGCATTATAGACATCATAACCTATGGAATGTATCTTAACAAGCACCGGTTAACACACTAGGAGACATAGCATAGATGTAATAGACCATGACAAATCACCTGGAAACCTAAAGTACTTAAACAAGTGATTTTTAAGGTGTAAATTGGAATACAACACAAGTACACAAACCAGGGCTTCTAAGAATAGAAAATAATGACACAAGTTGGCATCCACTATTGGCATGAGAACCCTTCAAATTGTTATAACTTATGTTGTCTCTAGGAACAATATCTCAAAGACAACCATAGCATGCAAATTTCATGTAGGTATACTAAATCCCATATAACTATATGCAAGAGTCCAAGTCATATACCGATAGCTTTAACTAGGTTATTCCTTAGAACTAAAAGAAATCTTTGCATGCCTGAATTTTGTGAAGATTTGCTACTGACATGGTTGGTTGAAAAATAAACTATCCCTAATGATTCACCTATGTTGTCACTGAGATCAAGATATTATTGTCTGAAAGCCCCACAAGGCTTGCTACCTAATTTTCATTGGACTTAGCCAATATTTCCCATTTGACATAATTTGCATAAATAGATTATGCTGACAATTAGGTGATGCATGTGGTAGTAATACATACATTTTCCAAGTGGGCTTTAGTTGATCTTATTGAAAGTTTATCCTACCATACTCCATCATGGTATATTTAGGGTTAGGGTCCATGATTCCATGCACATGTTGTTTCACAAGACATGATTCCAACAAAGTCCACATTCACCTTGTGACTAGTTTGGCAATACATGTGACCATGTTGCTCAACCTTGCCAAGTTCCTTGCACCAAGATGTTGGCATCATGACAGTTAATTCAATGAATTGTTGAATCAAAACAATATCATCAATTCATATGATTGTCAAGGTTAATTGAATGCACATCCAACCTCGTTATTTGACTGGGAATTCTAGTGACTAGTTCATTATTCATTGAGAGTCAACTTTCCCTCAAATAATTGGTGTAATTGTGTGGAAATTTCAGACCATTTTCATTGGTGAAAATCATCCACATTGGGATTTAACTCATTGTTTTGTTTCTTGGTGTAATTCCCTCACACTTCCAGTGTTTCATCCATTCATGGTACGCTCATTATGGTATATTGATCCAAGTAATTTATGTAAACTATATTATGACAGTAAAATCATTTGGATGGTTTGTTGACTACTACAGACATCATCTTAGTGATCTTGTACTTATAAATTTTCTTAATTGTTAAACGTACAACTCATACATATTCTTGTGGGATTTATTGTTGTGGGAAAAGCTCATACATATTCCCAAGCTAATAATCAGTTTACTGTGTTTCCCAAGCTAATAATCAATGCACCATTGTGTACTTTTGGCATCAAATACCAAGGCATGTGTATGGGCACTGATCTGAACAAACATTAATATTTGAATCTATGGAGCTAAATGAGTAAATTGTCATGGCTCTTTGTGTTGTCACAACAGATTTTGGGAGATGCAAATTCGTAAACAGAGGCCTATTTATCTAGTTGGGATTGTAAGCACTCAAATCTTGAACCCAAATTGGAAGGTAGATTTCTCATGCAATTGTCATATGGAGTTATAGTGCATTGGTATTGGTGGTTAGAATTGGTCTTGGCTTTCCATAGTAGGAAAAGAAAACCTTGAAAGAAACAACAGAACATTCGAAAGAATCGTAAAAACATAAGCTATAATGTTGAGATTTATGATTCTTTGGCATAAGTTTTAGTTATGGTGTTTACTTTTCTTACAAAACTTTCTTATTTATTTTTTAATGGGGAAATTATGTTCAATCCATATGATGCTTCTTAGTTGTGTGTTTGGGAAAAATAATTTGCACTAGAAGTGTATCCTTTCCACATTTAAGTTTATACAATGACATGTGCTTTGCAATATGAGTTGTATCATACTTGGTGTTTTTGTTTTTCTCAGGCCATTACATGGGACTTGGTTTTGATAAGATCTGAGAAGGCCAAGCATGATTTGGATCATAGTTTGACGCATGTTGAGTCCATAGTGCCACAAATATTAGGGCAACAAGTGGGTAGCTGACATGCCACCTTTTATAATTTTTTTTTTTCAACTTTATACATGCCTCCAGGCAATTTGTCACTGTGCAATTGATTATTCAAGAGAATGGAGAAGTCATATAATTTTTCTTTTTTTTTTTGTATCAGGAAGTGAGCATCTATTATATTTAAAGAAAAAAATGTATGTTTTAGCTGTGTTTGACTTGAGATTATCCAACAAAAATGAACCAAGCGGCCTAATTTTAGTTTAAGTGGTTGGTTATAGCATGACTAAATGTGAGCCCTTGAGGCATGACCTTATATCTGAAATGGATGATATTGTTGTGTTTCACTTGCAATTATCTATACAAATATTCTACTATAGTGGACCTGGTTTGAGTTTTCGAGCCCAATTTGAACCTTGTCAAAGGCCTGACCAACAATCTAGTTGTGAAAACTATCCTGTGACCAACAAGGCATCTATTTATGACAACATGAAATAAAATTTAGTGATCAAGGGAGCTTATTCATGCTACACTACTTCTCAAAGGATTTTATTCCTTTTCCTACCCTACTGTAGCATGTGCAAAATGAGGGTGCTACCTGAAATTAGTGATCCACTACAAACACCTTAAAACTTCATCAATACAATGTTTTCTTCCCTTATTCTTAGTTATCATGCAAAATAATGAAGCATCAAAATTCCAACATTCATAGGTTGTGTTTTCTATCACTGATGGGCTGAACAAGAATTTCGATATTTGCAAATTAGTAGTACCTTCAAAGTTGAAACACATGTAGGTGTTGACATAAGCTAGTGAGAGGATTAGTCCATCCAAGATTGCATAGGAATGTAATAATTATTGCCCATTAACTTTGAAAATTGTCCTTTTCTACCACCTGGGAGCACATAATGTTGTTATGTTTTGTCCCTCATGAAATATTGGCTCCACGAGATAGTATAGCATGTCATTTTGGTAGGTCTGTATTAGGGAATGTGAGTGATAGGAACATATCAAGTGTAGTGAAATGTGATCTAAAAGGATTGCCTCAACTATAGTTTCTTTGGTTGGAAGGATCTGAAGTTCACTTGTTGGTTTTCCTATGAATTTGTTAAACCTTGCATTCTCTTCTGTGAGAGCCTTGATTAGGCTCATGCATTGATCTATGTCTTCTATAACATGTTGAAGTTCTCCATGCACCCTCTCTAGCTCTTCATTCAAGGCATTCCGATGTTTTATTCCTTCAAGAAGGGATTCTGGCTCAAGTAAGAAGAGGGTTAATCAGCATTCTTATATATAATGCCATCTAAGCAATGGAACAGAAGTAATATTTATTGGATCATATGTAATCACTATTTCCGTCAAGCATTATATACAAAGGTGATTGAGTTTCATAATACTATAGCTTGCTTGGAAGATATTGTCAGATGCATAATATACTTGCCTTAGCATTTTATAGTTTTGTCTGGAAATCAGCAGCACTTCCCCATATAGCACTAAGAGTTTCTACAATAGCAACTTTTTCTTGCTTTGTCTTCATATTCTCTTATGTAGTAGCAGCAACATCAATCTGCAACTTGTTGTTGTATACTTGAAGACTTGTTATATTATGTTAGTCATTTGTTAATATCATGTAAATATTTGATCTGGCAAGAAAAGGCAAAAGTTAGTCAACAAGATTATCAAAAGGGGAAGCTAAAATCATGAAAAAACTTCTTGTGTGTCAGAAACATTTAAAGAGAAGAAGAAACATAAAACAATTTAAATACTTCATCATTTGAAGTTGAAAGTTCATTCTTAATTTTGTCTATATGGTTGGTGTTATCACTCAGAATTTTCCTTAGAAGTTATCAGAAGAAGGAAGAGACCGAGGTAATCACAAACCAATCTTTTAAGTATAGGCTCTAGAAAACCTATGACTCAGAGAGGGCTCTCTCTATATAATTTAGCTTTGTTTTACTAGGATTTTAGGCTAGTTCTTAATGTTCATTGGGGTTTTGGTTTTGAATTGAAGGTTGGGTGGTGGAATTCTTGGAATAGATGGATAGAGAAAGGTCTTTAAGTGATTGGGCTATGGAGTCAACAAATGGATAGCAGAACTGGATCAATTCATTAAAGGGAATGTTCACAGGGTAGGCTAGCAAAGTAAAGTGAAAATCTTTAGGTCGAATGGGTGAAATGATCCTAATGAGGGTGAGAGAGCACTTACGAATTCTCAGACCAAGGTTAAAATGAAGAACAAAGGATAATCATGAACAAAGGGCAGTTAAGAATCCTTTGCTATAGATCACAAGGAACTGCCTAAACTAAGAAGCAATCCACAATTCCTTAACTTAGATTAGTGAAGAAAACATTCAGTATGCAAAATAGTTAAAACAGAGTGCAGCTAAGCAATTTCTGAGATATCATTCCATGTTATAGGATTTAGATTTTTAGAGATACAAGTAAGATTGTGGAAAAACATAAAGAAAAATAACATTGAACGTGAGAGAATACTTATTTGAACTATTCTTTACACAAGAATCCAGTGAAATATCTGATCTTTATTCCTTTATCCAGCTAGCTGATCTAGTCATTGATACAATAGAATTTCAAACTTAAGAACAAGAAGTCAATAGACATGTTTTGGAATCCACCCTAGATACTTTGATTTGTACAGTATTTATACAAAAATTATTACAAAATATCCCAAAACAACTTGAGATTTAATCTAAGAAATACAAATATCTTCTTGCAAGAAGATAGAGACAGCTATTGAACTATTTCATGATGTCCCTTTTATTATGGTTGTGCTGGCCTTTATCATTGAATTTGTAGCCCTTTATGTTGGCTTCTTGTTGTAGTGTTTCACGTTAGAATCTTCTTCAACTTATCTTTCATGTGATACTCTTTAACCCTGATACTCTTTGACCCTGATGTGCTGTTTTCACCTGTTTACCTAGCTGTTCTGTTTTTACTATGCAATAACTTTTTTACTGTAAATTTAACACATTAAATTAGTCATTGTCTCCCACCATTCTGCATCAGGTAATTTTACATTCATCATCCTCCTATAGATCTCATATGCTTTAGTATATTTGGGAAAATTGGGCTTGGTGAGTAATAAATGTTTGATCTCATGCTCCAGGAAAAATAAGCTTTCAAATGTGTTGTACAAAACTTTGCCTGTTGGCAATGCTTTTATGGATGAAGAGCTAGCCTGTTCCTTAGCCAATTGTCTGAGTCTATTACCATAGTCCAACTGTGCCATGAGTTTGTCATTGATAACCATAGGACTGGGCAGACCTTTCTCCCTCAAAATATGGAATTTAGCCATGTACCTATCAATGGCTACCTACATATTGTGGCAGTTTTCTTCTAAATTAGCATAACGTTCCTTTTGGAAAGGACCTTATTTCTAAAATGGTCACAGTCCTATATTCTATATTTACCTCATGGAGCTCATATCTATTCTTGCTGTTGAGGAAGTGGATGTGTCTATTGGCATCCTCTAGCTTATCTCCCAACTCCTCCTTCACATTTAGGATAGATTTTGTAGCTATCTTTACTAACTCTGTTTGTTCAAAAGTAACTTGGATTGATGGCCAAATATCATTGACACAGTCAATGATATTGGCCCACAACATTTCCTTGGATTTCCCAAGTGGTTTCTCCAGTGTTAAGTCTTTCTCTAAGACTTTGATTCTTTCACTCATTCTTTGGGCCTTCTGTGCTTCCTATTTTTGCTTAAGTTGGGCAAGTTTGCAGTTAGTTTCCAAACTATTAACCTTTTCTCTTAAGCTGTTCATTTCAGTAGCCTAGATAGACATCTCTTCCATGGATTTGACTAGTTCTACTGCTTTCTCTCCTGATGCACCTGTTGCTGATGTAGATTCTGTTGTTGCTGGAAAAGTTGTTGCAAGTGGAGCTGTAGGTGCCAAAGATGCTGCTAGTGTGGATGGTACTGTTGTGGAGACTGTAGGGATAACATTTGTTGAAGAAGTGTCCATATCTACCTGTTTTAATTGGATTAAAGCATCCAATTCCTTTTCTGTCTCTTTTAGTTGATCATTCAGCTTTAAGACTATGTCCATGAGTTCTTCATGTCCCTGCTAGGCTTCTAGGACTTCCAATGTTTGTGGATGCTATAGCTGAGGTATTTTTAGTTGTTTCTTCAATGAAGTTATATGATCATTCTTCTTTTTAATAAGTTGTTATGTGGATTTTATATCCTTGGGATCGTGTCCCAATTCAACCACTAAGTCTTCTAAGGACTTGATCCTGGTATCCTTGGCCTGTCAGGAGGTCTTCTCTAACTAAAATTGTGCTAAAATGTTGTTTAAAGAATTTTGTAGCTCATGAGCAGCTACGGATTTACTTGTTAGGGTGGAGTATATCATTTCTCCATCCTGTTTGTGTAGTTCACTCTGGTATATGGAATGAATATCCCTTGCCAACACTTCAAAGTCTACCTTTCTGAAATCAGATGTTGTCTTTGGCGGCTGAGCTATAGGTTTGATGAATGGCATTTGCAGCTTCCCCTCTTTAATGTCAAAGGCTGACATTAGCCTTATTTGATTGTTAGGAGTCAGCTTTAGATATTGAGGATAGGTTTGGGCCTTGAGCCTTTTGTTTCTTGCTTTGATTTCCTTGTATCTTTCCTTGAGGTCTTGGTCCCTGTCAGCAGGCCTACTGAATGGAGAGACTTCCACACTAAGCTGCCTTTCCAACATCTGAGTTTGTGATGTGGAAGGCTCTTACATGCCTTCAGATGCAGTGGTAGGCCTACTTCTGTTTCCTTCTGTGTTTGTGACCTCAGCTGAGCCCTCTGTATCCTCCTGTTCAAAGACAGGATTCATTTTCTGCCTTTTTGCATGGCTTGTTTCTAGTTGAGCGAATGAAGTTTCTCTTGCTGATGTAGTGGCCTCCTCCCTACTTCTCTTTAGGTTCTTCTCCTCATTTTGACGAGTGCACATAACTAGAGGGGTACTCATGGTTGTCTCTGGTTGGTCTAATTACTCTGATACCTACAAGAAAGAACCCTCATCAAGTTGTCTTTTTAGATCAATGAGAGTATTCTCTATGTCTACCCTGGTGCTATCTTGGTCCACTAGGGTACCTTCCACCCATTTTGTTTGGTTGGCATAGGCTTCTATTTTAGGTATGGGATGGTGAATGAAAGTTCCTAGCTTAGGATTTTGTCTCTTCTTTGTGATGAATTTCAAAGGGTCATATCTCCAAATAAAACTTCTTTGGAACTTCATGTTCTGCAATATCAAATCTGCTTCTTTTCCCGCCTCCCTAGAGTTGCATATGAAGGGGCCCAGTTGGTCTTTTATTTTGAAATTGGTCTTCTTCTTGGAATTGACGAAGTTTACTTCATCTGCATTGATGATTTGTCTATAGTATTCTAATGCAAACAACCTCATTTGGAGGTATCCTGGTAGCTTGTACGGTGCCCGCATGCAACCGTAGATTCTAATTTTGGTGTGGTTTTGGTATAAGTACCAATCACCCAGTTTGGTATGCTTGGAAAGTTGGAGGACTCTGTTTATTTCTGGATTGATTCTAGGAGGAGGGCTTCCAGTCAACATTGCCATGACTGGGTGTACAAATAAAACAATGAAATTAGAATAAGAGTATGGAGACTGATATTGGTGGATCAATGGGGTCTAAAAACCGATTGACTTGGGCTAACCCTTGGTGTCCAACTTTTGAAGGGTGAATGGGAACTTATCAGGTTGATAATACAAGAACATATGGTATAAGATGGAGGAATACTTGAAAACTCTTTCATTGCTCATTCTAAGGAATTGTTCATGCATCCTATCAGCTATAAATTGGGCATAGTCATAAATGACAGTAGGAGGTTGTCTTGGAGTGTAGATGGACATGAAGGCAATGATTAACTCATCAATGTATTCACTAGTGGTGTACCCTAACACACATGATATCATGGCTACAATTTTCTCACCCCATGGAGAGAAAATGGCTGATACATATGGAGGGGGGTCCTTGGGGATGTGTTTTACCTCTCTGATGAATGTTTAGAACAATTGGGACAATTTTGTAGGGCTAAGCTTGGGATACAGGTCCATTAGGTCTCCAATTGAGAGGGGAGTTAGGTTTGGTTCTGGTTGGAGCTGCAACATTTCATTTATGGACTCAGCAGTGATGGTGAAAAATCTGGTTTGGTTTGGGGACATGACTGCTCTCTGACTAAGGATGTAATTGGCATGAGAATAGTGGACAATCTCTGGGAAAATGTGGACTTGGGGGAACTAGTATCTGGGAAAATTTGACTCCCAAAGGCCAATCTCATCAGCATGGTTGAGGTATCCGTCCCTAATTTGCCAATGTACATTGAGCAAGGGCTCTAGGGTAGTGGCATCTTTTATTTGGAAATCTGTATCAGCTAAAGGAAGGTGTTCCAGGTCCAAATGGGGGGTGGTAATGGGTCTCACGTCCATGGCAATGGGGGCAGCCATACTCAGTTCTTGTGGATTTGAGTGTGGGGGGTAATTTAGAGTTTTTAGGGCAACGACGGTTTTGTAGATGGTTATGGCTCAGAGTGTAAAAATCAAAGTAAATTTGATATTTTTCACTTAATTAATAGTGTTATGAGGGTGAATTTACTTGGAATTTGACAATGGAGTTGGTTTTCCATGGTTAAATACCTGGAATTGGGCAAAATTCATTGTAACTGGTGGTTAATGGAGGCTGCAGAGGTTCCGTAAAGTTCTGGAACGGACTAATGAATGAGCTGGACTATGTGCAGCGTCCGTGTAGCAATGGTAGAGGTCTGTGAGCGAATTCTCAGTTTGCAAGGGTCGCAACGAGTTTTTGAGTTTTCGCCAGTGAATGCGCAAAAACAGTGAAAAGAGGGATAATGGGAATTTTATAGAAAAAACGTTAATTTTTGGCGGGTTCATTATTCATGAATAGTGGCAGTTTTTCAATTAAATGGGGGAAGTGGTTTAGGAGGGCGATCGCACTACTTTTCTGTTGTGGGCAGTATTTGGGAGAGGTCACTTGATTCCATTCATCGTTTAACACGTAGCATCGGGGGTCAGGGGAAAACCGCCTTATCAGGTGGGTAAAGGACGGAGATTGGGCACAGTCGATATGATCACAGGCCATTGGATGAGGAGGAGTGATAATCAATGGTGGTCGGGAGATGGAGTTGCGCGGTGATTTATACATAAAGTTTTCGGGGGGCCCATGGGGCTAATCACCAGAAATATAGGATTAGATTAATACTTAATCTTATTGGGGGTGCCTTAATATAGGATTAGGAACTGAGGATGAGATTTTAATATATTTCTATGGGATATGGGGTAGTCATATAGTTTATAACTAAACTAAGGGGTGGGGTTATTTTATATAAAGGAGATAAATATATACGGGCTAATGGGTTTTTCGGGAATTTTATATATTTTATTAAAAGTTAATATGAGTTCAAATGAGTGGAAGGGGTATTGTACATAGGTAAAGAAAATATTATACACTTTCCATACATTTAGTACTTAGGATAAATGTAATTTGGTGGGTTTTTGCATACAATATGTTATCATGGGGTTTTCCTAGGAAAAAGAATTTAACCTTTAGGGAAAGGGGTTTTGTGAGGGGGATGAATTAATTACAAGGGAATTTAACACCTTTAATTCTTAAGTCATCAAGCCGAGGGTCCGGTCCCACCAGAAGTCAGAGAAATGCTCTGAGCCTTTTTGACTTAAAGAACTATAGGTATTAATATTTTATCATGAAAGGGAAGTTAGTGAGTGTCATAGGGGTTAAAATGAATGATGGGGATGTGTTTTGGAGAATTTAGCATCTATGGATAAATACTAATTCACTAGACAAGTAGTTGTGCCTAGAACAATAGTTTAAAGTGTTTTAGACTTCCCCTATAAGAAATAGATAAGAAGAGAGGATAGAAGGCCTACCTGTAGTTCTACTTCCCCTCGTGTCCCTTGTATCTATTCAGTCGCTTCTTCCCATACTTGATCTGAAAATCACTTGAGAGTGATCTCATTCAATTAATTAATTAACGTATTATAGACTCATATGCTTGTGCGTGTCTATGTTATCTTAGGCAACGGATCGATAAGATTGCAAAATACACAGACACTAGAAAACAATAAGAGAAACACAACAAGCAAAATGCAAAACATAACAATTTAATAAGGAGTTTACCATATCCTCCAGGGTTACGTCTCCGATCCAACTTTCAGTGGTGGCTTTATTTTATTATGCCTTTAAGTAGAGTTTTACAATGAGGAGCTCCATTTGAGTCTCCTGGAACAGACGATGCTTAGTAGGGTGGTTCTTGGATTCCCCAAGCCACTAGAGTGCACATAATACCCCTTACCAAGTCTTCACCTGAACTGGTCTTAATGGGATGAGTCCAATTTGGTACTCAGATCCTCGAAAGATATCCTCACAGGGATTGCTTGAACCTCTCAAGCCTGGTTCTGTCTTCTCGATGCTGCCTTAGTTCTGCAGGTCAGCTTGGCTCTCTATTCTTTGCTTCGCTTTCTATTTTCTGTGTCTCACTATTTCCTTATTCCTTTTTTCTTTATCCTCTAGTCTCTGTCTATTCATGGCTTAAAGCCAATCCATCCCTTGACTGTTCGCTTCCTCTTCCACCTCTTCAGATCGCCTGCTGCTGTTTGCTTGAAATTCCCTACCTCTGCATCATCGCCACTGTGTAACGTCTCACGGGAGGTGGCCACTTGTCCCTTCATGGACTGAGTGCCAGCTCTTCCTCAAACGGTTCGGTATTTCGGTTACCTTGTGAAATGATTCATCTGCCAGGTCAGCAGTGGAATCAGACTTCAAACCTTATGCACTGTAGCTTATTTTTTCCTTCCGAATCTGATTTCCCATCAGGCACAATCTTCGCCATTAGATCTGGGGCCTCCAGATCCTATAGTTATCACTCTTGTCGCGCGGTTGACTTGTTCAAATGTTAGCCCGCGATGAGAGTGGTTTTCTCTCTCATCCGCTGGACACACGTCATCTAATGTATGGAATCGCTCGTTCTCCTGACAAACCCGCTTACCACCCGAAATGCCTCCGATATTCTGCCGGTTTTGAGGCGCGGGACCCGCCTTCGGTTTTAGCACTTTTCCCACGGTTCTCTGGCTTCCCTTATGACCGTGCACTCAAGGCTTTTCGTTCTTGAGGGGTTTTGCCCAACAATGTGCAATTACACTAATCGCGCATCAGAAACGACCTCTGTTTTCTGATATGAGCTTCCTAACTGCTAGTTTTGCACCACTGCGTGGTGTCCATGGGCCTCAGTCAGCGAGCTTTGACCGAGGTCCTCGTTGTTCTATGCTGGATACAATCTTCCGCTATCTAGAGGTCTTCCTGATAGCTCATTGTTCACAATTTTTTTGAAGTCTGTCATGATTTGATACAGTCATAGAACTACGATAATTTTCATGGATCCAATTTGGATCACATCCTTCCCACTGAAAAAGCTTTTGGACCACCAAAAGTTGGTTTTCAAGCATCGACTAAGTGAGGATACAACTATCTCACTTGCCCAATCTCTATCCATTTTGCACTGCTCGGCCTTGAACCCTTGAGCCCAACTTTGAGGTACTCAACATGTCCCCTATGTGTCGTCCTCACCTTTCTGTCCAGAACTGTGTCTTCCTGTAATTCATTAAGATATTCAGGTAATAGGTCATCAATAGAAGGCAATTGACTCTGCTCTTTGGGATCCTCAATTAGTGAAGGTTCAAATAATCTCAAGCTATCTGCATTTACGACTGAGTAGATGTTCATGTAAGCTGGTAGATCAAGGTGAAAATCATTCTCACCAATTTGCTCAAGTATCTTGAAGGGTCCATACCTGATAGGTTTTAGCTTTTTACCTTCACCTTGAATTCTGTCCTTGTTGATATATAACCAGACTTGACCACCAACTTGGAACCTATTCTCCATCCGATGCTTGTCATGCCTTGCCTTGTATTTGGCTTGGCTCTTTTCCAGTTGTTCTTGTACTGCCTGTTGGATCTCTTGGATTTGTTCAATGAACCTAGTGTCCCTCAACTGTTCTGTCCTTACCAAAGACAAAATCCAAGGGTGACTTGGGTGTAAAACCAAAACAAGTCTCAAAAGGAGATCTCTGTGTAGAAGAATGTTTGGCTCTATTGTAAGCATGTTGCACATAGCACAAATGTTCATCCCAAGCTTAGGATGCTTGCTACAATATCCTCTGAGTAACTAGATTATTGTCCTGTTGACTACTTCTGTCTGGCCATCGATTTGTGGATGGAAAGCTATGCTTTTCTTCAGTTTGGTGTCCATTAGTTTCCACAGACTTGACCAAAACATTCCCACAAATCGGGTGTCTCGATCAGATATAATGGAAGTGGGTAATCCAAAATGAACCCATACATGTTGAAAGAATAGTTTTGTAGTTTGTTCAGTTGTAATCTGTTTATTACAAGGTATCAAAATACACATTTTGCTAAACCTATCCACAACAACATACAGATAATCATGATCTTTCCTAGATTTGGGCAGTCCTCCAACAAAATCCATGGAAACACTTTCCCATGGATGAGAAGGAACCAGTAATGGAGTGTACAAACCTAGTTTTCTATTGTTGGGATTGTTGTTAGCACACATAGTACACCCTCTTACATATCTAGAAACTGTCTCATTCATTTTTGGCCAATAAAAAAATCTTTGCAGCTGTGCAACTGTTTTACTTACCCCAAAGTGACCTGATATTAGAGAAGTGTGTGCTTCTCGAATTATCTTTACTCTTTCAGTTTGTGGAATGCATAGCTTCCCACAGTGATATAGGAGTTGGTCCTTAATATGATAATCGAATTCTTCTACTCATTTTCCTTGACTTAAAGTTTCATATACATCTTTAAATTCTATATCTTGAGCATATTGTTCAATGTAGCTCTCATGTAACACAAAATTATGCTTAAGTATAGTAGATGCATTTATAATGGGTCTAGATAACATATCTGCAACTTTATTGTGTATGCCCTTTTTATATCTGATGACTAAATGAAACTGTTGTAGAAAACCCATCCATGTATAGTGTCTTGATTACTGCAACTTAGTTTGGGAGTGTAGATATTGAAGTGGTTGATGATGAGTATGTATTACTGTCTCTTTTCCCATCAAGTAATGTTTCCACTTTTTCACACTCTGTACTAATGCATACAATTCTTTATCATATGTAGGATAGTTAACTACTACAAATTAAATGTCTCAGAATGATAACATATGGGTTTACTTTGCTGTATCAACACTGCTCCCATGGCATAGTCATTGGCATCCGTTTGGATTTCAAATGGTCTTTGAAGATCATGTAGTGCTAGTACTGGTGCTTCACTAATCTTTTCTTTCAAGGTGTCGAAGGCTTTCTGCTGTTTGCCTCCCCACTGAAACACCTTGTTCAATCCTGTTAAAGCATGTAAGGGAGTTGCAATTAAGGAAAAGTTAGAAATGAACTTTCTCCAATATTGTGTTGCTCCTAAGAAGCTCCTAACTTCTGTAGTAGATTTGTCTTTAGGCCAGTTTACAATGACTGCTACCTTAGAGGGATCTATCTTCAATTCACGACTGCCTACTATATGTCCCAAATAATTTAAAGATGTTTTTCCAAATTCACATTTTGAGAGTTTAACAGAATGTTTTTCTCTTTTCAAAACATCAATCTAGTGTCTGCTTAACATGCTTTAAATTTTCTTCCCATGTTTTGCTAAATATCAGAATGTCATCCAGGTATACAATAACAAAATCATCAAGAAAAGGTTTAAGAACATCATTCATTATTCTCATGAAAGTAGCAGGAGCATTAGTTAAGCCAAAATGGCATAAACAGCCACTCATACAATCCCTGGTTTGTTTCGAAAGTAGTCTTCCATGCATCTTGTTCTGCAATTCTGACCTGATGATATCCACTATGCAAGTCTAGCTTGGAAAAATAAACAACTTCTTTCAATTGATCTAAAAGATCATCTATGCGAGGAAGGGGATAATGATTTTTAATTGTTATCTTATTCAGTGCTTGGTAATCAATGCACATTCTCCACGAGCCATCTTTCTTTCTCACCAAAACGATTGGAGACCCACATGGTGATGTGCTAGGTCTGATGAACCCCTTCTCGAGCAAATCCTGCACCTGCTTCTTGATTTCAACATTCTCTAAAGTGGACAACCTGTACATTCCAATGTTAGGCAATGGAGCATCTTGTTGCAAATTAATTTCATGCAATGTTTCCTTTTTGGGTGGCAGACCTTTAGGTTCTTGAAATAAGGTATCATACTTTGAAACAACTTTTTCTAAATCAGCTTGCTGTTTAGTATCACAACCCTCAAATACATTGGTTTTATCAGGTTTCTTTTCCTTTACAACCATCAGTAAAAATTGTTTGCATGAGTTTATCATTCGTTTCATCTGCCCTGAGTTTATGATAATATAATTATTCTTTAGCTTATGAGCTCTTACAAAGTATTCGATTCCATCTTTAACAAGTAGATACTTGTTCTCAGCTCGATAGAAAATAGCTTTTCTGTCATACAAGTAAGGGCTTCCTAAAACAATTCCACATATATCCAAAGGAATTATGTCTAACTCAACCTCATCTACAAATGCTGACCCAAAAGAAAAATTGAGTTTGCATTGTCTAGTCACTTGTAGTTGTGCTTTATCACTTAACTATCCTAATGGGTATGGTTTCTTGTGAGGTGTAGTCAGTAATCCTAACTTCTTTACAATTGCTTCAGAGATTAAATTTACTTGTGAGCCACTATCAAACAAAGTATCAATATTTTGATTTTTGGACATAACTCAAATATGGAAAAGCTCATGTCTTTTTCTCTCATTTTCTTCATCAATAGTAGATTGTGCAGAATTACTAGTAGATGCTTCAGAATTCTTATCTTTTATACCTGTGGCTGCAATGGTTGTTTCATCTCCTGAGTCAGATCCCAAATCTTTCTGAATAGCTACAACATTCTTCTTCTTCTTTCCCTCAAACTTCTTAGGTCTCAGCTCTGGATGCAAAATCCAATAGTGCTCATCATCATGCCCATCCTTCTTACAATGAGTGCATGAAGACTTGCTCTTCTGTGTAGTATTGTCCTTCCTTGCTTTCCATTTCTATTTTCTTTTCTCCTTTTTCTTGCTTGCAGTGGGTTTGGATGATCCCCCAACTTCTAGGTTTCCATTCTTTCCTCTAGCTTCTAGATGTGTAGTTTGAACAGATACCTCATCTATACTAGTGGGATTAAACATGAGGATAGTGTGCCTCATGTAGCTGTGTAGACCAACGATGTACTTTAATAGAGTCTGAGGTGAGTCTAATGAGATTCCTAGAATCAATGCTCTCTTCCTAAATTCTTGGGTCTAACCTTGTACACTTTGCCCTTTCAATTGTCGAAGAGTTTGCCAGCTCATCATGGCTTGCTCCATGTAGGCCAGTGGATATAACAGCTTTTTGATTGCAGAAACAAATTCATTCAAGACAAAAATAGTCTTACCATGTCTCCTCATGTCAGCTTGGGTCCTGCCTTCCCACCAAACCAAGGCAGTGCCTCCAAGGCGTAGGCTTGCCATCTAAATCTTGCTCTTGTCTGAATCAATATTCTGCACTCTACAATAAACATGAATTTGTCTAATCCAATTGTCCAGCTTTTCTGCATTCAACACTCCATCATATACTGGTAAATCAAATTCAACATCTACTTTAATCAAAGATGTCTTCTTTTTATGTTTAGGGCTATTACAAGGTGTGAGAAAGCTTTCTTCTTCCCCTTTCCTTTTGAGTGGTCATGGAGGAAAGACTCTTCTTCTCTTTTATCTTGTTTAGAGCCTGATGAGTCTTCATCCTTATGTTTTCTAAAATCCTTATACATTTCCTCTACCATGGACCTTATGGCTAGGAGACTATCTATGAATTGAGGGTTTGGCCCCATAGAACCTTCCTCTGACATTGTCGTCTGAGGATAGACTCTTCCAATCTCAGGATTAGTTTCGACAGACTCTCCTTCTCGTAATTTGAGCTTTCATCCAGTTAGCGTTCAACAGCTAAATCCAGCACACACTTGTCTAACCTTAATAACCCTAAGCTCTGATGCCACTTGATCTAAAAATCACTTGTGTATGATCTCAGTTAATTAATGCAGGTATTACAGATTCATGTGCTGGTGTGTGTGTCTATTATCTTAGGCAATGGATCGATAAGATTGCAAAATACACAGACACTGGAAAACAATAAGAGAAACACAACAAGAAAAATGCAAAACACAACAATTTAATAAGTAGTTCACCCTATCCTCCAGGGTTACGTCTCAGGTCCAACTTTCAGTCGTCGCCTTATTTTATTGTGTCTTTAAGCAGAGTTTTACAATGAGGAGCTCCATTTGAGTCTCCTGGAATAGATGATGCTTAGTAGGGTGTTCTTGGATTCCCCAAGCCACTAGAGTGCACATACTCCCCCTTACCAAGTCTCGACATCAACTGGTCTTAATGGGATGAGTCCAATTTGGTACTCAGTTCCTCGACAGATATCCTCACAGGGATTCCTTGAACCTCTCAAGCCTGGTTCTGTCTGCTCAATGCTGCCTTAGCTCTGTAGGTAAGCTCGATTCTCTATTTTCTGCTTTGCTTTCTGTTTTCTCTATCTCATTGTTTCCTTCTTCCTTTTTTCTCTGTCCTCTGTTCTCTGTCTATTCATGGCTTAAAGCCAGTCCATCACTTAACTATTTTCTTCCTCTTCCACCTCTTCAGATCACCTGCTGCTGTCTACTTGGAATTCCCTGCCTCTGCATCATCGCCACTGTGTAACATCTCATAAGGAGGTGGCCACTTGTCCCTTCACGAACTGAGCTCTAGCTCTTCCTCAAACGGTTTGGTATTTCGATTACCTTGTGAAACGATTCATCTGCCAGGTCGGCAGTCGAATCAGACATCAAACCTTATGTGCTGTAGCTTATTTTCTCCTTTCGAATCCAGTTTCCCATCGGGCGCAATCTCCGCCGTTAGATTTGGGGCTTCCAGATCCTACGGTTATCGCTCTTATCGCATGGTTGACTTGCTCAAACGTTAGCCCGCAATGAGAGTGGTTTTCTCCCTCATCCGCTAGACACACATCGTCCAATGTATGGAATCACTCGTTCTCGTGACAAACCCGCTCACCAACCGAAACGCCTCCGATATTCCGCCAGTTTTGGAGCACGGGACCCACATTTGGCTTTAGCACTTTTCCCATGGTTCTTCGGCTTCCCGTGTGACCATGTACTCAGAGCTTTTCCTTCTCGAGGGGTTTTGCCCAGTGATACGCGATTAGCGCTTTGCACTAATCGCACATCAGAAACAGCCTCTGTTTTCTGATTTGAGCTTCCTAACTGTTAGTTTTGTGCCACTGTGCGGTCTCCATGGGCCTCGATTAGTGCACTTTGACTGAGGTCCTCGTCGTTCCGTGCTGGCTACAAACTGCCACTGTCTAGAGGTCTTCCTGATAGCTCATTGTTCACAAGTTCTTTGAAGTCTGTCATGATTTGATACAGTCATAGAACTCCGATAATTTTCATGGATCCAATTTGGATCAATACTTAATCTACTTGAAAAGTACCTTGTCAACATAATAGAATATGATAGCCGATCAAGGCATATGATCCATTGAATATAAATGAAAGGAATCAGAGGCAATTCATACATATAAGCATTATTAGATAGAAGAAGGAATTACAACCATCAGTGTCTGATTCAAAGTCGTTCCTCCAGCTTGGATCCCATCCACATCACATCAAAAGCAAGGCAATCTTGTGGCATCACATCATTTACTCCTAAGTCAAGTCTCATAGCAGCACCCGCCCCTAATCACTCAGATTAGTGGTCAATTTATAGGAAGATGAAGGAGGTTTTGTCATTAATGGTGACATTGGATGGCCTTCCATACTTAGAATTAGTTCCATGGAGGAAGGGATGAGAGGATAGGATGATCCTTAACTCATTCCTCATCCATTTTCGAGCTCATGGGAGTTGATAAGGCAAGGAAACTTCTAGATGACTCCAAAAGACAAGAATATTCCCCAAACCCTATGTGAATTTCACTCATTCTCGCCCAGTGCAGGGGAAAGGAAGCCTAAGTGCTCTGCAGAGCACCCTGGCAGTGGACCTAACTGCTCTGCGGCACACCTTCGTAAGGGGTTACCTACACTAGTCCCTCTAGAGGCAATTTCTAGATGTCTTCAAGTCATGAAGCAGTCTGGGAAGGAGGCATTCAAAGGATTGACTTGTTTAGGGCATGAAACAACTAATTTTAGGGTTTGATGAGTCCTAAATCACTGATCCGAATGTTGGGATTTGATGTGCCCAAATGGATCTGTAACAGTTTCCCCCTAAATCATGAAGTCAGAAAAATACCAATGTCGAATAAAATGCGTTATGATGTGATGAGGAGGTATCGAAGTGGAAGGTGACCTGCATCAATTACAATACATATATCATGATATTTGATTTTACATGAATTGTAGAAGGAAGGAATACCCATGCTTGGCTTATAAACTTTCATTAAATGTACATAAATAGTTGTCTATAGATATAGACCCATGATTGGAATGACTATCAATGTAAAGCCATTGTATATATGATTTAGTACTCCTGATACCGCAGCCCTGATGGATGAAACTAGATCCAGGATCTTCAATCTTGTTCAACCGTTCGCTCAGGTACGAGTCTAACCATGTGAATATGTGATCTGAAGTCGAACATGGGAAGACACCATCTGATTACCAGTCGATGATGTAAGTTGCTAACATATGCAAGAGAAATCACTGATAATGATAATGATCCTCAAGGTACTGCAGTACATTCTGCATGGTGTGAATGTATGATTTGATATTGAACACCATACAAAGTCTTTTGGTCGAAGGCCATTGATGTATGCCTATCAACGAAAGTGAGAAACCTGCCATTGATGCATGCAAGCCTCAAGGTACTGAATGGTTGTTTCTAAGTCAACTTATTGAATAATGAGTTGATGTCGACAAGAAGTGACTTGTCACAGGAGGGCCTTGATGTATCCCACATCAATGACACGAAACGAGTGTAGTGATTTTTAGAGATGGAATTTGATTGGTGACATAAGGTTCAGGAATGGTGGTCATGAAAATGAAGTTTTTATGGTATTGCAAAAGATAGATTTTGACTTAACGACTTCTCTTGAACATGTCGGCGACACTAAAGTGAATTGGTAGCATTGACCCAAAACAAAGCAGCGGATGGTATGATAGACCAACAATGTGATAACCATCAAGCTAATAACCCAACCTAGATAGTCACAGTGATGAAGTGAAAGTGTCATGTTCAAGAGTGATTTGCTACCATAAAGTGGTTTTCCCCCTTTTCTATTTTCCCCAGTCATTGCTGACCAGTACCTCTTTATTTTTATCAAGCATGAGGAGGATAACATATGCTTGTTGTATAATTTCACCCTTCCGGAGAATCCATCGCTATTTTATGTTTTAACGTGTCTAGCAAAGGTGAAACTCGGTCTTGTCTAGATGGACAAGTTTATCACTATTTTGATGTTTTAACGAGTTTAACGACAAAGATAACTCGGTCCTTTTCATGTTAGAGAGTTTGAAAAGGGAAAAAAAGAAAACTCCACAAGTTCTTTTTCATAAATTAATCTCTCAAGCCCGAAAAAGCATAAAATAATACAAGAGAGATATCATTTCCAATCCGTTAATGAGCTGGAAAGGACAAGCGCTCGACAATCTTTTCATATTCAAAGATTCTGAGAAGAGCTTAAAGAGGACTCCATTTTGAGGAACGAGTGGTTTCTAGGATAGGAACTGGTTCCGGTGATGTTGGAACGTCTCAAAACATGTGAAGAGGCTGGCTAATAAGACCATTCATTGCAACTGTTCCTGAAAAAGGGTAAAACAACCAAGTGAAAGCGTATGATCAACCAAAGGGATGGTGGCGATGGGATGAAAACAACCAAGGCTCATCTACTGAAAGAGGCTGATAGAATGGAAATCACGAAGGTTAAAATTGAAAAGGGTTCATTTTTAGACAAGCTTGAATCATAAGGAACTATGCTTGGGTTTAGTTTCATGTTTACACAAGCTTGAAAAAAAAGACCATGCTTGGATTCAGTTTCATTTTTACACAAGCTTAAAATGAAGAACTATGCTTGAGATTGGTTTACGTGCCCCCAGCATGAAGAAAGGGAGAGTCTCCTAGAACCAGATGGAAGTCGCTGCGATGAAGCAAGATAGTTATCCAACACCTTTTGGCTTCGTCCAGATAGGGACAAAGGTGAATGGGGCTATTCCCTTCACATAACCTACAGGGAAACTTAATTTTACCACTAGGTGCATGCCCCCTAAGCTTCATTACATTCACCTAAGTAGAGTACTCGTGGCTATCAGGTGGATGGAATGAAGGTTCATTTACAAGATCAAGTGAAAGACTCGACTAGGATTTTACGAGATCTACTCAAAGACTCGACTTGGAACTTTGCTCCAGGGAAGATTGTTTCATTTTTTAATGAGCTTGACACAAGACAAAGAAATCTGCTCATATTCATTGTTTCATTTTTTAACGAGCTTGACACAAGACAAGGAACTATGCTCATAGATCCTTGTTTCATTTTTTAACGAGGTTGACATAGTGAAAGAACCATCCTCATGGACGTGTTTCATTTTTTACCGAGGTTGACACAGTAAACAAACCATCCTCATGGGAGTTGTTTCTTTTTATAACGAGGTTGACACAGTAAAAGAACTATCCTCATATTCCTTGTTTCATTTTTTAGTGAGGTTGACACAAGACAAGGAACTATCCTAATATTCCTTGGTTTCATTTTGAATGAGGTTGACACAAGACAAGGAACTATCCTCATACCCATTGTTTCATTTTTTAACAAGGTTGACACAAGACAAGGAACTATCCTCGTATCCTTGGTTTCATTTTTAACGAGGTTGACACAAGACAAGGAACTATCCTAATACCCTTTGTTTGGTTTTTTAACGAGGTTGACACAATGCAAGGAACTATCATCGTATCCTTGGTTTCATTTTTAACGAGGTTGACACAAGACAAGGAACTATCCTCATACCCTTTGTTTCATTTTTTAACGAGGTTGACACAAGACAAGGAACTATCCTCATATCCTTAATCACAACTCATATGAGGTCATGAAGGAGAGATCTAGTTCCAATGTGCCCAGTACATGATGTACAACATCACTGAATTGATTGTCAGTTGATGTAGGCATGGAACTGTTTGCCACATAATTAACCCGTGGTAGGGATGATACCATTGGTAAAAAGGGACCATTTAGGGAAGATGGTTGATTGGAAGCCATATTTCGACCGGCAAATTAAAGTTGGTCAACGGTGACAATTCTGCCTTCATGCGGGAAAAAAATCACTCGAAAGACTGTGGAAATAATAGCTCCCATGCAATAAACATAGTTGCACCCTAGAAGTAAGCTGTAATCTAAAGGGCCTGGGACTACCATGACATTAGGATAAATGATTTTTCCTCCCAAATTAATAGGCAACTGAGGGAGGATCCCTAATGGTTGATTGGTTCCTTTGTTAAAAGCCAATAGATTCTGGGTAACTGGCACAAGCGGCGGCGAACCGAGTGCTTGCCAAGCAATTGAGGAAAGGATACTCACATATCCACCTTCATCTATAATAGTTCCAAATATAATCATATTACAAACATGTACTATGATCTAGAAAGGCACATAAGAAGCAAGACGAAATCTTGCCAGTCAATTCCTATCAAAGGAAGAGACCAGACTACTTGGAGGGGTTCCCGTAGAAACGGGAGAATTAGTCCCTTGAGTTACGAGAGCGGGAGGATTTTCCTCCTGTCTTGATGGAATAGGAGGACTGCCCCCAAGCTCATTAGAATTTGAAAAATAAAAAAGAACCTGAGTGGTATCATATTCACTCTCTTCAGGAAAGGTACGATTAGCTGAAGGTGAAATCAGTCAACTGTTAGCTCGACCTGTTGCTTTGGGTTGGGTATAGACTCATAGGATTCACTTTCAGAGAGAGTGGGTTTGACCAATGGTTGATTTTGGTCAGTTAAGTCATCAACTAGTGAAGGATTTAGGGAGAGTTTCCTGTAACCATATTGAAGTTGTTGCGGTGAAGCAGGACGAGAAGACCATTCTTCTAAGATCTAAGGAATATCAGGACAGTTTCGAGGAAGATGGTCACCCGCACAAAGTTTGCATGGATATCGAACTTTGTGAGGCTTAATGGATGATTTCTCATTAGGTGTCGCATTTAAAACAATGGTTGCTTGGTTGCCCCTCTACTAAATTTGCTTCTTCTTCTTCTTCTTCCCTTTCTTCTTCTTCTTAGCTACCTGGTTATTAGTACCAATACTTTCACCAGGCGAAGAGGAAGAAGGGGAGGAAGAAAGTACCGAGGAAGAAGGCCAAGGGTCAACTTTAGGATCAACTAGAGGTTGATTTTGTCCAGTTGGAGGAGTACTCAATTGCAGAGAAATCATGACATTTTGAACCAAGGAGGTTGAAAATAACCATACTGACAAGCCAATGGTAAATCCCGGAAGGGACAATGTAGCCATATATGGAGCACCAATATTTCCAAAAGAAGGAAAAGGACTAGGATTGCCATCAAAATAAATTCCTTGATCAGTGGACTCTGGATTTGTCGCCATATGTTTCAACCTAAGATCAACTAAGGAGTGAGCATGGAGGATGTTATCCGTGGTCAGTTAAATTTATTTTAATCAAAGTACCATAACAAAACAAAAGAGGGATAATCTAGGCAAATTGTTTACCAAGCAACTATGAACTGCAGAATATCTCCCGACGAACCGAGAAGTATAGGCAGGCAATCTCCCCGAATGCTGTGTTCGGTGTATCACAGTGTACAAGGTGGCTAACTTGGTTACCTAAGGATGGATAGCAACCTAGTTTTTTCCTCCCCTATATACCTGAAAGTATGTGGAGGCCCAATCCGTATAAACGTTGTCTAATCCAAAACCACACAGTGAGAGCATTCCCATATACTTTACGTACTGTAACACCGCCCTATATACCGGAAGGTATGTGGATGACCTATGATATACTCATGTACTTGGAATGAGGTATCACACTCGGGATGTATTACAAACAAGTTAGAGACAACTTCTTTGTTTTACGCTATCAGAACATGTCTCTAGACTAGACCTCTAAATGTTTTTCATTAGGTAACAATGCTCCATTAGGTAATTTTAGATAAATTTTAAGTTGATCTTGCTTAGGAATTTTCCTTTCAAGGTTCACCACATGATGTATGTTTGCAATTCCTAAAATGAAACTATCATGATAAGCATTCTTTCCATTAAATTTAACGATGAAAATCATAGCTACTTAGGGATAGGGCAATCAAATTTCTTTTGATCAAAGAGCAAAGAGAACAATCTAAATGCAATTTCCCCACACTATTCCTATGACCACACACAAACTTTTCCAATGCATCAAGCATGTATTTCTTTTTTATTTTTGAAAACCATGAAATATGCACATAGAATCAATCAATCTTTCATATGAATGAAGACTTTTACGATAGTTCTAATTCGAAGGAAGAGAAGACTTTACAACACTTCCTTTCAAATGAATATTAATAAATTATATCCTAACTTTGAATATTGATCGATAATGACAAAGAAAACATGAAGAAACATTAATCAACCCAATCAAAGTCAAGTTAGACCATGAGATAAACACTGATTTTCAGAGACATAACATTCACTGATCAATCAACAAACAATCAAATAGAGAAAATTTGGTAAAAAGCTCTTTCGAAAGGTGGGAAATCGATCCTAGGAGGATCAGCGCAACCCAGAGTGGGAGACAGTGCACTTCAGAGCATTGTCACTAAGCCATGGATGCTCTGCAACGCACTATGTCCCTCACAAGCCTGTGTTGGTGACAGTAAGCCATTTCAAGAGGCAATTTGACACAGTTTTGACCAATTTTTCAATGTAAATGGCTGAATTACAATCTATGAACACAAATAGAGTCTACAAAGATGTCTTAGGAGGTGAATAAGCTACTAGGAAAGAGTATTCTTCCCCAGTGGAGTCGCCAATTTATTTTGGAGAATTTAACGTCTACATATAAATATTAACTCACTAGACAAGTAGTTGTGCCTAGAACAATAGTTTAAAGTGTTTTAGACATTCCCTATAAGCAATAGATAAGAAGAGAGGATAGAAGGCCTACCTGTAGTTCTAATTTCCCCTCATCTCCCTTGTATCGATTCCTTCACTCCTTCTCGTACTTAATCCTCTTGAAAAGCACCCTGTCAACAAAACAAAAGATGAAAACTAATCAAAGAATATGATCCATTGAATATAAATGAAAGGAATCAAAAGAAATTCATACATATAAGCATTATGAAATAATACATCATATGGAAAAATGTTCAAACACTTTATTAGATAGAAGAAGGAATTAAAACCATCAGCGTCTGATTCAAGGTCATTCCTCCAGCTTGGATCCCATCTACATCACATCAAAAGTGAGACAATCTTGTGGCATCACATCATTTGCTCCAAAGTCAAGTCTCATAGCACCATTATCTCCTTACAATTCAACATAATCCAGCCCTTGATCACTTAGATGAGTGGTCAATTTATAGGAAGATGAAGGAGGTCTTGTCGTTAATGGTGACATTGAATGGCTTTCCATACTTAGAATTAGTTACATGGAGGAAGGGATGAGAGGATAGGATGATCCTTAACTCATTCATCATCCATTTTTGAGCTCATAGGAGTTGCTAAGACAGGGAAACTTCTAGATGACTCCACAAGATAAGAATATTCCCCAAACACTGTGAATTTTGCTCATTCTTGCCTAGCGCAGGGGAAAGGAAGCCTAAGTGCTCTACAGAGCACTCTGGTAGTGGACTTAACTGCTCTGCGGCGCACCTTCATAAGGGCTTACCTACGCTGGTCCCTCTAGTGGCAATTTCTGGATGTCTTCAAGTCATGAAACCATTTGGCAAGGAGGCATTCAAAGGGTTGACTTGTTTAGGGCATGAAACAACCGATTTTAGGGTTTGATGAGTCCTAAATCACTGATCTAAATGCTGGGATTCGATGTGCCCAAATGGATCTATAACACGATGTTAACTAAATCATATTATGAACCATTTCCCTTGCTTTGTTTACCACTTATGCATGTTTGAAAGATGCATTTGGAACAATGACATAAGTGTTTTTTTTTGTAATCACATGGTGTTTCTACAAACTTTCTACTAATTACCCATCTACTTACCCTACCATTTTTTCTTAACTTTATTTGGGTGCATTTAGGCTAGCACACCCTTCTTAATATTTTTCCTTTCTTTGCATAACAAAGTATCTAAATCTAACCTTATATCACCCAAGGGCTCAGATTAAACTGATGAGCTCCTTTTATTCACTCTACTGTTGACCTAGGTTGTCATTGATGTCAATATAGTAATATTCTAGATACTAGATGATCCATGAAGGGGAAGCAAAACAACTCCATGAAGATACGGGAGCAAGGCCATCAGGATAGCCAAGCCATGAGCAAGAGTCTGTTAACGGAGGAGTTAACAAAGGAGGCATATCAAAGCTGTTGCTTATGCTTAAGAGTATTACATAATAATAGAGCAAAAGAGAGGAGAAAATAGAGCTATCGGAGCTACAAGAGGAGCCATATATATATGTCATATATATATGCCAAAGAAGAACATATCAGAGGAGCAAACAGAGCAAACAGAGGAGCAAACAGAGCTATCAGAGGAGCAAAGAGCAGACAGAGCCATCGGAGGAGAAAATAGAGCTATCGGATATTAGGAGGAGTCTTATCGGGAGTAATACATGCCAAAGAGTCTTATCGGGAATAATGTATGCCAGCCAAAGAAGAGCGAAATACATATATGCGGAAGAGTTAAAGGAGTGGAGCATAAAGAAGAGTGGAAGAATTAAAAGGAGCAGAGCTGTATATAATATATGTATATGTGAAATACACTATCAGAGCAAAGTATGGCAAAGAATGCCAAAGAATACACTATCGGGAGCTATCGGGAACAATATAGTGTATATGCATGCAAATACACTATTAGAGGCACAAACACATGTATATAGGCCATATACACTATCGGAGACCAAAACACATATATATAGGCTATATACACTATCGGAGGCAAACACGTACATATAGAGGAATACACTATTGGAGTGGAGAAATACACTATCGGCGATATTATAATCGGTAGGTTCGGTTATGTACCATCACCCCAAACCCCCGACAACGACATATATGTGCGAATGCGACGGAACATATAAGTTCGGGTGTATAAATAGTGAAGTCCACCAAAAGTGTTCTGAAGCATATTTTTAGTGTATTTCAAATTTTTGGGCTCTAAGCCTTGGCACGTTAAAACATGCAAATTTGCAAATATATATATAAATATCATATAAATATGATATGTGCGGACCCACTGCAACATTATGTAATGGTTTAATGGTATATCGAATTTGCCCATCACAATAATACCCAAAGGGCTGTCCTCTTGCAAGTGCCGATTGTGATGAATGTTGCAGACCTGATGCAACATTGCAGTTTAGTCAATTGTTATGTCGCATCTGACATACCGCAAGTCCTTAAGGCCTTGCACCCCTGAAAGCACCGATTGTGATATACACAGCGGACTTGATAAAGTTATAAAGGCAGGCGTAATAAATTTGAAGTCCACCTTTAGCGTTTCGACTGGTTTTTCTCATATATTCCTATGTATTTGAATATTTGCATTGCGTGAGGTTTTAAGAAATGCTCCCGATAGTTCAGGAGGCCTGAATGAAAATCGATTACAATTGCGATTAGGATGTGGCATGTCCGTTAAACAGTAAAGTCCTGTGTATGCGTATTATCATTGAGTTTTTCTCTGAGTATTTGGTCCTTGCCATTGAATCAATGTGTCCCAAGAGTGTTGGTGAGCACGAAGAGATAGAGGAAGCCACAATGACCAAGGAGGGAAGCCGAAGGATCAAGCGAGGCAGAGGAAACTATAGAGACCAAGGAGGAAGCCAAAGAGCCAGTGGAAAGAGGAAACCGACAGTCAGAGGCAACATGAATGTATAAAACAAGAAAAAATAGAGAATAAGGTGGGTTGAACGTTCTTGAAAAGGCTATAGGAAACAGAGGTAGCAGTAGGGTCCAACAGAACAAAAAAAAAGGGTCGAAGGACTAACAAGACAGGAGACAGTCGAAGGGCAGAAGTAGTCAGCAAAGAAGCAGTCATGCTGAAGTATTCATTGTGACAGTAAGAACATATGCTTGAACAGAAAGATGCTTCTTATGCAGAGCTTAGTGCAGCTAATATAAGACTCACTAAAGTAGTGTGGAGACATTATCAGAGGCCATGACGGCAATTGGAGACTCTGTGTGGACTGTATGAAGAGTTGTAAAGACTCCTTCATAAGAAGACTGGTTTTCATTGATGTTGTAGCATGGGGACTACAGTTAAAGCGTAAATAGAAAAAACTCAGTAAAGAAGTGTTTCGAGAGCAGAACATTACTATCAAACATGCCTTGACAAGATTGGGTTGGAACCTTTGGGGTTGGTGCCTCAGAAGTAATATGGATTGGAGTCCTTGGGGTTGATGCCTCACAAGTAAGATGGATTGGAGTCCTTGGGGTTGATGCCTTAGAAGTAAGATGGATTGGAGTCCTGGGGTTGATGCCTCAGAAGTAAGATGATTGGAGTCCTTGGGGTTGATGCATTAGAAGTAAGATGGATTGGAGTCCTTGGGGTTGATGCCTTAGAAGTAAGAAGGACTGGAGTCTTTAGTATTGGTGCCTTAGAAGTAGGAAAGACTGGTGTCCTTAGCACTGGTGTCTTAGGAACTGGAAGGATCGAAGTCCTTGGGAGTTGGTGCTCCTAAGTCTAATATTGTTGCGCTGGAAAAATAGAGTTGGAGCTCTGGAGGTTGGAGCCTCACAAAAGTCCAAGTTGGTGCTTGGCAAATGATTGCCACCATTTATATATTTTATCTATTTTCTTGCAAATATTATATTAATAAAAGCATTGATACTTGTTGTTCATCTTGTGTTCTGAATGTAAATGTTTTAACTGGGAAAATAATAGTTGAAAAAGAAATATTGATTCAACCCCCCTCTCAGTATTTCCAAAATTGGTATCAGAGCTAGTACCTTCATTCAAAGCTTAACAGCTTGAAGTTTGATCTTTAGAACACAAATGGCGAAGTTAAGGAAGAAAGTCTCCAATCCTGCCAAGGATGTGTCTCCCTCTACTACTAAGATAGAAGACAATCAATTTGAGGAGGCTCCATGGTTCAATCAGAACTTCAATATATGGCAAGCAAGAATGAGGAATTTCTTACAAACTGAAGGCATTGAAATCTGGAAATCAGTGATTGATGATAGAAAGATGGATGGAGAATCCAAGGACTACAATGAAAAAGCAATGAAGGCAATCTTGAATGGACTACCTGATTCTATAAAGAAAAATCTAGGAAAATATTCATCAGCAAAGGGTATATGGGACAAACTTCATGACTTTCACTCAAAACGAGCATTGACCATAACCATCAATCAAGAAGATGATGGAAATCCAGAAGGAAATCCAGAACCCATCATAGAAGCTGAAAAAGAGAATGAAAAATATTTTGTAGAAGATATTCTCACTCAACTTATGGCTACCATGGAAGAGATTAACAATTTGAAAAACAAAAATGAGGAACTCAAGAAGATAGCACTAGTTGGGACCAAGAACAAACAAGGAATACAATTGATCTTGTCAAGCTTCAAGTGAAAGAAAGGGATGAAGAGCTTGCTAAGCTTAAGAAGGAATTTCATCAAAGCAATCGAAAGCATCATGAAGAAGTCATATCCATGACAAATTAATTGGATAAAGAAAAGAAACGGCAAGATACCTTGTTAAGCCAACTTGAACAAAGGCATGAGAGCTTGAATAAACTTTAAGAAGAGATTGTTCAATACAAGGTAGAGGTCTCTTCTCTCAAATCTCAACTACAAGAAGCAAGGAAACAAGCACAAGGAGCTGAAAAGACCATGGAAGCATTGGAAGTCATAGAATGATAGGTTGATGAAGCAGGAAAGCAAAGAAACACCATGATCTGTCAACTAAAAGCAAAGGATGAAGGAATCTTCAAATTAAAATCTAACATCAAGCTTTTCCAGGCTGAAACATGTAAAGCTACAAGGATCAAGGAAGAACTTGAGAGCAGTCAAGCAAAGAATGAAGAAATCTTCAAAATGAAGTTAGATATCATCTCCCTTAAAATAGAAATAGATGAAGCTACTCGTATCAAGGATGAAATTGAGAAACAACTTGCTAAGAAGAATAATGAGTGTGAAAGATTGGAAGAAGAGATTGTCTTCCTCAGAAAAAAGGTTGAAGGGATGAACAAAATCTTGAAGAGCTCTCAAGCCTTGGATGACATGCTCAGCTATCATAGATGTCCATTTGATAAATCAGGTCTCGGGTATGCAGGTGAATCCTCAAACAAGAATGATAATGCTTCAAACAAAAGGGATGTGAAGAAGCCAGAAAGAAATGGTGATGCTCCCAGTTCCAGCAAAGGCAAGGAGAAACATCAAGGCTACAATGGAAGAAATCCTGCTCCAAGAAGAAATCCTGCTCCAAGAAGAAATGTAGATGATGTCAAAGATGCGAGAGGCAATGGTTATCATCAAAGGATCTCAAGGCATAAAGGCTTCAGAAGTACAACAAGGGATTCTCCATCTCCCAGGTACCGAAGTTCATTTTTTGGTTATTGTTATTCTTGTACAAACTTTGGTCACATGGTAAAAGACTGTAAACCATATCATAAAGATAGATGTTATGGTCCCCAACCATCTGATAGAGATAGATATTATGGTCCCCAACAATCTCCAAGCAACAATTTTGCAGGAAGAAATCATGAATTTTTATTCATGAACAGTGTAGAATGCTTCAAGTGTCACAGCGTTGGTCATATGGCACATGATTGTAACTTAACTTGGGCTCTTACACAAGCTAGAACCATGAAAAAGAAGAAAGTTACATAAGTATGGAGAAGAAAGCAAATGCAATCCGAAAGTCCCTTGAACTCTCCAGCGAACAACATATGTCATTGGCCTGAATTTTGACAATCTAAGCATTTAATGGGAAGACTCTGCCGAAAGAGATGATGCATACAGTTAGGGGGATCCTGTGATTCTTGATCATTATTGTAGAAGCTATTCGTGAAAGGGTCCCTATGAAATCCTTGTTAAGCTATATTAGTAGTCATTCTTTGATAAAGAACATTTCTCAGGGGTACTCCATTGAAGAACATGATCCTGTAACCATTCGTTGGACTGGTGTTAAAGGTTCTTTCCACTTAATCACTAAGTAGTATTTGGAGCAACAGAGAAAGTCATATAATGCTAGAGAAATAGGGCAAATAACTATGGTGCTGATTTTACAGATGCTAAATGTCTTGACTCAGGGATTTAATGTGAGAACAGATAAATTATGGACACTAATAGAGGCAATCTTCAAACAAATAGATACATATGGAATGGAGTTTGAAGTAAGAGCAAATGGGAGCATATAACAAAACTAAAGCATTGCAAGAATATGCAAATCAGCAAAATGAATTTAAAAGACAACCACAGATTGGATATCTAAATTTGCTACAGAAATAACTTGCTGAGATATGTACAAGAACACAAGGAAAATATCGCTCACAGAAAGGAGAATGTCATGCAGTCAAATATAACTTAAGTTGATACTGGTGACTTAGAAAATACAGCAACAGTGAGGCACAACCTCTCACCATTTCATCCAAATGCAATGATGTTGAATATTTGATGGCAGTGACTTAAGGAGAAGCACAGAAACATAAAGGAACTCGGATCTGAAGAAAGAAGGCAAGAAAGAAAATTTCAGTGGAATTTTCTCTTGATTCGGACTATGAAGGCCTCTCAATTCTGACTATGGAGATAACAACATGGATTGAAGCATAAAAACCTAGACTTGGACACTTGGTGTATGGATACTAGTAATCTGATTGAAAGCATTGAAGTAGAGCATCTTTAAGCACTGTTGAAGCCCTGATAAAGTAGTTCTGAGACATGAAGATGGAATAATGTGCTAATTGATGATAAAGCATCAATCCTTCTATCTTGAGTAAAAAGAAGAGCACTATGACAGGGCGAGTCCTAGACCCATGAAGACCTATCATTTATGAAGAATAGAAACAATTTGATAGGGGGAGTCCCAGAGCACTCCTTTGCCATTGATGTCAAAGGGGGAGAGAAGAAGAATATTGCCATCAATAACAAAGGGGGAGATTGTTGACCTAGGTTGCCATTGATGTCAATACGGCAATATTCTAGATACTAGATGATCCATGAAGCGGAAGAAGAACAACTCCATGAAGAGACAGGAGGAAGGCCATCAGGATAGCCAAGCCATGAGCAAGAGTCTATTAACAGAGGAGTTAACAAAGGAGGCATATCAAAGCTATCGCTTATGCTTAATAGTATTGCAGAATAACAGAGCAAAAGAGAGGAGCAAATAGAGATATCAGAGCTACAGGAGGAGCCATATATATATGTCATATATATATGCCAAAGAAGAACATATCGGAGGAGAAAACAGAGCAAACAAAGGAGCAAACAGAGCTATCGGAGGAGCAAAGAGCAGACAGAGCCATCGGAGGAGGAAACAGAGCTATCAGAGCTCAGGAGGAGTCTTATCGGGAGTAATACATGCCAAAGAGTCTGATTGGGAATAATGTATGCCAGCCAAAGAAGAGCGAAATACATATATGCAGAAGAGTTAAAGGAGCGGAGCATAAAGAAGAACAGAAGATTTAAAAGGAGCGGAGTTGTATATAATATATGTGTATGCGAAATACAGTATCAGAGCAAAGTATGGCAAAGAATGCCAAAGAATACACTATCGGGAGCTATCGGGAACAACATAGTGTATATGCATGCAAATACACTATCGGAGGCACAAACACATGTATATAGGCCATATACACTATCGGAGACCAAAACACATATATATAGGCTATATACACTATCGGAGGAAAACACATGTTCATATAGAGGAATACACTATCAAAGCGGAGAAATCCACTATCGGCAATATTGTAATCGGTAGGTTCGGTTATGTGCCATCACCCCAAATCCCCCACAATGACATATATGTGCAGATGCAACAGAACATATAAGTTCGGGTGCATAAATAGTGAAGTCCGCCAAAAGTATTTCGAAGGATGTTTTTAGTGTATTTTAGATTTTCGGGTTCTAAGCCTTGGCGCGTTAAAACATGCAAATTTGCAATATATATATATATATATAAATATCATGTAACTGCGATATGTGCGGACCCGTTGCAACATTATGCAATGGTTTAATGATATATTGCATCCGCCCATCGCAATAATACCCAGAGGGCTATCCTCCTGCAAGCGCCGGTTGCGATGAATGTTGTGGACCCGATGCAACATTGCAGTTTGGTCAATTGTTATGTCGCATCTGACATATCACAAGTGCTTAAGGCCTTGCAGCCCTAAAAGCATCGATTGCGATATACACAGCGGACCCAATAAAGTTATAAAGGTGGGCGTAATAAATTTGAAGTCCGCCCTTTAGTGTTTCGCCCAGTTTTTCTCATATATTCTTGTGTATTTGAATATTTGCATTGCGCGGGGTTTGAAGGAAAAAATGCTTTAAGAAATGATCCCGATAGTTCAAGAGGCCTGAATGAAAGCCGATTGCGATTTTTGATTGGGACGTGGAATGTTCGTTAAAGAATAAAGTCCTGTGTATGCCTATTATCATTGAAAAAAGGGGTTTTGTTACAATTTTAAATATACAATAGTTTTTCTCTGAGTATCTGGTCCTCGCCATTGAATCAACGTGTCCCAGGAGTGTTGGTGAGCACGAAGAGACAGAGGAACCCACAGTGACCAAGGAGGGAAGTTGAAGGATCAAGAGAGGCAGAGGAAACTAGAGAGATCAAGGAGGAAGCCTAAGAGCTAACAAAAAGAGGAAACCGACAGTCAGAGGCATTAGGAATGTATAAAACAGGAAAAAACAGAGAACACGGTGGGTTGAACATTGTTGAAAAGGCTGGAGGAAATAGAGGTAGCAGTAGGGTCCAGCAGAACAGAAAAAATAACCAAAGGACCAACAAGACATGAGACAGTCGAAGGGCAAAAGTAGCCAGCAGAGAGGCAGTCATGCTAAAGTATTCACTGTGACAGTAAGAATGTATGCTTGAACAGAAAGCTAGTTCTTATGCAAAGCTTAGTGCAGCTAATAGTAGACTCACTAAAGCTGTGTGGAGACATTATCAAAGGCCATGAAGGCTATTGGAGACTATGTGTGGACTGTATGAAGAGTTGTAAAGACTCCTTCATAAGAGGACTAGCTGTCATTGATGTTGTATCATGGAGACTACAGTGAAAGTGGAAACAGACAGAACTTAGTAAAGAAGAGTTTTGAGAGCAAAACATTACTATCAAACATGTCTTGACAAGATTGGGTTGGAACCTTTGGGGTTGGTGTCTCAAAAGTAAGATGGATTGGAGTCCTTGGGGTTGATGCCTTAGAAATAAGATGGATTGGAGTCCTTGGGGTTGATGCCTCAGAAGTAAGATGGATTGGAGTCCTTGGGGTTGATGCCCTAGTAGTAAGATGGACCAGAGTCCTTAGGGTTGATGCCTTAGAAGTAAGATGGATTGGAGTGCTTGGGGTTGATGCCTCAGAAGTAAGAAGGATTCGATTCTTTGGGATTGGTGCCTCAAAAGTAAGAAGGATTGGTGTCCTTGGGACTGGTGTCTTAGGAACTAGAAGGATTGAAGTCCTTCGGTGTTGGTGCTGCTAAGTCCAAGATTGTTTCCTTAGTGAAACAGAGTTGGAGCTCTAGATGTTGGAGCCTCACAAAAGTCCAAGTTGGTGCTTGGCTACTGATTGCAACCATTTATATATTGTATCTATTTTATTGGAAAGATTATATTAATAAAAACATTGATACTTTTTGTTCATCTTATGTTCTAAATGTAAATGTTTTAACTGGTAAAATAATAGTTGAAAAAGAAATATTGATTCACCCCCCCTCTTAGTATTTCCAACATCTACCTATCTAATGATCTGCCAAGATTATACTGTTTGGCAATATTTTATTCTCTAACTATAAACATCAAATTTAAAACATGAAATAGCCAATTTTAAATAGTTTGACTATCATGGATTGTGGCATGAGTAACAAGCTGCACACAATCATTTATTATTCATAAAAAGTAAATAGTAGTGGCATTTTGACTTGCACACTTTCATGGTCGTTTTTTGTCTTTTGGGGTTCATATATTTTCATTTTTTTACCTTTTCATTCCTTTTGTCCTTTGATTATTCTTTTAGGACATACCCTCTTTACATTTTTTAATATTTTAATATGGAAAACATTTGCAGAAAGCAAAGGTACTGACAATATTACAAGGCTTAACCTTAGTCATTCAAAATTATGACTCCTATTGGTATAGGAACCTAACAGTGGCTCCACTTGGGGATGGCATTTCCCAGTGAAATGTCAAGAACTTTGTAGATCAGTAGCCTTTGAATTGTTGTTGATGTTACCTTTCACTATTTCTCTCCATGTCTCTGCATTATTGATACTTATGACAATAACTCCTTAAAGCTTAGGGTCTTCTCCTCGGGCTTCAACTTCAAAAATCACCATCCAATCCAAACTATACTTTTTGAAAAATGAAATATGTATAATGGGAAATAAAAATTAGTAGTTAGGTTTAAAATAGTGTTTGAGCATTCGACCATTCACTGGCCCACCTTCTTCTTCTATACCATCCATTTCCCTTAGGAGGAAAGCATTATTACCTCTGAAAGCATAAATGACATATCGGACTTTCCATAGGAAATCAAATTTCCCATGTTTACCTTCATCTTCCCTCCTTGAATCCCACTTTAGGAATTTGTCACCAAGGTAGAAATCTTCAGCCTTGGTTCTCTTATCAAAAATCCTTTTAATCATTTCTTGCACAACCTGAGATCTGATATATACTTCCTCCCTGGTTCTTCGAAGATGAATTGTTTGGTTGATTCTTATTTGGATACTATTTGGCTCAACCTGCAATTCTTGAAACAACTTCATCACTGGTGTTCCCAAGGAGGATGGAAAAACAACTTCCATCGCATAAACTAGTTGGTATGGAGAGGTACCAATTGCTTTTTAGTGGTTAGCCTATCTACCCATAAGGCATTGACTAGCCTTTTGTTCCATGTTTTCTTATTTTCCTCTAACAAATTTTTGATGATGTTTACCAGACTTTTGTTTGAGGATTCTGCCAGTCCATTTTTTGAGGATAATAGGATATGGAATGGCCCAGGGTTATATGATACTCGTTGCAGAAATCTATCATTCTTTTGGATTTAAAGGTTGCTGCATTATCAGTAATGAGCTTAGTTGGACATCCAAATCTCGATAGAATGTTGGCTTCAAGGAAATTTATGATAATATTGTGTTGTGCTATACAACAACCCTCCGCATTTCAAAATTTTCCATATAAAAATTTAATAAGAAATGGGTCCCCTTTAGAATATAAATAAAATCAATAAAATGTCTGAAAATAAATTTTTATAATAGGTCTTTTTCTTTTAGGATAAGATAAATAACGATCGCAATTTGCAAATCGATTCAACCCATGAAAGTCCTCATGATAAGGTCTGATCCAATTTAAATTATAACAAAACCTTATCGTTAAACAATTATTGAAGGAATGTGTCGCATCGCGCACATCCTTTGTTTCAATGGTGGACTTAAGCTATTCCATTGACATTCACCGATGCGATAACTCCATCGGAAATCGCATATCGCTACTTATCAAGGAGCTGTCCCAAGTGTTCATATAAATCCTCCGATGCAATAAGCCGATCGTAATTGTGCATCGCTGAAATCATAAGACACATTCCAAAGGGCCCTTTGAAATCTTCCAATGCAATTTCATTATTGTGAAGTGCACTTTCGATAAAGGTTAAATATGAGCTATTACGAACATTTGCGGGTTAAAGTTATAAATCAATTATAAATAAAAACAAACAATTTATCAATTTTAAAAGCCATTCCGCCTCCCCATGACAGCTCACCATTGATCGCAATCGCAA
This sequence comes from Pinus tabuliformis, assembly GCA_031772625.1. Taxonomy (NCBI): domain Eukaryota; kingdom Viridiplantae; phylum Streptophyta; class Pinopsida; order Pinales; family Pinaceae; genus Pinus; species Pinus tabuliformis. The sequence goes on from CM062820.1 coordinate 182,431,471, forward strand.
CCATGCAAAGGAAACATTTACGCATGACACTTGTAACTCCCGATCTGCGATATGCGATTATCACTAATCACCGATCGGGAAGTCACGATATTCATTATAAAAAGGACCATTATAAATTTGCAATGCAACATGTCATTATGGCATTAATGTTTCACATTGGAAGCTACAGGGAAATCATTAAGAAAATAGTTATGGTTGAATCCTTCAAGCATTTCATCCGTGCTAGCCAAATATATTAAAAATCTGTATCATCCATTACGCTTAATTGTTGTTAGTCTTGTGTGCTGAGTATTAGCTTTGAACAAGTTTTTTCCACTGTTACGTCCTTCTGTTTCATTTTGCAGAGTGAGTCTAAACTCATCAATCCAACAAAAATGACTAAGAAATCTTGAAAAGTAAGGGTCCCTGTCATAGCAAAGGATGAACCAGCAATGTTGGTATTGATAGCTGATACTACCTGTCTTGGTCTTGACAAGGCTTCATTGGAGACAATATATAATTTACTCGAAGCCAAGGATCCAGCTGAAATTGAATACTTTTAAGGATTTGGCGAGCTCCTTCCTCCACAGAGTAGTGGCCCATGCCAAAGTGTTACCCTAAAATGACCTGGTTAGATGGGTAATTGAGAGTATCAACATAACCAACAGAGCATTCTTTACTGCTGATGGAAGGATGTTCGGGTCATTCAGGGTGGAAGATTTCAAGAAGATGCATCATTTGCTGGACCCCCAAAATCATTACAACAAGGAATTTTTAGAATCTTTCGCCAAGGAGAATGACGTGGAGTCGTACCCTATCAAGCAGTGGAGGCATTACCCAAACAAACATAAGCATGAATCTTCGGGTATGTACTCCGTAGACACCTTAGCATCTCCTTATTGCTATGATGGTGCTATGACATGTAGACTCTTTGGAGTCTTTTATTAAGCTAGTTTTTCTATAGAAATGGCGCCCTTAATGGAAGCAACAATTAACTCTTATATCATGGATTGGGCAACCATTTTATTAGATAAAATGGCCAACCAAATCCTTGATTATAGAAGAAAGAGGTTTGTTACTACTCGGACAATACCCTCATTCTATATAAGCTCCTACATCATGGATACCATCTGTTTCAATTCTGACTACCCCATTTTATTATGGAAATGGACTCCTCAAGACACAACTCCTATTCAAATCTATCATAAGTATTTATTGAAGGGCCATTATAAATATCATCTATATAGAATCTGCCATGGTTTTTTTTTACCTGTTCATCAAGCCATATTCAACAAACCTGCTCCTCAGTTCAATCGACAGTTGGTTCGGTGAAGAAAAGTTCACCTATATCAGAGATTTTGGCAGAACCACAGATCCACATGTTCTTCCCTTGTACATTCCTGATAAGCTATTGGCCAGCAAAATAGCTTACCAGATAACAGAAACAGGGATGTCCAGGAACTTAAAGGAGTCCAAGAAAGAAATGTGGCCTTCATTCCCCCTCCGATTTGGTACTTACCCACTGCATGATTTCAAACATGCAGAGAAAGAAACAGAGAAGATAAAAATTTTAAAGTTAGCAGTCATTCCTAAGAGACAGTATGATCCAAAAGCAGTGGCTTACAACTTTACCTCTCAGGTGAAAATTGCCAAGTTTGAACATGAGAAAGATGATTATGATGACTTGTTCACTTCAGCTGAGTTATTTTCTCAGGTAAAACATCTAGCAAAGATCAGATTGGGAGTAGAGGGATTAGATAGATTTATGAAGTTCAGGACACAGAGGTTACAAACACTACCTCTGGACTTGTTGAACACTACCCCTATGGTGCAGCAAGAAGGCCACAATGAAGAACAAACTACTGATAAGACTCTTGAAAATGAGAAGACTCCTAAAAAGGAGAAGAGTCCTAATAAGGAGAAGAGGCCCGAAAGTGAGAAGAGTCCCGAGAAGGAGCAGACAAATGAAAGGACTAGTGAGCTCCTAGATACTGATGTAAATATTGATTCCACCTTAATCAAGGAATGGGAGCAGTTCGATCAAATGATCAAGAACCAGAATGACTCCCAAAACCTCATTACGCCAAAATCACTGACAACATAGGAGCCTGTTGTTACTAATATTCCAATTGAAGGGGCAGTTGGCACACCTAACATTCAACATGATATTGACATAATTCCTGAGAATCCTATAGAAGAGATTGTATTAAAGGTAGAAGAAATACCACCCCTCGATGTATTCTACAATGAAAATCATAGGGTTGTGGTCAAAAGACAGAGGAAAAAGAGAAAAATTGACCAAGGACCTCTCTCAACTCCTCATGCTGAACTAATGAATGTGGTATGGAAAGACTCAGAAGTCAATACTTCTAAGGATTTAACCAAGTTATCTCAATATGCAGGTGCTTATACATCCGCAACAATGGACAAAGCCTCCAAGGTTAGCCAACTAATCAAGGAAAATTATCTAAGGATCACCCAACTTGAAGGGCAAACAACAGAGGAACAACAAAGAATCAGTCAGCTTGAGCAACAACTAGCAGAGCAAAAACAATAGAATGAGAAACTAAAAGAACAATTGAATCTAAAGAAGCAAAAGATTGATCAGAAAGCTCTCCAAAAACAACAAAAGTTTTCTCAAGAACTCAACAAGCTTCAAATGGCAATACAACAGGAAATGAAGGCTAGAGAAGATCAAATTGCATAGCTGCAACTACAGGTAGAGAAATTCAAGGGTTACCTGAAGGTTTGTGAATTCAAGAAAGAAGCCCTGGAAGTGACCAAAGCCTTATCTCAGTAGCTAAACATCATTTGCCATAAAATATCATTGGTTGACCCATTATGCACTATCTCTACATCACTTATTGAACAGGCAGTTGACACCAAACTAGAATTTGAAAGCGCAAATGACAAGATAATAGAATTTCTCTCTTGGCGAAGTTCAGAAGAAGGCATGGCTACCAATCTACCAAAAATCCAAGAATCGCACAAGGAAATCTTGTTTTCAGAGTGGGAATCACAGTTAATAAAGGCCAAAAGAGAAACTTCTAGAGCCAGGGCTACAATGAACAGTGTAATCGATTTAGTAAATGACAACTTATATATGGCTAACTTGATCTCCAATTTCTCTCCAGGAAAACTCCCAAAAGCAAAAGCATTAAAAGATCAATGGAGACAGGATCTAGCAAGTAGAGAAGAACAAATCAGCAAAGTGCAAAACTTGAATTGGGATGCATTTTGGTTTTTCCTAGTCAAGCTGCATAGCCAGCAGATGGCCACCAAATTCCTTTCTGACGCAGTCAATCTCATGGTTCCCGAACTCTCCGATGCTACGTACACAGCTCAACTACATTCGAAGCTGAGTTATCCGCTTCAAATTTAGCAAATGCTCTCAATTTGTCAGCTGCAAGCGCAAGAGAAGAAGTATATACAACGAATCAGTTCAAAGGCTATTGCACTGTTATTTTCATGAATCAAATTCTAGATTTTCATGTTTGCAGTTTTAACAGCTCATAGCGATTTTTATTGACAGTTAGCTTTTATTTTGATTATTTAAACCCTTTCATGTCTTTTAAGAAGGGGTCCTCAATTTGTATAAGATTTGAGTTGAGAAGTTCCACTTTTGTACTTCTGAATATTTTTTATCAATAGTGGATCAAGGTTCTACATTTTTGTGAAAAAGGCCTTTTCAAGACCTGCACTTCTGTATTTCTTGGAAGTTTTCTCAAGTAAGAAAGTGGAATCAGAGTGGTATTTACATCGGAAGGACTCAAATGCATGCAGTATTCCTATCACTGTTTTTTTCTTATTTCCTTATGTGATGAAGCACTTCTTTTAAAAGTTGCTATTGTTGATATATATGTATGTTTTTTTTCAAATAATTCTTTATCATATCATTTCTGAAGATTTAGAATTGTTATCCTTTGAAAATATATTTCAGTGATATATATCCTTATGAATGCGCTATGCTTTTATTATTTCTTCGTTTAACTTTTTAAACGAAGTAATCATTATATGAGTACATCTTTCTATTGATAAGTAAGCCATATATATGATTATTTGTTTTTTAGAAATAATTGGAAATCCCATTGTTTACAGAATACCCAGGTTATATAAGTATATTTGTATATTTTGAGTTATAGGGTAAAACATTTACCCTCTCCATTATAAATTACAAAACAATCATCCATAAAACCATTCATTATATGGGAAACTGGTCCCATAATATCTAGTCGGAGCCACCACACCAAACGGAAAAGGAGTTGTACAAAGGTCCGAACCGGGTGGTTATCCCTAATATGGTGCTAGGATTTTAGAGGCATCAACATTTACGGTGCTAGAAGGAGGGCATGAACTATGAATGGCGAGCGAATCCAAATCCATAGGCCATTCTAAGAGTAAAACTCCCTCACCATCTCCTCCAACTTCTCCTTCACATTCTAAATCTCCCATTTTTAAGTGAGAAGTTGAAAAGACAAAACCCACTACTGAAAACTTAAACACACCTGACAATTCTTCTCTTGAACCCCCTGAGGTACAATCCTTGGTTCATAAACTCCAAGGGTTTTCAATATCCCAATTATAGTCTGAGTTATCCCAAGGCAGTGTGACTTCGCAATATATCCCAACTGAGCCTCTTACAAGATTGTAAAGTGAAAAGCTTGGTATCCCACCAACTGAATTTCTGCTGCCAAGTCCAAAAAGATCTAGGAAGACACCTTGAGAGTCTGATAGTGAGACTCTTTCCTCATCATCATCCATTCCATCTAAAACATTGCAAAGTCATCCATCCGTTCCCCAACTCAAGATCATAGTCCAAAAGGGTACAGGTACTCCAACATCCTCTACCCAATCACTTTCAACTACCACTTCACCTTCTTCTGTTGTTAGTTCGACAATGGCACATAATCAACCACAACCAAGGCCATGGACAAATCCAGGATCAGTGACAATGCCTACACCTTTAAGTCAATTACCAGCCCATCCTGAAAAATGGTTGCCAAAGTTTAATCCTGACATTGGCATATTAGCAGAAGAACATATAAACAATTTTATGTTGTCAATAAAATTAAATGGGGTAATAGAAGACGATGTTGTTGTTAGGCTTTTCCCTCACTCTACAACGAGCAGCTAGATCATGGTATTTTTCATTACCACTAGGATCTATCAGTAGCTGGGATTCTTTTCAGGAGCAGTTTTTAACCAAGTTTGGAGATGATAGGTCCATAGCGACATTAATTAATGATCTCTCCAATCTTAAATCTGAGTCAAAGGAACCCATCAAAGACTTCAATGTGCGATTTAATAAGCTATTAAATAAAATTCCTGCTACATCCAAGCCTAGTGAAGAAGTCTGAAACGAATGGTATATTTCTGCCTTGCCTTCAAATATAGCCATCTTCGTTCATAGAGCTGCCAAACTCAGATTAGCAGAAAATATGAAGGAAGCGATCGCTGTTGGAAAACATATCATTGCTTTAGAAAAGAAAAATGCTCTTGAAGAAAGAGAGTCCAAAAAAGTTACTTTTAAAGATGATTTGAAAAAGAAAGAAACTAAAGACCCATATGACATGGAAGGATTCCAAAAGGTTCTAAAAACTATGTCCAATGAAATGGTGGAAATAAAAAAGCAGGTATCTGAAACTTCTACTAAAAAACCATTTAGGAACTTTGAAAGAAATCAGTCAATTGAACTAAAACCACCTAATGCTATATCTAATGCAGAATCAGATCTAGATGACGATGAAGATGAAGACACAGTTTTATCATCGAAGGAAATGGAAGAAGATGAAATAGTTGAATGTCATGGGATGTGGGACTTTATCTTGCCCAATTCTGATAATGAGAGTGAACAAGAGGCCCTCCCAGTAAATACCAAAAGTAAAAATGCAGCATAGCCTTTTCAAAAAAATCCAAAGAAGAAAAATTCAAGCCCTATTACTAAGGACAAAGCTCCCATGAAGAAAACTCTTGTTGTGCCTACCTAAAATCAACCATCATCTTCCAATCCACCCTCATCATCTAAAACATTAGTAGTCTCTGACTCTATGGATTACAAAATTGTGGAAGACATGAAGAAGACTCGTGCAAAAATTTCCTTATATGAACTTAGCAAACTCAAACATCAACAGAAATTGTTACCTAAAGAGTTGAATGCAGTACCTTCTTCTCCTCTTCCAAATGCTGTATTATCCAAGGTGGCTAAAGGATCAGGTAAACCACCACCGGATAAAGTAGATGCTACTGATTTTGTTTTGATTGGAGATAGGTCTAATTCTCATACTCCTTTTCTCTTGACTTATGAGATCTATAACAGAAATCTGCCTAACTGCTTGATATATTCAGGGGCTTCATCAAACATAATGCCAGCCTTAGTTTGCTCTAAATTAAAAATTGAGCCCCATAAATCTGCAGTCCATATTGTTTAGTTATATCAGACTAAGGTGCATGTTTTAGGAGAGATTAATTCAGTCACCATTAGGTTATCAGTTGATCTGAGAGTAGTTCAAAGAATTGATATATTGATTGCTGACATCCCTGAGTTTTATGGTTTAATTCTAAGCAGGGATTGGTCAAAGAAACTCCATGGTTACATTTCCACTGATTGGTCTCATATGTGGTTTCCCTATAAAGGGAAACCAAATCAAATCAAAATTAATCAGGAGAAACACATTACCCATACAGTAATGGAGTTTGAACAAGAAAACCAACCTGTAGCTTTCAATAACAACATTCTCGGAAATCACTCAACTGAGTCATTCTTTGGAGATTTTAATGCTCAATAATCACATTTTCGTGTCAATAGTTTCACATCACAAATTGAAAATTTCTCTCATACTGATACCTAAAGGTGTGTTAGTATTGTTGATGAAATTGTAAATAAATCTATAGATAGGCCTTTATTTTTGTCTTTATATTTTGATGGATCAAAATCCAATGACAGAGCAAGGTGTATTTTAGTTAGTCTAGAAGGGGAAAAAACTATGCTATCATGTAGACTAGAATTTGAGTGTATCAATAACACCACGGAATATGAGGCATTGATTCAAGGGCTCTATAAAGCAGTAGGCCTGAATATTCAATATCTGAAAGTATTTGGTGATTCCGAAATTATGACCAAACAAGTAAGGAACACTATCCATTGTCTTTCAGGACATCTCGAACATTATCAATCCCTTGTTCAAGATCTCATAACTCATTCTCTGGCATTTAACATTTCTCCAATTCCAAGATCTCAGAATGCAACAACTAATTTATTAGCTAATGTTGCTTCTAAGCTCCTTCCATCCGAGGATTATAGTCCAGATAGATTTTCAGTTGAATTAATTTTTCGACCATCTGTCCTAGACAATGTCAGCAACTGGCAGGTATTTAATCATGATGAAGACATCTTAAATTTATTGACTTATGAAAAATCTTATGATGACTAGATTATTGATGAAAACGATCATGATCTTCAAATGAAAAAAAGACCAAATGAGAATTCTATATCTAAATCTGTGGTAAAGCTAGAAGATCTCTATGATATTAAAGATAGATTCAAAAATGTCACTAATGCAAAACTTCAAAGTTCTACTTTAAGGTTTGAATTAGTAAATCTTGGCACTAAGACCAAACCACAAAATGTCAATCTAGGAGTTGAACTCACATCAGAAGAAAGATTTGCTTTCATCAGATTATTAAACAAATACAAAAATGTTTTTGCTTGGAATTATGAAGATCTGAGAACTTATGATACTTCTATCATTCAACACACAATTCCAATGATTTCTGATGAGAAACCTATACAACAAAAGTTAAGGAAAATTAACCCAAATCTGGAAAGTCAAATCAAAGCAGAGTTGAATAAACTTCTGAAAGATAAGATAATTTTCCCGGTGAAAAATTCTAATTGGGTTTCAAACTTGGTACCTGTAAGGAAAAAGAATGGTGATATTAGGATTTGCATAGATTTTAGAAATCTCAATAAGGCATGTCAAAAGGATAATTTCCCATTACCAACAATGGAGAAGATACTTCAATTAGTAGCTGGTTCAGAGTTAATGTCCTTTCTGGATGGTTTTTCAGGATACAATCAAATACTGGTACATCCAGATGATAGACTAAAAGATACATTCAGAACTAAATGGGGAACAGATGCTTATCAGAAAATGCCTTTTGGTTTGATAAATGCTGGAGCTACTTTCCAACGAGCAATGGATATAGCCTTCAAAGCTTTGATTAAAAGGTTAGTTGTTGTCTACCTAGATGACATAACTGTATTTTCCAAGAAAAGCGCCAATCATTTACCTGATTTGAAACAGATCTTTGAATGATGTAAAAGGTATGGGATTTCTTTAAATCCAAAGAAATCATTCTTTGCTCTTAATGAAGGTAAACTCTTAGGGTTTATTGTATCAAAAAATGGCATATATATTGATCTTGACAGGATAAAAGAGATTTCTGATATTCCTTTGCCACGCAACAAGAAATCAATGCAATCATTTTTGGGACGGATAAATTTTGCAAAAATATTTGTTCCTGATTTTTCTCATAGAGTCTTGGCTTTGCAAACTATGATTAAGAAAAATTCAGTTTTCAAATGGAGACATAATGAAAAAGAGGCTTTTGAAAAACAAGCTTTCACTGTGTTTAAATCTATCAAACACTTTAGACCATTCCTCCTAAAAACACACACAAAAGTAATAGTCCCATTCTCTGCAGTGAGGCAATTGCTAGTACAAAGGGAAGTAGGAGAGAAGAGAGCCAACTGGGCAACATATTTACAACAGTATGATATTGATATTAAACCAATGAAAATTGTGAGAGGACAAGGTTTTTGCAGGTTATTAGCAGGAGATTCTAATATCCCAGAACATGAAGATTCAGATAATACTCTTCAAGTGAACGAGATAAGTATCATAAATTCTGAAACTCAGAATGCCCATCTAGTCTTTTACTTGAAAAATGGATATGCTCCTCCTGATTTCAATTACAAAAACAAACATTCCTTAAGATTAAAAGCAAAACACTTCGAAATCATTGATGATGTGTTATTTATAAGAAATTATGATTCAATTTTATTAAGATGCCTTGAAAAAACTGAAGCACAAAAGGTTTTGCAGAAATTACATGATGGTCCAGCAGGTGGACATTTTGGAGGAGATACTACAACTCAGAAGATAACACATTCTGGATATTGTTGGCCCACCTTGTTTGAAGATGCCCATGACTATGTAAGGAAATGCAAGATATGCCAAACTGCTAGTGGGAGACAAAGGAAACCAACCTTTCCTTTACAACCAGTAAACATTGAGCAACCATTTGAATAATGGGGGCTTGATATCATAGGAGAGATTGTTCCACATTCTTCCAAGCAACAAATATACATCCTTACAGCCACGGATTACTTCACAAAGTGGGTAGAAGCAATTCCATTAAAGTTAGCCAATTCTGATGCAATCATTGAGTTCATTGATCAATTCATCATTACTAGGTTTGGTGTACCTAATGCCCTGATTTTTGACAATGCATCTTATTTTTCTGGAAGTAGTATAGTCGAATTTTCTCTTAAGAGAGGTTTCAAATTAAAATATTCTACAAACTACTACCCTCAAGGTAATGGTTTGGCAGAATCAACTAATAAGAATCTCATTAAGATTATTAAAAGAACTATTTATCAAAATCAAAAGAATTGGAAAAAATATTTGATATTTGCATTATGGGCAGATCGCATAACTCAGAAGGCCTCAATAGGTACTTCTGTTTTTAATTTAGTGTATGGAAAAGAAGTTGTGATACCTTCAAACTTAGCACTCCCATCTCTAGCCCTAGTACAATTTATTGAGGAAAATCCTTCTTCCTCTATTCAATTAAGATTTGATCAAATCCTCAAATTGGAAGAAGAAAGAGAGAAGGCCAAAATCACTCATGCTAAACATCAACAAGTCATTAAATCTTCTTTTGATGCAAGTTCTACCGGCTCAAAAACTTTACAAATTGGTGATCTTGTGTTGAAATGGGACAAAGCACATGAAGATAAAGGTAAACATACCAAATTTCAAAAGATGTGGCTTGGACCATTTCAAATCATTGAGAAGATAGGCTCATCAACATTCATACTGCAAGATTTATCAGGAAAGAGAGATTCTCTTCCTGTCAATGGGCTTATCTTAAAGAAATTATTTTCTTAAGGAGGTAACCCCTTCTTACCTGTAAATATTCTTTATGCAAGTTTGTTTATTTTAGAAAATAATGTTGTAAATAGTCTTCCATTGGCCTTTTACTATTGGAAAGCTCTTTAAGAGAATATTGTAAATACTTGCTTTCAATAGGTGGAAACCTTTAAGGAAATGGTTACAGTTTTGGAAAGTTGAATAAAACATGAAACTCTGAGAACTTCTTTAAAGTTTCTAAAATCTTCGAAAAACTTGAAAATACTGTAAATCATTCTAAGTTTTATAAATTTGAGAGAGGTTATTTGTAAAAATTAAAGAATTTTCCAAAATTAGCACCTACAACTCTAAAATTGTCATCCATAAAATCTTAAGGAGAAAGTCATTCACCCCATCCACTAAGTTTATGATTTTTCAAAGTGTAAATCTAAAATATGTCTGATATAAAATATAAGAGGTCTCATCATGAGCCTTCTTACCATGATCATAGGGAACTAATTAAACTGACATTACCAATACTGCAGATCAAAACAGGGTAATGGCTTATAATAATAAGACAAGGGGTCTCATTACGAGCCATCTTGTTCAGTTCAATTACAACCACTGAATGGCATTGTCATCAACTGGCTACCAAACTAGGACAATGGCTTTTTATATTTAAAAAATTGAAAGAATAAAAAACCAAAATTATATGTAAACATATCTTTTTGAAGTTATCTTTCAAAAGTTATACTCTTAGATGGATGGGATAATGAATGATTTATGATCAAAAGGTAACCCTGTCGAGACTATAGATGTTTGTTGGTAGCAGAGGCACTACCTGTGACAAAAGAGTAAATTTAAAAGCTAAGTTGGAGAAGCCCCCTACTTTATCTTTATCAACCAATCAAGGCTTGAAGAAACCCAAAATGTTTTTATTTTTAAGGGATTGTAAAAGAAATTACAAAAAATTGTTATTTTATTCAGAGTTAATTTTTATTTAACTATTCTTAGATGGTTTTCTTTGTCCTCAATTGTTTCCAAACTAAGAAAGTTATAGATATAGCATTATTTTTTAGAGATAACTATTTCTCCCAGTGAATTGCCAATTGTTGTGCTATACAACAACCCTCCCCATTTCAAAATTTTCCATATAAAACATTAATAAGGAATGGGTCCCCTTTAGAATATAAATAAAATCAATAAAATGTTTGAACATAAATTTTTATAATAGGTCTTTTTCTTTTAGGATAAGCTAAATAACAATCGCAATTTGCAAGTCTATTCAACCCATGAAAGTGCTCATGATAAAGTCCGATCTGATTTAAATTATAACAAAACCTTATCATTCAACAATTATTGAAGGAATATGTCACATCGTGCACATCCTTTGTTTCAATGGTGGACTTAAGGTATTCGATTGACATTCGCCGATGTGATAACTCCATTGGAAATTGCATATCACTACTTATCAAGGAGTCGTCCGAAGTGTTCATATAAATCCAACGATGCGATAAGCCAATTGCAATCGCGCATTGCTGAAATCATAAGACACATTCCAGAAGCCCCTTTGAAATCTTTTATTGCGATTTCATTATTGTGAAGTGTGCTTTCGATAAAGGTTAAATATGACCTATTACGAACATTTGCGGGTTAAAGTTATAAATAAATTATAAAGAAAAAAAAACAATTTATCAATTTTAAAAGTCATCCTGCCTCCCCATGAGAGCTCACCATTGATCGCAATCACAACCATGCAAAGGAAACATTTATGCATGATACTTGTACCTCCCAATCAGCGATATACGATTATCGCTAATCACCGATCGGGAAGTCACAATATTCATTCTAAAATGGACCATTATAAATTTGCGATGCGACATGTCATTACGACATTAAAGTTTCATGTTGGAAGTTACAGGGAAATCATTAAGAAAACAATTATGGTTGAATCCTTCAAGGATTTCATCCATGGTAGCCTAATATATTAAAACTCCATATCATCCATTGCGCTTAATTGTTGTTTTTATTGTGTGCTGAGTATTAGCTTTGAACATATTTTTTCCACTGTTACGTCCTTCTGTTTCATTTTATAAAGCGAGTCTGAACTCATCAGTCCAGCAAAAATGACTAAGAAATCTCAGAAAGTAAGGGTCCTTGTCATAGCGAAGGATGAACCAGCAAACTTGGTACTGATAGCTGATACTACCTGACTTGGTCTTGGCATGGCTTCATTGGAGACCATATATAATTTACTTGAAGCCGAGGATCCAGCCAAAATTGAAGAAGAAGGAGCAAAGGCTGATTCAAGTGATAAATTAGAGAATACTCTTAAGGATTTGGCCAGCTCCTTCCTCCGCAGAATAGTGGCCCGTGCTAAAGTGTTACCATACAATGACCTGGTTAGATGGGTAATTGAGAGTATTAGCATAACTGATAGAGCATTCTTTACTGCCGATGGAAGGATGTTCGGGTCATTCACGGTGGAAGATGTCAAGAAGATGTATCATTTGCTAGACCCCTAGAAGCATTACAACAAGGCATTTTTAGAAGCTTTCACCAAGGAGAACGACGTGGAGTCGGACCCTATCAAGCAGTGGAGGCATTTCCCAAACAAACATAAGCATGAATCTTTGGGTATGTACTCCGTAGACTCCTTAGCATCTCCTTATTATTATGCTATCGCTATGATATGTACACTCTTTGGAGTCTCTGATTCAGCTAGGTTTTCTATAGAAATGGTGCCTTTAATGGAAGCAGCAATTAACTCTTATATCATGGATTGGGCAACCATTTTATCAGATAAAACGGCCAACCAAATCCTTGATTATAGAAGAAACATGTTTGTTACTACCTGGATAATACCCCTAGTCTATATGATCGCCTACATCATGGATACCATTTTTTTCAATTCTGATTACCCCATTTTAGGCTAGAAATGGACTCCTCAAGACCCAACTCCTATTCACATCTATCATAAGTATTTGTGGAAGGCCCATTATAAAGATCATCTATATAAAATCTACCATGGTTTTGTTTTACTCATTCATCAGGCCATATTCAACACACCTGCTCCTTGGTTATCCGATGAGGCCAATATTGACCTAACATCAATCGGCAGTTGGTTCAGTGAAGAAAAGTTCACCTATATCGGACTTTTTGGCAGCAACACAGATCCACACGTTCTTCCCTTGTACATTCCTGATAAGCTATTGGCCAGAGAAATAGCTTACCAGATAACAGAAATAGGGATGTCCAGGAATCTCAAGAAGTCCAAGAAACAAATGTGGCCTTCATTCCCCCTCTGACGTGGTACTTACACGTTGCATGATTTCAAACATGCAGAGAAAGAAATAGAGAAGATCAAAATTTTAAAGTTAGCAGTCATTCATAAGAGTCGGTATGATCGAAAAGCAGTGGCTTACAACTTTACCTCTCAGGTGAAAATTGCCAAGTTTGAACATGAGAAAGATGATTATGATGACTTGTTCACTTCAGCTGAGTTATTTTATCAGGTAAAACATCTAGCAAAGATCAGGACACAGAGGTTACAAACACTACCTCTAGACATGTTGAACACAACCCCTATGGTGCAGCAAGAAGGCCACAATGAAGAACACACTACTTATAAGACTCCTGAAAAGGAGAAGAGTCCTGATAAGGAGAAGAGCCCCGAAAGGGAGAAGAGTCCTAAGAAGGAGCAGACAAATGAAAGGACCAGTGACCTCCTAGATACTGATGTAAATATTGATTCCACCTTAATCAAGGAATGGGATCAGTTCGATCAAATGATCAAGAACTAGAATGACTCCCAAAACCTCATGACACTGAAATTGCCCGTAACACAGGAGCCTGTTGTTACTAATATTCGAATTGAAGGGGAAGTTGGCACACCTAACCATCAGTATGATATTGAAATAATTCCTGAGAATCCTATAGAAGAGATTGTATTAGAGGTAGAAGAAATACCACCCTTGGATGTATTCTACAATCCAAAGCATAGGGTTGTGGTCAAAAGACAGAGGTAAAAGAGAAAAATTGACCAAGGACCTCTCTCAACTCCTCATGCTAAACTAATGAATGTGGTATGGAAAGACTCAGAAGTCAATCCTTTTGAGGATTTAACCAGGTTATCTCAATATGCAGGTGCTTATACAGCCGCAAAAATGGACAAAGCCTCCGAGGTTAGCCAACTAATCAAGGAAAATGATCTAAGGATCACCCAACTCGAAGGGAAAATGACATAGGAACATCAAAGGATTAGTCAGCTTGAGCAACAACTAGCAAAGAAAAAACAGCAAAATGAGCAACTAAAAGAATAGTTGAATCTGGAGAAGCAAAAGATTGATGAGCAAGCTCTCCAAAAACAACAAAAGTTGTCTCAAGAACATAGCAAGCTTCAAATGGAAATACAACAGGAAAAGAAGCCTAAAGAATATCAAATTGCACAGCTACAATTACAGCTAGAGAAATTCAAGGGCTACCCGAAGGTTAGTGAATTCAAGAAAGAAGCCCTGGAGGTGACCAAAGCCTTATCTCCGTAACTAAACATCCTTTGCCATAAAATATCAATGGTTGACCCATTGTGCAATATCTTTCCATCACTTATTGAATAGGCAGTTGACACCAGACTAGAATTTGAAAATGCAGATGACAAGATAACAAAATTTCTCTGTTGGCAAAGTTCAGAAGAAGGCATGGCTACCAATCTATTGAAAATCCAAGAATCGCATAAGGAAATATTTTTTTCGGAGTGGGAATCATAGTAAATAAAGGCCGAAAAAGAAACTTCTAGATTGAGGGCTATAATGAACAGTGTAATCGAGTTAGTAAATGATAGCTTATATATGGCTAACTTGATCTCTGATTGCTCTCCAAGAAAACTCCCAAAAGCAAAAGCACTAGAAGATCAATGGAGGCATGATCTGGCAAGTAGAGAAGAACAAATCGGCAAAGTGAAAAACTTGACTTGGGATGCATTTTGGATTTCCCTAGTCAAGCCACATAGCCAGCAAATGGCCAACAAATGCCTTTCTAACGTAGTCAATCTCATGGTTCCCAAACTCTCCGATGCTACGTACACAGCTCAACTACATTCCAGGCTTAGTCATCCACCTGAAATTCAGAAAATGCTCTCAATTTGTCAGTTGCAAGCATACGAGAAGAAGTAGATACAACGAATCAGTTCAAAGGCTATCGCATTGTTATTTTCATGAATCAAATCCCAGATTTTCATGTTTGCAGTTTTAACAGCTCATAGCGATTTTTATTGAAAGTTAGTTTTTTTTTTATTATTTAAACCCTTTGATGTCTTTTAAGAAGGGGTCCTCAATTTGTATAATATTTGACTTGAGAAGTTTCACTTCTGTACTTCTGAATAATTTTTATCAATAGTGGATGAAGGTTCTACACTTTTGTGAAAGAAGCCTTTTGATGACCTGCACTTTTGCATTTCCTAGAAGTTTTCCCAAGTAAGAAAGTGGAATCGGAGTGTTATTTACATCGGAAGGACTCAAATGCATGCAGTATTCCTATCACTATTTTTGTCTTATTTCCTTATGTGATGAAGCATTTATTTTAAAAGTTGCTATTGTTGATATATATGTATGTTTCTTTTCAAATAATTATTTATCATATCATTTATGAAGATTTAGAATTGTTATCCTTTGAAAATATATGTCAGTGATATACATCGTTATGAATGCGATATGCTTTTATTATTACTTCGTTTAACTTTTTAAATGAAGTAATCATTATATGAGTGCATCTTTCTATTGATAAGTAAGCCATCTATATGATTATTTGTCTGTTAGAAATAATCAAAAATCACATTGTTTACAGAATACCCAGGTTATATAAGTATATTTGTATATTTTGAGTTATAGGATAAAACATTTACCCTCTACATTATACATTACAAGGCAATCATCTATCAAACCATTCATTATGTGGGAAACTGGTCCCATAATATCCAGTCGGAGCCACCACACCAAATGGAAAGGGAGTTGTACTAAGGTCCGGACCGGGTGGTTATCCCCAATGTTGGTGCTAGGATTTTAGAGGCATCAACACAGTGTCAGTGGCTTGCCTTGAAGGTATGGCCTCTATCCATTTTGTAAAGTAGTCTATAACAGTAAGGATCCACTTGTGTTGGGCAGAGGAAGGTAGGTGAATTTCACCAATGAAGTCTAGACCCCATTGTTGAAAAGGTGTTTTAGGAGAGATTCTCTTGAGGGGTAAAGGTAGAAGCTTTTTATTTCCCTAAAAAATATGACATTTGTGACAGGGGGTCACATATTTCTTTACATCAGAAAACAATGTAGGCCAGTAAAAACCAGCTCTAGGAATTTTATCAGTAGTGGTTTTCTTGTAAAGGTGTCCTCCATAGTCAACTGCATGAAATTCTTGTAATACATTGTCAGATTCATATTTTAATAAGAAGTTGAGTAGAATACCTTCATGATTTTTCCAAAACAAAGAATTGTCTAATATACAAAATTTTGAGGATTTCATCTTCAAAAATCTGCTTTTGGTCCTAGATAATTTAGGAGGAGCTTGTAAATTCAGTAAAATGTAAATGATATTAGCATACCATGGTGATTCAATAAAGGCCTGGCTGATTAGTGGAGTCGCCATCTCCTCTTCATTATCTATTTGTGCAATGACGTTTATATCTAGGGCCTGATAGTTCGATTAAGCCATGAGCTTCGCTAAACCTTGGCCCTTGATTAACTTAGTTGGTTTGATTTCTATATCATATTCTATAATAGTAGCAATCCATTTTCCCCTCTTTCCATCTGGACCACCCTGAGTTAGGATGTCTTTGACTACGGAATTAGGAACATAGACTACTATATGAAAATATAAAATGTATACAGTAAAATCCTTGATAGCCTTGATCAAAGCAAAGGCTTGTTTTTCAATTATGTTATATTTTAAGGGGGCATCTCTTAGGGATTTGCTAAAGAGAGCAATAGGTTGTTCATAGCCCTGGTCATTTTACTATAGTAGAACTCCAGCAATTGTGTGCTTAGAAGTAAAGGAAAATAAGATGAAATTTCTGTCAAATTTTGGAATGATAAAACTTGGTGTTTTAGTTAAGGTTAGTTTGATATCTTCAAAGGAATTCTTAGCCTCAATAGTCCATTTTATGGTGGAATCTTTTTTCAACATATTGTTTAGTGATCTAATTAATTCTGCCAGGTTAGAAATAAATCTTCTAAGAAAGCTAATTTCCCTAAGAAAGCTTGTAATTCTCTAATGTTCCTTGGATGTTGTATCTGTAAGATGGCTTCTATTCTTGCAGGGTTTATTCGGATACCACCTTTCGAGATTATATGACCTAATAACTTTCCTTCTTCTAACCAAAACAAACCCCTTTTGGGGTTCAAAGAAATTCCATATTTCTTGCATTTAATAAAAATCTTCCTTAGATGATCCAAATGTTGACTATCAAATTTTGAAAACACGGTAACATCATCTAGATATATCACAAGGAAATCATGAATTTATTTGGCAAAGGCTATGTCCATAGCCCTTTGGAAAGTGGCTCCTACATTCATTAGTCCAAAAGTCATTTTCACATACATGAATGTGCCCCAAGGAGTAGTGAAGGTAGTCTTAGCTTGGTCATCAGGATGAACTAAGATCTGATTGTAACCATAAAACGCATCCAATAATGAGATTCTGGTCGATCCAACTACCCTTTGTAAAATATGATCCATTTTGGGGAGAGGGTAATTGTCTTTGAGTGATACTTTGTTGAGGTTCCTAGGGTCCACACAGAGTCTGATCTCGCTAGTTTTCTTCCTAGTTGGCACCGAGTTTGAAAACCAATCAGACAATCTGATTGGTGCAATTATTTTAGCACCATACATTCTCTAGATTTCCTTTTCAATTGAAGGTAATAGGATAGGATGAATCCTTCTAAGTTTCTGTTTGAAAGGTTTTTGATTTTATTTTATAGGGGTTGTGTGTTGTATGATGATGGTGTCATAGGACTTGAGGTCCTCATAACTCCAAGCAAAGACATCTTGGAACTCCTTCAATAATTCAATGTATTTCACTCTTTCGGTTCGAGGTAGTGATTTCAAAAGTTTGGTCAATTTTGGATTTTCATCAGTGCCTATATTACACTCGTCTATATCAAATTTCAAAGGTTCCATTTTAGGCTTACTAGGAACATCATTTGAATCAAATAAATCTTCCAAAGGGGTTAATCCCTTGGGTAAGAAATTATTTTTGAGATTAATTACTTCAGTGTCTTCATTAATTATGTCATCAATATCAACTTGCTTTAGGTTTTTGACATCTAATTTTGTAAATTTAGCAGGATGAAATCTATCTATTTCTTCACCTTCTATCTCATTTATTTCTATCTCTTTTTGAATGTTAGGATCTTTTGATGTGTCAGTATCTATATTTCTATTTACAAATTCTTCTCCCGAGATCTGTTTGTCATTAGAAAATATTTTTCAGTTCTTCAAATTATCTTGGATTGCAGGTTTCTGCCCAACTTCAGCAGTGTACTAATGATTAGGTTGAAAAGGTAACTTGTAGGTGCTGGCAAATATTGCTAAACTATGAGCCTGCATATTATGTTTTCTAGGAATTAAAACAAGCTTGGTTTCTACGAAAGTGTTTAGTATTTCTACAATGGTTCCTCTATAACAACTTAATCTAGGGTCTTTGGTCATATATACAACATCAATCTATTTTATCACTAGTTCAGAGTCTCCCATGACAGAAACTCTTTTAGCTCCTAGATTCCTAACTAATTTAAGGCCTAAAATTAGTGCTTCATACTCAGCCATATTGTTAGTGCATTTAAAATTTAGTCTGTATGCATGGCCTTTTGAGTGATTATTCTCCAGATTGTATATCCAAACTCCTGCTCCTGCTCCAAACTTATTTACTGATCCATCAAATTCAAGATGCCACAATATCTCATGTTCATATTTTTCATCATCTGGTGCAAAATTTTTTTCCTCATTTATAGCAATTTGACTACTTTGTTTAGTGGAAAGTTCTAAAGTTTGGACAGTTTCTTCTTGTTTTGAAACTGCAATTTCTTTTGGTTCTGTATCAATACTGTCTAAAATAGTTTCTTGTGTTTGATCAGCATTATACAAGATAAAGGAATCAATGTTTGAATGTAAAGAGTAGATAGGAAAGTTTTGAGGCTGATCCTAGCTACTTACCATGTATTTCATTAAAGTTTCTCGGTATAGCTTCTTGGGTTGTCCAAAAATAGAGATTGTTGCATATGACATATCAAGTTGTAAATATCCCTGAAGTTTGGCTCCCCATGATCTGGATAACAGCATTCCATCCTTTGGTGGGATGTCAGCAACCATAATATCCATCAATATGTTGTTGGTAGGATATTGAACTAAGGTAACACACAGGTCTTTAATCAATCCTAGACACTTTACTTGACTTGAGTCAAATAAGAATAATTCCTTGTAAGGCCTTGTAATGTCTAGGTTTAATTTCTCCATTACTGATTTGGGCATTAAGTTGTGGGAGGCTCCAGAATCCAACATTGCATGGTGAAGAATTTTGTCATGGATGCTAAGGCTAATGTAGAAAGGTGGTATTCCTCCTTCTAGTGGCTTGCCATTAACATCAGGACCAAATATAAGTTCTGGTTCGTATCAAACAGGTTGACCGATTCCTCATTTTCAACAATGTTTAAAGTCTGCTTTATCTGTGTCCTATAGGTTTCATTCTTGATTAGTTCTATTAAAGGGACTGAAATCTTTAGCTTAGCTACCATCACTCCCACATTGAATGGAAAAGGGGCTTTTTCTGTTTGAGGGTTTTGAATTTCATAGCAGGGATTTGAGTGGGATGGTCTTCTTTTCCCCTATTGAGGACCTCTTTTTATTGGTTTTCAAGTCCGGTGTTTTGAGGTGTGTCCAATGGTTTTATAGGGGGAATTGAAGTGGAGGACTGATCATCAGAAGGTTTATTAGGGGTTATATCTACAATGGTGGGGCCAGAAGGATTATGGTTTTGTTTGGGGAGAATCTGGAGGATTTTAGAAACTAGGGATTCTTTAATTTTCTTGGGTTGATTTGACACTGTTTTCTTGGTTTCCTCAGGGATATCAAAGTTCCTTTTACTCCTTAGGTTATATTGTTTATGCACTTCAAAGATGGTAGAATCATAACCTTGTTTATAATCAAATGACTCTCCAGACTAGATTTGCAATTGCAGCATCATATGCAATTCTTGATCATCTTGGGTCAGAAAAACAACATCTTCATCATCTAATCCCATCAGGTTAATCTATGTGTCTTGCTCTGGGTCTTCAGGATGGGATGTTTCTGCATAATTTTCCTGAAAAGGAGGCCTAATATTCTGATCAGGTCCATTTTTTGCATTGTTTTGGATTTAGTTTCTCCTAAAGGTCAGGTTTCTAACTGGAGGTGCTTGTTGATTATCCCACTGGGGTTTCCTTTCTATGCTATCTATTCTATCCATTAATCTCTTCATACTTCTAGCTAAAATATCTATTTTGATGTCAGATGGTGAAGCTTCATCTTTAGCAGTTCCTCTCTTTTCATTTCTTACTCTAGCTCTTTTAGCTAACAAATTAGCCTCAACACTAACATCTACACTTTGCATTTCTTCTAATGATCGGGGGTTTCTTTCCCTAAGTTGGAATGTCATATCTGTGTCAAATCCATCAGGGAACTTTATTAAGGCTAACTCAGGTGGGGGTCTAAGATTAACTGGGATTGCATTATATATACTGTTAAATCTAGTGTAGTAATCTTGAACAGTTTCATTACGTCCTCTTATAATATTTTCATATTCTGAAAGGATTTGTAGGGGATTTTTATTGTTTTCCCATCTGTTCAAAAATCGTTGATGAAATACTTCTAAACTGTCAATACTATTATCAGGCAGTTCTCTAAACCATTTCCTAATATCACCAGCTAAAGTCCGAGCAAACAGTCTCATTTGAACACCCATAATATCAATTTCATGTAGTTCAAAGTAATCTTTCATCTTATTGACATGGTGTTGTGTAGTGTAGTGTCCTGTGCCATCAAATTGAATGATTTTACTTTGGTAGTCTGTTGGCATAGCACCAAGTGGGGTAGGTAAAATAAGAGGAGAATATCTATTTGCCATGGCTGTAGGTTGGGAGGGGTTCTTATGTGGATGAAGAATGGATAAAGCATCAGGACTAGTAGGTGGTAAATGGGATATAATAGGTTGGTGAGGGAGTGAAGGTATAAATGGGGGTGAAGAATGGACTTCAGAAGTTGAAGGGAACAATGGTGAACTGAAGGTGGTGGATAATTGTTCAGAAAGCTTAGGAATCTTAGCAGTACTCAAGGATGATTATGGAGAATTCAGAATGTATTCATCAATTGACTGGTTGGATTTTTGGACTTCAAGGTCTGCAATGAAATCAGGGTCTAGAATAGTATCGTATATTTCACTTTTAGACTTTGACTTAAATAATGACAAATCAAATTGCTCATCAAATGGAAGATCTTCTAAAAACAACCACTCATCAGGACATGAATCAACTTTAATCAATGGTGTGTGACTAGCTGAACTTTCTTCTTTTTTGGATTTTCTTGAAATCGGGTTGGGATTATCAAATATTGGGGTAGGGTTTGAATCTTGGTTAGCACTAGTATAATGAGTTCTCCTTGAAGCCAAAATTTTAAATTTTTTCTAATTGTTTTCTTTTGTGAGATATTTTAAAAATTACTTTTGAAATTACTTTAAGAGGCTCAAAATACAGATTCAAAATTTCTTAAAGATTTATTAGGACTGAGGGTTTGAGTCCCTAGTATGGTCGCCACTATGTTATCACTCAGAATTTTCCTTAGAAGTTATCAGAAGAAGGAAGAGACCGAGGTAACCACAAACCAATCTTTTAAGTATAGGCTCTAGCCAACCTATGACTCAAAGAGGGCTCTCTCTATATAATTTAGCTTTGTTTTACTGGGATTTTAGGCTAGTTCTTAATGTTCATTGGGGTTTTAGTTTTGAATTGAAGGTTGGGTGGTGGAATTCTTGGAACAGATGGATAGAACAAGGCCTTTAAGCCATTGGGCTATGGAGTCAACAAATGGATAGTAGAACTGGATATTTCATTAAAGGGAATAATCACAGTGTAGGCTAGCAAAGTAAAGTGCAAATCTTTAGGTCGAATGGGTGAAATGATCCTAACCAGGGTGAGAGAGCACTTAAGAATTCTCAGACCGAGGTTAAAATGAAGAACAAAGGATAATCATGAACAAAGGGAAATTAAGAATCCTTTGCTATAGATCACAAGGAACTACCTAAACTAAGGAGCAATCAATAATTCCTTAACTTAGATTAGTGAAGAAAACATTCAGTATGCATAACAGTCAAAATAGAGTGCAGCTAAGCAATTTATGAGATATCATTCCATGTTATAGCATTCAAATTTTTAGAGATACAAGTAAGGCTATGGAAAAACTTAAAGAAAAATAGCATTGAATGTGAGAGAATACTTATTTGAACTTTCCTTTACACAAGAATCCAGTGAAATATCTGATCTTTATAACTTGGTCCAGCTAGCTGATCCAACCATTGACACAATATAATTTCAGACTTAAGAAAAAGAAGTCTATAGATATGTTTTCGAATCCACCCTACATACTTCGATTTGTGAAGTATTTATACAAAAATTATTACAAAATATCTCGAAACAACTTGAGATTTAATCTAGGAACTACAAATATCTTCTTGCAAGAAGATAGAGACAACTATTGAATTGTTTCATGCTATCCCTTTTATTATGGTTGTGCTGGCCTTTATCATTGAATTTGTAGCCTTTTATGCTGGCTTGTTGTTGTAGTGTTTCATGTTGTAATCTTCTTCAACTTTTACCTTTCATCTGATACTCTTTAACCCTGATACTCTTCGACCCTGATGCATTGTTTTCACCTTTACCTAGTTGTTTTGTTTTTACTATGCAGTAACTCTTTTGCTGTAAATTTATCATAGTAAATTAGTTATTGTCTCCCACCATTCCACATCAGGTAATTTTACGTTGACAATCCTCCTATAGATCTCATCTGCTTCAGTATATTTGGAAAAATTGGGCTTGGTGAGGAATAAATGTTTGATCTCATCCTCCAAGAAAAACAAGTTTTCAAATGTGTTGTACAAAACTTTGCCTGTTGGTAATGCTTTTATGGATGAAGAGCTTGCTTTTTCCTTAGCCAACTGTTTGAGTCTATTACCATAGTTGAACTGTGTCATGAGTTTTTTAGTGATAACCATAGCACTCGACAGACCTTTCTCCCTCAAAATCTGGAATTTAGCCATGAACCTATCAATGGTTATCTACATATTGTGACACTTTTCTTCTAAATTAACCATAAGGTTCCTTTTGGAAAGGACATTCCTTATTTCTAAAATGGTTTCAGTCCTATTTTCTATATTTAGCTCATGGAGCTCATATCTATTCTTGCTGTTGAGGAAGTGGTTGAGTCTATTGGCATCTTCTGGCTTATCTCCCAACTGCTGCTTCATTTTCTAGATAGCTTCTATAGTTATCTTTACTAACTCTGTTTGTTCAAAAATATCTTTGATTGGTGGCCAAATATCATTGACAGAGTCAATGATATTGGCCTACAACATTTCCTTGGTTTTCCCAAGTTGTTTCTCTAGTGTTAAGTCTTTCTCTAAGACTTTGATTCTTTCACTCATTCTTTGGGCCTTCTGTGCTTCCTCTTTTTGCTTAAGTTGGGCAAGTTTGTAGTCAGTTTCCAAACTAGCAACCTTTTCCCTTAACCTGTTCATTTCAGTAGCCTGGATAGACATCTCTTCCATGGCTTTGACTAGTTCTGCTGCTTTCTCTCTTGATGCACCTGCTGTTGATGTAGATTCTGTTGTTGCTGGCAAAGATGTTGCAAGTGGAGCTGTAGGTGCCAAAGATGCTGCTAGTGTGGATGGTACTGATGTGGAGACTGTAGGGATAACATTTGTTGAAGAAGTGGCCATATCTGCATGTTTTAATTGGATTAAAGCATCCAAGTCCTTTTCTGTCTCTTTTAGTTGATCTTTTAGCATTAAGACTAAGTCCATGAGTTCTTCATGTCCCTGCTAGGCTTCTAGGACTTCCAACGTTTGTGGATGGGGTAGCTTAGGTATTTTTAGTTGTTTCTTCAATGCAACTATATCATCATTCTTCTTTTGAATAAGTTGCTCTACAGCTTTTATATCCTTGGGATCATGTCCCAATTCAATCACTAAGTCTTCTAAGGACTAGATGCTGGTATCCTTGGCCTATGAGTAGGCCTTCTCTAACTGAAATTTTGCTGAAATGTTGTTTAAAGAATTTTGTAGTTGATGAGCAGCTATGGCTTTACCTATCAGGGTTGAGTATATAATTTTTGTAGCATGTTTGTGTTGTTCAATCTGGTCTATGGGATGAATATCCCTTGCTAACACTTCAAAGTCTACCTTTTCGAAATCAAATGCCGTCATTGGGTACTGAGCTACAGGTTTGATGAATGACATCTACAACTTCCGCTATTTAATGTCAAAGGCTGACATTAGCCTTGTTTGATTGGTAGGAGTTAGCTTTAGATATTGAGCATAGGTTTGGGCCTTGAGCCTCTCGTTTCTTGCTTTTGTTTCCTTATATATTTCATTGATGTCTTGGTCCCTATCAGTAGGCCTGCTGAATGAAGATATTTCCACACTAAGCTACCTTTCTAACATTTGATTTTTTAATGTGGAAGGATCTTGCATGCCTTCAGATGGAGTGGTAGGCATCCTTCTGTTTCCTTCTGTGTTTGTGACCTCAGTTGAGCCCTCTGTATCCTCCTGTTCAAATACAGTATTCATTTTCTTCCTTTTTCTTGGCTTGTTTCTGGTTGAGCGAATGAAGGTTCTCTTGCTAATGTAGTGGCCTCCTCCCTACTTCTCTTTAGGTTCTTCTCCTCATTTTGAGGAGTCTGCATAATTGGAGGGGTACTCATGGTTGTCTCTGGTTGGTCTGATTGCTCTGATACCTGCAGGAAAGAACCCTCATCAAGTTGTCTTTCTAGATCAATGAGAGTATTCTCTATGTCTACCCTGGTGCTATCTTGGTCCACTAGGGTACCTTCCACCCATTCTGTTTGGTTGGCATAGGCTTCTATTTCAGGTATGGGATGGTGAATGAAAGGTCCTAGCTTGACCTTTTGTCTCTTCTTTGTGATGAATTCCAAAGGGTCATATCTCCAAATAAAACTTCTTTGGAACTTCATGTTCTGCAATATCAAATCTGCTTCTTTGCCTGCCTCCCTAGAGTTGCATATGAAGGGGCCTAGTTGGTCTTTTATTTTGAAATTGGCCTTCTTCTTGGCATTGACGAAGTTTACTTCATCTGCATTGATGATTTGTCTATAGTATTCTAATGCAAACAACCTCATTGGGAGGTATCTTGGTAGCTTGTATGGTGCCAGCATGCAACTGTAGATTCTAATTTCGGTGTGGTTTTGGTACAAGTACCAATCACCCACTTTGGTCTACTTGGAAAGTTGGAGGACTCTCTTTATTTCTGGACTGATTCTAGGAGGAGGGCTTCCAGTCAACATTGCCATGACTGGGTGTACAAATAAATCAATGAAATTAGAATAAGAGTATGGAGATTGATATTGGTGGATCAACGGGGTCCAAAAACGACTGACATGGGTGGACCCTTGGTGTCCAACTTCTGAAGGGTGAATGGGAACTTATCAAGTTGATAATGCAAGAACATATGGTATAAGACTAAGAAATACTTGAAAACTCTTTCATTGCTCATTCTAAGGAATTTTTCATGCATCCTATCAGCTATAAATTGGGCATAGTCATAAATGACAGCAGGAGGTTGTCCTGGAGTAGAGATGGACATGAAGGAAAGGAATAACCATCAATGTATTCACTAGTGGTGTACCCTAGCACACATGATATCGTAGCTACAATGTTCTGTCCCCATGGAGAGAAAATGGCTGATACATATGGAGGGGGTCCTTGGGGATGTGTTTTTCCTCTCTAATGAAGGTTTGGAACAATTGGGCCAATTTTGCAAGGCTAAGCTTAGTATACAGGTCCAGCTGGTTTCCAATTGAGAGTGGAGTTAGGTTTGGCCCTTGTTGGAGCTGCAATAGTTCCTTTATGGACTCAACACTAATGGTGAAAAGTATGGTTTGGTTTGGGGACATGACTACTCTCTGACTAGGTATGTAATTGGCATGACAGTAGTGGAAAATCTCTGGGAAAATGTGGACTTGGGGGAACTGGTATTTGGGAAATTTGACTCTCAAAGGCCAATCTCATCAGCATGGTTGAGGTATCTGTCCCTATTTTGGAAATGTACTTTGAGCAGGGGCTCTAGGGCAGTGGTATATTTTATTTGGAAATCTTTATCAGCTAAAGGAAGGTGGTCCAGGTCCAAATGGGGGGTGGTAATGGGTCTCACATCCATGGCGATGGGTGAAGCCATACTCAGTGCTTATGGATTTGAGTGTGGGGGGTAATTCAAAGTTTTTAGAGCAACAATGGTCTTGCAGATGGTTATGGCTCAGAGTGTAAAAATCAAAGTAAATTTGATATTTTTTACTTAATTAACAACGTTATGAGGGTGAATTTACCTAGAATTTGACAATGGAGTTGGTTTTCCACAGTTAAATACCTAGATTTCGGCGAAATTGACTATAATTGGTGGTTGATGGAGGCTGTAGAGGTTTGTATGGTTCTGGTATAGACTGATGAATGAACTGGACTGTCTGCAGCGTCGGTGGAGCAATGGTGGTGGTCTATGAGTGAATTCTCAGTTTGCAAGGTCGCAACAACTTTCTGAGTTTTCACTAGGGAATGCGTAAAAAGAGTGAAAAGAGGCATAATGGGGATTTTATAGAAAAAAAAGTTAATTTTTGGCGGGTTCATTGATTGATGAATAGTGTTAATTTTTCAGTTAAATGGGGGAAGCGGTTTAGGAGGGCCATCACACTGCTTTTGTGGTGCAGGCGGAATTTGGGAGAGGTATCCTAATTCCATTCATCATTTGACATGTAGCATCAGGGGTCAAGGGGAAAACCGCCTTATCTTGCAGGTAAAGCATAGACATCGGGCACGACTGATATGATCACAGGCCGTTGGATGAGGGGGAGGGATGATCAATGGTGGTCGGGAGATGGAGTTGCACGGTGATTTATACATAAAGTTTTCAGGGGGCTCATGGGTCTAATCACCAGCGGTATAGGATTATATTAATACTTAATGTTATTGGGGGCCCCTTAATATGAGATTAGGGACCAAGGGCAGGATTTTAATATATTTATGTGGGACATGGGGTAGTCATATAGTTTATAACTAAACTAAGGGGTGGGTTTATTTTATATAAAGGAGTTAAATATATACGGGCTAATGGGTTTTTCAAGAATTTTATATATTTTATTAAAAGTTAATATGAGGTGAAATGAGCGGAAGGGGTATTGTACTTAGGTAAAGAAAATATTATATGCTTTCCATACATTTAGTATTTAGGATAAATGTAATTTGGTGGGTTTTTTGTATAAAATATGTTTATCATGGGGTTTTCCTAGGCAAAAGAATTTAACCTTTAGGGAAAGGGGTTTTGTGAGGGGGATGAATGAATTGCAAGGGAATTCAACACCTTTCATTTTTAAGTCATCAAACCGAGGGTCCGGTCCCACTAGAAGTCAGAGAAATGTTTTGAGCCTTTTTGACTTAAAGAACTATAGGTATTAATTTTTTTATTATGAAAGGGAAGTTAGTGAGTGTCATAGGGGTTAAAATGAATGATGGGGATGTTAACTAAATCATATTGTGAACCATTGCCTTTTCTTTGTGTACCACTTATGCATGTTTGAAATATGCATTTGGAACAATGAAATAAGTTTTTTTTTGTGTAATCACATGATGTTTCTACAACCTTTCTACTACTTACCCATCTACTTACCCTACCATTTTTTCTTCACTTTATTTGGGTGCATTTAGGCTAGCAAAACCTTATCAATATTTTTCCTTTCTTTACATAGCAAGCTATCTAAATATAACCTTATATCATCCAAGGGCTCAGATTAAACTGATGAACTCCTTTTATTCACTCTACCTATCTAATGATCTGCCAAGATTACACTGTTTGGTCAGATTTTATTCTCTAACTATAAACATAAAATTTAAAACATGAAATAGCAAAGTTTAAACAATTCGATTATCATGGATTGTGGCATGAGTAACAAGCTACACACAATATTTTATTATGGATAAAAAGTAAATAGTAGTGTCATTTTGACTTGCACACTTTCATGGTCTCTTTTTGTCTTTTGGGGTTCATATATTTTCATTTTCTGACCTTTTCATTCTTTTTGTCCTTTGATTGTTCTTTTAGGACATACCCTCTTTACATTTTTTATTTTTTTAATATGGAAAACATTTGCAGAAATCAAAGGTATCTACAATATTACAAGGCTTAACCTTAATCATTCAAAATTATGACTCCTATTGGTATAGGAACCTAACAGTTGGAAAGCTTTGAGTTTTCTTGTCCAACAATACACAATGCCTCTGAATCCTTTTCATATACCACCAGAAGTTCCTAGAAACAAGAATATTTTAACATAACCCAGTAAGAAATCATCAAGCCAGAAAAATAGAAAATTGTAATTAACACTGATTGTGATTAAAAAGGAAGATATTAAACAAACATATTAACCTACTTTTTTTTCTAAATTGGTTGTTCCAAGGTCTGCATCAAGAGTAGAGCATCTTATTTTTAGCTACGTGAGATCATCCTCTAACTTTCCTTTCTCAAACTTCATTTGCATAAACTAGACAATGCAATGAAACTATCAGGAACACAATACCAACTCACTACTTGCATGATATCTTCAAGATGTTCAGAACAATGTTAACAAAAGTGATAGCTACCAGTAGCTAGCAGAAGATATAACTCATTCCCATGATTACTAGCCAGAAATGTTCCAGCATAAAAGGCACATATCTATTAGTTGCAAGTTAGGATCATGATTATGAGAACCAAACTCTGGAATGACTTCAAAATATGCCAAAACTCTCAAATTTTTTGTAGTTGTACTACATATGAATACAAGCTAAGAAATGAAATGCTCCATATTGTGACATTAAGGCATATATGGATGGAATTGTACATTTCATCCTCTCCCCATAAAGAGCTGCTTGGGACTATGTTAGTGATAACTCACCAGAGCATTGGATCTGTACTAGCTGTATTATCAAAAGATGGGACAAGAAACAATAAACATAAGCCTTTTACACTCCCAAATGTAATAACAGGTTCCAAGCATGTGCAACATTGCCTCTAGGTTCTCTAATATAAGCCTAATTAAGAGAACAATAGAGTGTTATTGCACCCTTTCTTTTGTTGATAAAACTCTTCTTTAAGTATTGATATAAATGATGATAATATCATTTTTTCCATATACAACTTCCTTGGGGAAACCCTCCAATAGTTTCTTCACATTCTGTGAATGGTGCTCTATTGTTGGTAGACATGTGCCAACCCTCAAGGGACCCAAGTGGATTATACCTTGTGATATTTGTGGTCATTATGGCTTTGGCATGGCATGCCAAATCACTTGAACTAACCATTGGGGCTACAAAATAATGTTATCTATCTACCTACCTACCTATCCACCTATCTAGATATATATACACATATTTGTTTTCTTTAAACCTCATGAGTATTTTTTTCTTAGGAGAACACCTTGTGGAAAACCATTCAAGTACTTTTCCATGATCCATGGATGGTAAATTTGTTAAAGAAGAGGCCCTAATTAGGGTACTTAACTGCTAGGGTATCAAGAGAATTGAATCAATAACCTCCCTAACTTTGGGTGAGAGGTCTGACATTTGCTTATGACAGATTTTCATACATGGCTTACATATCAGTAAGATAATTAAAAAGAAAAATTTGTTTCTTGAATTAAAAGGACATATATTAGACCTTTCAAAAGGAGGCTCTGAAAGGTGTTGACTATCACAGAACCTGTGAGCTATATCAACAACAGAAAACAAACTTTTCATGGCTTTAAAAAATAAAAATACATCATTGTAGAATTCAGAGTATCTGCCTGTACAAAATTTTATAGCTAATGTTCATGAATGAAATAATTTGTATGCCCATGTTGAGAAACTAAAATAGTTCAAACACCTTGCTCTAGCCCCAATACCTTCTTGAAAGGCCATCAACTACCTTGTTCTTCTCCCTGTATATCTGAGACAAAGAACTGTGCGGGAAGGATGTCATTTAGTGTTGTATAGCATCATGCAACGGCTATAAAGTGAAATTTCTAAGTGTTGATTCCTTTTTTCTTGAAAGGGATGCCACATTTTGATCTTTACAACATTTTGAATCCTAGGGGAAACAAAGAAGGCACTTCTATTTGCACATAATGTTTGCTCGAGATGTTGTTCCATGGAATAAAATAAGAGTGGGATGCGCGCTGAATGGTCATGGCAAAGAGAACCTGAAACCATTTGTTCAGATGCGACTTGTTGGTATAAAGTTTGGATGCTGTGGAGTGTGAATAGGTGTTCCATTTGGGGACATCTGTAGCATGTAGTTTCATCATTTTCTATTGTCTTTACACTTATTTTTAATCAATCTCCTCACTCCTAGAAGATGTTTGTCATATTTTCCTTAAAACTAAATATTTTACAGCTTTTGGGAATAGTTAGGATTTATAAAAATCACCATAATGTGACTTTTTGACATGTATTATTGAAGTATATCGTGGCATGTTTCCTTCTAGGTTTCGGGTTTGAGATAATTCTGAAGTTGGGTTCCAGAAATATTCCCAAACTTGAAGTAGGTTGTTATTTTGTAGGCTCTTGCTACTGTTGACTCATTATTAGCTGCATAATGTTATGGTGGGATGTGCATTATGATGCATGCATACAATTTTATTTTTATAAGTAGGACTTGCCACACTTAATTTCATGGTTCATAGTATCAGTATTTGAATTCTTGAAGACAATGCTTCAAGCTATCAGCATTTGAATCATTTTTCACATTTCTTTAAGGGTTTTTAACTAAATACTAACATACGAAGGAATGGAAAAATAACAGAATTTAGCTCTTTGGCTCTTTGGGGGGGGGGGGGGGGGGGTTATGCTAATTGTTGGGACCAGATTCTTTTGTTGCTTATATCTTGCCGAAACTTGTCTACAATATATTGTTTTCATATACATCAAAGAGGATATATTTGTTTTACATTTCATTTACTTTCTATCATCTGTGTTTTATTGTTCCTGTTTGTAGCATCTATATATCGTTGTTGAACTGATAAATTACAAACTTTCTTAGGTCTTTACTTGGGGTTCTATAAATTTCAACGCCAACAATTTTGTCTGCATCTTGCATGCAATAATAGCTTTTTGACACATACCATGTATCTGGATGATAATCAAGAAATGCAACAACAGGCCAAGGCCTATGACAACAAAACCGAAGCATAATTTAAAAGGGTATCCTACTGAAGCTGAAGGTATGTTTTACTGGGAAAAAATAACATCAACCTTGGTAATGGTAAAATTAATAAATTTCTTCTGCTCTATGATAGATAACAAGTTATCTGAGATTTTGATCAGAGTGTCAAAGGCACCATAGCCATTGGGTGATCATATGCAGAGTCTAGATTTATGAATATAGGTATGTTTAGTGAAGCTTCTGTTGTGTGTCAGATGTTCCAGCTGGAATCGGAAATTCTGCTGTTGAACAGTAATTGAAAGCATGATTCCTTCAAAGTACAGGCTATGAAGGTGTCTGACCATATGGAGCTTGCACAATCAGGGAATACTGAAACATATTGTATTCACATTTCTTTGAAGGGATGCTTAACTGGGGAAGAGCTGGATGAATTCATGGAAAGATATACTGTTGGTTCAAATTTAGTAGGAGATCAAGCAGAACATTGTAACGAGGATGGTGTACCAATAGAGACTAGTATGAAGTAAGAAAGAACTCATGCTTAAATTATAATTGAGTTTGCTGGAGATTTTGTAGCTTCATGTTACATCATCATCAATTATTATTGTTCTATATTTTAATGTAAATGTAAGTCTTTGGTATTTTTCCCACTGATTCATGGAGAACAAGAGATTGCTTCAGAGACACTGAAATTTCTATCACCAAAATGCAGATGTGGCAAGGAGGCACCTGAGTGCCTTGTGCATCCCTACATATAGAGGAGATATTGAAACTTCAAAAGGGTTTGGACCTTTCAAAAGGAGACCAAAGAACGCACTACACTGGGAGAGTGTGCATTTCTTTCTCCTGCTATTTCATTTTTTTTTAACAATATCATGTTTTATACGCTTGCTTACTAAATTTTTCTATCTCGATTTTTTTGGAGCAGAACAACCAGGATATTGAGTAACCAAGGAAAATTGCATTTGTGGAATACTAGATGCCAAGCAAGAAACTATTGCTTCTATCTTGTCCAATACTGAAATGATGTCAAAAAATTCTCAATGGAAGTAGCTTTCTGAGGCAGGGAATACAAAAGTTTTAGATATGGCACCAGAAGATGAATTAGAAGGAGAAATTATATTCTTGCAAAATAACCTACTTGAAAATGTAAGGGAAAATCACTCTCATTCTAATTGGACCCTTCACATCCATTCTTTTCTAGATCAGTGAATATCTTGATTTAATATCTCTTTCACTGTTTGTTTTGATAATAATATTGCCATGAATATCTTTGCATAGAATTTAATTCTCAGGGTGATAATGAATTTGTCTAAAGAGCAACAGGAATTGTGGAAGAAAAGATGTGATTCATCACTAGTGAGGAAAGAGAAGCTAAGGAACAGGGTGGGAAAGAGAGGATACATAAGGGGGAAGAGGCTATCTTGTCTGTAGCGACAACAGTAGATGCATCTTCTCATAGGATTATTACATCCAGTAAGGATGGAATTGGAGATGAAATTGACGAGCATAGTCTAGGTCAAGTTAGCTTTCCTAGCAAGCGTTCACACATGGATGATTGGAATAATGTGAAACATGCTTTTTCTAGCATATTTTCTACATCAAAGCCAATGAAAGTATCACTACAGAAACATATGAAAGGCAACATTACTGCTAGATGCCCAAGCTCTTCTTCTCGGACAATGTTGTGGACGAAAGAGATAATGTCATGGCTCCTTGTTGCAAAAGTCCCATCAGAAAGGCATTTCGATTGTTATTAGGTGTCATCTAGATCACCAAGAGAAGAATATATTCTGTGTGATATTTGTAGATTACCAGAATCTACTACTCAATCAAGATTTGGTTTTACAATTACTGCAGGGTAATCTAGCTATTCCTTTCTCTATTTTATTTTTATCTCTCTATTTACTGCAGTATTGTTACAGTGGATTATACTAGGTATCTTAAAATTTTCATGTCAACATTATATTGCAGGTAGCAGTTCACCAAGATTGCTATGGTATTTTAAGGAATTCTTTTGGAGGATGGTATTGTCAGCCATGTGAATCTTTAAACTGGCAATACCAACTCCAAGGCATGAGGCATCCAACTGTAGCTAGCCATGGTATGCCTGGTTGTGGTATGAATTGTGCTCTATGTTGTGGTTTGAGTGGTGATTTTAAGAGGACTACTGATGGCCAGTGGTTTCATGTATTTTGCACTGAGGTAAAAATCTCTGATTGTATGGTCTTCACTTCAGAAGAATGCAAGAAGTTAATTATGCAAAATCTTATTGTTGATTTTATCTTGTGTGTTAATGATTTGGTGAGGAGAAATATATTTTCTCCCTTATAGTATCTTCATTTCCTTTGTGAACCTATAGTGGTTGTTGGAGAATATGTTCAGGAGGGGTCAAATGGAGCTTGTTGAAGGGCTGGTATGTTTAAATTGAGATGCTTCTTCACTACCAGTAATGCATATAAGTTTGAGCATGCTGAACTATTTTGTTTTACTTGTTCTCTGCATGATTGTTGCATCTAGATTTTGTCTAGTGGGATGCTGTTAGAGACCTCTATTAGCATCTCACTGAATGGTTTGGTCATTAATATATTGATGAAGGTGGATTTGTGCAATGTTAAAATTAACGATTGGTATGTTATGAAATTCAGGAAATACTTTTTAGAGAATGATATATGTTTCCATGTAGTATTTGTCATTGGAAAGGTGCCTGTTTGAAGGTTAGGATTCAGTGTATATGAAAGTTTGAAACTTATAATAACACTTGTTGGGTTAGTAGATTGTTCTATCCTTGGTAATTCTCACAGAATCTATATTTTTTTCTGCCCTAACTCATAGAAATATTTTGTGGTTTCACAGTGCAATTTTGGCCACTGCCAAAGTACTTTTCATCCCTTATGTGCAAGAGACTCTATGTTTTACATGACTGTGAGTACTCATGGTGGAAGGGTTCAACATAAAGGTATGCAGAGCAAAAGCTAAAGGTACATGTAACATCATATATATTCCAGTGAATTTCCATAGTGTTAATTCGATATAATAATTTTCTTGCTTAACCTGTCTCTATTGAATGAAAGATGCAGGCTGAAGCATGATGATGCAGAGGAACTGGGGAGTTGAAGAAAATATAACAAATGTGGGTGAGCATATGTAGCAATTTTCTGTAATATTTTTTTCATTCTAAAATCGTTCATAGAAATCCTATGGAATTTTCCTGCATACAATCCTAGAGGCTTTATGTAGTCACATGTTATCTCCTACATTTAAAGAATGTAGTCCAGAATTATGGATTTCACATGGATTCATTTATGACCTTCTTGCCTATCCTCATCATCATTCATTTTTAGATGGATTCATTCACGAGCTTCCTAATTATCCTTGTTATTTCTTACATTGTGATTATGCCTAGACCCACTCTCATTTTTCCCTCATTCCACATCATCCGTACAAGTGACTTGCATTCTAGGCCCCCCTCCAGGTTGACTTGTTGTGTGTGGGTTCTATTTTATCAATATTTTGATGATTTTGAACATTATAGGGTGTTGTCTATTACTAGCGTTAATTCACTACTCCATCACGTCATCAGACATTTGATATTGTTCCATCTATTGCTCTCAACTCTCAACATCACAACACACACAACTAAAGTTTGCTTCAGTCAGATTATCCAGCACACAATCTGAGGTCATTGTGACCATACCTTATAGCCATGTAGCAGACAACATGCGACATTAGAAAGATGGTGAAATTGAATGAGGTTGAAGATTTAATAAATAAAATGTTGTTTGAACCAAATGCTTTGGTATGGCAGACCTTGTTGTCTTCCTGTAGAATCCATGGAAATGTGGATTTAGGGAAACAAGCAACAAAACATATTCTCAAGTTGGAACCACAAGATGCTCCAGCATATGTGCTTTTGTCCAATATATATGTTACAGTTGGAAGGTGGGATTGTCTCACAAATGTGAGGAAAAAGATGAAAGAGAAAGGATTGAAAAAAGTAACCAAGAGTCAGTTGGATTGAGGTCAAAGGTAGGGTGCATAGTTTCACTGTCAAAGACAGAAGGCATCCACAAATAAAAGTGATCTATGAGAAGTTGGAGGAATTAACCAAGTTGATGAAGGAGGAAAGGTATGTGCCCAATACAAACTTTGTTTTGCACGATGTAGAGGATGAGCAGAAAGAATAATTTTTATCCTATCATAGTGAGAAACTGGTGATTGTGTTTGGGCTTATTAGTATTCCTAGGAGAATGCCTATTCGAATCATCAAGAATCTTTGCATTTGTGGTGATTGTCATACTGCTTCCAAACTCATTTCTAAAATTGTAGGGCGAGAACTTATTGTGAGGGATGTCAGTTGGTATCATCATTTCAAGGATGGAATGTGTTCTTGTGGGGATTTTTGGCAATACTAAAACAAGAGACAATTATATGTATGTGATTCCCTCTTACAAGGAAAACTGATTGATTCCTAATCTCTAGCCTCTTGCATCGACAATGTATACTCCAAGCATTGGAAGATGATCAACACTAAATTAACAAAAAGTTGATCCTTGACCTTGCTAGATTTAGGATCAAAGCCCAACCAGTCTTTCTGAGAAGACACAGGTAACGTAAAATTGTATTTTCTTGGTAGTGCCAGCCTTGCTGTTGGCAAGCACTATTGTGATCTAGTTTCATGCCCCATTGTTCTCTTTTATTTCTAGTATCTTGTTACCTGGAGCTGGAGGACACAATTACCATTACAGAAGACAATTTTTCCCAAATTTTGTTTCTTTTCTTCTGTTTGTCGAACACAAAAGAAAAGAGAAACAAGATTTGTTGTATCTAGATACAACCTTAGGGGAGGTGTTTAGCTTTTGCAAGATTGGATACCTGCTTGAAGAAAGATCACAAAATGGTGTTAGATGTTGATGCAGGGAATGGATTGAGTGTTAGGTGAAGCCTTCCACACCTTTGTAAGATCACTGGGCTAGTCCAAGAATTTTTCCACTAGAAAGAGCTCCTAAAAGCTTGCAACTTTTACAATGTACAAAATCTACATTTTTATATAGACCATTTCAGTGGCTCGAATGAGTGATGAACCCTAGCTTAAAGGTAACTTGCAATCTCCACCTCATTATTTGAATATTAGATATTCTTTGGAAAAAATATCGAAGTATTATTATCTCTAATAAAGGTGTTGGAGAATTGACATTCAACCACGGAAAATTCACTTGTAAAATATTTTCATTATTTCTCTTATGTAAGTTATCCATATGATATCAAATTTCAGGATATGTAATGTAATATACCCAAATTTCCACTTTGCAGATGGCTCAAATTTAACACATTCGTTGATTCAACAGTTTATGGAGGGTACTAATTTTTTCTCGGACGTTTTTGCAAAAGGAGCAAGAGTAGTTGTTAGAAAGGAAAAAACAGGGTTTCGTTTTGGCTAAGATGAATCCCCTACTTGGCTGAAGCATAAATGAAATCCTATGAATCTTGCGAAAACTATTTCTTATTTGGGCAGGTCCTTCAGTGAATAGTTTTTCAGTTGTTGATTGTTGGAAATGGATAATAGCCAAGTTTTAAAAAAGAAAAGTTCAATCTTGGAGTAATATTGACCTACTTCCTTCCAAGAAGATTGCAATTGTTGATAAATTTCTAGCAGCGAGTCACACTGGTTTCTATGTCTT
This sequence comes from Pinus tabuliformis, assembly GCA_031772625.1. Classification (NCBI taxonomy): domain Eukaryota; kingdom Viridiplantae; phylum Streptophyta; class Pinopsida; order Pinales; family Pinaceae; genus Pinus; species Pinus tabuliformis. The sequence goes on from CM062820.1 coordinate 182,468,733, forward strand.
TTTCTTCTTCTCAAATAGCTTATAAAATGTTGCATCAAGTACTACAAAACTTTTATTGGGCAAGCAAGGTGGGTTAAAAAGGATTGATATGGTGTTTTTGAGTTTTTTGTAATTGAACTTTCCATATATTTCACTTGCTTATTGGCTTGCACATTACCACTTCTAAAGCGTTCCTTCACACCTCTCGGTGCAATTGCTAGTTTTAAAATCAATGCCTATATATGCAATTTCAAGGACTACCATAATTCTCACATATTTGTTTAAAGGGTGCTAGCTCAATGGTAGAGGACTTGATTTATAAGCAGGAGGTTGGTGGTTCAATTCCATTGTGTCCTAATATGAATTAATCAATGATACTGTAGTTTATTTTTAATTAAATACTTTTAATATTGGTTTATTTGAATTGTGAGATATTTTTCTAGATTCATTATTTTATATTGTCTCTAAAGAGACAAAAATATTTGAATGTAATTTTTTATTGTCTCTCTACAAACAATAGTTAGGATCAAACACATTGTCTCTTTAAATACAATATGTCTTTAATCCTAACTATTGTCTTTGGAGAGACAAAAATTCTTTTGTTATATATTGTCTTTGTAGAGACAATATTTTAAGACAATTTAATTTGAGACACCCATTTAAAGACAATATTTAAGACAATACACAAGTTTTCTTTTGTCTCAAGTTAAAACAATTTACTTTAAAATTGTCTTCAAACCCCCCTTTGTGTTGTAGTAATAGAACTATTGCAATAACTTTTTAGCAAAGGATTCTTAGTACAAGGACGATTTGCAGCCCATGAAATGTGCAGTCTCCATATTTGAGTTGAATTTAGGGTAGTCTCTGTGGTCATTCATCCATACATAATGAGCAGGGTGACATAAGAGCACTTAACTCTATGGACCTTGTGCACGACATGTTTGGGTTGAATTTAGGGTTGTCTCTGTGTATTTTGCCCATGTGAAGATATATTTCGTTGTGTTAAATTACTTTATTATTGGAAAGGAATTAAACTGGAACGATATACTAATTGAAGCGGAAATAAAACTTGATAGAAATATTGCAAACACATTTTAGTAAAGGATACTTAGTACAAGGACGATCTACAGAATATGAAATGTGTGGGATGCATATTTGAGTTGATTTGAGGGTTGTCTCTACGGTGATTCATCCATACATAATGAGCACAATGATGTCAGTGGTTACCTCTATGGGCCCTGGATATTGTGCGTGAAATATTTGGGTTGATTTTAGGGTTGTCCCATTTGGGACTGGGTTGACCTTGTTGGGCAGTTAATCCATAATGAACTATTTGATATTTAAATTGTTTTAATTTTAGACATAGGAGATGTTATTTCTATCAACATTTAGTAGATTCAGAGTTAAGATAGATTTATACAGGTTAGTTCCTCTTTTATATAGATCCACCTGAATACGATGGGTCATTTTTATTTTTATAGGACTATTTTTTTGTTATTTTATTTATATTTTTTAGCAAAGTTAAAATGTTTACATTACATTACTTAACAACATCAATATATTTACCATACTAAGCTAGAAAGACTCTATACAATAAATCGTTTTCTTTTCTACTATCAAATAATACCATACATTTAATGTCTCTTTATGTAATTTTGCATGTACAATTTTTAAGAAACATAAATATGACATATCATTACAAATAAAAAGTTATAAACAATCATATAAATAATAAATTGGTATTTATTATTATATATGAGGTTTATGTGGGATTTAGTTTTTATGAATTCAAAGGTCCAAATCTCATAGGAGGGGTTAATGATGGGACACACCTTTTGGGGAGTTAAACCATCCCAAAGCTTATCCAAGATCTACCAAGACTTACACAAACTTAGTGATAGCATTAGTCTGTTAAGTAAATCATTCTTTGATCCAACATTAAAATTAAATGGCTTTAATAAAAAAAAAAATCCTTAATAAATTAATAGTCTTAAAATATATCTTAAAATATGTTTCTTACCTGTTAGAATTTAGAATCTTAAACTAGTATTTTCCTTTTATTTTCTTCATATGAAAAATTTCCATTCACATGTACCTCTACCTTTTATAATCATATTTTCAATATTCCCTATTCTTAATTGTAAATGGATTTACTTCTCCCTCCTATAGATTCTCAAATTTTAGAGGAACAAATAAATATGAAAATATTTACCTAATCTTAACTGTAAATGGATTATCTTCTCCCTCCTATACATTCTGAAATTTTAGAGGAAAAAATAAATATGAAAATATTTACCTTGTGAGTTTAGATCAAGACAGAGGGGCCATCACAACTAACTATGTACTAATTTTTGGTGTTTCTATAGAATATGAAATGGCCTCTTTAAGCCAACTAGTAATCCAACATAACTATGAAGAAAAATACATATAAAAAAAATGAACAAATAAAACACAGTTACTGTGTGAGCTCAAACTTGCTGTAAATCTCATATATAATTAAATCATTGACTACATTCTTATATAGTAAAATTATTACTAATATGATTATCAATCAACTTGGAAATAAATCTACTCACAATACCAATCTTCTAATTTTCAGCACTCTTCTAATTTTGAGCACTGACCTCCCTAATAATTTATTGCCCTAATTTTGCACAGAGAACACAAAATCTGTTGACTAAATTGTCAGCAATTTACATAACAAATTAATCGTTATTCCTAACACTCCCCCTTAATGATTAATGAGGATTTACTATCTTATGTCGTAGTGCCAAAAAAAGAGCTTTTGCAACTGCTTTGGTGAAGATATCTTCTAGTTGATGCATGGTGAGCATTTATATGCTTCAATTCAATATCCTTCTTCTGTGCCAAATCTTGAATGAAGTGATATTTCATGTCAAAATGCTTTGCCCTGCTGTGATGAACCGGATTCCTTGCTAACTTGATGGCACTTACATTATCACAATAAATCAATCTAGGCTGAATTTGTTTTTCTCCAATTTCTTCCAAACTTTTTCTGAGCCAAAGAGCTTGTGTACCTGCTGAGGTAACCGCAACATACTCTGCTTTTGTGGATGAGAGGGCAACCATGCTTCTTTTTTTTTAGCTCCATGTAATCAAAATAGAACCAAAAGAGAAATAATTTCCAGATGTGGACATACGGTCATCAAGACTACCTCCCCAATCTGAATCACTCAATCCAACAAGATTGAACTTTTCAGAAGAGTAGTAATGAATAGAAAAATTTAGAGTGCCTTTCACATACCTTAAAATCCTCTTGCCTCCATTCATATGTATTTGAGATGGATTTGTCATATACCTTGAAACAATGAAACTGAATATGTAATATGAGGCCTTTTGTGGGTTAGAAATATCAAGCTCCGCACAATAATTCTGTAAGTTTTCTCATCAACTAACTCAGCACCATCATCTCTATGTACCACCTCTCCATCAGCACTTGGAGTAGGGGATGGATTACAATCAGCCATATCAAAGTTATTTAGCATATCGTGTGCATACTTTGTCTGACAAATGAAAATTTCATCCTTACTTTGATAAACCTCCATTCCTAGAAAATATTTCATGATGCCTAGATCTTTCATCTCAAATTCATTCATCATAGCAAGTTTGAATTTATCATTCATCTTAGAACTACTACCCGTATACAATAGATCATCAACATACAAACTTATGATTAGAATATCAATACCTTCTTGTTTCTAGTAAAGGGTAGGATCACTCTTACTTCTCTGGAAGCCATTTTCCGGAAAGTATCCATCAATCCTAGCATACCACGCTCTTGGTGCTTGCTTGAGACCACACAAATCCTTCTTCAACTTGTAGACATTATTCTCCTTTCCTTCCACCTCAAAACCATGTGGCTTCTCCACATATACTTCCTCTTCCAAGTACCCATTCAAGAAGGCACTTTTCATGTCCATAGGATGTATGCTCCACTTTTTCTGAGCTGCTAAAGAAATCAACATTCTAGCGTTCTCTTGTCTTGCTACTGGCACACATGTATCTTCATAATAAATTCCATACTTCTGAGTGAATCCTTTAGTAACTAATCTTCCTTTGTGTCTTTCAACACTCCCATCACTATTAAATTTAGTCTTATAGACCAATTTGGTGCCAATATTTTTCTTGTCATGTGGAAGCTCTATCAAGTTCCAAGTGTCATTCCTTTGAATGGAATCCATCTCTTCTTTCATGGCTTGCATCCAAACCTCATTAGTACATGCATCTTCAAAACATGATGGTTCAAAATCAGCCTTGGCTAATAAAGCGAAATTGAATATCTCACCTATTGGGCTTTCTTCATGTGCTTGATTTGCACTCCTCTGATAAATATCACTCAATATTCTTACCTTCCTTGTAGAACTTGGAGAAGAAGTTGGACTTGAACTTGCTGTTCAAGAAATTGATGAAGCGCTGCTTGGTGGAGTTAACCCACTAGTTATAGAAACATTAGTTGGCTGCTCATGATCAATATCAACAATTATATCATCATTCAAAACATATTTTGTCTTCTCAACATGGCATTTTTGATGACCATAAACCCCCCATTCATAGAAAATTACATCTCTTGAGACAATAAGCTTGTTATTTAGAGGATTATACAATTTATAACCATTGCTTGTCTCACTATACCTAATAAAAATACATAACTCACTCTTTGCATCTAACTTTTTTCTATTCTGATTAGGTACATGCACATAAGGCAAACAACCAAAAACTTTGAAATGATTAACATTAGGCCCTTTTCCGTACCAAGCTTCATAAGGAGTCATCTTTTCCAGTTCATTGGTGGGGCTACGGTTGAGGATGTACACCGTTGTAGCAACTGCATCTCCCCAATAAGAATTTTCTCAACCCCTTAGTTTGTAACATGCATCTTGCCATTTCAACCACAGTACAATTCTTCCTTTCAGCTATGCCATTCTGTTGGGGTGTATATGCCGTCGTATGCTACCTCCTGATGCCATTCATATCACAATAACTCTGGAAATATTTTGAGCAGAATTCTCCTCCACGGTCAGTTTGCAAACATTTGATTTTGCAAACTTTCTCATTTTCTACGAGGGCTTTGAACTTCTTGAATGTATCCAGGGTCTCACTTTTTGCCTTCAAAAAATATACCCAACAATTTCATGAGTAATCATCAATAAAGGTGATGACATATGATGACTTACCCGAACTTTTAGTTTGCATAGGACCACATATGTCTGAATGAGAAAGGTAAACCTCTGATCCCATACTCTTAACTAGATAGGGTTAAGAACACTATTAGACAGGATTGTGCCATTGTCTTGAGAAAGGAAAAGGCCCCTATGTTAACGGGAAAAGTGTCTATTCAGAATGACCCTATCCCACTAAGGTGTGACAGTACCTTAGAAACAAACAGAGAAAACTACTTTTGTATTCTTTTTTTATGAACTATAAACGAAGAGGAATAAGATGAACCAACTTATGTCTTGCGCTAATCCTTTGATCCAATCTCTCTCCTCTTTGACAGTTTCCAGCTACCTTCTCCCTTACTTTCTCAGCTTCACCAAGTTCCTGCAAGATCACAGAAGAAGAAAACTACACAAAGACATGGATTTATATTCATAAATAGCTTAGGATCAGATTTAAGCTAAACATGCAAATATAACAAACATCATTGATACACCAGCATGTAGGAGAAACTCAAATAGTTTTATTGATATAACAAGAAGGTCCAAGAGGAGTTACAACCGATGATTCCTGATCCAGCATCAACCCCCCAGCAAAGGAATCCCCTCTTCACCTCCAACAAAGCATAAATCACCCAATACTCTGATCTCTATCTCAAAACCAACAGCAATTCTCTGCAATGTACAAAATTCCAGCCTCTGGATCTCTGGGATGAGGGATCCATATATAGATGTATGCAAAGAGGATGAGTCAGCTTATGATTTGACTAGTGGCCTCTCTCTGTCAGTTCTTGTTTCCACTTGGAGACTGAGAGCCTCTTACTCATCCTTGGTCGAACTCAGTGAGGCAAGTGTCATTGGGGAAGATTCTGGAAGCTTCCATTGTCTGTCCACCTCGCGGAATGACACTGCCATTTGTCATTTCCCACTCAACGCACCCTGGTAGTGCATTTAGGTGCATTGCAACACACCTAGCTAGTGTACTAGGGTGCTATGCAACGCAACTAGCTAGTGGAGCAGCTGAAATGATGCTAATTTGACTGATTCTGAGTGGTTTCTGGTGGAGAATTTCTGGGAGAAGCTGTAATTTGTTGACCTTGTTCCTTTAGGGGCCGGAACAACACTTTTAGGGACTTAGGATCCCTTGGTTTATGGACATTTCATGCTTAGAGTTGTAAGGCACAAAAATGTCTATAACAGTTGCCCCCTAAAGTATGAGGCCGTTTATCGGGTGAAATGCTTTATTAGGAGGATCCGAAGTTCTTTCAATGCTGGGAGGAGACCTGTAATAAGATACAATAAAATACATTATCTTCATACTGTTTTCATGATCTAGCTGAGGCGGGCATTCCCATGCTTAGCTTTATAAATTCATTTTCATGTGCATAGGACAGACAATCGTCTGATGGTAGACTGATGATTTTGATAGAGCCATCATCCTTTTGGTAGGATGATTATCTGTGCTGCAATGCTGTACATTTCAATGTCTTTATTTTCCTGAATATATATCGCAGCCCGGATGGATGAAACTAGATCCGGGGTCTTCAATCTCGTCCAATCTTCACTCGAAGTACAAGTCGATCCATGTGAGAAATGTTTTGAAGTCGAACATGGAAAGACATCGCTTGATTACCAGTCAATGATGTAAACTGTTAACAAGCGTTAGAGGAATCACCGATAATAATGATGACCCTCAAGGTACTGCAGTACAATTCACGTGGTGTGAATAAAGGACTTGGCGTTGAACACCACGCAAAATCTTTCGGTCGAAGGTCATTGATGTATACCTGTCGCCGGATGTGAGAAACTTGCCATTGAGGTATGCAAGCTTCAAAGTACTGAAGGGGGTGTTCCTAGATCAACTTCTTGGATAATGAGCTGATGTCGACAAGAAGCGATCCGTCAAAGGCGGGCCTTGATGAATCCCACATCAATGACACGGAATGGAGCAAATGATTTTGATGGAGGTGAAAACGATCTGATGATATATGGTTCAGGATGGCGGTCATGAAAGAATGAAGTATGATGTATGGTAGTGGATGGGACACGGGTGACTTCTCTGGATGACTTCTCTTGAACATGTTGGCGACACTTATGTGATGGATCGGTAGCATTTACCCCAGATGTGGATGGTATGGCGTGACCATGGTGATGTGACCGGTGAATGAGAAAACCCAACCCGACTCAGGCACGGAGTGGAAGTGTCATGTTCAAGAGCGACTTGCTACAAATAAAGATTCTTTGAGTTTCTTCCCAATTTTTCCCCAGTCATTGCTGACCAGTACCTCTTTATTTTTGTCAAGCTTGAGGAGGATAACATATGCTTGTTCTATAATTTTCCCTTTGGGCAAACCCATCGCTATGTTTTAATGAGCATAGCGATAGTGAAACTCGTTCTCGTCTAAAGACAAGTTTGTCACTATTAATCTTTTTAACGAGTTTAACGACAAAGATAACTCGGTCCTTTTCATTTTTAGAGAGTCTGAAAAGGTACGTAAAGGTAACTCCAAAATTCCTTTTTCGTCATCTAATCCCTTAAGTCTGAAAAAGTATAAAACAATACAGAAGGGATGAATTTTCGATAGTTTTAATGAGCCGAACAAAACAAGCGCTCGATCTTTTTGTGCAATAATCCCTCAGGTCCAAAAAGATTAAAATCTAGAGGAGGGATAACGCTTCCGGTCGCTTTAATGAGCTGGAAGGCCAAAACTCGGCAATCTTTTCATATTTTACGAGTCAGTTGAAAAGAGCTTAAAGAAGATTTGTCTTTTGAGGAACGAGTGATAAAATGGGTAGCAGCTGATTCCAGGTAAGATTTGGAATTTTCCAATCATGGCAGTGTCACGAGGATGGCTAGTGAAATCACTCTTCGCAGTTGTTCCTCAAAATGGGTAAACAATCAAATGGAGGTGAATGATCGGCCAATGGAAAAGTGGAGGTGACGGTGCAAACACGACCAAGGCTTTAATGGCTGAAATGCTTCATTCACGGTGGTTATTTACTGGGGAATAGTTCATTTTTTAACGAGCTTAAATGCGGGTCGAAACATTTGCTCATGTCTTATGTTTATTTTTTAACGAGCTTGAACTATGTGCTAAAACTGCTCGATTAATCCAGTCATATGATAAGAATGTCTCATATAAAACAACAACTTTTAGATTTTTGCCCCACATCCTTTCTTTATGTAAGTTAGGAAACGACTAATCCAAAAAACAAATAAATAATCACTCTTTGCCTGCACTCCAAAAGGTTTGCATGCCCCCAGGTATAAAATATGGTTTCAATGTTACCCCTCAATTTGCAGACAAAACATTTGTTCTATCAGGAGAGGCCTACCTCTTACAGGTTACCCAAAGATTGTTCTATTCGCGGTGCAAACAAAACACTTCTTCGGCGGTGTCTACCGAGATAAACAAGGGTGAGTGACTCAGTTCTTCCAACTCACATAACTTTGACAAGAGAATCTTATTCTAGAATAACCCCTCTTCCACTGACGGACGGGGTACAGACTAGTCATATTCTCCCGCGGAAACCTACCCTATACCCGAAGTTTTCCTGCCGAAGCAGACTAGGACGCATGCCCCCTGGGTTTCAGTCATATCCCTCCGAATTACTCGCGCTCATCGGGAGGACGGACTGGAGATTAAGACATTTCTTGCATGAAGAGACCATTTAGGGATGGTATATGACTATTTGTTATGCGTGATCCGGGAAATGAAAGCTAGTCCACGAGCTTGACCACTCTTCCTTCGTACGGAAAACACATTACTCTAAAGAGTGAGGAGACGATGGCTCCCATGCAATAAATATAGTCTCGTCCAAGGAGTAGATTATAATCCAAGGGTCCTTGAACAACCATTACGTTCATTTGAACTATCTTCCTTCTCAATGTTATGGGCACATCGGGAAGGATCCCTAAAGGTCGACTGGTTCCTTTATCAAAGCCTGTCAGATTTCTCATCTCAGGCAAAAGCGATGGAAAACCAAGCGCTTTCCAAGCAATAGAGGAAAGGATACTCACAGAAGCCCCCTCATCTATGATGGTACCAACCATGACCATTCTATATATTTGAACGATAATTCGGAATGGTATGCTTGCTAGTAAACGGGGTCTGCCTAGTTGATTCCAGTCGAAGGAGACAACTAGGTTGCTTGGAGGTGGGACTGAGTAGACAGTCAGGTATGGCTCTGACGAACTTCCCTCCTGTGGTAAGGGAATGGGTAGATTGCCCCCATGTTCGTCGGAGTCTGTGTTGATGAAGAGAATTTCGACGGTGTCATCCTTGTTCTTTTCAGTGACTGTATCATCCGAAGATATAACCTCTGAAGGCAAGACCGGGTCAACTGCCGCCTCGACCTTTTGACTTTCGTCTGGTATGGATTTAGATGGTTTATCTTCAATGACAGGCACTTCAGCCGACCACTTGAGCGGGCCAGCTGGATTCTCAACTAGCGACAGACTCGGCAAGAGTTTTTTATATCCAGGAGGAATCCATAACGGTGAAACCAGACGATCATCCAAAACTCTTTTCGCTTCGTCTAAGAAGGGACAATGGTGGACGGCATGATCGCCTTCGCACAGTTTACAGGGAAATCTAGCTTTCCCATTTTGTCCTGGGGCTTCACTTTCGCTAGTTGACGGTGTGCTTTCAACATGATCATCAGAGGTTGATGACACCGGATTGTGCAAACGAGGAGACCAGTCCCTTAGTATCTGAGGGATGCAAGGATAATCTCTGTGGAAGTGGTCTCCTTTGCAAATGACACATGGCGATTTAGGCATGGTCGGTGCAGTGTGTGGATTTTCGTTAGACGACACTCGTTTTCCCCCATTCACCTTTGGCTCCTTCTTCTTCTATTCTTTCTTCTTCTTCTCCTTCTTCTACCTAGGAACTTGACTTTTGGCTTTGCCAGCCCCATCAAGCGAAGAGGAAGGAGGAGAGGAAGAATTAGAGGAAGTAGAAGGTTGGTGGGCAACTCTGGACTCGTTTAATTGCTGATTCAATTGTTCAGGAATGGTGGTGTTCTGAACGACATTGGTTGAGAAGAGCCATACTGGCAAGCCAATTGTCAGTCCTGGAAGCGACAATGTGGCCATATGGGGTGCACCAACATCTCCCCAAGAGGAGAAAGGACTAGGATTTCCACCAAGGGGAATTCCTTGGTTGGTAGACTCCATTTTCTCAACCTAAGATCAACGTAGGAAAAGGGGATGAATATTCCCTTTAAAATAATTTTTTAGACGCTTTGACACAACTTGTTTTTTCAGTTTTAAAGAGTCGAGAAAAAACAAACGATGACTCTAGTCTCCTTCGATTTTTAATGAGCCTGAAGTGACAAGTGCTCAGATGGACCTTTTCCGTTAAGGAGTCTCAAAAGGAACGAAAGGGACTGCTCTGGAGATCTAGGTAGAGGGAGTACCAAACCAATCGCAAAACTGCAGAATACTTTTTATGGTACGATAGTCAATCTTCTCGAATGCTGTGTTCGGTGCATTGCGATCAGTAGGGCGGCCGACACGGCTTCCTATGGATAAAAGGTTTTAAGCCTATAGGGGTCTCCCAATATATACTCGACGGTACGTGGGAGCACAAGTCCGTACTGGCACTTATCGTCTCAAAGTGGAGGAATCACCCAACCATCAGTGAGGACAACAGTTACCAGGCTTTACGACGCCGAAATACGTCTCTAGCCTAGACCTCTAAATGTTGTGCGTTAAGTTCCAAAGTGTTGTTAGATTCATTCAATTTATTTTAAGTTGATCTTTCTTAGAAGTTTTCCTTTTGGGATCACCACGAGATGTAGATGTAATTCCTAAAATGCAATCTAAAGATGATAAGCAAACTTTTATCTCTTTTCAGCAATGAAAATCCTAGCTACAAGGGGAAAAGAAAGACACAATCTTTTCTCAAAGAGCAAAGAGCACACTGTAAATGCACTTTTCCTAAATCAATCCAAGTAGACTATCAATATGCAAATGCACATATGCATGTATTTGTTTTCACTTTCTTAATATTGATGCCTAAAAAGAAAGTTGATGTACAAATCTGAATTTGCTTTCAAGTGACAAACACAAACAAGCTTCTTTTCGAAATCAAAAGGTAGAGATGATTACGACACTTTATGATTTTGAAATAAATACTCGTTTCGACACTAGAAAGTCACAAATTCAAACTAAAGGCAAAATTAAAAGCATAATCGACTGTCAACAACAAATAAACTTTCTCCTAAGATCAAAATCGACACTTGCGACAGATCTAAATCAAAAGATGACAGTATGACTATTCTACTTTTTCAATGGAAAACTGTAAATGATGTAACAAACACACAAAGAACATCTACAGTATTTTTGTACAAAGGAGGCGGAATCAAGGCAAAGAAAAGGGGTTTTTAAACAGACACACACTGATCACAGGCTGCAAAAATCAGAGACAAAACTGAAAAAATTGAACCTCAGCTACACAGGGCTAGGCTGATCAGCGCACCTGTTACACAGAGAAACTGGATTGCAGCGCAGGTAGCCCTCTCAGGAACTGCGTTGAAATGCAGAATCTCTTCACAGAGCCTGCGCTGGGGCAGAAATGAGAATTCTATCCGGGTTCTGGGTCACGGTTTGCAGTTTAATCTATGGTTTTTGGCCGAGTAAAAGCAATCAATAATGCACAATGAGAGGGTGGATTTAAACGAGATCTAAGAGCTATCACAAAGGGTAATCAGATCATTTTTGAATCAACTGTTCAAATCATAAACAAATCCATTGAATGGATTGAAGTAGCAGATGTCTACTTTGCATTTGATAATGGCAAATGCAGTTCGATTGCTACTTCTGTGTTTATGAAACAAACAAGAAGAGAAACACAAACAAACTAACTAGACACGATCCCCAGCGGAGTCGCCATTTTGTTAATGGGAAAAGTGTCTATTCAGAACGACCCTATCCCACTAAGGTGTGACAGTACCTTAGAAACAAATAGAGAAAACTACTTTTGTATTCTTCTTTACGAACTATAAACGAAGAGGAATAAGATGAACCAACCTGTGTCTTGCGCTAATCCTTTGATCCAATCTCTCTCCTCTTTGACAGCTTCCAGCTACCTGCTCCCTTACTTGCTCAGCTTCACCAAGTTCCTGCAAGATCACAGAAGAAGAAAACTACACAAAGACATGGATTTATATTCATAAATAGCTTAGGATTAGATTTAAGCTAAACATGCAAATATAACAAACATCATTGATACACCAGCATGTAGGAGAAACACAAATAGTTTTATTGATTTAACAAGAAGGTCCAGGAGGAGTTACAACCAATGATTCATGATCCAGCATCAAACCCCCAGCAAAGGAATCCCCTCTTCACCTCCAACAAAGCATAAATCACCCAATACTCTAATCTCTATCTCAAAACCAACAACAATTCTCTGCAATGTACAAAATTCCAGCCTCTGGATCTCTGGGATGAGGGATCCATATATAGATGTATGCAAAGAGGATGAGTCAGCTTATGATTTGACTAGTGGCCTCTCTTTTTCAGTTCTTGTTTCCACTTGGAGACTGAGAGCCTCTTACTCATCCTTGGTCGAACTCAGTGAGGCAAGTGTCATTGGGGAAGATTCTGGAAGCTTCCATTGTCTGTCCACCTCGCGGAATGACACTGCCATTTGTCATTTCCCGCTCAACGCACCCTGGTAGTGCATTTAGGTGCGTTGCAACACACCTAGCTAGTGTACTAGGGTTCTATGCAACGTAGCTAGCTAGTGGAGCAGTTGAAATGATGTTGATTTGACTGATTCTGAGCAGTTTCTGGTGGAGAACTTCTGGGAGAAGCTGTAATTTGTTGACCTTGTTCCTTTAGGGGTTGGAACAACACTTTTAGGGACTTAGGATCCCTTGGTTTATGGACATTTCATGCTTAGATCTGTAAGGCACAAAAATGTCTATAACACCCTAAAAGAAACCTTAGCTGGGAAGAATCTATAGCCCTCAAATCCTTAAACAAGAACAAAGATATCATTGTTCTAAAATCCGGCAAAAGTGGAGCTGCCGTCATTCTTAACAGTGTAGATTACCGCAATAAGATGTTGGATAATCTTCATAATAGTGGAAGCTATAAAAAGCTTCCCAAAAACCCGTTAAGAAAGATTTCTAGGAATGTGGCTCTTGCCATTAAATCCAGTAGCTCAGTGAGTTCCCTGCACCACAAACTCATTGAGAGCAACCCCATCACTCCTAGGATCTATGGGCTCCATAAAATTCACATGGAAGGAGCTCCCCTAAGGCCCATTTTCAACGCCATTGGAGGTCCTACCTACCTTCTTGCAAAGTTCCTTGTGTTAAGGCTTAAGCCCTTAATTGGCCATATGGAGTCCTTCGTCAAAGACTCTGCTTCCTTTATTGAGGAGCTCAAGGACATTAAGCTTGACTCTGGGGACATTCTTGTTAGTTTTGATGTAGTTTCCTTGTACACTTGCATCCCTATAAATGAGGCCATGGAGGTAATCAACCACCTAACAGATCCTGACACCGCTCAGTTAGTTGAGATCTACCTCACTTCCACCTTTTTCAGTTTTGAGGGAGAGTTCTTTGAGCAAACCTGTGGGGTTTCCATGGGCTCACCCCTATCCCCTGCCATTGCAAATCTTTTTATGGAATATTTTGAATCCAAGGCTCCAAACTCAACCCGCCTCCTGCCCATGCTTTGGAAAAGGCATGTAGATGAAACAAATGTCATCTGGTCGCACAGCCAAGAGGAGTTGGATCTCTTCTTTGATCATCTCAACAATCAATCCTCGGCCATTAAGTTCACTAATGAACAAGAAGTCGATGGTTTCCTCCCTTTCCTTAATATTCTTATTTCTAAGAATACTGATGGTTCCCTCTCCCATTAGGTGTTTGAAAGAAAACACATACAGAGTAGTATCTTCATGCTAGTTCCCACCATTTCCCATCTCAAAAGATGGGTGTTCTCAATACCCTTGCTACTCGTTCCCTAAGGATATCTGATAAAAAGATTTTCAAGAGGGAGAAATCCCATCTCCTTGATGTCTTCATTGAGAATGGTTATAGTAGATACATGTGTCAGAAAGCTTTCCTCAAAGCTGCCAACAATTCCCTAACTAAAAGAGAACCGAAGGAGCGGATTCCAGGTGTCCATCTTCCATCTGTTCAGGGGACCAATGATAAGATTGTGACGATTATTAAAAAGGATAATGTCCCCGTGACCTTTAGGCCCCTTAACACCATTCGTAAGTCCCTCAGATCAGTGAACGATCCTATCGACCCTAAGGATATGAAAGTGGTATATATTATCCCTTGTTCCTGTGGAACCCCCTATATTGGTGAGACTGGTCGCTCCATTAATCAAAGGATTAGTGAGCACACAGCTGACCTTAAACATAGGAGAATCAAGTCTTCTGGTTTAGTAGAACATGTGGAAAAAACCAGACATCATGTTTGTATTGAGGAGGCTAGTGTTATTGCTAGAGTTTCATAGTGCCATCATCGGAAATTTAGGGAAGCCCTTGAGATTGAAAAAAGGCTGAGTAATCTCAATAGAGAGGATGGCTGGAAGATCAGTAGTTGTTGGGTCCAAACACTCTCTTCCTAGTCATTTTCTTGCCTTCCTCCCCTCCCTCGTTTATTGCTTGTTCTTGTTATGCCGTATCCTTTGGCCTTTGCTCTTTATTGATTGATAGATGTGGTTTTTTTTTTTTTGCTAATAATTTTAGCTGGAAAAAAGAAATATAATTACTTTAATATTAAAATTGCTATATGATAATATGTTAATTTAACAATTAGATAAACAATTAATTAAATCTGAGTTTTTAATATTATAGTTTTATTCTTTCTAACCTTGACTTATTCCAATACTTATATTTTTATATATATTTATTAAATAGTTAATACTTCTTATAACTAACTTTTAATTTAATAATCATTTAAAATTATTTTATTTTAATATATATATATATATATATATATATAGATATATAATTTTTTATTTTTTTTTAATAGTTAAAACCTCTATGTAAATTCATGTGTCCCTTTGACTTTTAATTTAATAATAATATAAATAACTATCAATTTAATAATCAATTAAATTTAACTTATTTTTATGCCCCTGGTCCAGTCCAACTAACTGTTTCCCAGTGAAATTTAGCCGTTAGTCAATATAGCCATTGCCTGGTCAAGAATTATAGCCATTGGAGGTCCTGCTCTGACTATTTAACATGCAAAGCTTGATCTGATTCTTCAACTTGTCCTGACGATGAACCACACTGGTTGGTTTGAAACGCGTCGAAAAATGAAATATCATGTGATTTACGCTGAAAAATATCTCATAAACTTGATATGGATCACAGAAGCCTCAATTCAACAAAACTCATCCACATCAAAAACTAGAATTTTGTCTGTAATAGGATTGCAACTTCGGCCACAAACTAGACTTAACCTCATCCTTTAAATAACTACAAATAATCCTTCAAACTAGATATGAACCTGTCCTACAATGCACAAGAAATTTTCCCTCAAAATAGAATTGAATTTGTTATTCAAAAGTCTAGGACTAAAACTTCAAAATATGCTTGAACATGTCCTTCTAACACTAGAATTCAGCCCCCAGAGTAAACCTGAAACATGACCTCAACAATATTAAAGTTTTTCCTTCAAAAGGGATAAAACTTTCCTTCAATAAAGCTTGAACTTTTCCCCTATAATAGATTTAAAAGTTTCCTTCTAACAAGGCCCAAAAACATTCCCGAAGAGTTGTAAAATCCCTTCCAAAATTATGACAAAAACCCTTCCCACAAAGACCTCTCCAAGTAAGCTTCACTTCAAATGGTTAATGAAGTACAAACCTTGGAAATACTCCTTAACTTACTTAGGAAAAAATGACTTTTCTTGAGAGAGTGGATAGAAATTCTCCTTCTCATGCCCATTTATAATGCTTTTAGAGTCTAAACTGGGTATACTTACCCATTAGCTAGGTCGAATTATTTACTAGATGGGAAGACTTGTGCATTTGGAAGAATGTATAATGAATATTCAAAAAATAATTTCTCATCAACTGTGAATAGTTAGAGGGAATTCTATATACTTTTGGAAAGGTATCAAAATAATATTTTTAACCATATATATTATTGTCTAATTTGAGGTCAGTAAGTGCATTAAAGATGCATTCAAAGATAGGGAATTTAAATGGGGTATTAAAAATAAAGATAAAATATTTCTAGAAGGCATGCCCTTTATCATTTAAAAGGTATCAAGATATGTTGTTTGACTATATAACTTTCTCTTTTATTTGAAATCCTTTGACATCAATAACAACCATTTCAAAAATCTCCCCCTTTATTATTGATGGTAATACTTTTATATCTACTTATTCGGATAAATATTTTTCGTGATTTCATTCTCTCCATACCTCTTGTCAGTGGCTTCCCCTTGGTGCTTTCTCTACCCATTCGACATGAATAACAAAGGGTGTTCCCCCTAATTTTTTGCTCGAATCTTCATCTTCATATCACGAAAATTCAACCAAATTTTAATATGGTTGTCTTGCTCCATATCCCATAAAATTATATTAGGGAAAATTTTAGGGGTTAATATCCATAGGTGGGATAGTTTTCCATGCTTTAAAAAATAAAGAATCCCTAGTTTCCATATATTCTAAAAATGCTTCATCCTAATTTTATCTTAGCAAATTATTTTACCTTAGTCATTGCTAATTTTTTTTTTTTTTGGTCAAGTAAGAGTGGATCCTTCAATTAACTGAACAAAGATTACATATGTTACATGTCTTTATAAGTGTAAAGACCAACAAGATACAAACCGGTGTAAGAATAAACATACAACCGGGACAACCTACCGCATAACCTTACAATGATACCCACCAAAGCCCCCTGGGCAAGGCCTAAAAGAACAATTTGCCGCACTCTCCGCAATTCTTCTCCTCCAAATCTTACCACTCAAACTCCCCAAAACTTAACTCTCAAACCCCATTGTCAATCAAACTTTCCATCAGACGGTTGACAAATCTCCAATCTGCCGAGATCCACCGTATATCTTCCTTCAATTGGATGGTAGATAATCACTCCAATCACCAGAGTTGCACGGTGATTTTGCATCCTTTATCAAAACCCATTTGATCAGATGGTCCACAAGTCATCGTTGTAGAAACTTACTTGGAAAATACCTGCTTTTTCAGACCCGATATAGACTAAAACCATGGTCTAAAAAGATATCGGGTCCGCTCAAACCCTTAACTACCGAACAGATTGAAGCCTGATATCCGTTCAATATCGAAGGCCAACAGAGTCAAAGTTTTGCGGCCCAACAAAAGCACACTTTTCAACCCAACCTCCACTCCCACTGAGCACGCTATTTATGTAATGGTGTAAGAATTCACTGTGGGATCGGACAGTTGAAACTTTATCCAATCTGTCGAGATCCACCATCTATCTTTCCTTCCATCAAACAGTAGATAATCACTCTGATCAACCAAGGTGCACAATGATTCTGCACCGTTGATCAAAAACCATTTGATCAGACGGTCCACAAGTCATCGCAGCAGAAACTTACAAGTTATTTAGGTGCTTTGATGGACCCAATATAGATTAAAACCTTGGTCTAAAAATATATTAGGTCCACTCCACCCCTTAACTTCTGATCAATTTGAAGCCCGATATCCATTTGATATCAAAGGCTAATAGAGTCTATGGTTTGCGATACATAAAAAAGCACACTGTTTATCCCATCCTCCAATCCCACCAGTCACGCTGTTTATGCTATGGCATAAGCATTTACTGTGGGATCTATAGTTAGGATTCGCTCCAACACTTCAATCAGGCTCAAGACTTTTGCTCTTTCCCACTCCTGCTAGTCTTCCTCCTACTCATTATTCATGATCTGGAAGCACTCTATATCTTGTGCCGCCTGTCTATGACAATTGTCCCAGAATTTACCAGAGGGTATAGACTCCCAGTCATAGCAGATATAACTCTCCTTGCATATCACACCTTCATTCACCATACAATCAACTAAAATATTGGCTTTTCTACGCACATGGACAAAATTAATTGTTCTCAGGGTTCACAAGTGTGAGTGAATGCTCTGAAAGACCTGCTAGAGCCTCCAATGTTTTGACACTTTTCCAGGTGCCGTTCCATTGCACTTTATCTTAGCCACATCAATGACCAATTTTGAGTCATCTTCTATGATGGTGTTGTGTAAATTTAACTCAATCAAGATTTACAGGCTCTGTTCTAAGGCCATGAGCTCCGCCATGTTATTAGTGGCAGTCCCCAAATGACTGTGGAAGATATCCTTTATTCTCCTCTACTCATCTCTTATGACACCTCAAAATCCAGCCATCCTTGGGTTGCCCTTAGAGGCCCCATCTATTTTTATTTTCAAAAAACCATGAGGAGGAGGCTGCGAGATATCTTTACCAGCAGTTGTTTTGCTCACACCCTTTACAGTGCCAAGGGGAACCATAGAATGTAGACCCAACTACCTTAGAATGCGAGCCTCCTGGGCCAAAGGGGGTTCTTCAAGAATTTTCCACATAAGCGCTCCAACTATATCTTTGATTTATCGTAGAATTTGTCCAATGATATTCTGGGTCGAGCCATCTTTGTTCTTGAAAATCCTACCATTACGTCCTTTCCAGACATCCCACATAATAACACCTGGAACCAGAGTCCAAGCATTGTTAATGATTTCTTTACCTAAGAAGTCTTTCCTCCAATTATTCAATGTGTTGGTGATGCTGAGTCTATCTTTGTCAGTTTGCCTGAAGACTGAAGTTGCCCAATCCCATAAGGTAGAGGTAAAGGGGCACGGTTTAGTAAATGCTCCATCATTTATTCCTATAATCCACATAGATGGCATTTGGCTGGGCCAACAAAACCTCTTTTCATAAGATTCTCCCAAGTGAGAATCTTCTTTTCGTGAACAAACCACATAAATAACTTAACTTTCATCCATTGTAGGTTCCTCTGAAGGTTATTCCAAACCTGGTCAAGGTTTGGATAGTGAAAACCTTGGGTCTTGTGTTTGGCTTCTTTGAGGTTAAAAGTGCCTTCAATGTTTCAGCCCCATCTCAGTTGGTCAGACAAGGAAGACACTAAAATCTTCCTCTTCTCCAAATCTATAGCCAGGGAATCCGCCTGATCAGGGTTTGGATAGTCAAAACCTTGGGCCTTACGTTTGGCTTCTTTTAGGTTAAAAGTGCCTTTAGTGTTTTGGCCCCATTTCAGTTGGTCAGATGAGGAAGACACTAAAATCGTCCTCTTTTCCCAGTCTAGAGCCAGGGAATCCACCTGAGCTTTCAAAGGACTCTCTTCACTGTAACCAAGACTCTTACACATTCGCCATTTTCCATTATTTGTTACCTGATCCCAGATGTCCCTTACCCTGAGTAGACCTTTGTTATTGGTGTCATTCTTGAGAGCAGTTAGTTCTTCTTTAAAGAAATTTGGTTCTTGCTGCCAGTTATCCTCCCAAAACTGGGCAAGGTCCCAGCTCTGATCTCCCAGAAACTATGCTGTTGGACAATGCCTCTATTCTCCCAAGTAAGGTTCCAAATGTGGCATCCCTTGATGTGCCCTGACATTCTGATATGATCCCTTTCTTGCCAATTCCTTCCATATTTCTACTTCCAAAGCTTTGCCGAAGGGTTTGCCGATTCCTTTAGCCATCTCCACCAAATTTTTTCTCCCGAAATTTTGCTTAGGATTTCAGGGTCATGAAGCCCCAAACCACCATGGGTGTTAGGTTTGCAGAGCTTGTCCCAAGCTACCAACGCCCACTTCTTTTTCTCTTCCCCTTTACCCCAAAGAAAATTTGGTTCAATATTCCTGATTTGTTGTATAACACCTTTGGGAGCAAGGAGGGCTGAAAACATGAAAATGGGTATGGCCTATAGAACAACCTTTGTAAGCACAAGATGTCCTACCAAGTTCAAAGATCTATAGGTTCATTTCCTGAATTTATCCTGAAGGTTCTTGGTGACCAGTTCCCACACTCCCTTACTCAGAGGTTTGTCAGTAAGAGGCATTCCAAGGTACTTGGAAGGTAACTGAGCCCTTTGAAACCCTAGAATTCTAGTAAGGTTCCTCTGAATAGCAATGTTAGTATTGAAAAATAAAACTTTTGATTTGTCAAGGCTTACTTCTGTACCAGCCGTCAAAGCAAAGTCGTTCAGGATTTGTTTGAATGCACTGGCTTCTTTGACCGTAAAATTTCATATATACTAATATAAAATCATTAGAAATCTAAATAATTTTACAAAAAAAATGTCTCCAAATATTTTGCAATTTTCATATTAGGGACTAGAATGATTTGCCAAGTTTTCTAGACTTTAAGATAAAATTCCATCCTTCAAATTTGTCGTTGATTATATGTATATAAGTCATGTATGATATTTTTGTGGTCCATCTAGTTGACCACTATATCTATACGTATATATATATATATATATATATATATATATATATATATATATATATATATATATATATATATATATATATATATATAGATATCTATATATATATATATATATATATATATATATATATATATATATATATATATATATATATAGAGAGAGAGAGAGAGAGAGAGAGAGAGAGAGAGAGAGAGAGAGAGAGAGAGAGTTCCTTCATGGCTGGAAAAACCTAACACTGCCATGTAGCATGGAAAGCATTCAAATCTGTAAAAAAAAATAGATCAAGGTGGAAAATTTTATGAAACGTTGAACCTTGTAAGCAAGACTCACTTCAAAAGTGAGTAAATCCTAATACTATAGTATTTACATAGTCGGACAACTACAAATTCACTATGATCGGGACTATCACTAGCAAGATTTATGTCAAGGAAAGATACATGAAACTCAGTTTCCAAATGTTTCATTTGTTCTAGTCGCTCATCTTTCGTGGTCACTAGTAGTAGCATATTCTCATCATTTTGGTTTCTCCCTTAAATTGACTCCTCAACATATTCATATGGAACCTTTATTCTCTACTTCATATAAACATCATCTTGATCATAGTATATATACTTCTGATTTCTCATTTACACAATCTCTTTGCTACTCACATATTGTGATCCTCAGTTCACTATTAAATCCATAGATTGTTTTCTTGGCTTGCATGAAAAGGTAGTTGAACAAATCTTTCCATGAGGTGATTTTATTACAAGTAATTTAAAAACTTTCCTAGCTACAATTTAGTCTCTACGATTTGTATGGTTTCAAATGAGCTCATATTTTTCTTAGTAACATGCCTACACTCAATTCTAAATTCATTTTCTATATTATGAAGAATACAATTTTTTTTCCTCCAATAAAACATCGTGAGCGTCATTCAATCATATCAAAAAAAGATCCTTGAGCCATTTTTTCTCTTTAACATCATTTTGAATTCCAATTGTCCTTCAAAAGGCATCATATAGTGTTTGAATAAAAAAATTATCTAAACATATTTCACCATTAAAAATGCTAGAAATTGGCTTTGCAATGGACTCCAGTTGTGGGTTATTTTATGGAAATAAAATTTTATTCTAGTTCTTCACTATTGTATTTCACTCCCATTGCTATATTTTCAGCGTTGTTGGGATTCAATTTCTCTGCACTATTCAATAATTTTTCAAAGTCTTCGAAACTGTATACATTGAACTTCAACTCATTATGCATATTATTAACTAACAAAACTGAAAAAAATCATCTTCAATTGAGTTGCAATAATATGATTGAACTATGTCATTTCCTCTTGTACAAGCTACATAACCATGTTTATTCAACTAAATACCTTCAATTGCATGTGCACCATGGATTTCTTGTCTTCATAGTTATAACTTCCTTCTTTTTCAACTAGATGTTGCCTCTCTATTGTTTGTTTCAAAGTTTTTAGCTACATCTTGGTTTTATTAACAATGAAGTACCATTGAGATGTGAAAACTTATCTTCTGTAAACCAAAGGGGAGGTCCAAATGTAGTGGGTAACATATAAAGATATCTTTCATTACCATCTCCTTCAAATGGATTTCCATTTTCTGGTCCTAAAGAATGATGTTGTATTATTGTCATTAGAGATATAGCCAAAATAAGTGGAGCCAAATGAGGTAGACCTATAGAACAATTGGTTTCAAAATATAAACGAAATCAAGTTATAGGTCTGATTTTTGAACACCGCGGTTGGACACCATTAAAATTCCACCGTTGTACAAAAATATCCAAGCTTCCCTTTCTTCCTTTTCTTCAACTACATTAGAACATTTAACCTTGCATGTACTTAAATAATCTTTCATTAATAATTTAGTCCTACCCCTTAAGCATTTAGATATATTTTTTGGCTCTTCCTATTTTATTCTCCACAGCTTGGTGTATATTTCCTTATTGTTGGTAGAAATATATTGTTCTTTGGTTTTATTAGAAAACTATTTCATGTTACTTATTTAGTCACATGCTATATGCCCAAAATTTTGGCTTTTCTAGCATTTTGTACTATGCTTGAATAGGGAAGTGAGTGAATTATGATTTCTGCTATTATATCCATTAGGGTCTCTAATTTGGTTTCTTGTGATTTCATTTTTAGAGGTCTAATATGGGTCTCTAAAAGAATCCCTAACGTAGTCTCTACAATCCCTTATTTTATGTCCAAAGTTTGTTGAGAAAAAACAAAGACCAAGAAAAATAGTTTGATATCTAGGTGAGAAGGATTCTCTTGCTGAATAAACTCTTATGAAGTTGTTCTACTTTGGTGAAGATTCAACTCTTTATTGATCCTTGTATCTTATTTCACTGTTTCTCTTATTGTGTAGGGATCCCTGAGGGCATTAAAATAGCTTCTAGGTGTTATAACTCTTCCAAACTCATCCTAATTTATTTTCTTGCTTCAACATTGTTTGGGGATTTGAACAATATAAGCATGACCTTTGGGATTTTCTTCAATTTTTAAATTTTTTTGTGACTTAAGCCTTGCACCTTCTTTGGATGAAATCTCACCCACAAAAGTAATACATGTTTTGTTGTATGTTGATATTTGACTGCACAAAATATCGTCCAACATTTTAGAACCCTACAAGTTCTTGTTGAGTTTGTCTACTTCATCCCTTAATCACACTATTTCAGCTTCAATCTTCTCATAATTTTCTTCTTTTTCCTTCCACTAGGTTTTCATCACTTCTTCTATTCTCTTATCTTCTTCTAGTTGAATTTTCAAGGTGATGAATTCTTCTAATTTTTTCTTTTTCGCTTTCAGTTTTGGATTGTCTTTTTCTTATAGCATCTCATAATCCTAAACCTTTTTCTTTAATCGACTTCACAAGATTTCTTCTCTCTTTTATGCTTCCTTTGCTTTACATATTAAGAGAATCACTTATGTTTCATCTATTTTATGAATCTTCATTTCAATGATCTTCAACTAGTCTTCAAGCCTTATATTTTCTTTTCTAAGCCTCACTATTTGTTTATGAGCATCCAATTTTTTTTCTTCAAAATCAAAGGTCTACCCTACTTATAGATCTGGCTATCTCTTATTATGATTCTCATCTTCTTTAAAATATTATGTATTCATGATTATGGAGGATACTTCTTTCAAGGGGTTGGAATCAAACATTTTTATCCTTTCCATCCATGTTTCTAAGGTATACCATTTAGGTATTACAATGTGTCTAAAGGAACTTCTTTGAGACAAAATGTTCCAAATAATGATAGGGTAGTGAGTCAATATTTCAACGTTTTAAACTATTTTTATCTTTTAAAATATTTAATGCACATAAATCATGAAACAAAAGTATTTTCACGTGAAACACTTATACACTTGTTCTTTGTAAATATTTTGTAAAATTCGTTATAAAAAGTAACCACCAACTTATAACTTTTGCATGAATAACCTACCTGATATTTCATTCCCATAGCCAAGCACCAACTTATAAAATGTAGGGACCAAACTATAGGAGACATAAATACCCATAGCATAGCAAAAACTCAACAAATTATAGGCACTTAGCTATGTCCTTAAGTCTTTCCTTTGATATGAAATCAATAACGTCTTGTCCTCAACACATTTTTGAGTGATTTTTCATCTAACTATGCAACATTATGATTTACACCTTCAACCATGATCACAACCACTTAACCAACAAAGCTTAACTTTATTCTCTTCAACTACGCTTCTTGAATTGTCTCTTTAGAATTTATCTCCTACATGTCATTTCTGAGTATTTGATAAAAAGGAGATCTACCCATCTAGCACTTCAAATTCCTCAACTCTTATTTTTCATTGTTCAATTGTCACACCTTGGGGAGATTGTATGTTCAAAGAAAATATTTTCGCACATGGATGCTTGTAATAAACATTGTAGATTTCATTTTTCTACATAGGTATTTTTAAAAAAATTGGAACCAAAAAGGCCTTTACAACCTTGAAATTCTTCTTCTTTTGGCCTATCATCCTCTGCACTAAACACTCACCACATGTAGACCACAGGCCTACCACAAAACTTTTCCACAATATCCCTGTTTTTAATACACCTCCTTCCACAAAAGGGATCAATCCTATCATCACAATACCGCCACAACTACTTCTTCTAATACCTCTCTTAACACTACCTTGGTCAACAAACTTAGCCGCCAAATATCCCTAAAAAAATTATCCAGGAGAGCCCAACCACGTCAAAAGTCTAACCAATACATAGTCTATAATAAAACTAAAACTTCGATCGAAAACTAGAATTAAACTCAACCTTAAAAAAAATAGTACCTATCCTTCAAACTAGACTTGAACTTATCCCTCAATGCATGAAAACTTGGCCCGCAAATAAAACTTTAATTTGGGCTTCAAACCTCTGATACTTGACTTTTAAACTAGGACTAAACTTGGGTTTCAAACACCAGAACTTGGGCACCAAAGTAGACATAAAAATCAGCCCCAACAAGACTAACATTTGGACTTAAATAGGGCTATAACTCACCTTAAATAGGGCTAAAACTTTCTATTTAGAGAAAATATGCAACTCACCTTCTAACTAGGATCCAAAAACTTCCCAAACAGTGCCAAAAACCCTTCCAAAAATGTGCCAAAATGTTTTCCCAATGAAAACTCTCTAACTCAGAGTCACTTCACTTGTTTCATGAGGTATGAACCTCAGAACTACTCCTTCACTTGTTAAGATAGACCAAAATTTTCTTGAGCAAGTGGCTATAAATTCTCCTTCTCATGCCCATTTATAGTGCATTTGGGGTCTAGACTAGTTCAAATCATTCATTGGCTAGGATGACTTGGGAAACTATTATAACGTATAATGAATATTCAAAAGGTCATTTCTATTCAAACATGAACTATTAGAGGAAGTTCCATATACCATTCGAATGGTCTCAGAATAAGCTTTCCAATCATATGTATTATTCTCCCATTTCAGCTTGGTAATGGGAGTAGAAATGAATTCAAACATCAAGTATATAAACAGGGAATCCAAAATCCAAAAACAATACTTGCAGAAAAAATCCATATATCATTGGACGAGTATCAAAATATGTTATTTGACTATGTAACTATCTCTTTGATTTGGACAAACTTTGACATAAATAAAAACCATTTTCAATAGTTAGAACTCATTTCTAGCTACAAGACTTCTCACTATGCATACTCGTGAAACATGATTACATCATAAAAAATATTGTAATGCTAAATTTATCAACAAGTGATACATGAAATAATGATGAGGATATTTTCTTCTTCCCTATTCACTTACATATTGGGTATCTCCATATTCATGTTTGGCATCTTTATTCAGTGATTATCTTAGATCTCCTTGATTTTTGTTTTTGTTAAAGTTGTGAATTCTAAGAAAAAAAAATCCATACTTTCATATTGAGTTAACTATGCTCTATAGAAATTAAACTTTTCCAATACATGAAATAAGAAGAAACTTATGATAATTACTAAGACATTATCACAATAATAAAGAACCTTTATACATCATGGTAGGATTTAATCCTTGGCTTGTTTGAGTGGTGATGTGTTCCAATCGTGGGATAAATTTTCATGGCTTCATACCAATAATACTATTTCCAACTCTACTATTGTGTCTAGCACCAATGATTAACAACATATATTCAAGCTACATCCATGATATAAAAAAGCATCTATGCATATCAAACCATGAGAATGCTAAACATTAGCATTAGCAACCTCAAACAAATTGGAACATCTATTCCCTAGTATCATTTTGAATCGAATGTCGTGTATCCTATTTCTTCCTTGTAATCTTCTCTATTTCCGTGTCGTCTTAGATAACACTCCAAAATGGAAAGGATATTGTTTTGTATCCATTGTCCACTATTTTAGAGTGAGTTTCCAAAAGGTCATGGACATGTGGAATATTTAATCAAATAAGTAGTTAAATCTTGGTGTTAACGTAGACTCTTTGTGCAAAAAATGACCTCGGTGAAGCTTGGGCCCAACAAATTTTAAACAAAATAAATGCAACAAGAAAATTGAATGTATCACATTATATAAGGTTTAGTTCCATCATCCTTTCAAATTTTTGGCAATCCAAAATCTTCAAACTCCCAACATACCAATTCGAAAAGGAAAATTCATATTGGCAAGAAACAATAATTAAACTCACAAATTATCCTATATCTCTTTAATCCTAGTTGTGCATGGTATGATTTCGGGAAAATAATTCCTACCTGTCTTTGGTGTGCTCATCCATTCTAGAATGAGTATATTGCTATTATTTTTGGGACTATTGAGCTCTATTTGGTTGAGAGATTGTCTCCAACTAGTTAGCCTCATATATTAGTGTGTGGTTGAGATATTCTTTAAACCATGTGATTATGTGTGTCCAAGATAGTTTGTCTATGTTGAGAAAATAGTTCATGTATTTATATGTAACAATATTTGATCAATATATAACATGATTATGCATATTTCTATGTTGGTATCAAATCAATTCAGTGCTCGACAAATGAATTGATTTATGATGCACGTTGAGATAAGGCCACGATTTTATTCTCTTCCACTTTACTTATGGTGTTTACTTGTTTACTTATATTGCTTCAATTTTTTTTTACAGTGAAACTATGGGTCATAAACGTATATTTACAATGCTAAATTGATGATATATATTTTTCTTAGTGGGATGTAGCTAATATGAATGAAGACATCTTGAAATATTCTAGTGTTGTTGTGGATCGATGGGTGGATATTTTGGTAGTGAAATCCTTCAAGTGGACAGAGGTATTAATAATAGAAGTATAAATGTTCAGGAGTAAAGGGGGGTGTTTAATCATGGGTGGAATTCTCACTGAGGATTATATGAAAAGTTTTCCATGAAAATTGCAGGTTTCGAGTGAATTAATTTTGTATCATGTGTTTTGTTTTTGAGAGCTTCATATGATCCATTTATTTTCTATTGAGATGCAAGTGTCTCTACCGAAAATGTGGATGGTCAGTTTTATATGGTGAAGTTCCTTGGAGTTTAAAATACATAATCGTATTGAAATTCATGACCTCAATATGAATTTGTTTTGTTAGAATTTTTGACTCTAACAAATGACATAGAAGTATGGAGATCCAAAATTACCATCAATGATAAGGGAAAAGAAGTCTAGGGTACAACAAAGTGGTATTTGGAATTTGGTCCTAGGATAACAAGTGGTAGATGTTTCTGTAGAGAAAATGATTTTGGAAGAATTATGTAAGAAAAAAGTATTGATTGTGGTAGCAGTGGGAGATGTTCAATAATGATGGATAAGATAGGTAAAATTGTGTGTAGAATAATAACACTCAAGACCATATGTGAGTCAAACATGTTGTTTGTAAGAATTTTTTTGATGTTTTGTAGTTGTCCTTGGAAAATTTGTAATATTATGTACTTGAGTTATTTATTATGTAATCCTGATAAGGAATGTGTACACCCATGAAGTTTGTGGTAATATTAAAACCACCTTATAAGTGTAGGTTTGCGGTAAGTTGGGAACCAATTGGTAGTGTAGGTTTATGGTAAGCCACAACCCACATGTGAGAGGGAACTGGATATGGATTCTTGTAGTATGGTTGAGAGTTAACCAAGAAAAAACTGATCATGGTTAAGTGTTGACCAAAAAAACTTTGAGCATGGTTTAAGGTAAACCGATAAAACATAAAGCATGGTTATGGGTAATCTAAGAAAACATAGGATCATAATGATGGAGGGGCACTTATAGGTACAAGTACAAATATAATGAAAAGTTAATGAACCATGTATGTGAAGGGACATCCTAGTAGGATCATAGCTGGAGGGGTTAGTGATCGATGCGTTCCAGTGGATGGTTGTTACTTTATGTGGAAGTAAACAAATTTCTTTTTATGATCTTTGTAAACACCGGGACCACAAATACAATTTTTTTATTGAGATAAGGATAAGTAGTGATTAAGGAGAAGAGTTAGAGAACATAATTCCTACTTGTCTTTGGTGTTATCATTAACTATGTAATGAGTCTCTTCCTATCAGTTTGGTGATTGTTGAGGTCTAGTCGGTTGAGAGATTCTCTCCAATTAGTTAGTCTCTTAGATTAGTGTATGTTTGAGATATTCTCTTAACTAAGTTATTTTGCGTTTCCAATATAGTTTTTCTATCTTGAGACAACAATTTATAGATATACACACACACACACAGATATATATATATATATACACACACACACACACACACAGATATATATATATATATATATATATATATATATATATATATATATATATATATATATATATATATTTATATATATATATATATATACATATATATATATGTAACATTATTTGATCAATATATATTTTTGTTATGTAATTTTTTGTTTTTATGTTGGTTGGGTGAATTGACCAACCTTAACTCCATTAGATATTTTGCTCCACCTTGAGTTACACCTTTATAAAGATATAGTAGGTCTTCAATACATTATTATGAGTAACTTCCTTTGAAGCTATGATCAAACATGTTTCCAAGAAACTTGTTATCCTCAATAACTAGTCTTAAATGCTTCCAAATCCTAGTTCCATATCACCCACCATGTGGTTGCTACATTTGACCAAATATTTAATTGCATCAAAAAACACTTCCATCACATGCATAAATTCCAATACAACACACTTGCTTGTGTATCCATGATTGAATAGGCATATTTATCCATGCAGAGAACTTAGATCATGTGATAAAACTAATGTGTTGTAAGAAATTTTAGGAGTTTCATTATCGTCATACTCTTGAACTTAGTCCATAACACATCAAAATCATCTGAAGAAAACTATAAATAAAACATTTCTTCATGTGCATCCTTTAATTTAAAAAGAAGCTTCCCGATCTACTTCATCTTGATTTTTTTTAATCAAGATCACCTTTAAATGAAATTGTGTAGGGCTCCTCTTAGTGCCCATGGTGATCATTTCCATATCGCCACTAGATCTTATATCCAATGACCCCTTCACTTGAACATTAGCCTTCCTCATGCCTTGAACCTTCCACTGTACATGGGTTCCACCTCTCCATGTAAGAGTTTCCTCCATGTCATAACCTTAAGTGGTCATCATGCCCTTATCTTCACTTCACAACTATGGCCTCTACCTATAGTGGCCTCACAACCATCATCCATGGAAAATCATCCTTTAATAGAAACACCTATAGTTATGAATTTAATAGAAAAACAACCACTCACCACACACTATTTATTTTCATTAGCTTCCATTGTCTTAACCCCTCCCATAAGGGAGTCGGGCCTAGTCCCATTTTGATACCATGTTAAGTTGGGCAATATATCTTATTATTCACAAAATAAAATGTCTCAAGAGCTCTACATTAATAAAATTATGTTACATATATGAATTCAATGAGATTTAGCTCAAGATAGGAAAACTAACTTGGACACTCAATTTGTTAATTGAGATAATATCTTAACCTCACACCAAATTAGGAAGCTAACTTCTTCTCATATAGATTATGACTCTACCTAATAATGACTAATAAAATTAATGATAAAATATGATTATACATACCTAAGAGTGACACAACCATATACAATAAATGGATGGAAAATCTCGATAAAAATAAAAACACTTTCCTCATGATACATCTCACATTTCGAAGATAATTTTATTTTACAAAAATTATTTCGGTTATAATTTATTTTCAATTATTATATATTATTCAATAATTTTAAAAAGAATTAATATACCATAGATATTTCTACCCACTTTACCATGGAGATTATTAACCTATAAATATGATTTTTTAGAATATCATAGGCCATACCATGACTTACAAGTACTACATGCTATAAAAACCATAGATTATTTTCATATCACAAAAATGACATAAAAAACATAACTACATTTGAGATAAATCTCAATATTTGATCTATGACTACTAATAAAAATATTCTAGAATATTTAGTGGAGGCCAAATCCCTACTATCCACCTAAATTATTGATAAGTAAATTAAAAGTATGAAAGTGTAATTCCAAAATAGACATTTCTATTTATTTAACAAGTAGAAGTTATATACTACAACACATCCTCTTTACACCATTTTAGAAATATATCCTTCAATAAACATGAACTTATATCGTTAAAAATATAAAAACTATAAACAAATACATAAATAACACAATATTTACTTATTATTATATTTATTTAAATTTTAAAACCATTATTATAATATCTTTATATTTACTTAAATTATAGTGTAAATATTTTTGTATTTTCTCCCTGTTAAATTCTTCAATTCCCGTATATCTCTACATTTTATAAACATATTTTCCTTCTGCCGTAACATTAAACTATGATCAGAAAAACTCCGACTTGTATTGTCATTAAGTACATAAAAAAGTTATGTTGAGATATCTTTTTAATTTTAAACTAATAAATAACTATAAAAATATTTTCCTTACTGGCGCAACTCAATCTTTACTCATGTTTGGAATTTCACCCTACACAATTCAAGAATGAAACGTTATAAGGTAGAGCTTAGATTCTCCAACAAAATCTGACCATACTTCGATCGTCTCATTCAAAATGTAGACATATATAATGTTCTAAAATATTAAAAAATAAACGTACACATATCTATAATCTTCTAAAATATTGAGAAATTAAATAAATTCCATAAACACCTGCTCTCGATTTGTCTGTTTTACCTTACCCTAAACCGAATACTTGGTGCATTTGCTTCTCTCACACCTTTAAACATTTCAATAACTGGACGCCTACGGTCTAGATCGTGTTTACCTAACATTGGTTCAAGACATAGTCCAACTCCATCCTATATAGCTTGAAAATGCCTCACAACATCAAAAATGTTGAATGTATCTTGTAGTTGTTAGGTAATCTATTTAGTAAATTGTTTTGGTAGTGTATTGCATTTGATGTACAAGTAGTAGTTTTAAATAATGAGTTAGACCATATAAAAAAAGTGTTAGATGGAGTCAAATAAGTAACTTTGTATATTTTCTATGTAACAAATTTTTGATGTAGTGTGGGAAAATGGTACCTTATTGTGAGAAGAGATTTTTTTAATTTTGGTAACTCTATCTTTTACTATGTTTTTTCACACTTAAATTTCAACATAGTATGAAATCCATAGATTTATCCATCAACGTAAAAATAGCATATAAATAATGTGGTTGTATTGAAGATTTTTTTTTGTAATTATTTTAATTTTTTCTAGAGCCGATTGATAGATATGCCCAACCAACAGTTAAGGCATGATGCCTTTTGCAACCACCTCCCACCACCTGGCCATCCCATGTTTAGGAAGGTGTTACCTATTTCATTTTAACCTGATCTCCAATGTATATGATGATGATGGAGTCACCAAGAACCTAAAATTTTTAAAGTTGATGGAAATTAATTATGGCATTACCATTATAGCTAGCTCGTTAAGAGATATTTGGTGATATAAATTTTGTCTCAATCCAACTTCTAGATTACAAGTTATGCTCGATAGAAATTTCATCTTATTAAAAGAATCCATTCGACCACGAGGGAACCACATTGGATCCACCTAGCGTTGGTGGCACAATTGCATGATTATGATCGGTTTCACACTATAACAAAAATTCCTTGACATATCATTTGTTAAGGTTAAAAGATACAACAACTTGGTAGTGGGTGGCTTCTCGGTGGTGCAAGTTTCTCACATCAAAACTACAGTAGGGTGTATGATCCACTTTAACCATACTACCAGTATTGCATGTCCCTCAATTAATATTAATCGTTTATTTGTGATGGGAGGGTTGGTGTTAAGCCCAAAGCCACCCCGCATTACTAGTTAAACATCGACGAGAAGGAGGGACCCCTCAATAAATCTTTATTGTAAATCTATAAGCATTCTCTCCACTTAGTTCCTTTTAAAATTCTAGTGGCTCAAAGACAATTGATCCTGATAGGGTCCACCCTGAGCCATGTCCCCTTCACCACATCACCCAAGGGACGTCATGTTGGTTTTGATTTCTCAACCTTCCATGTAAACCGGCTCATGTGCAAAATGCTAAGGTCTGAGGCTTGCGGTCAAATTTTTGAGAGTAGTTTCCATTCCAAGTACATCACCTCGACCATGTCATTGCAATCCAAATCATCTCGAATTTTGATTTTGAACTTACCCTCTACACCAACCTCAACAGGAAAATGTTGAGCTCTGAGGTCCGTGGTCTGTGTCTAAGGGAAGGGTCCACCAAAAAACACATCATCTCAACAACATCATCTTGGACACATCATCACTACCTACGTCATATTGTCCACGCAACCCCTAACCACATCATATTGACACATTTCCATTGGGGATTCCTCACCTTTATTTGCTCTAAAATATATGGGAAAATGTCAAGATGTGAGGTGGATGCCACTAATATATGCCATCTTAATGTGTCAACATCAATATTTATTCACCTCCTTTTGAATGTAATTTTCATGGCTGATTGGATGTGGGTTTTCCATGAGTTTCTCAGTGTTGGGCTTCTTCTATGGTTGTATGCATGTTGACCAATAATGATAAATTAGTCACAATAACCACAAAACTACGAATTTTAGACATTTTACCAAACAAAATGTGGCAACTACCTCATGCGAAACTTTATGAGATTTATAACCCGAGGGCTCGAGGTCCTAAACCTAAAAATTCTAGTGATACCTAGTAATAGAAAATTGGTTCACATAACACCAAAAATACACATTTCTGAGACAAGATGATCTGAAAATCACTCGTATGTGACCTCAGTTAAATAATTATTATATGAAGGTATTACAGACTCATGTGCTGGTGCGTGTGTCTATGTTATTTTAGGCAACGGATCGATCAGATTGCAAAATACACAAACACTGGAAAATTGAAAACAGGAAGAGGAACATAGTAAGCAAATGCAAGGACACAATAATTAATAAGGAGTTCACCCTATCCTCCAGGGCTACGTCTCCTTTCCATCTTTCAGTGGTCGCCATCTTTTATTGTGTCTTTAAAGCAGAGAATTACAATGAGGAGCTCAATTTGAGTCTCCTGAAGCAAAGAATGTTTGGTACGGTGGTTCTTGGATTCCCCAAGCCACTAGAGTGCACAGACTGTTTTCCTTGCCAAATCTTGACCTCTCTGGCCTTTAATGGGAGGAGCCCAGGGTGGTGCTCAATTCCCGATAGATCCTCATAGGGATTACTTCTCTGCTCGATGTTGCCTTACACTACAGGTCAGCTCAGCTCTCTGTCTTTCTGCTTCTTTCTTTACTGTTCCTTTTTTTTCTCCTTTCTCTGTCTTTTTTCTGTCTTTTTGTGCTATGTCTGTTCATGGCTTAAAGCCAGTCTGTCTCATGACTTCTTGCCCCCTCTTCTGCCCCTTTGGTTCGCCTGCTGCTGTTGGCTTGGAGTTCCCTGCCTCTGCATCTTCACCAACATCTCACACGGAGTGGCCACTTGTCCTCTCACGAACTATGCCAGCTCGTCCTTAATGATTTGGTACTTTAGGTTACACTGTGGAATGAGTCATCTGCCGACTCAGCGATCAAATTGGACGTCAAATTCTTATGTGTCGCAGCTTAATCCCCTGTCAAATCCAATTCCTCCATCAGGTGGGATCTCCACCGTCAGATCTGGAGCCCCTAGATCCTACGACATTTTCTCATTTCACGCGGTTGACTTGCTCGACTGTTAGTGCACAATGAGTGGCAATTTTCTCTCTCCTCCGCCGGACACGCGTCAGGCACTGAATATAATCGCTTGTTTTTCTCCAAATCCACTTACCGCCCAAGGATGCCTCCGATATATACCGCCGACTTTCGGAGCGCGGGTCTCGCCTTTCGCCTTAGCGCTTTCCCCACGGTTTCCTGGCATCCCATGTGACCGAGAAGTCGGGGCCTTTCGTTCTCGAGGGGTTTTGCCCAACGATGATTGTGCATCAGAAACGCCCTTCGTTTCCCGATCTGGGCTTCCCAAGTGCCAATTTTTCCTCCTGTGTAGTCTCCATGGGCCTCGGTTAGCGTGTTTTGATCGAGGTCCTCATCGTTCCTTGCTGGTTGCAAACTACCATTGTCCAGAGCTTTTCCTGATCGCTCTTTGTCCATAAATTCGAAGTCTGTCCCAATTTGTTATAGTCATGACATTTTGATTATTTTTCATGGATCTAATTCGGATCACAACCTTCCCACTGAAAAAGCTTTTGGACCACAAAAAGTTGGTTTTCAAGCATCGACTAAGTGAGGGCATGATTGTCTCACTTGTCCAATCTCTATGCACTTTTCACTACTCAGCTTTGAACCCCTGAGCCCAATTCTGAGGTTCTCAACATCTCCCCTGCATGTCGTCTACACCTTCCTGTCCAGCACTATGTCTTCCTGCAATTCATTAAGATATTCAGGTAGCAGGTCATCAATAGAAGGCAATTGACTCTGCTCTTTAGGATCCTCAATTAGTGTAGGTTCAAACAATCTCAAGCAATCTGCATTTACGACTGAGTAGATGTGCATGTAAACTGGTAGATCAAGGCGAAAAGCATTCTCACCAATCTTCTCAAGTATCCTAAAAGGTCCATACCTGATAGGCTTCAGATTTTTACCTTCACCTTGCATCATGTCCTTGCTGATATACAGCCAGACATGGTCGCCAACTTGGAAACTATGCTGCACCTGATGCTTGTCAAGCCTTGCCTTGTATTTGGCTTGGCTCTTTTCCAGCTGTTCCTGTACTGCCTGGTGGACTTCTTGGATTTGTTCAATGAATCTAGTTGCCCTGTCCACATCACTGTGTCCCTCAACTGTGGTATCTTTACCAAAAAAAAAATCCAAAGGAGACCTTGGTGTGAAACCAAAACAAGTCTCAAAAGGAGATCTCTGTGTAGAAGAATGTTTTGCTCTGTTGTAAGCATGCTGCACATAACACAAATGTTCATCCCAAAGCTTAGGATGCTTGCTGCAATATCCCCTGAGTAACTGGATCACTGTCCTGTTGACTACTTCGGTCTAGCCATCAGTTTATGGATGAAACGTTGTGCTTTTCTTCAATTTGGTGTCCATCAGTTCCCACATACTTGACCAAAACTTTCCCACAAATTGGGTGTCTCGACCAGAAACAATGGAAGTGGGTAATCCAAAATGAACCCATACATGTTCAAAGAACAGTTTTGCAGTTTGTTCAGTTGTAATCTGTTTATTACAAGGTATCAAAATACACATTTTCTTGAACCTATCCACAATAACATACAGATAATCATGACCTTTCATAGATTTAGGCAATCCTCCAACAAAATCCACGGAAACACTTTCCCAAGGGTGAGAAGGAACTGGTAATGGAGTGTACAAGGCTAGTTTTCTGTTGCTGGGCTAGCTTTTAGCACACATAGTACACCCTCTTACATATCTAGAAACTGTTTCATCCATTTTTGGCCAATAACAAAATCTTTGCAGCTGTGCAACTGTTTTACTTACCCCAAAGTGACCTGATATTAGAGAAGTGTGTGCTTCTCGAATTATCTTTACTCTTTATGTTTGTGGAATGCATAACTTCCGACAATGGTATAAGAGTCAGTCCTTTACATGATAGTCCAATTCTTCTACTCTTTTGCCTTCAATTAAAGTTGCATATACATCTTTGAAATCTATATGTTGAGCATATTGTTCAATGTAGCTCTCATGTAACACAGAATTATGCTTAAGTATAGTAGATGCATTTATAATGGGTCTAGATAACATGTCTACAACTTTATTATGTATGCCCTTTTAATATCTGATGACTAAATGAAACTGTTGTAGAAAACCCATCCATCTATAGTGTCTTGATTGCTGCAACTTAGTTTGGGAGTGTAGATATTGAAGTGGTTGATGATCAGTATGTATTACTATCTCTTTTCCCATTAAGTAATGTTTCCACTTTTTCACACTCTGTACTAATGCATACCATTCCTTATCATATGTAGGATAGTTAACCACTGCAGAATTAAATGTCTCAGAATGATAACATATGGGTTTACCGTGCTGTGTCAACACTGCTCCCATGGCATAGTAACTGGCATCTGTTTGGATCTCAAATGGTCTCTGAAGATCAGACAATGCTAGTACAGGTGATGTACTAATCTTTTCTTTCGAGGTGTCGAAGGCTTTCTGTTGTTTGCCTCGCCAGTGAAACACCTTGTTCAATCCTGTTAAAGCATGTAAGGGAGCTGCAATTGAGGAAAAGTTAGAAATGAACTTCCTCCAATATTGTGCTACTCCTAAGAAGCTTCTAATTTCTGTAGCAGATTTGGGTTTAGGCCAGTTTACAATGACTGCCACTTTAGAGGGATCTATCTTCAATTCACCACCCCCTACTATATGACCCAAATAATTTAGAGATGTTTTGCCAAATTCACATTTTGAGAGTTTAACATGAAGTTTTTCTCTTTTCAAAACATCTAGTGTCTACTTAACATGCTTTAAGTGTTCTTCCCATGTTTTGCTAAAAATCAGAATGTCATCCAGATACACAATAACAAAATCATCAAGAAAAGGTCTGAGTACATCATTCATTAATCTCATGAAGGTAGTAGGAGCATTAGTTAAGCCAAAAGGCATAACCAACCACTCATACAATCGCTGCTTTGTTTTGAAAGCAGTCTTCCATGCATCTTGTTCTGCAACTTTGACCTGATGGTATCCACTGTGCAAGTCTAACTTGGAAAAATAAATAGCTTCCTTCAATTGATCTAAAAGATCATCTATGCGAGCAAGGGGATAACGATTTTTTATTGTTATCTTATTCAGTGCTTAGTAATCGATGCACATTCTCCATGAGCCATCTTTCTTTCTCACCAAAATGATTGGTGACCCACATGGTGATGTGCTAGGTTTGA
Source organism: Pinus tabuliformis (assembly GCA_031772625.1). NCBI lineage: Eukaryota > Viridiplantae > Streptophyta > Pinopsida > Pinales > Pinaceae > Pinus > Pinus tabuliformis. The sequence goes on from CM062820.1 coordinate 182,506,233, forward strand.
TGAACCGTTTCTCGAGCAACTCCTTCACCTGCTTCTTGATTTCAGCATTCTCTAGAGCAGACAACCTATACATTCCAATTTTAGGCAATGGAGAATCTTGGTGCAAAATAATATCATGTACTATTTCCTTTTTGGGTGACAGACCTTTAGGTTCTTGAAACAAGATATCATACTCTGAAACAACCTTTTCTAAATCAGCTTGCTATTCAGCATTACAACCTTTAAATACATGGGTTTTATCAGGTTTCTTTTCCTTTACAACCATCAGTAAGAATTGTTTACATGAATTTATCATTCGTTTCATCTGCGTTGAGTTTATGAGAGTATAATTATTCTTGAGCTTATGATCTCTTACAAAGTGTTCGATTCCATCCTTAACAAGTAGATACTTGTTCTCAGCTCTATAAAAGATAGCTTTTCTTTCATACAAGTAAGGACTTCCTAAAACAATTCCACATATATCCAAAGGAATTATGTCTAACTCATCCTCATCTACAAATGCTGACCCAAAAGAAAACTTGAGTTTGCACTGTCTAGTCACTGGTAGTTGTGCTTTATCATTCAACCATCCTAATGGGTATGGTTTCTTATGAGGTGTAGTTACTAATCCCAACTTCTTTACAATTTCTTTAGAAATTAAATTTACTTGTGAGCCACTATCAAACAAAGTATCAATCTTTTGATGTTTGGAAATAACTCGAATATGGAAAAGCTCATGTCTTTTTCTCTCACTTTCTTCATCAATAATAGGTTGTCTAGAATTACTAGTAGATGCTTGAGAATTCTTACCTTTTATACTTGTGGCTGCAATAGTTGTTTCATCTCCTGAGTCTGACCCCAAATCCTTCTGAATAGCTGCAACAATCTTCTTCTTCTTGCCCTAGAACTTCTTAGGTCTCAGCGCTGGATGTAGAATCCAACAATGCTCATCATCATGCCCATCCTTTTTACAGTGAGTGCGTGAATATTTGCTCTTCTGTGCAGTGTTAGCCTTCCTTGCTTTCCATTTCTGCTTTCTTTTCTCCTTATTCTTACTTGCAGTGGGTTGGGATGATCCTCCAACTTCTGGATTTCCATTCTTTCCTCTAGCTTCTAGATGAGTAGCTTGTACAGATACCTCAGCTATACTAGTGGGATTAAACATGAGGATAGTGTGCCTCATGTAGCTGTGTAGACCACCAATGTACTTCAACAGAGTCTCAGGTGAGTCTAATGAGATTCCTCAAATCAAGGCTCACTTTCTAAATTCTTGAGTATACCCTTGCACACTTTGCCCTTTCAACTATCGAAGAGTTTGCCAACTCATTATGGCTTGCTGCATGTAGGCCAATGGATAGAACTATTTTTTGATTGCAGAAACAAATTCACTCCAGACAGAGATATTCTTACCATGTCTCTTCAGGTCAACTTAGGTCCTGCCTTCCCACCAAACCAAGGCAGCGCCTCCAAGGCGTAGGCTTGCCAGTTGAATCTTGCTCTTGTCTGATTCAATACTCTGCACTCTACAATAAACATCAATTTGTCTAATCCAATTGTCCAATTTTTTTGCATTCAACTCTCCATCATATATAGGCAAATCAAATTTAACATCTAGTTTGATCAAAGATGCTTTCTTTTTATGTCCAGGGCTATTAGGAGGTGTGAGAAGGTGTTCTTCTTTCCCTTTTCCCTTTGAGTGGTCATGGAAGTGAGACTCATCTTCTCCTTTGTCTTGTTTAGAGCCTGATGAATCTTCATCCTTGTGTTTTCTAAATTCCCTATACATTTCTTCTACCATGGACTTTATGGCTAGGAAACTATCTATGAATTGAGGATCTGGCCCCATAGAACCTTCCTCTAACATTGTCTTCTGAGGATAGACTCTCCCAATTTTAGAATTAGTTTCGAGCAACTCTCCTTCTCCTAATTTGAGCTTTGATCTAGTTAGCATTCAACGGCTCAACCAACACAAGCTTGTCTAATCTTAACAGCCTAGAACTATGATACCACTTGATCTAAAAATCACTCGTATGTGACCTCAGTTAAATAGTTATTATATGAAGGTATTACAAACTCATGTGCTAGTGTGTGTGTCTATGTTATTTTAGCCAACGGATCGATCAGATTGCAAAATACACAAACACTAGAAACACAGTAAGAAAATGCAAGGACACAACAATTAATAAGGAGTTTACCCTATCCTCCAGGGCTACGTCTCTAGTCCAGCTTTCAGTGGTGGCCTTCTTTTGTTGTGTCTTTAAAGCAGAGAATTACAATGAGGAGCTCAATTTGAGTCTCCTCAAGTAGAGAATGTTTGGTAGGGTGGTTCTTGGATTCCCCAAGCCACTAGAGTGCACAGACTCTTTTCCTTGCCAAATCTTGACCTCCTTGGACTTTAATGGGAGGAGCCCAATGTGGTGCTCAATTCCCGCCAGATCCTCACAGGGATTACTTGTTTGCTCGAGGCTGCCTTACACTGCAGGTCAGCTCAGCTCTCTATCTTTCTGCTTCTTGCTTTACTGTTCTTTTTTTTCTCCTTTCTCTGTCTTTTTTTTGTCTTTTTGTGCTGTGTCTGTTCATGGCTTAAAGCCAGTCTGTCTCATGACTGCTCGCCTCCTCTTCCGCCCCTTCGATTCACCTAATGCTGTTTGCTTGGAGTTCCCTGCCTCTGTGTCTTCGCCAATGTCTCACAGGGAGTGGCCACTTGTCTTCTCACGAACTGCGCCAGCTCATCCTCAATGGGTCGGTAGTTTCGGTTACACTGTCGAATGAGTCATCTGCCGACTCAGCAGTCAAATCAGATGTCAAATTCTTATTTTTCGTGGCTTAATCCCCTGTCAAATCCAGTTCCTCCATCGGGCATGATCTCCACCATCAGATCTGGAGCCCCAGATCCTACGACATTTGCTCATTTCGCACGGTTGACTTGCTCGATCGTTAGTGCGCGATGGGCGACGATTTTCTCTCTCCTCCACCAGACACACGTCGGGTGATGAATGGAATCGCTCATTTTTCTCCAAATTCGCTTACCGCCCAAGGATGCCTTCGATATATACCCCCAGTTTTCGGAGTGTGGGTCCTGCCTTTTGCCTTAGCGCTTTCCCCACGGTTTCCCGACTTCCCATGCGACCAAGCGCTCGGGGCCTTTCCTTCTAGAGGGGTTTTGCCCAGCGATGCACGAGTAGCGCTAAGCACTAATAGTGCATCAGAAATTCCCTCCATTTCCTGATCCAGGCTTCCCAAGTGCTAGTTTTGCCTCCTTCGCAGTCTCCATGGGCCTCGGTCAACATGCTTTAACCGAGGTCCTCGTCGTTCCTTGCTGGTTGTAAACTGCCACCATCCAGAGGTTTTCCTGATTGCTCTTTGTCCATAAATTCGAAGTCTATCCCAATTTGTCACAGTCATGGTGCTTTGATTATTTTTCACGGATCCAATTCGGATCATCAGAAGGGGGCATGAGCCCAACACCAAATTTACCTAGTTTAGAGTATGCACAAATTGATCTAACTTTGTTAACCTCTTCTGTAATTGCTTAAATTAATTCAAGGATATGTGAACTACCAAGTTTTAAATATTATGTTCGAAAACATAGTCGAGGTTATCAGCACACACACACAGATACCTTGGTATACCATAGTACTTCACAACAATCTAGTTATTGTAATAAAAATAAAAATGTACAAGTCATCTTGTGCTTCGTAAAAAATATATCATGTAAGGTATCATGTGAGTCATGAAAATAACGATAATATGCACCATTCATGTATTCATTAGAATTCAAGAATACATAAGAGCTTATTCCACAGATAAACAGTTCATGAAACATTATAGATCCTAACTCAACATATAAGTGAATTTGACATATCCAAGTTTGTAAAGATGGCTAGAAAGTAAAGGAGGGACTTCATGTCTCCACTGAACCATAGGCTATCTAAAATACAACATTATTATAGTTTACCACTCCCAAGATGGATCCAAAGTTTGAGGGGATTCCTTCTTAGGGAAAATTTAAACTAATGCTTGGTAGACACTCAAGAGATGGATTCCATTGTTGAAGTGGTTTTCCAACTACTCTCTAGTAGTAATTAGGGGAGATTTGAAGTAAAAAATGGGCCTAAAAAGTGTACTAACAAGATTAACACTAAAAGAATCAATAACATTTAAGATGGTGACACTATTCACAAGGAAACATATTTTAGAGGGATAAGAAGAAAACTCATTTTTTAATTGTATTTTTGACTTATCTCCTTGTAGGTTCACTCAAATTTCAATAGTAGACACCCATTGGATACAAAATTAAATTTCACATCGAATAAGTACTCACTTTGCATATTTCTCAATAGATCCACATCGAAAAAGAATGAAAATATATGGAAAAGGTGTGTTAAACACATTTTTTCATGTATTATAAATTTATTTTGATGTGAATCTACTAAGAAGTATGTAGAATAGATATTTGTTAGATGTTAAATTTACTGCATCTAATGGGTGTCTACTCTTGAAATTTGAGTGAACCTACAAGGGGATAAGTAGAAAATACAATAAAAAATTAGTTTTCTTTCGTCTTTTTTAAAAACTCTTAAGTCTTAGTTTATTATTTTAACAATTATTTTATTATTTTCCTCAGGAGACCCATTTTATACCTGAAAAATCCACTAACGAAATAGAAAAATGTCTTTGTTACTCCTCTGAGTTCAATCAAAGGGCTTACCTAAGGTCTGATGTGGAATTTCTTATTACAAGAGGTTGAATCCATTATCGAGATGATTTCTCAATTGTATTTTCATAGAAAGAACCATAGGTGTCTGGACTCCATTGTCCAGGTTGTTAACAACTATACAATTAGTGCTAGAGTGATTGTTTCATCCACTAAGCCTCCCACTATCAAGTTAGGCTTGGGCACGTACAATCCAGTAGAATTAGACACATCAATAAAATGAATAACACCGAAATTTTATACCAAGGGGCTCAGTCAAAAATCCAAATTCTCCATGTGCTTTGTGCCCAATGTTTGGGGAATTCTCTCCATTCAGTTGTCTTCTCCTCCTACCAGAATTTGTCCCAATTTCTAATATTTTTATTTCCTGCAGTATATTTGTATCCCTTGTATCTCTTCATGCATCTAAGAGAGTGAAAACTTCCCTTTTCTATATCATTATGAAAAAAATACAAATATGACACTCCCTCCACCATCCAATCATGCAACTTGATATTTGTCATGTGGGGGTTTGATCGAAAGTGTCACCTCCTCTATCTTTGAGGGGGAGGGTTTTATCCTCCACTTATCCACTCTCCCCTTCTCCACTGAACTTCTCAAATCTCTAATAGACTTGAATCTGTGGGTTGATCCCTTTAGGCCAACATTTCATTTACTTATTATTATTTACAAGAAAAGAATTTAATACTTCATTTGTTTATAATATTTCTTCCATCTTGTCTCTTCCATGTTGGATTTTATAGCCATGATTACACATACAAAAAAAGGGATAATGAGGTGGAACTATTACAAATATTTCCCCCTTAATGGAACATCATCCTCAATGTTATTTAACTAGAAGGGAAAACAAAAAAAATGAGCTTTACAATCAAAACTCTTATATTTTTATACACATTTAACACGAATGTCAATAGCACCCTTATATTTTCATCATATTCCAAGGTTGCCTCATCAGGTCCAAAGTGCTTTCACTACACCTTGACCTACTCTATTATTTGATTTGATAGCATGATCTATCTTTGGTCTAGGATGTGAAGTGGTTCTTGTTGGAAATCCCTCTCAGATTCCACCTGTATTCATTAGGGGAATTTTAAGGTAAAAAATAGCCCTCAAAATAAAAAATGTACCAATGAAATTAAATTTAGAAGAACCAATAGGATTCAAGATGCCGATGTCATCCCTAAGCATAAATATTTTGGAGGGAGAAGAAGAAAACTACTTTTTTATTTTTGTTTTCATTTTATGTCCTTATAGGTTTACTCAAATGTCAAGTCTAGACACTTGTTGGATGCTAACTTAAATTTTACATCTAATGAGTACACGCTATGGATACTTTTGAGGAGACCCACATTAAAAAAAATCAAAATACATGAAAAGACATGTCGAAACACATTTTTCATGTATTTTTTTTTTATGTGCGTCTAGTCAAAGGTATGTAGAGTGCATACCCATTTGATGAGGAAATTAATTCTTCATCCAATGAGTGTCTACAATTTACATTTGAGTAATCCTATAAGGAGACAAGCCATACATACAATTAAAAACTAGTTTACACTCTTTTTCTTTAAAAACTCACAACTCTTATTATATTCTTTTAACGTTTATTTCTTATTTTCTTAGCAAGGACAATTTTATATCTCAAACTTCCCCTAATGATGGACTAATGAATTACATTATTAATGTCACATAGATAATTTTTAATCAAAAATTATGAAATTCATTGAGTTCCTTTACTATAGGTGATAAGGCCAGTATGTAAGCTATTAGTCCCACTCTTTCCAATATCTGAAACTTTCAGTGAGCTCTTCCTAGGTATGATGCAAAGATATTTATGCTCTCCCACTTGGAATTCTTTTTGCATTCTCTATTTGTCTACATAGATCTCTTTCCTATCCTAGGATTCTTTCCATTAATGCCTAATATTGATTACTACCTATGTCATTTCTTTCAATAGATCAGGTCCAAGAATGACTTAGTTTCCTAGGTCATCCTAGCTAATAGGAGTGTTACATTTTTCTCCATAAAATGAATTACAAGGACACATGTTTAATGAATCTTGATACCCATTATTGTATGGAAAGTTCACTAATGGTAGGATTTGTTTCCCCTTCTTTTGATGATGCGTGACATACATCCTCAACATGTCCTGTCAAATTTGGTTTTTCCTTTTTATTTGACCATCTATTTGAGGTTGATATGCTGTACTAAAATCTAGCTGGGTTAGCAAAGCATCAAACAATTCCTTCCAAAGATTAAAAGTGGACTTTACATCCCAATTCGAGACAATTTGCATAGGTATGCAATAAAATCTTAATATTTCATTGATGAAAATTTCAGTTATGTTGATGGCCCTATGGGTGGACTTGACATGTATAAAAGTAGTTTCCTTTCTAAATTTTCCAGTACCACCATGATGATATCATGTTGTTTAGTCTTCTTTAGTAATCCCATAATGAAGACCATAGATATGACTTCCTACTTCCACTCGGAAATTTGGATTGGTTGTAGCAATTTCGTTGGGTGCCTACATTCCACTTTGATTTGTTAGTACTCTAGACACCTAACAATGTATTAAATAATATCGTTATTCATTATTAGACAATGATATGCTTTCTTCAAGTATGTTTTCATTTTATGATAACCACTGTGACTTAGCTAAATTATTTTATCATAACCATCCATTATGAGCTTCTTCAAGTCATTCACACTAGGCACATACCACTTGTCTTTGAATAATAGCATATCATTATCAATGAGCTTGTATCTCGTTCTCATTGATATCTTTGGTTATTGTTGTAATAATGTATTCACATCATGGAAATTATCATCTTGTGTCATTGCATATTTTGTACTCCCCTTGGTGTCAAACTCACAAGTGCTTATAGGATCCATGTGTGTTACTTTTTGTAACGTAGCTCCATGGCCTACCAGGAAATAACCCCTAATTCCACATAATTAAAAAAATATCCTTAGTTATAATTAATATTCCCTGTCCTCTTCTTCTAGTTGGACGGTCACATCACATTCAAGAGATAACCTTATACCATAGACCCATTAATTCCTCTTCATCAAATGATTTGATAAATACAACCATAGTTGAAGTGAAGGAGGAACCATAACATGCAAGCATCAAGCCCCTTATGATGTGCATTCTATCGATATCCTAGAATATACTTCCTACTGTCTCTGCATGCCTCTATGCCAATAACTTGAATCAACGCTAGTAAATCCTGGTTACCATGCATTAACTTTATAGATTAACTCAGATAATCACATGCAACACTTTCATCACATCTACTCTTTAATCAAATTTCTCAGAACTGTTTCCATAGACTTAATAGGCCATTCTGCTACATAAGGATGCATTAAGAATACATGCATAGTAAGAACCCATCATTTACATCATAAGGATTACTCTTAAGGAATTGACAGAATGTAAATCGATCCTTATTGGGTGTACATGCAATAGAAAATCTGACCATCATAGATTATTCTGTTACCCACATTACACTATGATAATCCGCAACCATCTACCACCATCTTCCATGTTAACCAGAGGCTTTATAAAATAGTAAAAGTTCCTTCACTAACATAAATAAGATTTCCATTAGATTCTTTTGGTAACCTACTCATTCATACACATAAGAATGGAATCCATTACATGAATACAAATAGCATCATACCAATACATAAGCCAAGATGGGTAACATATCCAATACTATACCAAAATAAAATAATCACAAGAAGGGTAAGAGACTGACATACAACCATTCCATGCAAATGGCACCAACTAAATCTCTCTTGGAGGGAGGAGCACCACCACCCAGCCATGAATCATGTTTGATTCCCCCCGAGCTGAAGATCTTGCCAGGTATCACTTGTCCTCAATTGATCAATGCACTGGGTATTTAATACCTTCATTCATGATTTAGTTACCATTAGCGGTGTCCTAATTTATGAATTTTTCCATTTTCCTAGGTCTTATCTGGAAAAGATCGTCTTTATCTGCTACGATGCCTTTCCACATCAAAGCTTGCCTTTATCTCCCGCAAAGATTTTATTTCGGTTGGATCTTTATCTCCCATCCATCCGATGGATATCCAATCCATCCAAGCTTATATAGAATCACATCTAGAAGCTTATCATGAAAGATTCATCTCTATCCCATTCCTCATGGGATTTGGCAAGAATCTCCTCTCTCTTGTTGCTCCACCATCCAAGTGATTTATTTTTATTAATTTATTTAATAACACATTTTATTTTCATATTACATATCACCTAGATTTCCTCAGCTTAGGTTTTGAATAGTTTAACTGACAAAGGAGGGTATAACCTACCTTTCCTCAGCTTAGGTTTAGAACATTTGACACACAAGGGAGGATATCACACCTAGATTTAACTTAACTTAGGTTTACAATAATGTAGTAGACAAGGGAGGGGTGTTACATACTCCCCCCCTTAAATTTTACACTGTCGTCGATGTATCACTGCATCATGTTCTCGTTCAGAGTGAGCTAGTTCCTGAATCAATAGCTCTCATGGCTCTGCCATCTGATGCAATTTTTTTTCTCTGATGTACATCAATCACAAGGAGTGCTCCTAGCATCTCTCCTTCCATAGCTACATCGGTCTCAAGGAGTGCTCCCACCATATCTCCTTCCATTGCTACCTGTCACACATTTTGTTCAAACCATTTGTGAAAATTTATCGATGCAAAGTTTAACTATGATAAATATCATAATCTGTTACTTAATAGTTGTTGGGTTGTGTTATATTATTTCGATGACTAGCCCACGTAGTTAACCGGCGGGTTAGAGGGGGGGTCACATGGGGTTTGAGGCATACGTGTAACCCCACTTTATGGGGTCCAGGGCAGCGCCATAGAAAATTTTGGTTTTGGAACCTATGTTAGGTTGGGTGGACCCACCTATGGTTTTGTGCATGATTTTCGCACATGTTTTTTGGACACAATGGTTTTTTGTCCATGGTATTGGACACGATGGTTTTAGGTCCATGGTATTGGATGCTTCGGCACATATAAATATGTATTGTAACATTGAAAGGAACATAATGAAAAATCAAGCTGGTAGTCCCGGTTTTGGGATCTAGGGGAAAATCTCTATGTATGTGTTTTATGTGTTATGCTCTCACATTGTTTACTTTCTGTGTTTTAGAATTCGTATGCAGGTAATTTCTGTACAGGGTTAAAACCTATAATAGTTTTAAAGCAGCTATTGCTTATCATTTATTTTATCTGAAGAATTCATGTTCTCTGCTTTCATTCTTTCAAGCCTTTGTATTCTTGTCGAACACTAGCTTCTTGCAATCTTTCTGCATACAATACATCGGTTAGCATATTTTCCACACTAATATGCCTGCAAGGTCATAACCGATGATTTCAAATCACAATATATATTCAGATACATATATTCATCATAATAAAACTGTGATTAACCATAGTTGCTTATACCAAACTTACTTTCCTTCTTCTGGGTAACCTCGAGGATTTTTTACCTGGCCAGACCTCCATCTGATGACTACTACATACCTTCACACAAGGTATGCTATACACACCAATACACATTTCATTTTTCAACCTTGTAGCATATGTAGTCATACGGTACCATATGTACTGTTGTCCATAGTCCAACTGTGGTACAACCTATAATATCATCCTCATGGAATCACCTACATGATATAAACTATATCCACATATCTTTTTCACCATGTTAGTATCATACCAGCATTCATTTATCATGGTTCATATATGTAATTAATAAAGTTTTTATGTGATGTGTAAATCAATTCTAGATGTCATGTGGTTACAATATGAGTCACATTTTATTAGATTCATGTATATTTTCATCTTAATCATACCTTCTGCTTACTATTCTAAAGAAAACTATTAAATTATAGCTATTAATTTACCTCATATGTTTTACTTTTTCCCTTTTTACGCCTCAATAACCTGTTGGCCATGTATAATTCAGTGTAGTTATGCATGAAAGTTTTTTTTTTTTTTCTAATTTCAATCCTACACTCCTTGTAGTTGTAAGTGTTTATGATATTAGGGTATTTACATGTTAGCTCATCCTTAACATTAAATCACCCTTTACCAAAAGATGAGTTATCTACTTTATGAATTCTTGTTTGAATTACGCAACATTTCCTTATGTTGTCGAGACACCTCATCAATGCAATCCAATAAGAGATCTTCTCAAAATTGCTTGGTACAAATTATGATATCAATATTATTTAATATATTGTTAAATATCATTTAATTGACCCAGTGGTTCATACCATTTGTGTTACTTATTACCATGGTTTGTACTCAAGAATACTTATAAGTTCCATTATGCATATCCATTGAAATCTGTTTAAGTTAAATTTCCCCTTAATCATACTTTCTTCCAACTGAAGAACAATTCACATTGTAAGCAGATGCATTAATCAAAGGATTAATTTGAACCACAATTTGTATAGTTATATAATATTTTACTATAACCTTCAATTTTTCTTATCCAGCCTGACTCCTAACATAGTCATGCATACTTTTCCTATTTACTATTGGCATATAACAACATATGCATATATAGCTTGATTTAGTTTCAAGACTCTTTCTTATATGGATGCCTAACATCAAGACCATCCTACAATATTCTTACAAGTCTATAATCCTACACACACATGTGCTTGCATGGTAATTCATATAATTCATTAATATGCATGGATATTAAGCATGTTCCTCTTCAACATGTTTATCTTAATGACTACTTAATGGTAACAACATGTAAAACTATCCATGACAAGGCATAGGTATGTATATATACAATAATTAAATCCAGATACGACCATGGACTTCCTCCATTATCTAATCCTCCTTTCATGTATTAGGTTATATTTGTTTTTATTTACCAATCCTTATTTAAATCTCTCACCTAATCTAGCTTTCCACAAGTTTCCTCCAGCCATATATGTTATGGTTTGTGTTAGAGGTTTTAAGCAAAAGCTTTCTAATTTCTCTTCATTATTCATAATACCAATTTTGCCCAAGTTTTCCTCTAGTTGCTATCATGCATATATGTATTTTACCTTTACTTCTGAAACTATAATCCACATGCTCAAATATGACTAATTTGGAGATTTACATGAAAAATCATCCTGCGAAGATAAACTAGAATTGGCTTTGCTTATTTACAGAAATCATTATACATAGTGATTTAATATATAAATATTTATCTAGTTATCCATTAGAAGCATACTATGTTCCATACTAAACATAGTAATGGTCAAGTTCCGAAAAAGAGGTCTCACCCATCCATATATGTTCAAAATATAAGTATTTCTTCTTATACATCATCGTCCATGCAGATGCTATCATGAGTGAGATAGCTCTAATGAGTGGGATAGCTCTATGGCCCAAGAAATAACAGTTACCTACTATGCCACGTACCACTAACTCTACTATTTGATACAATAGAGATGCATGCTCTTTATATTCTTATCATTGTTCATGAAAACCTTTTTCATTGCATAACCCTTACCAAGGTTTAACATTTCTTCTTTTATACAATTATCCTTTTATTTAGTCAATTCCATTTATAGCACTTGTAGGGGTGTCCATTTATTTGTATTATAGTTGTGATAACATGATGACTATATCATTAACTTCATCCATGCTATCCACCTCTTAGAATAATTTATTTCATTCCCAGCTTTAATTTTCCGCAAGAATATTTTGGGTGACTTTAATAAGATTAAATTTTTAAATCCAATGCACTTGCATGTAGCCCTAACCTTTATTATGAATATATGTAAATACAAGCATGGCCATAAGCAAAACCATATCCCTAATGAAAATTAAACAAGTATAATTAAGAGAATTTCCTAATGAGGAATTGAACAGTGCTCTAAGTTCACTTTAATTGCCATATTATCTAACCTTCAATGATGATATAATATTATATTTTGATCACTTCTGAAGGCAACTAGCAGACTAGCATTTTGAGGAAAATGGTGTATATAGAATCCTAATTATTATTATTCATGGGAATATTTACCATTTCATGACATATTACTAAGGTTTAATATTTCCTCCTTTATATAATCATTCTTTCATGATCAATTGCTGGTTTATTGAGCAATTTTAATCAAAGAACTTTTCTGATATGGCAAAAAAACTATATTAAGAGATTTATCTTTTGGGTGAACACAAAAACTCATATTTATTTGACCTACAAGCTTCTTGACTTTATGAGCCTCAAGAACAAAATGTTTTTGGAAAATATCTCTTATAAGTATCGTTCCTCATTTTAAATTATCGTTATTTTTTTCCCTTTGAATATCAACAATGAGACCATATGTGTATATGTCCGTGGAATTTTCAGGTGGGCACTTATTGCAGGCAGGTTACCAGGCCGTACAGCATTGGCCGTCAAGAATTATTGGAACACCAAACTGAACAGGAAAATATTATATCACCATCATCATGTTGTCAAACCTCACTGTACTCATGCAGCCAGATTTTCCCTTTTCCATCCTAATGGAAAGACGAAAGGATTAATATCCAGTGAAGGGCAACCTCATAATTCGCATGATGGTCCTCACATTCCACATGGGATTGCAGAAGCCGAAACCAAATCGACAGTTAATCCTGAAATGAATTCTCTACTCCCACACAATCAATCATGCATATCAAGACTACAAGGGGGCGTCTTATTATGCATGTCCGTACCAAATTTTCCCAATGTTTTCAACAGAGAAAGCGAAAATCGAACGGAACCAAAAAAAGAATTTCTAAAATATGCCATATTTATTTTGAACATTTTCACCATCTTAAATAGGTTTTCAGTAAGGATTCCTTCACCTTGAAACGTCCATATTTTGCCAAACCTTTCTAAGTGGATTTTCTTTGCTTTACAAATTCCTCGGGTAGAATGACTTGTTGGAAATTTCTGGTAATTTCAAACACAAAAGAATAGAGAAAATGCTCTGTTTCTGCCACAGGATCTTTTGCACAGGGAAGCCAAAAAAAAATTCTGAGCAAAGCAGAGTTTCTCCACCAAAATGAACTTGTATTAATTCATAAACTGCCTGATACAAATTTCTTCATCTTTCTCAGAGGGATTCACCAAGGACTTTCACCAAAAACAAATTACTCTGCCTCTTTTACAAATAGTTTTACACTGCTGTGTAAAATTTTCATTCACTGCTATGTGAAAAACTTTTACATTCACTGTTGTAAAATAAATTTACATGGATTTACTGCTGTAAAAGAAAAAAACTTTCACATTCACTTATGAGTGAAATTTTTCATTACATTCCTGGATTTTCACATTACATATTCAATAAAAAAGATTACATTTGCATTCCCATTCATTTCAACAAACTGCAAGCACCTGTAAAAAGGAATTTCAAATGTTCATTTGCTGCAAGTCTTTCTCCTTCTTTTCACATTGTTGTGCTATTCCCCTGTTTTTCATTCGCTGCTGCGAACCCTCTTCTTCATCCCATGTGCAATACAATAGGTCAACACTCAAAACAAAACTATATCGCATATATTTTTTATGTGTTAATACATGTCGTATGAAAACATAAGGTTATTACCTAAAACTATGACACATTCATTTAATACATTAAAGTTAGAACCGGCGGTTAAATAAAAAAAAAGGTTCAGGCAGCTTGAAAGAGATCCTGGTCCGTTGACTTAATCGGACGAATATCGCAAGCTTAAGCCACACAACTCAAACGATGTTCACTGACGGGGAGTTTGGTGGTTTGAGAATCGTACACACGACACATGTCACTTGGTCGGGGTGTTCGGAGGCCCTCTGACAAAAACAACTTTTGCCAATAGGTGGTGCGATATAAACTGGCGGTTTTGCTGGAATAAATGCGGCCAGTTGAAATTACGGTTTGAACACTCCCCTTTAATTTCAACTGCTGGGTTATCAGTCATACCCAAACATTTCCTCAAAAATTCAAAACTTTTCTCGTCCAATGGCTTTGTCAAAATGTCTGCAACCTGTTCCTGAGTCCTGCAATGTTGTAAAACAATTTCTCCATTGTTCACCAATTCCCTGATGTAATGAAACTCAAACGATGTTTACTGGCTGGGAGTTTGGTGGTTTTCGAATCGTACACACGACACGTGTCACTTGGTCGGGGTGTTCGGAGGCCCTCTGACAAAAACAGCTTTTGCCAATAGGTGGTGCGATATAAACTGGCGGTTTTGCTGGAATAAATGCGGCCAGTTGAAATTACGGTTTCAACACTCCCCTTTAATTTCAACTGCTGGGTTATCAGTCATACCCAAACATTTCCTCAAAAATTCAAAACTTTTCTCGTCCAATGGCTTTCTCAAAATGTCTGCAACTTGTTCCTGAGTCCTGCAATGTTGTAAAACAATTTCTCCATTGTTCACCAATTCCCTGATGTAATGAAACCTTGTATCAATGTGTTTCGTTCTCTTATGAAACACTGAATTCTTTGATAATGCAATAGCTGAGCTATTGTCACAAAAAATCACCGTTGCTTTTGCCTACTCTTGGCCTAAGCTCCTCAACATTCTTCTCATCCAAACTGCTTGACATGCTGCTACTGTAGCTGCCACATATTCAGCCTCTGCTGTAGACAAAGCCACAATAGGTTGTTTCTTAGAAGCCCATGAAATGGCTCCTGAACCCATATGAAAAACATAACCGGATGTGCTCTTCCGATCATCTATACTTCCAGCCCAATCACTATCAGTGTATCCAACTAAATCTGAACATTCTGAGACAGTATATAAAATTCCAAACCTTTTAATACCTTTAACATACCTCATAATTCTTTTTTCTACCTGCCAATGTGCTTCTTTTGGCCTCTCCATGAATTTGGAAATTAAACTAACAACAAACATTATATCTGGCCTAGTTGTACTTAAATACATAAGACTGCCAACTATACTCTTGTACAAGCTAGGATCAAAATCCTTGCTGCTGTCCTCTTTACTGAGTTTTAATCCCATTACTGTGGGAGTGATTGCAGCCTTGCACTCTTGCATATTAAATCTGCCCAACACTTCATTTACATATTTTGCCTATGAGATAAAAATTCCATTTTCATTTTGATCTACTTCTATTCCTAAGAAGTATCTCAGCAGACCCTTGTCAGTCATTTCAAATTCCTCTTTCATGACTGATTTGAAATTTTCAATGAGGTAGTCATCATTACCTATGAAAATCACATCATCAACATACAACACTACAATTAAAATTTTACCATCCTTTTCTTTGATGTAGACGGTGGGTTCTCCCTTACACTTCTCAAATCCATTTTCCAGTAGATAGGAATCTATCCTACCGTACCATGCTCTTGGCGCTTGCTTCAGCCCATAAAGAGCTTTCTTCAATCAGCACACTTTGTTCTCTTAGCATTTCTTCTCGTAGCCTAGAGGTTGCTCAATATAAACCTCTTCCATTAACACTCCATTCAAGAATGCTGACTTCACATCCATTTGGTAAAATTTTCACTTGTTTTGAGCTGCTATGGATAGCACTGCTCTCATGGTTTCCATTCTTGCAACCGGTGCGAAAGTCTCCTCATAGTCTCTCCCATACTGCTGCTTGTATCCTTTGACAACCAGCCTTGCCTTGTGTCTTTCTATTTTGCCTTCAGCATTGCTCTTGGTCTTGTAGACCCATTTGACTCCAATGACTTCTTTACCTTTTGGTAGCTCAACCAAATCCCATGTCTTGTTTCCTTCTATGGCATTGATCTCCTCATCCATAGCTTCTATCCATTTCTTATCTTTAATTGCATCTTCGAAATGAATAGGGTCATCAACATGACAATATAAAGCAAACAAGGAATTCATACCTTCATCATAAATGTCACTTAAATGTCTGAATTTCTTACCTCTTTCATTCGGTGTGCAAGTCCTTGAAGACGCACTTGAATTTCCTCCTTGTGGTGTGCTTAGAGAAGCACTCTCATTTCTCCTCAAGGGTGTCCCTTACTGTCCTTGTGTTGGCGCTACTGTTTGGGGATGTATTTCAGCCATCTCCTCATCATCTTCATCATGAGATAAACAGTTTTTAACATTAACTGTTTTCTCTATGCTTCCATCCCAAGCTTCATCCTCAATGAACTGAACATCTCTGCTCACAAAAAACTTCTTGGTAGATGGGATATACAACCTATAAGCTTTGGATTCCTCACTGTATCCAATGAAAATACATTTCTCCCCTTTGCTGTCCAACTTCTTCCTTAGCTGATCTGGAATGTGTGCATAAGCCACACAACTAAAAACTTTCATGTGGGTGACTCCTTGCTTTCTCCCACTCCATGCTTCTTTCGGCACTCTATTCATCACTGCTTTTGTAGGACACCTATTTAAAATGTATACTGCACAATGTACAGCTTCAGCCCAATAATCATTTGGCAAATGCTTTGCTTTCAACATGCTCCTTGCCATATCCATGATGGTCCTATTCTTCCTTTCAACAACTCCATTTTGCTGCGGGGTGTACCTAGCTGTGAATTGCTTATGTATTCCATTTTCTCTACAAAACCGTAGAAATTCCTTGGAGATATACTCACCTCCTCTATCAGTTCTCAGAACTTTGATATGCAACCCGCTTTGGTTTTCCACAAGTGCTTTGAAATTTCGAAATTTTTCAAACACTTCGCTTTTGTTCTTCAGGAAATAAGCCCAAGTTTTTCTGGTAAAATTATCAATGAATGTTAGAAAATATTGGCTGCCTGCAAGTGATGGAGTTTGCATCACTCCACATAAGTCTGAGTGGACAATCTCTAAGGGTGCCTTTGCCCTTATGCTTTTCCCTAATGGAAAACTTTCTCTGTGTTGTTTCCCCAATATGCAACCTTCACAAAAGCTGTCCAGTTTCTCTATTGATGGTAATCCTCTTACCATTCCTTTTCTACTCAACAAGTTAAGACCTCCAAAGTTGAGATGTCCAAATCTCAAATGCCACAACCAGTTTTCATCCTTTGGTACGCTTTGGAAAGCCTCTTGGGTAACTGCTGCAATTACTTCTTTGTTTCTCAAATCTGCCCTTATTCTGAGAGGGAACATCCTGTTCCTCGTCATCTTCACTTCAGCAATATATCGTTTGCTGGGTGCTCTATCCATGATGGTGCATACATCATTCTCAAAGAAGACATTGTACCCCTTTTGAACAAGCTGTCCAATACTCAAGAGGTTACATCTCATTCCAGGAACATAATAGACATCTGTTATGGTTTTCTTTTCACCTTTCTTTGTAAATATTTTTACTTCTCCTTTTCCCATAACAGAAATTTTACTATCAGTCCCAAGTGTGACTTGTGACTTCACACTCTGATCTAAAGCAGAAAACAGGGCTATGTTTCGTGTCATATGGTTGCTACAATCGGAATCCAGAAACCATATATCATCACTGTTTGTTTCATCCATGTTACAAGCTAAAAGGACATTATCTTGGCTGATATTTTCTCTAGTGATATCTTTGCATAATGCCCATATCTTTTACAATAATAACATTGGACATTGGATTTTTCATACCTTTGTCCTTGAGCATGATGTTGTCCACTTTGTTGGCTACTGCCTTATCCTTGCTTCTGATTTGGATTGCTGCCTCTTCCTTGAGCATTTGCTGGACTATTCCTTCCACCTCTGTTTTGGCTTCTGCCTCTTCCTCTCTTGTTTCCTCTGCCTTGACCTCTTCCTCTTCCAAAGGACATCTGGGTCCTGAAGGCTTGCTCTAGAGATGAGTTTTCATTTCTACTCAACCTCTGCTCATGTGTTATCAGTGATGTATGAAGTTCATTAACTGAAAAGTTTGAGAGATCCTTTGTCTCTTCTATGGTGGTGACAATCACATCAAACTTTGAGGGTAGGACCCTCAATATTTTCTCCACAATCCTCCTTTCTTCAAGAGTCTCTCCATGAGTCCTTATCTGTGTGACCAGACCAATCACATGTGTGAAGAATGAGTCAATATTGTCCGACTCCTTCATGCACAGATTCTCAAAATCTTTCCTAAGCAGCTGTAGTTTTGTAGTCTTCACTTTCTCCATGCCTTGATAGGCTGTCTTGAGAGTTTGCCATGATTCTTTGGATGTCTTGGCTGCTGCTATACTTGGAAACGCACTCTCATGCACTGACTGATATAAAAATACGAGGGCTCTTGAGTCTTTCTTCCTATTACTCTTCAATAGATATTTCCCTGCCTGAGTTAACCTATTAAACTCATTTTCATCTGCTGGTTCTTCAAAACCATCCTCAACTAATTCCCATAAATCTTGTGAGGCAAACAGGGCTCTCATGGTTATTGCCCAATAGTCATAGCTTTTCCCATTAAACTGTGGGAGCTGGGTATTAAACATAACCATGCTAGTGCTTGTGCTAGCCATTCCTCGCATTCTCAGCTATGCTTCAAATATTGGACTGTGTATTTAAAAACACTGACTGTTTCTTCAGCAGTAACACAAAAAACTAATCTGAGAAATACCTGGATCCGTTTGCCTCAGACTTCACTTTGCTGGAGAGGATTTACTGCTGCAACAGAAGGAACCTTCCTTCAGCTTCTTTGACACCTTCAAACAGCCTGGATCTGCTATGATACCATGTTGGAAATTTCTGGTAATTTCAAACACAAAAGAACAGAGAAAATGCTCTGTTTCTGCCACAGGATCTTTTGCACAGGGAAGCCAAAAAAAAAATCTGAGCAAAGCAAAGTTTCTCCACCAAAATGAACTTATATTAATTCATAAAGTGCCTGATACAAATTTCTTCATCTTTCAGAGGGATTCACCAAGGACTTTCACCAAAAACAAATTACTCTGCCTCTTTTACAAATAGTTTTACACTATTGTGTAAAATTTTCATTCACTGCTATGTGAAAAACTTTTACATTCACTGCTGTAAAATAAATTTACATGGATTTACTGATGTAAAAGAAAAAAACTTTCACATTCACTTCTGAGTGAAATTTTTCATTACATTCCTAGATTTTCACATTACATATTCAATAAAAAAGATTACATTTGCATTCCCATTCGTTTCAACAAACTGCAAGCACATGTAAAAAGGAATTTCAAATGTTCATTTGCTGCAAGTCTTTCTCCTTCTTTTCACACTGCTGGGCTATTCCCCTGTTTTTTATTCACTGCTATTCCCCTGTTTTTTATTCACTGCTGCAAACCCTCTTCTTCATCCCATGTGCAATACAATAGGTCAACACTCAAAACAAAACTATATCGCATATATTTCTTTATGTGTTAATACATGTGTATGAAAACATAAAGTTTTTACCTAAAACTATGACACATTCATTTAATACATTAAAGTTAGAACTGACGGTTAAATAAAAAAAAAGGTTCAGGTAGCTTGAAAGAGATCCTGGTCTGTTGACTTAATCGGACGAATATCGCAAGGTTAAGCCACACAACTCAAATGATGTTTACCGGCCGGGAGTTTGGTGGTTTTCGAATCGTACACAGGACGCGTGTCACTTGGTCGGGGTGTTCGGAGGCCCTCTAACAAAAACAGCGTTTGCCAATCGGTGGTGCGATATAAACTGGCGGTTTTGCTGGAATAAATGCGGCCAGTTGAAATTACGGTTTCAACATGACTCTACAGAGAATATGAAAACAATTAAGCATCCCTATTTACAGTGGAAATTTTAACTACATAAGCGTTATTTCTAACAAGAAGAGGCTTCCAGAAAAAAAAATGTGTTAATCCATCTATCTAAAAGCGGATGCACAGTCATGCGAACAGACTCACACTCTGCAAGAGACAACAATGCTAAATTCGCTTGGTCTGCGCTTGCACAAAAGTCACTTATCCTTTTTCCTTACAAGGATCTCAAATAATTCTAGCACCCTTTACTTCCTAGAATGTAAATCACAGTTCACAAACTAGTTATAAAAAAAATCAATAAACTTATATGCATTTTAAACAGCAAATCAAGAGACAGATTCAAATATATACTATTTTTGTATCAAAACTCGCACGGAACAGTAAGAAGAACAAACATATATGTATGTATGCATGTGAGCTCATGGCCTAGAGAAAATTTTCGTGAGGAATGAGGTTGGGGATCAATAATAGAGTTCAAGCATAGACGGATCGATTTTTGTGACCATTGCCTTATGGTTCCTTTAACTCGGCCGAGAGTGATTACTGAATCTGTGCATAGCTATGCGGAGAGAGTCTTTGCTCCTCTTCCCTACCCACTAAGTAAGTGTTTTTTGATATATTTCGCCGCCATATTCCTCATATTCTTCGAGAAACCAGGCATTCTGAGGACCCACGTCAGTGCATGATACCAACAGTCATTGAAGCTGCGTGAATTCAACCCCAAAATTAGTAGCAACAGGTATCAGTATTTGCAATAGAGATTTGCTCAAGATAGTGCCACTCATGGAAAAAAAAAATCCTTACTGAAGCGAAAACGAAGATTGTTCAACATTAAAGCAGTGCGAGTGCTTCTGTGCTCTTCCTAGAAGAACTTAACCATATCAGGTGATCCCAGTTCCCTTTGCTCCTTCCCTTCTATAGAGAAGTTAGCAAAACTTGCATGGACATCAGAAAGTTAAGATAATCCTTATCCCTTTGAATTTCCTTTCTGGAGGTGAAGGATTTGTGAATTCTTCACCAGAGTGATTTCGTGAGGCAGAAGGAACCAATCAGATTGGCACAAAGGGAGTTGAATTCCAAAAGCTTTTCCTATGCGGTGATGTTTCTAAAAGCTAAGAATTGGCACAGAGGGAGTTTCATTCCAAAATCTTTTCCTATGCGGTGATGTTTCTAAAAGCTACGAAAATGACTTAACAAGTGTGGAGTCATGCTGCTTTAACCGCAGTTTCTTTATTCCACTGCTCGCATGGTGGGAAACCTGCCACTTTAAAATACTTTTCTCCATAAATAGACTAAATGCCCCTGCCCCACGTCGGCATTGCTTGTATACCAATGGCGGTTACATTTTGAGTATAGGTAAATCTTATCTCCTTTTACATAAACCATATCTGTACTATATTTATTTCCTATTGTTAGAATGGTTAAATGGAGAGTTGTGTTGTCAATGATTGTATGCGGACAGTCGATAAAAGGAACATGCCCAGCTTCGGTTTTTTCCTCAATCCATCTAGGGAAAACAATTTTTTTGGCTTTGTTGCCAATCTTGCATGCCTCCACCTTTTGACAAAGCACTCGAAACATAGCATCACAAAAAAAAGAAACAACAGCAGTCGAGGTTTTGTGCTCGGTGTACAGTCCACTTTATCGGCATACATCGTTGCTTTCTCCGGCCTCAAAAACGGAAACAGGGGTCTCGAATTCCTATTAACACCAGGCTATTGACATACATCGTTGCTTTCTCCATCCCCAAAAATGGAAATAGGGATCTTGACTTCCTTTTAATGCCAAGGCTACCAACACTTCTTTTTTTTATTCCCATGTGTGGCGCAATTAATGTACACATTGAAAACTATCAGAGGCGCACACTACACACCAACACACTCAAATACATTGAACACAAGAACCTCTGAACGCTTACTTCATTCACAGATCAAACAGATATATATACATGCTACAGAAGTTTCTGGAGGTCATTAGAGTCGGTGGCTTGCTGGAGAAGTTTCCCCATTGTCAATGTATCCGCCGACTTCATTAAATATAACAGCGGCTTTCTAGATTCAACATTTACTGTTTCTGTTGAATTTTAGTGGCAGGTAGTTGGAATTATTCATGGTTTCTAACACTCCCCCTTAATTTCAACTACATACAATAAACAAGACACTATACTCTTAATTGTCATGCCTGCTGGTCTAAGTCTCAGCTAGGCTTACAAAATTTGGATTTTCTACAATGTACAACATATTTCTACACATTTCAAATTTAGCCTTTCCAAGAGGCTTGGTGAATATGTCAGCCACATTTTCATTTGTATTACAATATGATAAGTCAATTTCTTTTGATTGCAATTTTTCTCTTACAAAATGATGTTGTGTCTCAATGTGTTTTGTCCTTGTATGATATATAGGATTGTTTGCCAATTTGATAGTGCTTTGATTGTCACATCTCATTACTGTAGGTGCTTGTTGTGTTTCTCCAACATCTTCAAGGATCCTCCTAAGCCATATTGCTTCACAGGTTGCACTGCATAATGCTTTATATTAAGCTTCAGTAGATGACAATGAAACAGTTGGTTGTTTCTTACTGCTCCATGATATTGGTCCTGAACCAATATTGAACACGTATCCAGTAGTGGATTTTCTATCATCTGGATTTCCAGCCCAGTCAGAATCAGAATAACCTGCCAATTCAACATCAAATTCATCAGTATACATAATACCAAAATTAAGTGTTCCTTTCAGATATCGAAGGACTTTCTTTGCTGCTTTCCAATGGCTTTCACAAGGCTTAGTCATGAACTGACTAAGTATGCTGACAGCATATGCTATATCTGGTCTGGTAGTGGTGAGATAGTTCAAACTTCCCACCAATTGACGGTACATAGTTCCATTCACCTCTTTGGTTCCATCATCACTACACAATTTGACATTCTGTTCTAAAGGAGTAGATGTTGCCTTGCATTCAATCATATTGAATCTTTTAAGTATTTCCCTTGTATATTTGCTTTGTGTGATCAATGTCTTACCAGGCTCCCTCCAAACTTCAAGACCTAAACAATAATGCAATTCACCAAGATCTTTCATCTCAAATACATGTGACAATTGATTTTTAATTTCTTCAATCAACTTGCATGCATTTCCTGTTATGATTAGATCATCAAGATATACAGATATCAAAGCAACATTCTTGTCTTCATCTTCCTTGATGTATAAATTAGGATCATTCTTGCTTCTTATAAAACCTTTCTCATAAAAGAAAGAATCAATTTTCACATACCATGATCTTGGTGCTTGTTTCAAGCCATATAAAGCTTTCTTTAACCTGCAAACCAGATGCTCCTGTCCCTGTTTTACAAACCCTTAACTCACCATTCAAAAATGCAGATTTGACATCTAATTGGTGCATTTTCCAATTATATTTTGTAGCTAATGCAATCATAATTCTAATTGTATTCATCTTAGCTACAGGTGCAAAAGTATCTTCATAATCAATTCCCTCCTTTTGTGAATATCCTTTGGCAACCAATCTAGCTTTATATTTATCAATACTTCCATCAGCATTAAATTTAAATTTATAAAGCCATTTGCATCCTACGGGAACTTTGTTTTTAGGCAATTCTGTTAATTCCCATGTGTCATTCTTCATTATAGAGTTATATTCTTCATTCATTGCATTTCTCCATTCTTCATATCCTTTAGCTTCATCATAGCTTGAAGGTTCTACAACATTCATAACATGAGACATTAATGCATAATCTTTATACCTTACAGGTACCTGACTTTGACGTGATGACCTTCTTGGAGTTTTACTGCTTTCATCTTTCTTTTGGCTTTGCAGAGTCTCCTCTCCTCTCTTTGGAGTGTCATGACTGCTTGATCCTACTTGTTCTTGATCTTGTACCTGTTCCTGTGCTTGTTCCTGTTCTTGTTCAACACTTGTATCTAATTTGACATAATCATTAGTATTATGCCATACACTATTATTTATTTTATCACCTTCATTTACATTCTCATGAAACACCACATCCCTACTTGCAAGCAGTCTATGAGTTCTGGGATCAAACAACTTATATGCTTTCTGATTATCACAATAGCCAATAAATATGCACTTAATTGCCTTTGCATCAAGTTTTCTTCTTTCATCTTTTGGAATGTGAGCAAATGCCTTGCAACCAAAAACTCTTAAATGGCTTACTTTTGGTTTGTACCCAAAAAATGCTTCAAAAGGTGTTTTAAGCTCTAAACTTTTAGTTGGACTCCTATTTTTCAAATAAACAGCAGTATTAACGGCTTCAGCCCAAAAAACATTAGAGATATTTTTACCTTGAAGCATACTACGTGCAAATTCAACTAGTGTTCTGTTTTTCCTCTCAGCAACTCCATTTTGCTGAGGTGTATGTGGCACTGTAAATTGTTGTTGAATCCCATTGCTTTTACAATATTGATTAAATTCTCTTGATTTGAATTCTCCCCCTTGATCAGATCTCAAGATTTTGATATAATTACCAGTTTGTTTTTCTACCATATTCTTAAATTCTTTAAAATACTCAAAAACATCACTCTTCTTTCTTATGAAATAAACCCATGTATATCTAGATCTATCATCCACAAAAATAAGAAAATACCATGCTCCACCAATAGATCTAGTTTGCATAGGTCCACATACATCAGTATGAATTAATTCAAGTATTTCCCTTTGCCTTTTTTCTTTATGTATAGGAAATTCCTCCCTATGTTGCTTGCCAAGTACACATGCCTCACATTCAACATGATCATTTTTCAAGATAGGAAGACCTTCAACCATAGTGTTCTTTTGCAGTAGCATTAAATCTTTGTGATTTAGATGTCCATACCTTTGATGCCATAAATCTTCTGTTGATATTGTTGTAGATGCTAATGCTTGATGACTTTTCCTGGTCACATCCAACTTATACAAACCTCCAACTCTGGTTCCTGTGGCAATAACCTTGTATTTATCTTGAATGTCTTTCACTACACACTGTGATTTAAGAAATTCCACCTTCAAATCTTGGTCAGTAATAGTAGAAACAGAAATTAAATTCTTTTTAATATCAGGGACATACATCACATTATGAATCTGTTTCTCTTGCCCATTAGACAAATTCACACCTATTACTCCATAACCTTGAACTTTAAGTGCTCTGTTATCTCCTAGGCAAACATATGTTCCATCAATATTTTCATGATATTCATCAAACCACTCCTTATTACAAGACATATGGAGTGATGCACCCGAATCAATGAACCAAGCATTCTTATCATCATTATCCACAGACAATGCAGCATCAGAAACAAACAATTTAAGATTTTTAAATCCATCATTGATATCTTTGTCCACAAAATTTCCATTATGCCTTCTGTTTCTTTGCCTAGTCTCATTATATTTCCTTTTATAGCAATCTTTAGAATGATGCCCAGGTTTGCCACAATAATAACACTCATCATTTTTCTTTGGAAATTTAGACTGTATCATACCTCTTTGCTTTGCTTGAAACTTGCCTCCTTTGTTCTTGTCCCAAGGTTTGCCTCTGTATGGATATTTGCCCTTGGCCACCAATGCCAAATCTGAACTGCTAGAGCCCAAAAAATTCTTCATCCTCTCCTCCTCTTGTAGAAGAATTCCTGTCAATTCATCAAATGAAGGGGGTTTCTCTCTAGCTGCAAGACTTGAAACAAAAATGTGATAATCTTGCACTAAGCCATTTAATATGATGGTGACTAAGTCAGTATTAGACACCTTTTCACCAATATCTCCTAACTTATCACTTAAATCTTTGACACGAGATATAAAATTGCTTCTATTTTCATTTGCTTCCATTTTTAAGGATAAAAGCTTAGTCTTCAAAAACAAGATCCGGTTTGTATTTGTTGTTTCATACAAACCCTTCAATGTATCCCATGTTTCTTTTGATGTCTTGCAGTCTCTGATATGAGGAATGATGTTGTCCTTTACGGACATACGCAGCAGCACCTTTGCTTTTGTCTCCCTTCTCTCCCAATCTGGGATAGAACCTGCAACAGTGGGTTTGGGCTCATCCCCACTTACAATGGACCACAAATTATTACCTTCTAAAATAGTCATTAGCTTGAATTTCCAGTTTACATAATTTTCGCCATCAAGCTTGGTGGATTCATTCATATAATTATCAAGCAACAAATTTGCCATCATAAAAAGCTTTCTCCAATCACCAATATTCAAATATTAGAGAGGGCAAACTCACAATAAACCACAACTTACAACTTCAATATTTTCTTAATAATAACAACCCTCCTTCACACTTTTCTTCTCACTTTTTTTCTGTCACTAAATCATAAAAAGAACATACATTCATTCAATCATAAAGCCGCTACCAAAAAAATCATTCAATAATTCTTCACTTTCGACATAAGGCCATTATCGAGCTCTACTTGAACTTCTAGAGCTTGTAGGACCTATTGATAATGCAAATGATTTGAATAAACTTGGAGGACCCACTGCACTTGTTAAAGAACTTAACAGAGAAGAAAAAGAACTGCGCAGAGCTACCAGGCTTCAGACTCTGCACCAGCGGAAACTTACAGTTGCTCTCCACGCTTCCGCTGTGTAATACTTCTTGGCGAAATCTTCAGCGGCCTAACTCCCAATACTGATGCGGCAATCGAACAATCTTCCTCTGCCCAGCTCGACGTTTAACGCCTCAAACTCATACCATCACAAAAGATCTTTTCACTGTCCGTCTGCGATCACACACCACGCCACAGAGGTTTAAAGGCTCTCCAACCAGGCTCGAAGCAGCTCTCGTATGCGTTCGCCAAAGAGGCAGCTCTTATAACAGCAGAGAGTTAAGCGCTAACCACGCAAAGAGCTAAGCACTGACCGAGGGCCCCGAAATCAACGGGATTCTGCTCTGTTACAGACTACGATACCTCAACGTAGATAGATCAACAAGCTGAAAAGAGCAGAAGTGCACACCCTCAGCTCTGATACCATGAAAACTATAAGAGGCGCACACTACACACCAACACACTCAAATACATTGAACACAAGAACCTCTGAACGCTTACTTCATTCACAGATTAAACAGATATATATACATGCTACAGAAGTTTCTGGAGGTCATTAGAGTCGGTGGCTTGCTGGAGAAGTTTCCCCATTGTCAATGTATCCGCCGACTTCATTAAATATAACAGTGGCTTTTTAGATTCAACATTTACTGTTTCTGTTGAATTTTAGTGGCAGGTAGTTGGAATTATTCATGGTTTCTAACACACATAGACAAATCAACATTTCTTTTTGTGGACAACTCTTAACATTTGAAGACTGCAATATTTTTTTGTGGACAGTTGTTAACATTTTAAGATTGCGAAGATGGTAATATCTATTTCCTATTTGGTCGTCGCTCAGCCAATAACCTACTCTCTAAATGGAACTTGGAACATGGAAAACCTGTCGATGGCTAATATTGGAATTTTTATTTTTTTTAAAGTTACGAAGGTTGTGTTACCGATTATGTATATAGTAGCTTTTCATTGTATACATATTAGTTCCATCCTATTTTTGCATGTCTTAAGAAATTTAAATGATCCTTAACCTAAATTACATGCGTTTAGGTTCTGGCACATGTATGCTTATTTCAATATGGCTACGGAACTATGAATCTTCTCCATCACCCCCCAACCGAACGACTGATCGTTTTTCTGTTCTTTGACAGATGAACTATCGAGGAAGGAAACAAGTGGCCATGGAATGTTATTGTTGTTGGGAGATTGTATATCAATTAGATTATATGCACTGTACATCAATGCAACTAACTAGTTATATGGGCTTTCTTCTGGACTTTTCAGAAGAAAGTTTTCAATTTGATGGCTATAAAGTAGGCATCAAGCTCTTTCCCACATTGAGTTGTACACAAAACGTAGTCAACCATTAATAAACTAATCAAGGCACAGTTCTTATAGACACTGCTTGATTTGTATGTTCTAGTAGTTCAACTTTACCTTTAATTCATAAATCTTAGGATTTTTTTTTAAGATCCGAATGAAGGTAATGGACAAGTAATGAGGCATGGGCCTTAGCGAAAAGTACGTTTACCTATTAACATGCACCTTGAAATATATATAAGAATTGTGTGTATAAAAATCCTCACTAATTTTAACATGTTTTATATATATATATATATATATATATATATATAGATATATATTTTATCATTCCATGTTAATTTTTTTGAATTCCTTATTAGGGAATCATGTTCTATGTTTCGAATTTCACCCTTCAAAAATTTTGGGGAAAAAAATTCGTCAATGCAAAACGCTACAAAAGTGGATTGATCCATAGGCACTAATGTTTGAAAATGGCTCTGATACCATTTGTAACGTACCTGCATGGCCTACCTTGAAAATAACCCCTAATTCCCCAAAACTAAAATTTTTTTCTTAGTTATAATTAAGATTTCACGTCCTCTTCTTCTAGTTGGATGGTCACATCACATTCAAGAGGTAACCTTATACCATAGACCCATTAATTATTCTTCATCGAATGATTTTATAAATACAACCACAGTTGGAGGGAAGGAGGAACCATAACATGCAAGCATCAAGTCCCTTGTGACACGCATGTTATCGACATCCTAGAATATACTTCCTAGTTGCTCTACATGCCTCTATGCCAATAGCTTGTCTCAACACTAGTAAATATAGGTTACCATGATGTATGCATAAACTTTATAGATTAACTCAAATAATCACATGCAACACTTTCATCACATCTACTCTTTAATCAAATTGCTCAGAAGTGTTTCCATCCACTTAATAGGCCATTCTGCTACATAAGGATGCATTAAGAATACATTCATAGTAAGGACCCATCATTTCTATCATATCGATTACTCTTAAGAAATTGATAGAATGCAAATCAATCCTTATTGGGTGTACATGCAATAGAAAATCTGACCATCATATATTATTCTG
Organism: Pinus tabuliformis; assembly: GCA_031772625.1. Classification (NCBI taxonomy): domain Eukaryota; kingdom Viridiplantae; phylum Streptophyta; class Pinopsida; order Pinales; family Pinaceae; genus Pinus; species Pinus tabuliformis. Next base: position 182,535,523 of record CM062820.1, read on the forward strand.
TTACCCACATAACACTATGATTATCCGCAACCATCTACCACCATATGCCATGTTAACCAGAGGCTTTATAACGTAAAGAAGATTACCATTAGATTCTTTTGGTAACCTACTCATTCATACACATAAGAATGGAATCCATCACATGAATACAAATAGCATCATACCATTACATAAGCCAAGACGAGTAACATATCCAATATTGAACCAAATAAAATAATCACAAGAAGGGTAAGAGACCGACATACAACCATTCCATGCAAATGACACCAACTAGATCTCACTTGGAGGGAGGATCACCACCACCTAGCCATGAATCACCTCTGATTCCCCCCGAGCCAAAGATCTTGCCAAGGATCAACTGTCCTCAATTGATCACTGCACTGGGTATTTAATACCTTCATTCATGATTTAGTTACAATTAGTGGCATCCCGCTTTATGAATTTTTCCATTTGCCTAGGTCTTATCTGGAAAAGCTCGTCTTTATCTCCCATGACGCTTTTCCACATAAAATCTTTCCTTTATCTCCCGAAAAGCTTTTATGTTTGATGGATCTTTATCTCCCATCCATCTGATGGATATGCAATCCATCCAAGCTTATCTAGAATCACATCTAGAAGCTTATCATGAAATATTCATCTCTATCCCATTCCTCATGGGATTTGGCAAGCATCTCCTCTCTTTCGGTGCTCCACCCTCTAAGTGATTTATTTTCATTAATTTATTTAATAACACGTTTTATTTTCATATTACATATCACCTAGCTTTCCTCATTTTAGGTTTTTAATAAATTAACCCACAAAGGAGGGTATCATACCTAGCTTTCCCCAGCTTAGGTTTACAACATTTGACACACATGTGAGGATATCACACCTATCTTTAACCTAGCCTAGGTTTACAATAATGTTGTACACAAGGGAGGAGATTTACACTTGTAGACTTCTATTGAGTTCATATGCTACTGAATTCTCCTTTCCCTCAATATATTTTATTTCTAGAAAAAAATCATTGATTAAGTCCAACCATCTCGCTTGTGCACCATTTACCTTGGGTTGGTCAGAAAAATATGTTTGTCGTCCATGATCTGACAATAATACAAATCTTCTTCCAAGCAAGTATTGTCTCCACATCTTTAGGGCAAGGACAATTTTTACTAGCGCTAGGTCGTGAGTGAGGTCCCTATACTACTAGTGTAGCCCTTATTGTTATTAGTGAAACGCCATTATTATATTTTTGTTCCCATGTAATCCCCATATTATTATTATTGTATCTCGTAGAAGCCCACTATTGTTATTATTGTGGCCTTCCATTATTATCGTTATGTCGAAATATTGTGACCCCTTGGGCTTCTATATGTATAAATGAGGTATTATCATTTATATCATCCAAGAATTGTTTATTTGTGTAATGCAAAGGAGGATTTCCCCTCAAAGAGGCTTATTTTGAAGTTTTTGATCTATCTTTTCTTCTATTTTGTGATTTTGTTTCATAGCATTTGGTATAAGAGCTTTGGATTCTAGGGTTTCGCTGCTTCAAACAGTTCATCGTCGAATTTTTGCTATAACTATTTTTCTACGACGCTTCAAAAGCATTAAGTAAAACCCATTTGAGCCGAAATTATGGTGAAACACATGACCAAATTTCAGATTTTGTCTCGCTATATTTGCAGAGATATGAACTGAGGACTTTAGGGTGTTTGCAGGCTCCATAATTCCATCTCAAACAGGTCATTGTGGAATTCTCACTATATTTTGTTCCTACGAAGCTTGGGAAGACGAAATTAAAACCCGTTCTAGCTGACATTGTGCTTCACCATGTGTAAAAATTTCAAAACTTGTTTGGCTATATTTTCGAACATATGATCTAAGGAAGTTATGGTTATGGGAGGATCTCGAATTCCATCTCAAACAGGTGACCCTAGGAAAATCGTCATAACGTTCTCTCGGAGCATCGGATTCAAGTTTCATAAAATCTTACAAAAAGAGGACAAACTTTAGGTTTGTGGTTATCGTTTTCAGAGCCAAAGGTTGAAACAGTGACACGTGGCACGTATTGGAACAAGTCTACAGTACGTCCGTCATGGGAGATTGGACATAACTCTTTCTTGGAGAATCCAATCTCAATCATGGATATGGGGTTGGAAAGAGAACTTAGAGGGATACCACAAGCCAAAATTGTAGAACTTGGAGATCCAAAATTACAGAGTTACAGTCGTTTAAAAATTCTGCTCCTAAAAGAAAGAAAACGAATGACACGAATCAAGAAAATAGAAACACCTTGTAACCAAAATTCGATGGATGATTTGAAGAATGTGATCGAAGCTAAGGTAAATAGTTTTATCTATGCCATGGAAGCTAATACTAATGGTATGAAAGAATTTTTGAAGAAATGGATGGAATATTTAAGGAAATACATGGAAGGTTTGAAGGAAGGTGGGACAAAGCTGCTACAAGAAAGGCCTCCTAATGGCCAAAAGGTAGTAGAGGAAAATAATGATGAGAACAAAATAAATGTTAATCATGATTTCATATAATCTAACATTGGATTGAAGACCCACCATATTTCAAAGATCGATGTGAGGAAGTTTGATGGAAAGTATCCTGTAACATGGATACTATAGATGGAGCAATATTTCGATTTCTGTAATTTGAAAAACACACAAAAGGTACGCATTGCAATTTTATATTTAGAACACAATCATTTTTCATGGTATCGGTCACTTTTCTATCGTAAGAAAATGTTTACTTGGTCCATTTTTATGGAGGAAATGATAGCACATTATGAGGATACCAAAAGAAACACCTTCTTTAGCCAACTGATAAATCTCAAACAAAAGGGCTCAATGGCAGAGAACATTGAGGACTTACAAAAATTGAATATTATGGTAACCGATATTCTAGAGGAGCACAAGATTTATATGTTATAAGGAATTTAAAGGATCAAATCGAACATGAGGTTCACATTTGGGAACCTAATTAATTGGAGAAGGAATTCAAGGTGGCAAGAAAAGTTGAAAGAAAAATTATGGCAACAAGCAAGTCTACCACTCATCATTATAAAGATGGAATTATTTCTACTTATAGTCTTCCATAACCTACAAGGTTGACACCACAACAATTCGAAAAAAAGAGAGAAAAAGGGATATGTTATAGTTGTGATATAAAATAAACTAGAGGTCATAAGTATGCTGAGAATAAATTACTTAACATAAATTGGGAAGAGGAGGAAGAAAAGGATCAAGAAACGTCAAAAGAAGAGCATATACACCAAGAACCAACCTGAGATAAAGAAGAAATAAATCCAACCATATTTCGTAATGCATTGGCACTTTATGGAAATCATCCACCATCCATCACATCATCCTTAAGAGAAAATTCTAAGGTTCAAGGAATGAAAAATCACATCAAGCATCAACAACAAGTTATCCAACTCTTAAAGGATAACCTTAATTTGGAGTAGAATCAAATGAAACAACATGAAAATCAACATCAGAATGAAAGAAATGTTGATGTAGGTGATTGAGTATTTTTATGGCTACAACCATACAAACAAGTGTCCCTCAAGCAAGCTAAGAAGGATAATAAATTATCACCAAACTACTATGGTCCTTACAAGGTGTTGTAAAAGATTGGTACTATGGCATACAAATTGGAGCTTCCTGCATCTTCCCGAGTGCCCCCAGTTTTCCATGTTTCATGCTTAAAGAAGGTTATAGGTGACAATGTCCCAGTTCAAACAATATTGTTGGAAATTGACAAGGAAGTAAAACACATATTGGAACCTGAAGAAGTCATGGAAACAAGAACCCAACAAATATGAAATTGATCAATTTCAGAGTATCTCATCATGTGGAAGAATATCTTGCTGAAGATTTCACATGGGAGGATGAGAATTTTATACAAAAGCAACCAGAACTACTCAAACATGGAGGATAACACTTTTTTAAGGAGAGGGGTATGTTAGGTCCATATACTACTAATGTAGCCCTTATTGTTATCAGTGAAACCCCTTATTGTATTTTTGTGCCCATGTATACTCCATATTGTTATTATTATGTCCCACAGAAGCCCACTATTGTTATTGTTGTGGCCTTACATTATTATTGTTTTGTCAGCTTTGATTATATTTTGACCCTATTAAACACACATGGACAGTAAAACAATATGAAAGATAAATCATTCAATTCAATTTTTATTAACAATTGATTTACATTTATAGTACAATATCTGACTCTTGGGTTTCAGATCCCAAGGTCTCTTGGACTGCTTAGTCTTTTCAGCTTCCACACTAACCCTTTAGGATTAGGTGTCCAACATTCCCCCCCTTAATCCGAAGGGTTATGTATGAGTCCAAGAAGAGAGCTGTAATACAAAATGTACAAAAATGCATGGCAGCACTAGGCTGAATGTGCTCTATGAAATGTTGGTAAGAAAAAGGGCGGTGGTTTAAGGATGACCACCAACACTGGAATGCTTAGTGCAGTTCCCGGAACTCTTCCAAAACTGGCAAGAAATTGAAGTTTTCTGCTAGAGGAAGTGTTCCTATTGTTTTAAAGAGGGAAACCTTCAACCATAAAAGGGAGGTCTCACCCCGCATAAAAGGTAAAACTTCAACCTGAAAAGGGAAGTCTCAACCTGTGATGGTTTAAGGATAACCAACAACTCTGGAATGCTTAATGCAATTCCTGGAACTCTTCCAAAACTGGCAAGAAGTTGGAGTCTTCTGCTAGAGGAAGTGTTCTTAATCTGTGATCGGGCATCTTTGTCTCTGGCTACAACTCTGAAACTGGTGTGGCAGGTTGTGGCTCAGGCTCGCTTGATGTGGCTTTTAAGCTTGTAGATGACCATCATTTCCCCCCCTGTTAGGTACAAGGTGAGAAGATGGAGAAAACTCAACTGCAAGACTGTTCAATACTCTGGAACAAGTTCTGACATGTGTTTGGAATATCTTCTTGGCTGTTGATGCCCATTGCCAAGAAGCGATCCATCCAAGATGAATCTTGGTTCTTGCAGGATGTTTGTTTTTGAAGCACCTGTGTGAAGAATGGCTGGTTTTATGATAGTGCTCACATGGATGAAGATAAAAACAGTGATCTTTCAGATGGCCAACTCGGTCACAGTGTTGGCATTTCACGATCTGTTGTTTTTGTTGTTGTTGTTGCTGTGGAAGAGGGGCAGAATCTGGAACCACTGAAGTTGAACTGTCATGAAGAGCAGGTGAACTGTCATGAATGAATCCAGCACTTTGAAACTGAATGGGCTTGGCATAGTCTGGAATATGAAAGGACAAGTCCTTGTCATATCCAAGACCAGTTCTGTGCTTGTTGTGGACAAGCTGTTCCCAAGGTCTGATGATGGGCTTGGGAAGTGCAGACTGAACCTCTGCATCTGCATGTAACTTTGCTGCTTTATCTGAATGAACTGTAACATTATTGACTTGCTGTTTATGGGAGTCTGCTTCACTGTTCTGAACAGAAACAGGTTCAGAATGATGACTCCACTGGTGTAATTCTTCCTGCTGTAGCTTTGTTTCAAGCTGCAAAAACTCAATATTCTCACGTGCAGTTTGCAGAGAGGTTTGGATGTCAAAGAGAGTTTCTTTGTTAACTTTGACCATCTCATCAACAGTGGAATGAATTAGGATATTCAATAACTTTAATGCATCTTCAAGTCTGGCCATTTTTCTTCAATGTCACTTAAAAAACACAACTGAGGCAACAGCAACAGAAAAATAATATTGTACTCTTACTACAAGATATTGTAAGGGCTTATCAAGTGGCAACAATGTCTGGTTGATGGAGCAGGACCTGAGTAAGCTTGATGTTACCAAGTTAAACTACAATAAACATTTCTCGTCAAGCTACAATAAACATTGGTACAATTGGGCACATGGTAAATCAACAGTCCACAGTTCGTTTCAAGAATGAACTGGAGCATAACATCACCAATGCAAAAAAAAATATATAAATGTGAAGATGAGCGTTGTCCTCAACTTCAAACTTCAGAGCATCTAGCTGCTATGGAAATCATGCAAAATCTCTACAAGAAACTGCTCCAAAATCTCTACAAGAAACTACAAAAAAATGACTTCCAAAAATGTCTTCAAAAATGCTTCAAATTCACTTCACAATGCTGATCACTTCTCCACGAATCACTTCACTCAGAGGTTGTTTCAAATTGTTCCACAGACAACACCAAATCTGCTTCGAGGTGGCTTCAATACTGCTCTTAAAATCTGCTTGAGCATGTGCCAAGTCATAAAAAATTTGACTTACAAATCATCTATCAGCGTTAACTCCAGTTATACTGCATTCACCATTCAACAATACAACTGCAACGAGGCACATCCATTTGTCTATAAGCGAAAGCTTATGCACAGTATCAAATTAAACAGACATGCATTTAGATAGCCAAATTGAATTCTGCGATAGAATTTCATCCAAAAAACTCAAATTCAGAGAAATGACAACGATAATGCTTCCCTGCTCAGAGGAATAATTATCTCCGGATGCCAATTCCAAAGGTCATGTGTCTCATCCTGTGGATTTTTATATAAGTAAATCATAAAACCATCACTGCTAGAAACTATTACTTTACATAGCAAACTAATCCCTGCTTGCCGGGTATTTGCAATTGAATTTTACAAAACCTTGTGTGCACGAGAAAAATGTAACCAAAAAAAGTGCACTTGGTGCCTACCCACTATTGCATATACTTGCCAACCTTTTCCGTAGTAGTAGTACAATTCTAATCATAAATATCATGCAACACAAAGCCTAGCAGAACGCTGCTTCTCGAGATCCTTACTATTTTCCAGTGATCAGAAGATAATCTCCTTTCCCCATAACTCAAAGAAACCAAGCGTGCCATGGTAAGCCATCTGCTGAAAACCTCGGTGCCAATATATCGATGCAGAGGGGGCCTACCTCAGTTTTGATGTCAATCTGTTGAGTCAATAAATACACTTATAATGTTGCAGGAACAATTAAATAATGAAGTGAGTTGTATGATCTAATAACGTGCATGTGCGAGCAGAGGATGCATGATTAGAGCGCCAAATATGCGTCTGAACAATTTGATGACCGAATTGTTTACCGAGATTCGGACTGCCTGGAATCACACAGAGTTGACTGCTGATTCAGAGTTCACTGCGCAGTGTTTGAGCCGCCGAGATGTGCATGCATGGGAGCATGAGCCTCCATGTGTAAATCTCAGAGGGCACGAAGAAGAGCAGCAAGGACGGGTCAAGCCTCTATTGCTGAAACTCGTGATGAAAACAGGCTTTACACTACACATGTGTAATGACACCTCAGATGCACGGGATGTGAGCATAATGAGAAAAATACGACAGCGTTTACTTCTGTGACTGAATGATGCTTTTTGGCTTTCTCCATCCTCGGGCAAAATTGGACTCCGCTCTTCTGACTGGAGTCTCCAACTTTACGAACATATCCTTGCTGTCGTGGGTTCGGCCCCTTCTTGACGGTTCTTCCTCTGGTGGCCCGGACTTATTTCTGCGGGTCGCTGGTCCACACAGGTAACAGTAGTAGTGGTCTACGTAGGCTCTGAACAGGGCTTTTCAAAATTTCAGGTGGGCAACCCAAAGACGCATAACGGCTATGACTGGACTATGCATGGAGTCATGGATTGATATCCGACGAGACTTACAATACCATCACCGCATTCTTCATTACAATAAAAAACGCAGTCATTCTTTCACCAAAAACATTGCTGTTAAGAACAATAATCACTACCTCAAGACACCTTAGATCTTTCAGGAAGATAATAATCTGCTCATCATGCAGAGTAAATGAGAAGAAACGCCATGCTACCTCATGTTGGTATGCAAATGTAATTTAAGTGGTAATGCTGTCTTGACAGACCATCATCCTTTGAAGTTCCAACTGGTTTTACTCAGAAATATATTACTTGGCAACAAAAAAAAACTCTTTAACGTGAGAAATATATCCTTTAATAAATCCTTCCCGGAGAAAAGCCCTTAAGAAAGTATATTCAACAATCCTTCCAGCACCATATTTTAGCACGCACTTCACTGTATTGTAGGACGGGGTGAACGAGGTCTAGCCGGTGTCTTTGATGAACACCTCAATCCCGTCAATGTCAAAATCGCAGAATTAAGGGAGGCGTTGGAATATGGAGCAGCGAATTCCGGCAAAAAAATGCGTAGTCTGGTCAGAGACAGCGCAGAGAGGGGCAGCGAATCGACAGAGTATATGGGCAGAGCGCAGAGCGCAGGAGGTGCAGAGAATCACGCAGAGGACAGAGCGCTGGCAGAGGTAGAGGACAGAGCGCTGGGAGGTGCAGGGAATCACGCAGAGGACAGATGCGTTATATGGCAGACAAAGGCGTTATAAGGCAGCGCTTGAAAAGAATATGGCAGAGGGGCAGCACTGCCATGCACATAACAGGCCACAGAAACACAAGTGGCTCCGATACCATGTTAAACACACATGGACAGTAAAACAATGTGAAAGATAAATCAGTGAGTGCAATTTTCATTAACAATTGATTTACATTTATAGTACAATATCTGACTCTTGGGTTTCAGATCCCAAGGTCTCTTGGACTGCTTAGTCTTTTCGGCTTCCACACTAACCCTTTAGGATTAGGTGTCCAACAGACCCCTTGGACTCCTATATATAGAAAGGAGGTCTTGTCATCTGTATCATCCAAGAATTATTTATTTGTGTAATTTAAATGAGGTTGCCCCCTCAAAGAGGATTATTTTGAAGTCGTTGATCTATCTTTTCTTCTATTTTGTGAATTGGTTTCGTAACATGATCATTTAATCCTTGAATCATAACACTCCACCAAGTCCTTTGCATGCATCTATGAAAAATGAAGAAGTCCTTTTATGGATATACTACCCTCAAAATAGGTGCAAATGTGATAACTTTCTTGATCCATTCAAAACTTTTCATGCACTCTAATGTAGATCAAAATTTGACTACATTCCTCTTTATAGTAGTGATTGAATACAAAGTCTTGGAAAAATATTGAATGAACCATTCGTAAGACCTGGCCAATACCATGAAGGATCTAGCCTCCATGAAATTTCAAGAAGTATTCCACTTCATTATGACCTTAATCTTTCTAGAATCCACAACCACTTATTTTCTTGAGATTACATGTCCCAAATATTATAATTGTAGTTGGAAGAAGTTACAGTTGTTGATTTTGGCATATATCTTGTTCTCCCTCCGCAATTACAAAAGTAATTTCAATTTTTCTTCATGTTCCTATTTCTTTTTTGAGTAAACCAGGATGTCATCTAGAAAAAAAATAAAAACATGTCCAAGTAAGGGAGGAGGATGTTCTTTATTAGGAACATAAATGTGGTTAGTGCATCTTTGAGCCCAAATGGTACCACCATGAACTCATAGTATCCATATGTTATCCCGACCATTGTCTTGTGGATTTATTCATCTTTAATTCATGCATAATGATAATCAAATATGAAATATATTTTAAAGATCACCACATCCAATCTCATCTACTCAAATAGATCATTAATTCTAGGTAGCAGGTACTTGTTTTTCATTGTGGCATTATTAAAATGTCAATAATCAATGTACAACTTCACCATGCCATCCTCCTACTTTAAAAACAATGTTGGGGCTTCCTAGGGAGACACACTAAGTATGATCTACCCCCTATCCAACCTCTCTTTCAGTTGGTACTTTAATGCAACCAATTCTGGTGTGCTCATATGACATAGAGCTCTTGAAACTAAAACTACACCAAGAATTAATTTAATGGAGAAACCCTTTTCGCTCATGGGTGGAAATACTTTTATTTCCTCTAGAAGCACATCATTGGAATAGTTCAAGCAAGGGTGCCCTCCAATTTTGATTTGTTTCATAATATTTTCGTGGATTGTGAACATGGAACAACCCTTTTAGTTGAATTTATTTACTTGAAATGTTGAAATTTGTCTGTCTGAGATATGATTTCTCTTTCCTTCCAACACCTTTACCTCACCTTCATGGTTGACCAATTTTGTCAATATATGAAAGCATTCCACGTTACTTTTGTGAGCTTCTAGCCAGTCCATGCCAATTAAATCATGATATGATCCCAATGACACTATATTGAATATAGATATTGCGGGAAGGAAACCTAACTTGATGGGGCATGATTCCACTAACTCATTAACCCTCCTTTTGGCTCTTGTGGCTAGTTTGACTAGATAAGACATTGCATGGGTGTTTCTTTGTAAGCTTCACATGTTTTCAACCTTTGTGCTAATATAACTAAAATAAATTTTTGAATTAATTAAAATTGAAATCAGATGGTTGGTAATGATAAATTCCATCTCAATCCCTATTTCTTGATGATATTCTTTCCTGTTGTCCAATGTCACATAAATATGAGGTACACTCTAAGTTACATTGTTCATCATTTCTACCTCTCAGATATTATAAATATTTTGGTTGTTTTTCTATTGGAGAGTTAAGTCCATGTGCTTGTAATTATATCCACATCCCCAACACTATAAAATCCTTATCTTGGGTTCCTCGATCTCTTCTATGATTTATTTAGTAGGCTAGTATCTACTGGAAGTAACAAAATTCTGCTGGAACTCACCCTTGTCATGAATGGAAAACTTAAATCTTTTCCCTCCTTGATCGCATCGTGAGGATTTTGGTCCTTTTATTTTGAAATTTATTCTATCCTTCATCTTCCAGTATGATCAGAATTCAAACTTATGTTTAGATTGATCATATAAATAATTACCCTTTTAGATGATGTCGTCAAATGTCCTTGGCTCATCAAACTCAATCCTGTCTTAGTAGGAATGTGGTAACCCACTAAGGTATCTTTGGATCATCACCTTCTTCTCATTGTTGGTTTTCTAATCCCTACTTTTGTATGTGTAATAGGACTTGCTTGGATTTGTGCCTACCTAGATTGCTAGAACCAAGCTCATGTTACTTATGTCTTTATAGGTGCAATATTCTTTACAAAAGCACTACATTTACCTTCTAGTTGCATTTCTTGTGGTCTAACAATATTTTCATTGTCCACCTTGAAACTTCTCAATTAAACTCTCAATCTCTTAAGAGTACCAATCATATCAAGGGAATTTTCTTTGACCTCTTACCAACTAAGTCCACTTCCCAATTATGGTGGAATATTTACATGTTATATTGTACCATTCTACTAGTCATTCCTCTATTTCCTACTATAGTTTGAGTGCTCTTATGTGTTACATGCATAATTGTTAGTTAAATATAATAATTTATCACCTTGGCCAATTATGACTAAGAAAGCTAATCTAAATATGTTCAAAAATTAAAAACCCATGTTAGTTATACATTATAGAGAAAAAGAACATATTAATATTCTATCAAGGTTAGAAACCACATCTGTTAGGTCCCTATAATACTAGTGATTCCCCCATTATTATTGTCATTGTATCCCTTATTATTATCGTTGTGCCCCTATTGTCCCCATATTGTTATTATTATGCCCCATAGAAGCCCACTATTGTTATTGTTGTGCCCTTATATTATGATTGTTATGTCGCCTTTGATTATATTGTGGACCCTTAGACTCCTATGTACAGAAAGGTGGTTTTGTCATTTGTATCATCCAAGAATTGCTCATTTGTCTAATGTAAAGGAGTTTTCCCCCTCGAAGAGGCTGATTTTGAAGGTGTTGATCTATCCTTTCTTCTATTTTGTGAGCTGGTTGCATAACATTTGGTATCAAAGCTTTGGATTCTAGGGTTTCGCTACTCTAAACATGTCATCATGTAATTTTCGCTATAACATTCTTTATGACACGTTTCAGAAGATTAAAAAAAACCCATTTGAGCCAAACACTCGCCGAATCGCGGGTATGAATTCCCTATCTTCTCTCACTATAGTTTCGGAGATATGATCAAAGGAAGTTAGACTTTTTGTAGGATCTCGAATTATATCTCAAACAGGTTACCTAGGGAAAATCATCATAACTTTCTTTCTGAGCATCAAATTGAAATTGCATAAAATGTTACAGAAAGAGGACAGCCTGTGGTTTTCTTTGTATTGGTTTCAGGTCCTAAGGTAAAAAAAGTGACACGTGCCACTTCGTACAAGCTCGCTCTACGGAACCAGCCTATAATCCAGTCATCGTGGAAGATTTTTCATAACTTTTCCTTGGAGAATCCAATCTTGATCATACTTATGGGGCTGGATATCGGACTCAAGGTTGGAAATTTCAGAGATACAATAGATTCAATATCGAGCTCCTACAATGTCAAAAATGGTGTGCAGTTTTTCTTAAATTTTGTATAAGTTTGGTTTGAAAAGTTAGTTTGAAGGAATTAAAAGGGCATAATGAAGCATTATTATCATTAATTGATTCCTCGGAGAAAGAAAATGGAAACACCTAGTAAGCAACCTGAAATCACTAGAATGAGTCATGAAGAAGAGGAAGAAATGCAACACGATATATCAAAATGACGAGACCAAGTGCAACAAAATTCACTCTCACAAAATGTAACAAAAGCTAGGATGGATAGTTTAAATAAAGGAATGGAAGCTAAGATGGATGGCCTGGAAGCTAAGATGCATGTTTTAAAGAAAGACGTGGAAGATAAGATGGATGGTATAGAAGAAAAACTTAAAGGCAACACGGAAGATTTGAAGACAAACGTGGAAGCTAAGATGGATGGCATAGAAGAAAAAATTAAAGGTAACATGTAAGATTTGAAGACAAATTTGACATATTTTCTATAAGAAATGCTTACTAATGGCAAAAGGGTAGTAAAGGAAACTCATGAAGAGAACAAAAGAAATGTTAATCATGATTTCATAGACTCTAACGGTGGATTGAAGACCCACCATGTTCCAAAGATCGATATGAGGTAGTTTCATGGCAAGGATCTCGTATGATGGATACTACAGATGGAGGAATATTTCGATCTCCATAATGTGCAAAACACACAAAGTTATGCATTGCAATGCTATATTTGGAACCAAATCAGTTTGTATGGTATCGATGGCTTTACTCTCATAAACAAATTGTCACCTGAGATTTTTTTACAAAATAAATGATAGCACATTATGAGGATACAAAAAGAAACACTTTTTTTAGCCAATTGATAAATCTCAAACAAAAGGGTTCAATGAGGGAGCACATTGAGGACTTCCAAAAATTGAATATAAGGGTAGAAGATATTCCAGAGGACCATAGGATTGATGTGTTCATAGTGACTTTAAAGGGTAACATCCAACATGAGGTTCGCCTTTGGGAACCTGATTCATTGGAGAAAGCATTCAGGTTGGAAAGTAAAATGGAAAGAAAAATTATGTCCACAAGGAAGCCTACCACTCACAACTATAAATATCGAAGTGTTGTTTCCCCTAGCCTTCCACAACCTACAAGGTTGACACCACAACAATTGGAAGAAAAAAGAGCAGAAGGGCTTTGTTACAGTTGTGATAGAAAATACACTAAAGGTCATAAGTTTGCTGAGAAGAAATTATTTTACATCGATTGTGAAGAGGAGGAGGAAAAGGGACAAGAAACATCAAAAGAAGAGGATATACACCAGGAACAAACCCTAGAGAAGGAGGAAATGAATCTAACCATATCTTGTAATGCATTGGCCAGAATTACCACTCCTCAAACTATCAAGGTAGCAGGACATATCAAGAAGAAAAATGTAATAGTGTTTATTGATTTGGGAAGTACCCATAATTTTATTCATTGTAAGATAGCGAAGGAATTGAATTTCTTCCTATATCTAGCACCAGAGTGTCAAGTGATGGTTGCAAGTGGAGGACCCATAAATTTATCTTGAAAGTGTCATAATATCAAGCTATCCATGGGAGAATATGAATTGAATAGTCCAATTCTTTCCATTCCAATGGGTGTTGTTGATGTTGTACTAGGAGTCCAATGGCTACAATCCTTGGGTACAAAAGCTTTTAATTTTGAAGAACTTTTCATGAAATTTTCTTTGGAAGGAAAGGAAGTTGAATTAAGGGGTATCACAGGAAAACCAAGAAATATAATCAGCTCTAACAGAATGACAAAGCCTCTAAAGAAATAACAACGAGGCGTAATTACACAATTATGTTCACTAGAGGCTTTGACATCAAAATCATCTATTTCTCCAGATCTGAAAAAAGTATTGGATAATCATTCCAAGGTATTTGAGACTCCCAAAGGTCTCCCACCCATTCATGATCATGATCATGCTATTCATTTGATTCCAGGAAGTGTTCCTCCAAACATCAGGCCTCACAGATATCCCTGTGCCCAAAAGAGTGAAATTGAACATATGATTGCACAAATTCGAGAGGATGGTATAATTCGACCTAGTCAAAGTTCTCTCTCTTCTCCAATAGTATTGGTGCACAAGAAGGATGGGTCATGGTGCATGTGTTCGGATTATGGGGAGCTCAACAAGCTCACTATTAAAGATAAATTTCCCATTCCTATCACTGATGAATTATTGGATGAATTGCATGGATCAATTTACTTCACCAAGTTGGATCTTCATTCAGGATATCATCAAATCAGAATGAAGAATGAAGACATTCCAAAAACAACATTTAGAACACATGAGGGTCATTATGAATTTTTGGTCATGCCTTTTGGCCTTACCAATACACCTTCTACATTTAAAGAATTTATGAATTCCATTTTCAAACACTTCCTCTGAAAATTTGTGTTAGTGTTTTTTGATGATATACCAATCTAAAACAAGTCTTGGAAGGATCATGTTCAACATGTTTACAGGGTGCTCAAACTATTGGAGGAAAAACAATTATATGTAAAAAATATCCAAATGTTTCTTTGGAGTACAAGAGGTGGTATATATGGGTCATATTGTATCTCATGAAGGTGTGAAGGTAGACCCTACAAAAATTAAAGCCATTAAGGAATTGAGAATCCCCAAATCCATAAAGCATCTACGAGGATTTCTTAGGTTGACAGGGTATTATCCCAAGTTTGTTAAGAATTATGGGTGAATAGCAACACCTCTAACAACATTATTGAAGAAAGATGCATTTTCATGGACTCTGGAAGAAACGAAGGCCTTTGAACATATTAAAGAGGAAATGTGCTAAGCACCAGTCTTAGCTATGCCGGACTACAAAAAAACCTTTATTATGGAATGTGACACCTCAACTAATGGTATTGGTGCAGTTTTAAATCAAGAAGAAAGACCCATTGCTTTTGAAATTCATCCAATCATAGGAAAGTATTTACACAAAGCTATTTATGAGAAGGACATGTTGTAAATACTACATGCACTTAAGAAATGGCGACCCTACCTAATGGGAAGACACGTCAAATTAAAAATGGGTCATGATAGTCTTAAATACATTTTAGAACAAAGATTATCTCTAGAAGAGCATCAAAAATGGGTCACAAAGATCTTGGGTTATGACTTTGAAATCATCTACAAAAAAGGGAAGAAAAATGTTGCCGCAGATGAACTCTCAAGAAAGGATGAGGATGTGGAAGAATTTCTTTGCGCCATTTCTATTATCCAACTAGATTGGATACACGAAGAAACAGATTAATGGAAAAATGACAAAGAAGTGTGGGAACTCATTCAAAAGTTACAAGAGGATCCTAGTACATCTGATACATTTAGCTGGAAAAATGATTTGTTATGGTACAAGGATCACTTATACCTATGTAACAATTCCCAAATCAAGCAAAAGATTCTTATGGAATTGCACACCTCTCCCTTAGGAGGGCACTCCAGATTTTTAAAAACATACCACAAAGTTAAGAAGGACTTTTTTTTGGGATGGACTTAAATTGGATATTAAAAAGTTTGTGGCGGAATGTTTGGTTTTCCAACAAAATAAAGTTGAAACAATTAACACCGTAGGTCCATTACGACGTTTATCCATTCCAAGCCAACGTTTGGAGGAGCTTTCAATGGATTTTATCACATGCTTACCCAAGTCTGAAGGAAAGAGTCTCATCATCGTGGTAGTTGACAAAATTACCATGTATGCACACTTTTGTGCATTATCGCATCCATTTAAAACCAGTACAATTTCTACTGCATTTATGCAAACAATTCAAAAGCTACATGGAACCCAAAGATTATTGTAAGCGATAGAGATACTATTTTCACTGGAAATTTTTGGACAAAATTGTTTTGCTGTCTTGGTACTCAACTAGCTCATACCTCATCTTATCATCTTCAATCTGATGGGAAAACTGAGATAGTAAAAAAATGTTTGGAGGGATATCTTTGTTGCTTTGTATCTTATAAACAAACACAATGGGTCAAATTGTTGCCTCTGGCTGAATGGTAGTATAACACTTCCTTCCATACTGCAGCAAAAATGACTCCATTTATGGAATTTTATGGATATCATCCACCATCCATCACATGATATTTAAGAGAAAATTCTAAGGTTCAAGCCGCGGAAGATAACATCGAGCATCGACAATAATTTCAACGTCGCAGTGAAAGAAGTTTTGATGTAGGTGACTGGGTATTCCTACGGCTACAACCATATAAATAAATTTCCCTCAAGAAAGATAAGTATTATGGTCCGTACAAGGTGTTACAAAAGATTGGTATTATGGCATACAAATTGGATCTTCTTTCAACTTCCCGAGTGCAGCTAGTTTTCCATGTTTCATGCTTAAAGAAGGTTATAGGTAACAATCTCCCAATTCAAACAATACTGGCAGAACTCGACGAGGAAGGAAAAATCATATTGGAACCTGAAGTAGTCACAGAAACAAGAACTCAGAAACTATGAAATCGATCAATTCCAGAGTATCTCATCAAGTGGAAGAACTTAACCACTGAAGATTCCACATGGTTGGGTGATACTTTTATACAGAAGCATCCAGAACTACTCAAGCGTTGAGGAAAAAAAATTTTTGAAGGAGAGGGGCATGTTAGGTCCCTATAATACTAGTGATTACCCCATTACTATTCTCATTGTAGCCCTTATTGTTATTGGTATGCCCCTATTATCCCCATATTGTTATTATTGTGCCCCATAGAAGCCCGCTATTGTTATTGGTGTACTCTTATATTATTATTGTTATGTCGACTTTGATTATATTATGATCCCTTAGACACCTATATATAAAAAGTATGTCTTTTCATTTGTATCATCCAAGAATTGTTCATTTGTCTAATGTAAAGGAGGCTTCCCCCTCGAAGAGGCTGATTTTGAAGGCATTGATCTATCCTTTCTTCTATTTGGTGAGATGGTTGCATAACAACACCACCTACAAACCAAAAATAAACATATACAATACTTAAAATACAATATTGAATTTGATTGTTTTCATGTCAGCCTCTTTCCGTACATTGTTGAACTAGGGGTTTGATACCCCTATGTAACCACCACCAATCCCCTGGCCATCCTAGGTTGAGGAAGGTGTTGTCCATTTTGTTTTGACCCAATCTCCAAGGCTTGTTATGATGATGGGGTTACAAAAATACTCTTTTGAAAGCTTTAGAAATCAATTATGACATCACAATTATCACCAGCTCATAAAGAACATTCTGGTGATATATGTTTTGTCTCAATTTGACTTAGAAATAGAAGGTTATGCTTGATAAACGTTTGGCCTATTAAAAGAAGCCATATCATCACAAGGGCACCATGTGGCATCCACCAAGAGTTAGTCAAATGGCCATGTCATTATAATAGGTTCCACTCAAGAATGACCACTCCTTGACATGTCTCTCATTGTAGGTTACAAGTTATAACAACCTCCTAGTGGGTGAGCTCCCAATGGGTAGGGACACCACACCAAAAATATAACTGAGCATGTAATCCATTTTAATTTTATTGGCCGTATCACAAGGCCCATAATAGTAGTTATGAATTTAGGAAAGGGGGCCCCTCATTTAATCTCAATCCTCGTTCAGTAATAGGTGGGTTGGCAGTAATCCCAATCAAACCCTTATTGCTAGTTAAACATAAAGTATGAGGTCGGCACCCTCAATAGAAATTGACCATTGATATCTAGGCTTCTTGTCCACTTATTTACTCAAAAAATAGTAGTAGCCTTGAGACCTCCAAGCTTGGTATGGTCCACCCTAAGCCACATCACTTCAACTTCATCACCCAAGCCACATCATCTTAGCTTCAGGTTGATGGCGTTCCCTCTACACTAATGCCAAGTGGAAAACACTATAATTTGAGTTAAACGGTTCACGATATAAGAGAAGGTTCAACTCCAAACCAGACCAACTAAATACACATCATCTTAGCTTCAAATTCATTACCTTCCCTCTACATGAATCTCAAGTGAAAAATGGAAAGGTCTAAGGTTCAATGTCTAAGATAGGAGAGTAGGGTTCACCCTAAGCCCTGTCATCTCACCCATGTCAACCATAGACACATCATCTTATCCATGTCACCCGTAGCCATGTCATCTTGGCCATGCTACCCATGGCCACATCATCAAGGTGACATCACCCCTTGTCACATCATTTTAGTTCCTTGTCATTAATGGATCCTTGTCGTCCTTCCTCTCAACACCTTGACATTGAGGGTTCCTCACCTATTCACACTCATAAGTTTTTTGGCCAATGGGAAATGGTAAATGGTTAGTGTGGGGATGATAAATTTTGATTCCATTGGCACAAGCTTCTAACATATGTTACGCAGTGTCAGTATTTTCCTATGTTTGTATATTCGTTGAGCCATTATGCTCTATTAGTCCTAACAACCATGAGAATGCTAAATTACAAGATGTTACAAAACAAAAATGAGCAATCACCCCAAGCCCAACTCTTTGAGTTTTATGGCCCAAGGGCCTAAACCTAAAAATTATGGTGATAACTAGTAATAGGGAATTAGTTCCCATAACCCAAAATATATATGTTTCTAAGACAAGAAGGAGGAAGGCCCTAGCACCAAATTTACACAGTCTTCATCAGTTTTGCATGGAGTAATGTAACAATAAGTCCAATTCTAATGCCTTCTTGTATATGTTTTTTAAATTCATTCAGGGATATGTGAACTATGAAGTTGTAGACCATTCAAATATATGGTGCTAAGTAACATAGTCTAGACTATTGACACATAGATAGATAAGCCTTGGTATATTATAGTACTGCCCAACACAGTATAGTTAATATAATACAAATATAAGCATACAAGACATATCATCATTTGTTAAATTCATATAATCTAATATATAATGTGAATCACAAACATAATTATAGTTTCACAATTTAGGAATTCGTTATCATTCAAGAATATACAAGTGCCCATTTTACACACAAATAATTCGTGAAGCATTACATATTATAACTCAACATATCAATGCATTCGGATTATTTGGGTATGTAAATATGTTTAGAAATCAAACGAGGGACTTCAAATCTCCACCTAAACATATCCCATTTACACTACAACTTTCTTTTGGCTGACCACCCCTGAGCCAATGCCAATGCCTAAGGGGATGCCTTCCTAGGGAAAATGTACACTTAGGCTTAAAATCCACTCAAGAGATGGAGTTCACTATCCAGGTGGTTTCCCAACTTATCTATGGATGTAAGGACCATAGTGACTCCTAGGCGAGGAAATCCCTGCACCTAGGGTTTAGCACTGATCTGAACAGGTTCACCAACAGTTCTGGTAGCGCACAGAGACCGATTCGTTGATCTTCTTCTCAGAGGTCGTGTACTGGCCCGACAAATGGCAGACGGGGGGTCCACTGGGACCCCAACTTACAGGCAAATAGTCAAGCAGAAACACAAAGCACATGAAGGTTTCAATATCTCTGGGTATGAAGCCCGAAAAGACAGCTCTGGGACAAGCAGCAGAAGAGCAACCCAGTGGCAGAAAGATCCAAATCACGGATCAGAGATGCCAAAAAAAGTCAGTGACAGACAGGAGAAGCACGGGAACTGTTGGATAGGTAAATCCCCTCTGCGGACAGAGGTGATCCCACTAGTCCAAAATAGAACTAGCCACAATCGATTCACGCTGCTACGCAAGTTCCTAGTTGTACACTAAGGGTGAATTAAGAAGACCAACCTGGAATCCAACGCTAATGTCGATGCAGAGTTGATGTTCTCGCTCCCTTGCTCCAGCAGGTCACAATCCTAGCGATCCTCGCGAATGGACACCTGCACACACAAAGGACGAAGTAGATACAAGCATAAAATCCACCAAAGTACAACTATATTTCAGTCAGAAAGGAAATAAATCAAACATCATTATAGTGGACAATGAGATTGGAACCATAACAGCAGTCGTTCATTAATAAATAATAGACGGGAAAAGATACAACCAAAGTTCTGACGTTGAACCTCTCCTCTGGCTGGGCGAGCAGCTATGTGTGTCTTGCAATATACCTCCTCTCCAGCATCATAACCTCTCTATGCTTCACTATCACTCACGACAAGCATAATCACAACTAGCATTCCTCAAAAAACTAGCTTGTCTAATGCATGAGGACAGACATTTATAGATGGAGAAGGGAGGAAGATTCAATGAACCAGGACACCCATTGTGGATTGGCATTATCTCTGAAAGGATAGATGATGACTCTCGACCTCTATCCGATGGATTTTACCCTCAAAAGACTTCGTGATCTGAAAGGAAAAAACATATGGGTGCGCGTTTGTCAAAAATCATTACCAAACTTGGTTGGCGCGGGTGTTGTTCTATGACAGAGCGCCAATGGTCGCACCCCCTTTTGAGGATCTCAGTGATTGGCGCGGGTAAGACACTGTGGACTTGCGCCAATGGAAAAAGAGCACTTTTCAGGGATAATTTGCAGAAGGTGTCTTCAGGGAACATGAAGTGCATA
This sequence comes from Pinus tabuliformis, assembly GCA_031772625.1. Classification (NCBI taxonomy): domain Eukaryota; kingdom Viridiplantae; phylum Streptophyta; class Pinopsida; order Pinales; family Pinaceae; genus Pinus; species Pinus tabuliformis. The sequence goes on from CM062820.1 coordinate 182,556,307, forward strand.
CTCAGGGGAACATAATGCAAGTGTTTTTGGGTTATGTCACTGCTCACAGGTCCCGGAATGTGTCCTCCAATGTACGGAAACGGGGCGATAGGGACGGTGACCAATGGTGACAAATTACTGTGTAACAGATGCCCCCTAAAGCATGAGGCCCGAAAGGGAGAGAGGGGTGAAATGCTTTACAAGAACACATATAGCTGCCGCCGAGGATCTGCATTGAGAGACACGACTGATAGTTCAATTACATGATGTACGTGGTATGGTCGCAGCCATCCATAAGAGAGTACATAAATAATCGAGATCCATAGTATGGACGTAGCCATCTGGTTAGGATCAATGAATAGACTCAGGCATGGTCGCAGCCATCCAGGGAATGATTCATGTATCAAGAATCACGCCTGGATTACAACAGACACAATCCAGGGTCTTGCGCTCCATCTCGACCCGAACAAGAGTACAAGTTCAAGCATGCGAATATATGAGCTGAAGTCGAACATGCATGAACATCGTCTGATTACCAGTCAATAATGGAAACTGTTAACAGATGCGAGAGGTACCACCAATAATGACAATGGCCCTCAAGGTACTACAGGTACAATCTACGGCGTGTGAATTAATGAGCTGGCATCGAACACCCGTAGAATCATTCGATCGGAGGCCAATGTTGAAAACCTCATGTCGAACACGAAGAACCTGCCATTGAGGCATGCAGGCTCCAAGGCACCGGAAGGGAGTCTCTAGATCAGCTTCCTGGATAATGAGCTGAAGTCGACAGGAAGTGACCTTGATCGAAGGTGGGCCATAATGTTTCCCACATCATCGACACGAGACAGAGAGATAATGTTGTGGATCAAGAGTATGTGAACTATCAGATGGAGGTTGTTTCTTTTCAGAGGTCAACTTCTCTTGAACATATCGGCGGCACGATAGTGGAATTGGCAGTATTTGACATCAACGGATCAGAGGTCATGATGACGAGGCAATGAGCAGATGAGAGGTCAAATAGGATTACCCAAATCCATGGAGGCCAGTGAAAAATGAGATGAGATATCCCCACCCAGACACGAAAGCAGATAAGTGCCATGTTCAAGAGCGACATACTGCCGACACGACAATGATTACGGTTCCAAAATTTTCTTTTCCCCCACCATTTCTGGCGAGTACCCCAGTTATTTTTAACAAGCTTGATGGGGATAGCATATGCTTATGGTGTGTCACTTCGACAAAATCCGATGTCATCAGGTTTTAATGAGTCTGACAAAGGAAGAACTCGGTGTCTTTTCATGTTTAGAGAGTTTGAAAAGACAGCAGAAAAGGAAACTCCAGGGGTGTCCTTTTTCGTAAAGTTGTGTCTCCCGAGCCCGAAAAAGTTTAAAACAATGCTCGAAAGAACCGCTCGACCATTACGATCGAGGAGTACTTTTCATAAATAGTGATCCCGACCTGAAAATGTAAAAAAGCAGTCAAAATCACGTCGTTTCGTGACCATTAACGAGTTTGAAATGACAAAACCCGGTAATCTTTTTATGTTTTAACGGTCGACAAAAAGAACTTAAAACGACCGCCCCTTATTAACGTTTTAACGAGTCAAGAGGAGTAACTCGGCTATCTTTTCCTTTTTAGACGGTCAGAAAAAGAGCTGAAAGCAGACCTTAGAGTAACCTTTTCATTTATTTTACTGAGCCTGAAAAAGTAGGAAAATGAGCTCGTTTTGTTGCTTGAGTTGCACCAACCCCTGTCATCATACAAAGCACAGCGTAAAACCCACTTTGACATAAATATATTCTAAAAATACTTAAAAAATATCATTTTAGTGTATTTTTAGGTCAAAAAATGTTATAAATAGTGAAATGGTAAAAAATAAATTTACTTTTCACTTTTTACCTTGTGAGTTTACCATTGGAGGGTTTTGGGTGCAAAGTTCAGCTGCTGATTGCGATCAATCCAGGAGACCATTCGAGCCGCCGTCTGAAGCAGGTAAGAGGCCTCATCCTTAGCTTCATTTTTATTCCATTTCTTCAGTTTTCCATCCACAGAATAATCCTCTGCAAGGGGGATTGCAAAAACTAGGGTTGCGCTCATTGGCGCGAGTTTCCCGCGCGGGTTCGCGCCAATGGGCTATTTTCCTAAAAGGAGTCGCGACATTTTCGCGACTGTTTTGAAAACAGTCGCGCCAATCGCGCGAACCAATTTTGCACATGATTTTGACCGTTGAACCTGCAATTTTTCTTGATTTTTGGTTTCACCATTGATCTAATGATGACATTTTCGGTTTTTTGGTTGCAGGGATTGGTCAGAATGGCTATAGAATGGAGAGAAAGGGAACATGAGGCCATAGATGCTATGGCATTGGAAGATGACGCATGCATGGATGCTCTGCGAGATTGCGGCTTGAAGAAATTCTTCCTTACCTCATACTTACGTGCACAACCTGAGTTACTGAGATTTATTGTGGATGCTTGGGACACGGAGGATCAGGTATTTCGCCTGAAGGACCAGACATTGGAGTTGGATGTCTCTGATGTCTACTTTATTACAGGATTATCACGGCGGGGTGCACGGCCCATCTTGACCGGTAGCAGGCCTTCCGGGGAAAAGATGGGGGAGGTAATGGCAAGAGTTTGTCCTGGGGCACAGTTTGGATCCAACAGTGCCAAGGTAGATATTGTCACTATTCCAGACCTGGTGCTACGAGTAGTACTATTTACTATCACCCGGACGGCTGGGGTACAGGCACCCCACGAGGCCAGCAAGAATCACTTGCTGCTGGCAACTGAGTGTCTGCACCCTACATTATTTGATTGGGCCACGACAGTGACAACAAACATCAAGAGGCAGCTTACCAAATGTAAGCGTGATGGCAATAAACAGTTTGGATATGGATCCATCATAGTATCGTTTTTCCTGGAGCGGCTACCGATATTCCGGATCCCGGGAGGTATAGTGGCAGATCCAGTGCCACGGGAGCCGAGGTTGGCTCGATGGGCCCCACTCATGCCCAGAGGAGGTGGGGGCCAGCAGATGGCCTGGAGGCCCGAGTTCTTCATTTGGCTCCGACACCAGATGATCATCGTGGAGGACTGGCCCTATGCGGGAACTGATTTCACTGGAGATCCAGATCTCCCATTGCCTGCGGGGGAAGACTGGGACGAGGAGCTAGGTAAGAACTCTCTGTGTTTTTGTTGTTTTTATGTATTTAAGTTTTTTTTTGGTAATACATGCCAGTCTCTGACAACAAATATATATATGTATGCAGACGTTGGTGCAGAACGACCAGCTGACTTGTCTCATATAGCACGGAGGGCACCTGCTGCCGACCCTCAGGTAGAGGGTGATGCGGATGATGACCTAGTACAGAACCTCGAGGCACTTACTCGAGGGATCCCAGATTATGGCAGATTGGCAGACATGCCCAGAGCGTATCAGAGGCACACGGTGGGAGTATCTACTCGCGTCCATCGTCTGCTGAGACGTGTGGTGCGAGCGGTGACATGCTATCATGAGCATCACCGTGCTTAGACGCCTAGGTTTCATTTTTGCATATTTTTGAGAGACATGTTGTCAGCGGCCGTATGGGGCTTGGACATGTATTATTTTTTGGATTATGTACTGCGCGTGGCACAAACATTATGACACACACGTATATATATACATATGTTTATGGTTCATTATTGTGTTTTCATGTGCTTGCTTATATACTGTTTTGATTACAAATTATGCAAATGTCTATCTAATACATGATTGGCCAATGCATCAGATAATGTGTTTAATTGTCTTGGAACATGTTGATATGTGATAAAATCAAAATGCCTTTCTAACAATCTTACACGTAAATACAACCTTAGAATATGATGGTTTCTGACGGAATATTGCCCGTTGAGCTGGTGGACAGCAAGTTGAGAGTCCAGGTTCACTACCAATGCACGAATGCCGAAATTAATTGCTTTAGCAAGTAGCTCGATTACAGCACAGTATTCGGTGACATTGTTAGTAGTACGGCCTAAACACACACCCTGACAATCTATTAGCTCGCCATGAGGATCGTAGATCACCCATGCCGCAGAAGACAAATCGCGAGTACTGCGGCAAGCACCATCAGCGAAACCAACATAAGGTGCATCTGACATCTGCACAAGAAGCGAAAAACACAATAAGTGGGAGTTATACCTTTAAAACTGACACATACACACAACAAACTAAAGTACATGTATGTACATAAGGTAATGTACTTAGCATCACGCATAGTACTTTTTCAAATAAAGCCCATTCCGGGGCTTCCCAAGAGGGTTCCCTTCGTAATCAGTTAGCTCATAGGCCCCTTTCTGTAAAACTTTCTTAACAATGTAAGGGCCTAGCCACATAGACTCTAGCTTTCCTGTTCCTAGCTTATCTTTTGCCTGATCATAGAGTAGGACTAAGTCTCCCTCAACGAAAGAACGTGGATGGACGGTCTGATCGAAGTGAGTCTTGACTCGCTTCTTTTGCGTTTCGATGGCCAAAGAGGCCAGGCGATGAGTCTCATCTAACCGTTCTAAGTAAAGAAGGCGTTCTTCTAACGGAGTGGTGTTGGGAAGTAGCTCGACAGCTAATTTCAATGAAGGGATCTCACATTCAATTGGAAGGGTAGCCTCTAGTCCATAAACTAATTGAAATGGAGTGAAACCAGTGGCATCCTTCACAGAGGTTCGGTAGGCCCACAAGGCAGGGAACAACATCAAATGCCAGTTAGACTTATGTACACCAACGATACGCTGAAGCATTGTAACCAAGATCTTATTGACCGCTTCAACTTGACCATTGGACTGAGGGTAGTATGGAGTTGAACTATTGTGTTGTAAGCCTAGCTGGGTTGTTAATTCCGACATCATATGATTATGAAAATGCTTTCCGTGATTAGTGACAATAGCTTGAGGGACGCCGAATCGCGAAATAACATGATTGAATAAAAATTGCGCCGCTGTGTGACCGTCTTCAGTTAATGTAGGCATCGCCTCAGCCCATTTAGTAAAGTAATCGACGACAACGATGATAAACCCATGCCCCCCGGCCGAGCGAGGGTTACAGGTCATGTAATCAATGCCCCACTTTGCAAAAGGACCGACGGAGACAACAGGGTGCAACGGAGCAGGAGGCGCTCGCATTTTGCGCTGGTATATTTGGCACTCATGACAAGAGCGAACGGCAAGGATGCAATCCTTGAAGATAGAGGGCCAAAAGTAGCCCGCACGAAGGATTTTTTGGGCAGTAGCATATCCGGACATATGTCCGCCACAGGCACCGGAGTGGCAGTCATTTAAGACCCGCTCAGCTTCCTCGAGAGTAAGACAACGGCGGAGAACAGAGTCTGCACCGAGACGATACAATGTATCTCCAATGATAGGGTATGGTTGAGATTGATGACGAATCCTTCACCGAGCGTCTTTAGACACACCCGGGCGAAAGGAGGACATTTGCAGATATGTGATTATATCTCCATACCATGGATCGAGGGTCCTAATGAGGAACAGGGTCTCATTCAGAATTTGATCCTCTATATGCGAGGTCGAGGAAAAAGATGGCAAAGAGCAAATTAACTCAGCAAACACAAGGGATTTCTTAGACTTGGCAGTGGTAAATTCCAAGTCAAACTCTTGTAGGATAACAATCCACTTTGAGTATTTGCCCCCCAGCAACTGGTGTGACAATATATACGTCATGGGGTTGCAATCAGAAATCACGGTAGTTGTTCGCAGCAGGATGTAATGACGGAAACATTGGACATCACAAACCACGGCTAAAGCCAACTTTTCGACATAAGCATATCGAGTTTTCGTATCTAAAAGGTTGCGGCTGAGATAATAAATAACATGTTCAGTGCCATCATCGTCAGCTTGAACAAGAACCATGCCGATAGTGGTGTCAGCGGCGGCCAAATACAGCGTGTAATCGCGATAATAATTCGGAGGACGGAGTAATGGAGCAGAGACAAGGAGACCCTTGAGACGCTCAAAAGATTCCTGAGCAATGGTATCCCAATGAAAAGGGACATCGCGTTTTAACAATCGTGTAAACCCTTTGGCCACCTCGGCATAGTTTGGAACGAAACGACGTAAAAAATTTGCTTTACCCTGCAATCTTTGCAGTTGCTGTAAAGAAGCAGGGGGAGGAAGATTCACTATGGCCTCGACTTTAAGGGGATCCAGTCGGATGCCCTCTCGAGAAACAACAAACCCAAGAAGTCGGCCAGATTCAACGCAGAAGACACATTTGTGAGGATTAAGCCTAATTCGATAGTATCGACAGCGAAGAAAGATTTCGCGAAGGTGTTTAGGATGGTCCTGACGTTTAGCTGAATGAGCAGGGAGATCATCCAGGTAAGGTTGTACAATGTGTCGAATGTCATGGAAAGCATAAGACATTGCACGCTGGAAGGTAGCACCGGCATTTTTCAGACCGAAGGGGAGCTTCTTATAGGCAAAAGTGCCCCATGGGCAAATAAAAGCAGTTTTGTGTTGATCAGCGGGAGCAATATTGATCTGGTTATAGCCAGAAAAACCGTCCATAAAAGAATACATTTCACTTCCCGCACACTCGTCAATAATCTGATCAATGAATGGTGTGGGAAAATTATCTTTAGGACAGGCTCGGTTTATATCACGATAATCAACACAAACCCGGATTGTACCCTGTTTTTTGGTCACAGGTACAATATTAGAAACCCAATCTGTGAGAGGAATAGGATAAGTAAAACCGGCATTAAGAAGCTTCTCTACCTCGGCTTTAATTGCTGCAGCCTTTCGGGGGTGTACAGGGCATAAATGTTGATGAATAGGCTTAGCACCAGGGTACGTGATTATCTCATGCACCACTATACTAGGATCAATGCCAGGCATTTCTTCATAGGACCATGCGAAGACGTCACGAAATTCCCGAAAAAGGTTGGAATAAAGTTGAATCTCCTCTGGAGTACAAGTGACTCCTATATGAATATGCTCGACAATCCCTGGTTTGACAGAGATGTCGATGGGTTGGGTTTGCGTAATGTTAGCCATATTCCCTTCAGAAAACACCTGATCAATTTGAATAGGCATTTGAAGGATTTGTGATGGGAGACAAGGAGCAAACCGCTCGAGGCAAGTCAGAAAATTCTACGAGGCAGGTAGAAATGAGGAACGATGGTGAGAATCATGCCAAGGCGGTTCCTCTAGAGACATGGTCTCAATAATGGCTTCGTCGGAGAGGAATGTTTCTCTTAAGGAATCCGAAGAAGCCTCTTCTAGAAGCCCCGAGGATGGAGTAAGTGTAGAAGAGGGAGCCGATGCAGCAATGATTTCAACATAGTTGAGCTCGGCAGGACTCAACGGCATTCGGTCGCCCCATGAATCTACTTGGTCTGCGGGAGGGATGATCCACGGGTCAGACCCAGTAGTGATCATATTGACAGAGGCGACGTTTGGAGGAGGGAGCGGAAAAACACCCATAAGAGCAGGATCTTTGAAAAGTCTGGCCCCCAGACTCTTAGATAATTTGGAGGTATGCTCCACAAACGGGATAGTGCCTTCGGAAGAAGAAGCAAAGAAGGATAGCTGGTCAACGGTAACGATCTTCCCTTGACGAGGGAAACGAATGATACGAAAGAAGGATGAAGCAACAGCTTGCATCGCGTATATCCAGCTACGTCCGAGAAGGAGGTTGTATGTCAGAGTAGCATCAACCACTTCAACTTCCATCTCGACCATCTTGCCTTTCAAAGAGATGGGTAAACGTTGGAGTATACTGTAAGGGCGGGATGCTCTTCCATCAAAAGCTTCCAAGGTAGTAGGAGACTGGCTCAGCGTTGGAGATCCAATAGCTTTCCAACAGGCAACAGACATGATGCAAGTGGAGGCACCTTCATCAATGACTGTACGATGAATCGTCTTGGAATCAATAATAACCTGTATAAGGAAGGCGATTTGGGGAGGCAGTCTCTGAGTATGGCGTTCTAAATCAAAAGTAATTAAATCCGAATCAGTCGCGTCTATGCCACCAATAGCAGATAGCAAGGAATTCCTCTGAGAAGGGCAACTCTGAAGAACTTCTAAGGCGGACATAGCCGACGGAGTCTGTGCTAAGTCCTCAACGATATTGTAGTGCTGTGCAGCACGAGCATTTGGGTTGTATGAAGATTTTCGGAGTACTCCTTTTTGAGGGTGTTGAAGAGGCGTTTCAGTGGTAGGTCTCTCTATGTGGAGTGGACCTGAACTGAACGGAGGAGCACTAGAGGGAATCTCAGGCTCCTTCCCGGCAGATGGCGGATAATCTTTTGTTCGAGTACTGATATTGATAGGGATTGTTCCCGCCATAAACACTTGAGAACTGAAGGAAGAGGGAGGCTGCGAAGGGTCAGCCACCATTTGAGTTTTTTGAGTTTGTTGGGTGGGAAAGGGTTCTTTGAGCACTGCAGGAGTCGCAGGAGCGCCTTTCAACAAATGACTAACTTTGAACTGCCTCGGGCAGTCCTTGGTGTAGTGATCCTCATCATAGATAAGACAAGGATACTTGTGTTTGTGTTTAGCGCCGTCCTCAGGCGGAGATTTAGAGGCTTCCTGTTTAGGTTGCTCTGGCTTATTTTTCGCTTTCCCTTTCTTCTTTTCTTTCGAGGCCTTGTTTGCCGTGTTGGATTGGACGACATTAACCTCGGAAGTGATATTTGAAATGGGTGGTGCCTGGGAAGGTTGTTCATTCGAAGCAGTCAATTTCTGCTTCCCAGGGTTCGCGGGATTTTTCTTTGAGGATGAACTAACCGAACCAATAATACCGTCAACAGTTGGTGTTGGCGGGGCTTTGGATGTTCCTGGTCTTGGGGCATCAGGCAAATAATCATATAATGTACCTGATTGAGAATAGACTAAATCAAGGTACTGAGCATGTGCAATAGCTTGCTCTTCAGTGACACACGCCCCATGGCAATATCCCGAGCTATTGGAGGCACGAACGAAGTCGTAAACCAATCAGTAAGGAGCTGGCCGGGAATCCAAAATTTGATCATACGTCTACGCCGTCTCCATTCATGGATATGATCGGAGATATGCGTAGCCATCGTTTGTCTCAAGGATGTGAGGAGGTGTGTACCTGTTTCATATCGAACGGGCAACTGAAAATGAGTGAGAAATGCCATAGCCAAGGAGTTAAAATCTTGAAAGGATCCGCGATTGAGTTCAATATACCACTTAGCGGCAGAGCCGGTGAGAGTCCTTTGAAAAAGACGAAGCCGAATGGAATCATTAAGCCATGAATTGGATTAGCACCATAGGTGATAAGTCATGACATGAGCTTGTGGATCCTCATTAGGCTTACCATCGAATTTTGGATAGTCACCGGGAATCTTTGTTGGAACCGGAGGCTAATATGGATTGTGCAGAATAGGATCATTAGTCAATTTAGACACATCCGGTAATTCTAAAGTCGCTAAGAAAGGTAATTGAGAATTAAAGGACATCTGGGGCTGCTATTGGGATGGAGCACCAGGGTTCCAACCAACTGGCGGTTGCCCCCAAGGGCTTGGTCCGGACGGATTTGGCCCCATAGGGTTTTGTCCGTAAGGATTTGGGATTTGCCCCCCAGCACTCCATGGATTACCAAACAGTCCTGCAGAAGCACCATATGGTTGCGAATAATAAGGATTCGTCTACTGTTGTTGGTAATTTTGGTACGGGGCAAACATAGGTTGCCCTTGAGGTTGCTGGTAACCATAGGGTGGCTGGACTCCAAATTGAGGTGGAGGAGTGGGCAGAGGTTGATAAGGTGGCTGGACTCCAATTTGAGTTGGGGGAGCGGGCGAAGGTTGATAGGGTGGCTGGGATTGAAACCCAGCTTGCGGTTGAAAACCAGACGGGGGTTAGGGTCCAACCTGGGGCGAAAAACCAGGTTGAGCAGTACCAGAAAGATGTCCTGTAGGTTGGGCTATCTGGCCGAAAGGATAACCTTGTTGATATTTGGGTTGACCTCCTTGCCCAGAAGGTGGTACCTGCTGGGAATGGAGTTGTTGTTGTTGCACAATTGAAGGTTGTCCTAAGGAACCAGATGGCTGAGTGGGCTGGGCAGTTGGTTGGCCTAATTGGATTTGAGGCTGACCCACTTGCCCAGAAGGTTGATTATACTGGACGGTAGGCTAACCATGTGGTTGAACAGCTGGTCCAGATATGGAAGCATACTGGACATTAGGTTGGTTTGGGTTAACAGTTTGTTGACCAATTTGTCCAGTAGGATAACCTTGCTGGATACCAGGTTGGGCTTGTTGAACAGACAACTGACCTGAGTTACCAGAAGGTTGCACATAAGAAGAGAAAAAAGGACCACCAGTAGCGAAAGGGTTTCCATGAAAGGATTGCCCTTGTTGGTCTTGAGGGGGTTGTCTTGGAGACTGCGCAGATGAAACTTGACCACCATGAAAAGAGGTGGAGGTCCAATCAATTGACAATGGAACTGATACCTCAACAACCGGTCGAGATGACAAATACGGATCGTATGGCCCCTGTATTGGGACATTTGTCATGGGATCAAAGACTCCGAACAAGGAAACCGAAGGACGACTAAAAATAGGAGTCGAAGAGGCTGCACAGACCGTTGGAGCGGTTGTGACTGAGGTAACAGATGGACTGTGACTTTGCGGAGTAAAAGGCTCCGTAGTAGGAAAAGTGTGTGGTGACCAAATGGAACTCGTATAAGGAGTTCCAGAGGGCATAGTATCCCTCAAAGCTTTATAGCCTGGTGGTAAATTTGTGGTAGTGGGAGTACTACTAACATGTATAGGGTCCGTTGCAGTGGGAATTTCACCGCTCGTCGCAACGGACTCATCAGTCGTTGTAGGGGACGAATCATCCATGTCAGAGGAAAAAGGTGGGACTGACACACGAGGAGAAGTATAGTCCCAAAAAGGGAAACTGTCCTTAGAAGGTTCCCACGTAGGGTTCCAATGAAACTGGTAAGTCTCGTCGCCTGGGGCACGAGAACTAAGTGGTTGTATACTTGGAACCACAGGGAGACTCACAATCAGTATCTCGGCAGAAGACGAAATTGGTACTTCCGCCAGGATGAAACTTCACAAACCTAAGGAATCTACCGAGACAACCCCTACTCAAAGTAACGCAAAAAAAATCTAATTGGGTAAATGTTATCGTGGCCAAATAAATTTTAGGACGAAAAGACACAACTTGACCTTTTCATGTTTTAAGAGTCGAGAAAAGGAAAAAAGATGACTCTAGTCTCCTTCGAATATTTAATGAGCATGAAGTGACAAGAAGCTCACTGGCACCTTTTCTTTTAGAGAGTCCGAAAAGGATCAAAAGTGACTGCTCTAGAGAACTACGCAAGAGGTTTACCAAACAATCCGTAAAACTGCTTATACACCTTGGCAATCAGATGAAAACCAAGGACTTCCCGTACGGTAGTCAATCTTCCCAAATGTTGTGTTCAGTACATTACGGTTTGTAAGGCGGCAGACTCGGCTTCCTATGGATAAAAGGTTTTAATCCTATAGGGGTCTCCCAATGTATACGCGACGGTACGTGGGAGCACAATCCGTACTGGCACCTATCGTTTCACCGTGGAGGAATCACCCAACCACTCGACGGTAAGCTACCAGGTGTAAAGACGCTGGAACACGTCTCTAACCTAGACCTCTAGAATGTTTGCGTTAGGTTCCAATGCGTTGTTATGTTCATTTAGTTGATTTTAAATTTTATCTTCAATTATGTTTCAGTTTTTTGGTCCTACCGTATGTGATCTCTCAAAGCTTCCTAAATGCAAACTACATGCCAAAACTATATCATTTCATTCAATGAATCCTATCTACAGGAGGGTGGAGATTTTACACAAACAAAATGATCAAAAAGCAATCAACAAAGATCCTAATGCAGCTAATAACAAGAAATGAAAATTTTTCCTTTTTCTTTTTAAAAGCAACAAATAACAATAAATGCTAACTAATATGATGCAAAAGATCTTTTGTTTTTCTTTATTTTAAGATGGAATGATGCATTTAAACAAATCTTAAGAGATATTCACAAGAATAAACAAACAAAATTCACTAGAACCAATTCTGAAACGGCAAGATGAACTGTCCAAGCAAGGAAAAACACAAAGACCTTCAATGAACCATGTGATCTAAGTTCAAATGAAGTCAAGCAAAATGCAAACAAGCTAGAAGTGAATCACTCAAAGCATAGAAGACCAAGCTTTAAAACCACTAGATAGGTGTGGAACACAACCAACAAGTTGACTAGAAAATCAAAAGACCGAAACTTCCCACAGAAGGCTAGATATGCGAAGCCACTAGATGTTCTAGGGATGGGACGAAAATCAATAGAAATAAGCAAACAACTGAAGGATAAAGGCAAAACCAGTCAAACAGAGGTTCAACACACTTCCAGAGGCTGTAAGAGATATAAAAAGATAAAAATCTGAGTTGAAAGAGCTTCCAACCAACACACAGGCAAAATTCACAGGGCTGGCGCGACTGTCAGCCTGCAACTTGCGCTAACAGCGAATTGGCGCGAGTTGCGGTCAGGCAACATGCGCCAACTGGCGCGACTGTCAGATAAAAAACCGCGCCAACTAAGTTTGCCGGCTTAAAAAATAAATAAAACGACCCAAGGTCGGGCCGACAGTGTTTAAACAGATCAAACGACAAATAACAATTTCAGAACTGACCCAGAAAGCTCATTCACTCAAACAGGCAAGAGAAAATTAACATGCAAGACAAACTCCAAATAGCTACTCCCCAGTGGAGTCGCCAAATTGTTGGATAGGTAAATCCCCTCTGCGGACAGCGGTGATACCACTAGTCCAAAATAGAACTAGCCACAATCGATTCACACTGCTACGCAAGTTCCTAGTTGTACACTAACGGTGAATTAAGAAGACCAACCTGGAATCCAATGCTAATGTCGATGCAGAGTTGATGTTCTCGCTCCCTTGCTCCAACATGTCACAATCCTAGCGATCCTCGCGAACGGACACCTGCACACACAAAGGATGAAGTAGATACAAGCATAAAATCCACCAAAGTACAACTATATTTCAGTCAGAAAGGAAATAAATCAAACATCATTATAGTGGACAATGAGATTGGAACCATAACAGCAGTCGTTCATTAATAAATAATAGACGGGAAAAGATACAACCAAAGTTCTGACGTTGAACCTCTCCTCTGGCTGGGCGAGCAGCTATGTGTGTCTTGCAATATACCTCCTCTCCGGCAGCATAACCTCTCTATGCTTCACTATCACTCACGACAAGCATAATCACAACTAGCATTCCTCAAAAAACTAGCTTGTCTAATGCATGAGGACAGACATTTATAGATGGAGAAGGGAGGAAGATTCAATGAACCAGGACACCCATTGTGGATTGGCATTATCTCTGAAAGGATAGATGATGAGGATAGATGATGACTCTCGACCTCTATCCGATGGATTTTACCCTCAAAAGACTTCGTGATCTGAAAGGAAAAAACATATGGGTGCGCGTTTGTCAAAAATCATTACCAAACTGGGTTGGCGCGGGTGTTGTTCTGTGACAGAGCGCCAATGGTCGCACCCCCTTTTGAGGATCTCAGTGATTGGCGCGGGTAAGACACTGTGGACTTGCGCCAATGGAAAAAGAGCACTTTTCAGGGATAATTTGCAGAAGGTGTCTTCAGGGAACATGAAGTGCATACTCAGGGGAACATAATGCAAGTGTTTTTGGGTTATGTCACTGCTCACAGGTCCCGGAATGTGTCCTCCAATGTACGGAAACGGGGCGATAGGGACGGTGACCAATGGTGACAAATCACTGTGTAACAGGAACAAACCGAAAGCAGGCCAAAACAGGTCAGATCCAATAATCGCTCCGTCAGATGAAGAAAAGGAACATAGGGAGGGAAAACGCCCTATAGAAAATGAGGATAAAACGAAAGCTTCCAACCTCAGCCCCAAAAATACCCTGCAAGGAGTCTGCAAACCCAAAAAGAAGGAAGCCCTCCGTGTGGTCTTCTCAGATCCAGACATTCAGGCCTACAGAGACCACATGATGGAGCATGCAATCATATGTAAGTTTATGGGAGTGTGGCCAAGAGAAAGAGCTCTCTGCCAATGGATCAAGCAGCACTGGTGACCAAAAGGTGATGTCAAACTACATCTTGGAGCTAAAGGTTTTTTTACTGTTGTCTTTTCTAACCTAGAAGACAAAGATAGGGTCTTCGATGGAGGGCCTTACTTCCTTTCATCAGCAAGCCTCTACATGAGGCCATGGAAGGCGAACTTCGTGCCGGAAAAGGAAACCTTCACCCAAGTCCCTGTGTGGATCCGCCTCTTCTCATTACCTATCGATTACTGGGGCCTAGCGACCCTAAAGCTCATAGGAGACTGACTTGGCACCTTCATTAAAGCCTCGGAGGCAACAATGCAAAGGAAGTACACTTCCTGTGCCAGGATCTACGTCGAAATGGATGTCTCAGGTGCCTTGCATGAAGGACTGTGGCTAGAGTTCAGAGATGAAGATTACTTTCAAGCCATCGACTATGAACAGATCCCCTTCTGGTGTAGGAAATGCCATGAACACGGTCACCTTGTCAGGGAATGCCCATTAAACAAACCAGTGGAAGATGCCAAGCTTGAGAAACCAGCCAAGAACCAGGAGGTTTTTAAAAAGCCAAAATCAAGACAAAGGGCCTACAGGAAAAGAATAAACAAAGCAGTGATAGATCCCAGCAAAACCCTCAACCCCTTCAGCATTCTGGACTCAGAAGCAGACTCAGAAGGTAACAACAAAGAGACAAAGCTACCAGAATCTCCTCAAAAAAATATGACAGACCACAGATCAACGGATGCAGAGGAAACCACTGAAAATACAGAAGTACAAATGCATGAAGTAGCAGATGAACGAGATGAAGACACAGACATGCTAACCAGCGATGGGGGAAGCGAAGATCTGGAACTCAATGAAGTTCTAGAAAAAGAAGGGGTAAATCTGCCAGACATGGAAAAGCACTGGAGAACACAAGGGCTGGAAAATATCCCGGAGGAAGAAATAAAGAAGATTAGCGACCTCTTCATAGCAAGACAACAAGCGGAGCTAGATAAGCAAAAGAAAAGATTAGGAATCATGAAAGGCATAGGTAACCAATCTAAAAGCCTTTTTCTTCATTCATTAGGACGGAAGCAAAACAAGAGAAGAGGCCGAAGGACAAATGGAGAGGTTCTTCATGATTTGGGTATCCTAATGATCAATTCAGGCAAAATGAAGGCTTTACACGCCTTCCCATCCTACCAATAACCTCATCATTATTAATGAAAATCATCTCCTGGAATACAAGAGGGCTCAACAGCCAAGTCAAACAAAGACTTCTCAAGAGGAAGTTACAACAGGAAAAGCCAAACATTATGCTCATTCAGGAAACAAAGTGTGCCACTAATCAGCTGGAGAACATCACCAAAAAGCTAGGAAAAACTATCAAATATATAGACATAGCCAGTCAAGGATGGGAAGGAGGCATTGCAACCCTCTGGGACTCCAGAGTAATCGAAATCACCTCTATGGAAGCTACCAGATCATACATTGCCACAGAATTTCAATTAACAGGTAATTCTGAAACCTACCTCTGTATAAATGTCTATGGGCCACAGCGCTTAGAAGATAAAATTTCTTTCCTGAACTCACTAATGAAGTTAAAGCTAAGATACCAACATTCAAAGATCATAATGGGAGGGGATTTCAACATGATTACCTCCCTCCTGGAAAAAAAAGGAGGCCTTAGGCGACTGAATAAAGACTCAGAACTCTTTGTTGACTTCATGGAATCCGCCCAACTGGTCGACATCCCCCCAAAAAATGGGCTCTACACTTGGAACAACCGAAGAGGAGGAGAAAATAGGATAGCCTCTCGCCTTGACTGTTTTTTGATCTCAGAAAACATCTTACTGGAAGGAACAACAGTTGACTCTGATATCCTCCCCAGTGGGGGATCAGACCACTAGCCCATCGCCCTGGAAGCTGCCGTTCTAGAGACCCCCAAAAACAGGCCTTTCAGATTTGAAAAATTCTGGCTAACTCACCCAAATTTTCCAGATCTGTTGAAAAAATGGTGGGAAGAGCCCAGGAATATAAGGGGGACCAAAATGTTTAAACTCCAGTCCAAACTAAAGCACATCAAACACAAAATCAAGGAATGGAATGCAACCGAGTTTGGTAATATTTTCCAGGAAAAGCACAATATAGAAGACCGACTAAGTCAAATTCATAAAGACTGGGCTTCGGGGATTAACAGGGAGGACTCAAATGAACAGGAAAAGATCCTAATGCAGAAATGGCAGCTCCGCTGCCAACAGGAAGAAATCCTTTGGAAGCAAAAATCTCACATCCAATGGTTGAAGGAGGGAGAGAAAAACACAAAGTTCTTCCATAGATCGACGATGGATTACAGGGGGGCTAATAAAATCCTTAAGCTTACCAATGCATCTGGAGAAGTTATTCAAAACCACAATGAGATCTCAACTTTTCTTACTAGTCACTTTAAGCAACTTGCCCAGGAATCTCAAGAAGATCGATCGGAAGCCAGAGAGGAAATAATACAGGCCATACCCCAAATCATTACTCCAGCACAAAATGCCTCTTTGTTAAGAAATATCTCAATGGAGGAGGTGGAGGAGGCTGTTAAAGACATGCCAAATGATAAAGCACCGGGACCAGATGGTTTTACTATAAACTTCTACAAATCTTGTTGGCAAACAGTCAAAACAGAGGTCTGGGAAGTAGTTGAAGATTCAAGACGATCTGGCTCAATTCTTAAAGCCCTAAACTCTACTTTCCTAGCCCTAATCCCCAAAGAAGAGGAAGCCCGAACTCCGGAAAAGTTTCACCCCATAGCTCTGTGCAACGTGATTTATAAAATCATCTCTAAGGTCATCGCTAACAAACTTAAACCAATCCTCCCTGACATCATCTCGGAGGAGCAATCAGGCTTCGTGGAAGGCAGACAAATTCTGGACAACATCCTCTTGGCTCAGGAGATGATACATACTTTGCAATCCAGAAAAATCCTTGGTATGATGATTCAGCTCGACCTTTCAAAAGCTTTCGACAAAGTGAATTGGAATTACCTGGAGGCCACCTTAAGTGCTTTTGGTTTCGACATTCGGTGGATCAAATGGATTCTCGCTCTTATCAAGTCAACAAATTTCTCTATTTTGGTTAATGGATCCCCCTCTGCCCCCTTCTCTCCTTCCCGTGGCATAAGGCAAGGAGACTTGCTGTCCCCCTTCCTTTTTGTGATCCTCATGGAAGGGCTTAGCAGATATATTCACAGAGCCAAAGCGGAAGGGAAAATTAATGGATTGTGCCCTCTCCCCTCCACCCCTACAACTACTCACCAGCAGTTTGCCGATGATACTATGCTGCATGGCTCTCCAACTGTCAAAGATGCCAAGGCTTTCAAATCCATCTTATCTCTATTCAGCATGGCATCAGGTATGGACATAAACTACTCCAAATCGACTATTTTTTTCTTTAATACTCATGTTTCAATTCAGAACCATCTTACCAGCATCCTAGGCTTTCAAAAAGGTTCTCTACCCTCGAAGTACCTGGGAGCCCCGCTCACCACCAAGCCATGGCAAAAGTTTCATTGGGAAAGGCTCATAGCAAACATGGAAAAAAGATGCAAACATTGGACACACAGGGCTCTTAATTTTGTGGGACGCCTAGTTTTAACTAAAGCCATTCTGCAGGCCATCCCTCAGTATATGCTTTCTATCCTCTCGGCGCCTAAAGCCATCCTGCAGAAAATCCGATCCATTCAAAGATCCTTTTTATGGAGTGGCAGCGCAGAGAAGAGGAAATGGGCTCTCGTGGCCTGGGATAAGGTCTGTAAATCGAAACTAGCTAGAGGTTTAAACCTAATTGACCCCGACATTAGCAACAAAACTGGTGGAGCGAAGCTGTGGTGGCGCTGGCTGAAGGAGACCAACCTCCCCTGGGCCAGACATTGGAAGGAGAAATACACTCCTAACTGCAGAGACCAGGACCTCATAAGACTTCAGGAATTGCCAGAAGGTTCCCCAATTTGGAATTTGGCAAAAAAGAACAGAAATCTAATTCAAGAACACAGTTTTTGGGAGATCCGTAATGGGAAATCTGCCTTCTTTTGGGAAGACTCCTGGCAACAGCACCCAAAGCTTGAAAACCAAGATCTTGAAGCGTACAAAATTAACTGTCAGAACAGGGGAAAGCACTCCGTTCATCAATACTGGAACCCCGATAGCCAGGACCGGGAATGGAGAGAATGGTCCCTCCCAGACGCAGAAAGCCCTAACGAAGAAAATAATAACCTTCAAAATCTGCTCCTAATCTTAAACAAACGAAAAATCAGAATAACCACAGATGAGGACAAGCTGAGATGGGGGTTGAAGGGCAATGGCAACTTCACCCTTAAAGAAGCCAGAAGGCAGATGGAATTCTCAAAGCAGGGGGAGGACACATCATGGTTCAACAAGGTTTGGGATCCCCTCTTTTGGCCAAAAATTCAAACTTTTCTATGGCTTCTCATGCGACGAAAGACCCTCACTTGGGAAAACCTGCAGAAAAAGGGCTTTGAAGGTCGTTCTTTTTGCCCTATGTGCAACCAAGCCGCAGAAACCATGAACCACTTATTCAATACCTGCGAGTGGGCAAACCACATTTGGCAAGAGATAGAAGCTATCATGCAGCAAAACAGTAGAGACTTGGACTCCATCCATAACACCATTAACAATTGGCCAAGCAATTATTCAGAAAATCCTCAAATCAACAATATATGGAAAGTTCTACCAGGTTTTATTACTTGGACATTGTGGAAAGAAAGAAACAGAAGGATTTTTCAAAGCGAACACAGGAATATTGAGCATTTGAGAATTACCTTATTTCAGAACATCCGCCAATTAATCCTGGTAAAAAGTAAAGCCGAACCAGCCAGCCAAATCTCACCGGAGGACCAGAGAATCCTAAATGCCTTCAACATTTGCACCGACCAAAGTCTCGTCCCCCAGGCCAAACAGCAGAACATCAACAATACACTAAAAGGATGGACTCGGCCCCCTGAAGGTTTTCTGAAGTTAAATTTTGACAGGGCCTCGAAAGGTAACCCGGGCCCAGCTGGTATAGGAGGTATCATCCGAAACCAGTTAGGCGAAATTCTCCATATATACAGCAAAGCGCTGGGTGAGGGTACCAATAACGAAATGGAATTCGCAACAATGGAAAAGGGGTTAAAAATCCTCCATAGAAACCAAACAGAAAACACAGTAATTGAGGGTGACTCTGAGATTGCCATAGCAGTGGCAAAGAAAATATATGGGGGCACTCCAATAAGCAAAGTAACTAAGCACTGGCGCCTGTCCATGGTCACAGACAGTATCGGGAAACTGCTTGGAGGAATGAAAGGCCTCATCTTCCAAGCGGTAAGGAGAAAGGCAAACTCGGTCACCGACCACTTGGCTAACCACGGGATCGAACACCCAGCTGAAATGGTGGACAACTATTGGCAGATGGTGGAAAATCATCATTTAAAAGATCGATGCTCTCAACTCGCTCGATTAGATTTAGCGGCTGCGGAAAGGGCAGGTGGGCAATCCGATTAACAAGTTTTCATAAGTATATGGATAGCCCAACGGGACTGGTGCCATCAACTCCTAACAACTACCGCAGGACAAGTCGGTTGAGGGCATTAATGAGCATAGTAGGTTACAGGGATTTGTACAGGTTCATGATCCAGGATGGCATAGGCCGCCATAGAAGCACTGGACGGAGGGACACGTGGCACGCTCAAGGCCGAGCAGGAGGTGGCGAAGGCAATCATTCCCAATCAATGAAAAGCCCCTACAATTTTTCGCACAACTACATTTATGGTGATCGGACAGGCAATGAACACGCCGCGATCCACTCCCCTGCCCGAAACCTCCTCGCCAATTTCTATATAATTTCTCCTGCACTCTCTTGGAGCATCATGTTTTATGCGCTTAAGAAGCAGAGACTTCATCTCTGCATTAGTGTTCAAGAGAGTATCAGTCACGAAAGGTTTCTCATGGCGGGCGAGAGCAGCCGAAACCAGTCGGCAAACAGAGATTTGCAGACGGCCCGAGATTTGTTCGAGCGACGAACATCTCAGAGGAATAAGCGGAAAATCATAGATTTGGAGGCCTCTGCGCAGGAAGAGGAAGCCAAGCTCTCTGATCATCAACTCAGCCAAGAAGTCGACTGGTTGCATGACCCTGGAAAGCCTAGCACTAGAGCAACCCAATTCGTTCGTACTCAGGCAGAATCATGGTGCATGAAGACCATCTTGGCAAAGGCAATGGACGTTCAGGGGGAACAGGCGGACTAGCTTCGCACGCTCCAGCAGTTTGCAGCCACGATGATGAAGGACCACATGGAAGTGGTCGAGAGAAGCGAGTTTAAACTCTGCGCAATGCATCAGGAGATGGATTCAATTAGCAAAAATCTCTCTGTTCTGATCAAACTCCTCCGGAAAGTTATTGAGCAGGACAGCAAGCCCGCTGATCCGCAGAAGGGAGGTCCGTCGTGCGTTCACCAGGCTAAGGCTTCCAGGCACAGTGAGGCGCATGTAGCCCCTGACCCCCCCAACAACTCTGATTAGTCTTAAATGTCCCTTTGTTGGACTTTGTTATATTTTTCTGTTACTGTTTTTCCAGCTCTGTGATAGCCAGTTTTTTTGGCCCAAGTCACCCTGCGTGGTGTACTCCTCGGCAGCACTAGGTTCTATATGTCTACTATAGTTCTCTCTTCCTGTTTCACTCTGTTGCTATAGAGTAAGGCCTGCTATGCAGCCAGTAATCTGCTTCGGCAAAAGTTTTGTACTATATGTTACACTTGTTAATACAAAAGCTTATTTACACAAAAAAAAAAAAGGACCATAGTGACTCACTTAACCCTCTTAGATCAATTATAGGGCTTCACCAAAGGTCCTCATGGGGAATTTCTTAGTCCAAGAGGTTGAATCCACTATCTTGGATATTTCTCAACTATATTTTTCATAGCAAGTGCCACATGGGTCTACAGTGCAGTGTCCATGTGGTTAACATCTCTCTAAAAAGTCTCATAGTGACCCAAATTTCTTAAACCTCCCATTGAATATTCAGGGTTCGACACAAACAATATAGTGACCTCAAACACATTAATACATATAATAGCACCCCAATTTCTAAGAACATGGCTAAATAACAACACCGATATTGCTCCATGTTCTTCATGACTTACGTATAGGGGATTCTCTCTCTCCAAGTACATTCTTCTTTCAAAACAATTCCTCTCGGCTACTTCTCTTCATGTTTTTCCTCTGGTACCTTTTTCTTCCTTGCATCTCTTAATGTACCTCAGAGGCTGCAGACCTACCTTTTCCATCTTGACATGGAAAAATACAACTATTGGCTCTCCCTTCCCCGTACAGGCACATTACTTAAAAAAATTTAGGTGGGGGCTCAATTGGTAATACCACCTCCTCCATCCTCAAGGATGACAATGTCCTCATCCTTTCTCCACTTCTATGTTGTTGCTCAAACATGCATCTATGGGTTCCTCCTTTTAGGCCAACATTTCATTTTTCTTTATTATTCACAAGAAAAATATTTTATACTTAATTTGTTTATAATATTTGTTCTAGTTAGTTATGGCTTCCATCTTGGATTTCACAGTTATGATTACACATAGAAATATAGGGGTAAAAGGGTGAAACGGTTAAACTATCATTGTTTATTTTTATATGATCCAATATTTGTGTTATAATTGTTGATAAAGCATTAACAAGGGAGTAGTGGCCTCAAAGTTTTGTAAAGGAGAAGCATGATAGAGGCTAGCAAAGGCACAAGCTTCCCCCATTGAGGTTTACATGGAAGAAGCCTCACATTACATCAAGAGATCCGAGAGATATTTGTATCCCGATATTATCATAAAGAGAGAGACATAACTTGATATTTCCATCAAGAGGATGAGTATCTAATGAATAAGGGAACAAGAACAAGAACAAAATTTATTTTTCATATATACTAAACATATAAAGCTTCCATTATTTTTCTTTGAACAAGAGCCACCATGAGGAGAGTTTCCCTTTATTCCAAAGCCAAGCATAGGCTACACTATGGAGTTATGCCTCCATCGCAATTCTATGTTCCTTAGTGGATCCACAAATGTAAGCGATATCTTCTCAAACTGGGGTTTTTAAACTTATGTTAGGGTTTCATTGAGATGAAATCAAGGAGAAGTACCATAATCCATAGCAAGGGGGAGTTGTTATAGAAAGGATTCCACTGGAAATATGAACACATAGGGTCCCATACTAAATGCTACAAATTAATCAATGTAGAAAATTATGATGAAGACATTTTTGTAGATTTTGGACTATTTCTATTAAATAGTCACAATATATGAAGAACCTGAAGTTGTAGACTTAATAGAACTGAGAAATTCCTAAAGAAATGCTTCAATAGAGAGAAAAAAAAGGATTCAAAAGCACTTTGTAATTCACACAATGGAGTTGAAGACTCCATATTCCTTAATATTGTTGTAGCGACTAGTTCTCATCAAGCATGGGATATTTTAAAGAAAGCATACAAAGTCACAGGTAAGGTCAAAATTCCAAAGCTTCAAATCCTTATGAAGAATTTCAAAACTTCCCTTCGATCAATTTTTGGCGCACGTCATGGGCGTAGTAAATAAGTTTATAACTCATGGAGAGGATGCCATCAATAAAAACCTGATTCAAAAAATTCTTAGAAGTCTCCCACCTTGATTTGAAATTCTGGTGAAAACCATAGAAGACAGTAAAGATATGGCCCAATTTTCAATTGAAGAATTGAAAAGATCAATGTTAAAACATGAGTAAAAAATTAAAGGTATAAATGAATCACTAGAAAATGAATTTCAAAATCAAGCCATAATTAGTTGAAGAAGAGAAAAAGGTAGTGGAAGCAAAAGAAGTAGAGGAAGAGGATATATAGAAACAAGAATAATGCACCATGTAAACCTAAAAATCTATAGGATTAGCCTCAAAATCAAAGAGGAAAAGGTAGAAACATCTGAGGAAGAGAAAGGATGGACAATACAAATATATAATTCTATTACTTAAATAAGTATGATAATTTTGAAAGTGAATGTACAAAGAAATAATAAAAAATGAACAAAGGAAGCATAAATATTTCAAGCACTGATGAATTTATAACATCTTCCATATTTCTTTCTTATTTATTAGCACAAGAAAACAACAATGGATATATATGATTCAAATAATAGAAGGAATGAAATGATATGTAGGAAAATAAAGGGAAAGCACAAAGAGAAATATAAAAATTATTACAATAATTTGGTGAAAAAACAACTTATATTAATAAATGAAATACCAAATATTGTAGAACACATACTAGCTAGAATGGTGGTAGTAGCTATCTCTAAATAGAAAGAGATGGAAATTATGTAAATTCATAAAAGTTATCACAAGAGGCTGAGTGAATGGACTTTTAATATAAATAAATAAGCATAGAGGTGAAAACACTAATCCAAGAGGATGAAACACAAAAACTTTTGCAGACACCAATGGGGTTAGTTATTACATCAACCTCCTTGGTTCGTAACTTTTAGATGTGATCTATATTCCATGCTCTCAGTAGCTCATTAGAAATTTCTCGCTAATAATTACACATTCCAACCAGGACCTAGGAGAGAGCCTATGACTATCGCCCTGGTCCCTGCCACATCATAAAAACATTACATAGGGCCTCAAAATGGCCCGAAAACTTGAGGAAGTGAAAAAATTGTAGTGAAACCGCAAAGATGGAAAACTATGATTTAAGACCATGGAGTAGGTGGATGGACATAAATATCCATCTTGATTAATTTGTAATTTTCGAATATTCACTATACATTCTACCAGTTGCAAGATTCAGTGCAACCAGTGGGCATGTCAGTGTAGTCTATGCCAGAAATGTACTATAAATAGGTGCTAGAAGGAGGATTTTAAGTAACCCACTCAAGACATTTCAGATCTTATCAAAGAAATGAAGAAGAGAAGGGTTTCTGGGGTTCATAACTAAAAAACCAAATGTGAAGATGAGGTGACCCGGAGAGACTTTCTTGGAAGGATTTTTAAGACATTTTTGAAGGGTTTATGGATTATTTTGGAAGAATTCTTTGCACATATTTTGAAGGTCTTTGGTCCTGGTTAGAAGTTTGGTTGGAGAATTGTTCTCCAGGGATGATTTTTTCACATTTGAAGAATAAATTGCAAATATGTGTAGAGGTTCAAATTCCTATGTGGAAGGATAAATTTTAAGATTTTCTTAAGAGCAGCGAGTTGTCCATGTTGAGACCAAATTTCACGACCAATGTTTTGGTACAAATAACGTCGAACTCAGGCATATTTTGAAGGCTAAATATTTCTCTATTTGAAAGAAAAATTTAGGTATATTTTTAAGGCCTAACAATTTCCTGTATTGAGGAGGCAAAGTTGTAGAGGGTGATTTCTATTGATAAGGAGGTCAAGTTCAAGGATCCTTTATTGGGGGGATTTTTTGTTTCAAAAAAGGCCATGCTCAAGAAGTTGAGTCCATGGGTGAATGAAAAAGGAACAATTTTAAAAAGGTCAAACTTTATTTTACTAATATTGACTCCGATACAAGATTTTGTGTCGATAAATCAGGCAGTTAGTGTCTCCTTTCAGTGCGTGCTGATAAATCAATGATTTGGTGCTTCCTTTAAGTTGGTGCTAATAAGCCAAGGAGCTGGTGCATTAGAGAAATTTTGAGGTAAAAAGTGAATCTAGAAACAAAAAATATACAAAAAAAATAAACTTTATAATAACCAATATGATTCAATATGATGATGTCAAACATAGGGAATGATTCACCATTTTTGGATTAATAAGGTAAAAATATATAAAATATAAAACTACTTTTTCAACTTGTATTTTCAACATGTCTGACTACGATTTTACTCAAATTTTGAGTAGGAGCACTCATTGGATGCATAATTTAATTTTTCATCCAAGGAATACCCATGACATATACTTTGGATGGACCCCACTACACAAAAATTCTGAAATACATGAAAAACGTCATTGCAATCACATTTTTTCAGGTATTTCACATTTTCCCTATAGTAGCATCCATTGAACGTATGAAACATGGGTACTCCTTGGATGAAAAATTAAATTATGCATCCATCGAGTGCTCTTGCTCGAAATTTGAGTAAAAGTGTAAGGAGATAAGTTCAAAATATGAGTTGAAAAAGTAGTTTTTTCCTATTTCCTTCCAAAATATGATGAAGTAACCCAATCTTATTTTATTATTTGCACTATTATTTTATAATATTCCTTAGGAGGCCCATTTTAGACCTCAAAATTTCTCTAATGCTTCCTTTTAGTTGGTGTCGATAAACCATGAAGTTGGTGCTGATAAACCAAGCAGTTGTGTTTCCTTTCCATTATTGTTGATAAATTTGAATGTTCTCTTTATGTATACTAAGAAAAATATTTTCATCTTTTTCACACAAAAATATTTGTGTTCTGTATATTTTTGTGCTTTTATTTATACCTATAGATGGATTTACATGTTTTTAAAGTTAAAAATTATTAATATTTATTCACCCCCTCTCAAAATTGATGAATATTCCAACAATACTACACAAAATCCTTTGTGGTTCAATGGAAAGCTAGTTAATAGGAGGATGTTTTTACTTTCTAATCCTTATTAGTGATTTTAGTAGAATGACTTGGGTTTTCTTCTTAAAAAAAATTATTGTACATTTGAAAAGTTCAATCAATTCAAACCCATTGCAGAGGACCAAAGTGGCAAGAAATTTAAATTATTAAGATCAGATGAAGGAGGTGAATATGATTAAATAGAATTTGCACCACATTACACAAATAAAGTTATCAAAACACAATTTACAAAAAGGTACACTCCACAACAAAATGAGGTATTAGAAAGGAAAAATTATACCGTTATGAATATGTTAAGAAGCATGTTGAAGGAAAATAATTTGCAAAATGACGATTAGGCAGAAGAAGTAGCATGTTCAGTTTATGTTTGGAACAATTTTCTAACCAAAAGCATCAAATAAAGAGTTCCCTTAGAAGCTTGTAATGGAATGAGGACAAGTGTATCACACGTAAGAATATTTACTTGTGTAACCTATGCACATGTTCATAATGAAGGGAGAAGGAAAATGGATGAAAAAGGTGAAAAATGCATATTTGTTGGTTATAATGAAGAATCCAAGACTTATAAAATTTTACAACCATGTCACCAAGAAAGAAATTATTATATGAGATGCAAAATTCTTTGAACATCAAGCATGTAATGATCAATATAATAGAGAAAATACCAATCAAGTTCCACTATATGCATTGGATCCAAGTGAAGAAAAACATGAGGAACAAGTAAGACAAGGATTGGCATGACTACAAGTTCTAGTTGAAAGGGAAAACCAAGGAGGATAAAATGAAAAAAAAACTTCCTGGGGCAATGAATTTGATCCATCCATTCAGTAGAAAACAAAAATTTTTGAGTAAAATTTATTAACGAATGGATAATGAATAAGTAAATTCTCCTTTGTTGTGTTTCCAGCTAACACATTTTGAAGTAGTTAAAATCAAATAATGGGTTGCACCTATGAATGAAAAAAATGCAGCAATAAAGAAGAATGTTACAAGGAGTCTTATAGATCTACCAAAATGAAACACAAGCATTGGAATTAAATGGGTATGTAAGATGAAGTTCAATTAAATAGGGAAAATTGAAAACTATAAAGGCAAATTGATAGGAAAAGGATTTACTCGAAACCCCAGAGTAGATTATCAGAAAACCTTCGTCCGAGTAGCAAGGTTGGATAGTGTCATAACAATGTTACAAATAGTAGAAAAACATAATTGTCAATTTTTGAAATGGATACCAAATCAACAATTTTAAATGGGATCTTGAAGGAAGAAGTTTATGTATTTCAACTTTCACGATATGAAATCAAGGGTTGAGGGCTGAAAGTTTACAAGTTAAGAAAGACTTTGTATCATTTAAAACAAGGCTCTAGAGTATGGTACAACATAACTTATTTTTATATACTCAATAAATGATTCACACACAACATTAATGAACCCACTATTTATACAAAATCATATATGAAAGGTAATATTTTTATTGTTTGCATTTATGTTGATGATATGGTTTACATAGGAAATTTGTAGCTTGAAGATTTTTAAATAGCTATGGAGAAGAAATTTGAGATGGCCAATCTTAGTCACATGAAATATTTTCTTCGTATAGAAGTCAAACAATTTGAAAACGAAATTTTCATTTGTCAAAGAAAGTATGTAAGATACATTTCCACAAGGTTTAGGATGAGTGAATGCAAGCCAATAAACACAAGAATTCTCCCAG
Organism: Pinus tabuliformis; assembly: GCA_031772625.1. Taxonomy (NCBI): domain Eukaryota; kingdom Viridiplantae; phylum Streptophyta; class Pinopsida; order Pinales; family Pinaceae; genus Pinus; species Pinus tabuliformis. The sequence goes on from CM062820.1 coordinate 182,583,720, forward strand.
GAACCAAGCTAAGAAAAGATGAAAATAGGCCAATAGTCCATTCCTCTTTGTACAAGCAGCTAGTAGGTAGCCTAATGTATCTTATAGTGACAAGGTATGACATATTGTATTCAATCAATTTTATATCAAATTTGATGGATTCACCAAAAGAAGCCACTAGAATGTAGGAAAAAATATATTAAGGTATATTGTTGGAACAATAGAGTGTAGAATGTTTTATATTGATTACAAAGAAAACAATTTTATTGGTTCCACCAAAGAATTAATGACACAAATAGTACATCAAGATATGCATTTCACCAAGGCACGAGATTGATTTCATGGACATCCAAGAAGCAAACCATTATCTATATCATCAATATAATAAGAGCATGTAACAATTATGGAATTAACATGCCGAAAAATTTCGTTAAAAATATTGGTAGGTGATCTTGACCCTAAAGAGAAGAAGGAGCCAACTCCTAATTTCTATGGTAATAATATAGCTATTACACTTTCCAATAATTATGTGTTTCACAAAGAAAGTAAACACATTGACACACATTTTCACTCCATCTAAGAACCCGTCAACAATGGTGAAGTTAATCTTCAGTTTTGTAATTCAAAAAAATAGTTGGTGAATATCTTTGAAAAGTCATTGTCAAAGCAATTTTGGAATTTCAAAGACAGCACTTAGAAATTTTTTGTGCACAAAATTGTAATGAAGATGAAGTCAAAATTATGGGGGAGTGTTGAATGTAATTTTTGACTACATTCTATTAGTTAGTTTAATTAGAAAAATGTTTTGTTGTGTAGTGCATTCGATGCACAAGTAGTAGTTTGCAATGATGAGGTAGAAAAAGTGTTAGATTGTGTCCAACAAGTAGTTTTATATGCTCTCTATGTAACAGTTTTTTGGTATGGTGTAGCAAGGTAGTATTTTAATGTAGGAATAGATCTAAATCTCCATTGTTTTTCCAATCTACATAACTAAGTTCTTTACCATGTTTTGTTACTCTTCCGCTTTGATTTTGACAAAAACCCAAAACACTTAATTTAATGAAAATAATAATATGTTTAATATAAAAACCTGGTTACAACCCATTGGAAGATTAGATGCTCTATGGATATTTACATTTTCTTCAATCAATTTCTTCATTGCAGGATCACTGAAGCTTTCCAAAAGTGAAATGTTTTACAATTGTTTCACAGTCATGCTTCTCAAGAGAAGACTGTGTTTAAGGATGAGGTATTTCCATTAAATTCGATTGTGTTAGAATCACAAAACTCCAGGAGAATTGGTGGTGTCCAAATAAACTTTTGTTGGGATCTCACTAACAACAAGGAAAATGCTTCGTGAAACCTTTTTACCTTTAAATAGGCTATGTTAAAGATGAATACCATAGGAAAAACCATGGGTTTTCATAAATTTAGAGCTTGAAAACTACTGGTAACTTGATCGAGTCAGGTTGACGCAAACCACTGTAATAATCCTCCCTTTAAATATGACTCTGGGAGATTAACATTTTCCTAATCCCTTGTCAACCATCTCACCTAAGATCTCAAATTCCTCTCCTCAAGCTAAGATACTACTACACGTGTCACACTGGCACATATCCAAGTGGTTCATTCAAAACTTTAATGAATCCATGTGCCTCTGAAATACATGTATGCATGATCAAAATCTCAAGGCCTTATAATAATTATGTTCTCCCACTCAACATGTATGCCTAAACAACACATCTTACAACTTTGTGGGGTGATACACTTGCCTTGGATTGAAACCCTTAGGGTGCTCATGCACCACTTGTGTTATCACATTGTTGGAGCTCTCGTCACACATTGTCTCCTTCACTATCCTCAAACCATTAAGTCCATGTTCTTTATCTCGTTCATACGACCACTCTCTCATTACATCTATAGCTTTGTTGATCCATACCTTCATTTGACGTTCTAATATTAATTGAAATCTCTCATTAGCACAAATCATGTCCATTTAGTGGACATCATTCTCTTTTACTACGACCCTCATAGCCTTTCACAGCACATGCACACTGTCTTCTTTGTAACTCTTCCATGATCTCCAAAACTAGTTTTTCCCACTATTAGACCACTCCAACAAAGTACAACATGTTTCCTTGCTCTTGTAGTTGCCATCTACATAGCAGTTATACTCCTTACATACTATGCCTCCATTCCAAAATCATTTACTGAAATAATTTGTTGTTTTCATCTCATTACTCTAACACTTGTTCTTAGGATAAGAAAACACAAAGAGAAATGGTGGTCCACTAGTTGCTAGCATCTTAAAACATAAAGAGAAGTGGTGGTCTCTAAGGACAACATTCTCACCTTGTTGTGGAAAAACACAAAGAGAAGTAGTGGTGTCTAAAGGAACCATTGTTGGAACCTTAATTGTCACCAAGACCAATTAACTTATAGCATTTATATCTTTTAAATAGGATACTATTGGAAAATCCATGTGTTTTCATAAACCTAGAGCTCAAAAACCATTGATAACTTAAGTAGTTAACTTTACACAAACCACTCTAATTGACTAATTAACCCTGAAACCTTAGTTCACATCTTCATCCACTTTACAACTAAAAACCCCAGTTGATGACAATTCCTAATTCTCAGTATGCAATGCCTAATTCCAAGTATGAAAGCATATTTTCCAAAATGACCATTTTGGTTCGGATCTAGGTGGGGAATTCTGAGAAAGCTGCAAGTCTTCTCGATTGAGATAATTTGATATGAATTACAACGTGTCATACTTTGTTCTAATTATCCATCAATTGGTTGATAACCCTACACCACACTTTTTCATTGATGCATATTATTTTTTTTTGTATTGGCTGTCGTTTTGATTTAAAACTTGTAAACACGGTCACCAATCATATTTGATATTCCATTTATTTGGTGTATATTTCATTTTCTAGCTATGATTTCGCCACGATTCTTTTATTATTTTATTGCGTATCAAATATTTAAGTGAAAGGAAAAAAAATCTATTTTACTTGAATACTATGGCAAATTGCAATATAGAAAAAAAAAAACCAAAAGATCAAAACGTAGATAAATTCGTTGCGCTCAGTTGAAAATAATGGAGAAAGTGTGTTTCACGGTTGTGTGTGTGTCTTAGTTTAGACATATTTCCTATTTTCTAGGAGATAACTTTGATCTCCCTAAATTGAATGCAAATTTATATGTTTATGATTTGATGATCAATGGAATAGAGCGGTACTACTTGGGTAGTCTCTAGGTGTAGCTTGCTCACCTATGAGCTGCTAGTTTCAGTTCACGAGTTTCATTCTAATGTGTCTTTCCATTTTTTAACATGGTATTGGAGCACAAAGAAGGAGCTCTTTGTGTGTTGGGTCTATTTTAAGTTGAGCCTTTGTGGCTCAGATTGGAGACCGAGTAAGTCTCCTTTGCTAGTGAGTGCAGGTGAAGTTGTTGTTGGAGGCGACAGAGGATTACTCAAGGAGAGATATGCTAGTACAATTATTTTTGTGTGATAGAGCATTGATCCTTCTGGATAAACCTAATCAGCATGACCTCAACAAAGAGAGGTCATGTTGATCAGCGCTAGAGGTGCACAGGGAAAGAGTGTTGATCAATGTTGATGGTTAGTACTACCCCCGCGCTAATGCTGAAAAATTATACAAAATTTGTTCAGCACGACCTACACCAAGGTGAAATGGTGTTGATTTTTTTTTCATGTTAGAGGTGGCTCGAGACCAGATGTAGTTGTGTTAGTGGTCCTATTTAGTGTTTTTTTTCTTATATTGAAGGTCACCTATATGGAGTTCGATCTGTAGCACTCGGATCTAGAGATTTTGGAGGATCTGGAGTTTGATCCGTAAATCGACGGTTGGAGGATATGGAGTTTGATCTGTAGATCGACTGTTGGAGGATCTACAATTACATCTATAGATCTATTGGTGGGGGATTTGGTGTTGGATCTGTAGATAAGTTGATGGATTACTAGACATATAGATCTGTCGAGTGGATATATTACTACACTGGTGGATCTGTTGATCAGACAAGCTACGGATGGTGCTCGTGAATTAAAATCAGGGCACTGTTGAAATTGTTTCATCACAATGAATAATCACATTGCAGAGACATACCTTAGTGAGAGAAATAAGCTTGATGGGCCAAATTATGGCAACTGGAAGTTCAAGTTGCAGACATTGCTTGAGGGTTCTAGTTCGTGGACAATTTTAAACGAAGATGAAGCAAAGTCGACTGGAGTCAGTGGTGCCACATCTGCATCAATTCAAGATTGGGAAAAGAGGGAAAATAAATTGAAGGTGTTGTTCAATATGTCGGTAAAAGACAACATAATCCATGATATTCGAGAATGCAAAACGACCCATGATATTTTGGTAACACTAACAGATTTTTATGAAACAAAAAATACAAATCCTGTGTTGTTTATGAAGAGTAAGACTTTCTCCATTAGAATGGAGGAGAATCAATTTGTTGGCGCATTCATCTCACGAATTAAATAATCAAGAGACAAATTGCGTGACATAGGGGATAAAGTGTCCAACAATGATATCGTCACGATTACCTTAAATGACATGATAGAGGATTATCAAATGTTCATTACAGGGCTTGCAACAAGGGAGAAATCTCCCATATTTGAAGAGTTGATAGGGTTTTTGAAGCAAGAAGAAGAGAGGAATAAGAATCAAATGCCTAAAAATGTAGATCTGGCATTAGTGGAGAATAAAAATTTCTTCAAAGGGAAATCAGGAGGAGGACATAAAAGAAGTGGTCCATCTTAGAAAAATCCATTTCAAGGTATGTCATCCACTAAAAATGATTCAGGAATTAAGTATTTTTTCTTGGCAGAACTGGTCATATTGTTAGAGACTGTTATAAAAATAAGAATGATGAAAATAGGCATAGACACAAGAGGCATACAGGGCATTTTGTTGGCAAAGATCTGAACCATGATCTTAAATTATTTATGTATGATGCTACTCTTTTTGCTGAGACCAATGAGACTGGAACTCGGTTTCTAGATTCTGAGGGATCCACTGATATGACATGTAAGAAACACTGGTATGAAAATTTCAAGGAGACCAACAATGGTGCAAACATCTATGTGGGAGATGTCAGAGTAAATGAAATGAAACGGTATGGAGATATTCTTGTAATACTACCTAATGGTATTATCAGGCACGTCTAGAACTTCATGTATGTGCCTGGTATTAAAAAAAATGATCTTTGTCTCCATGATTATAGATCAAAATTTAAAGGTATAAATTTTCAAAACTTACTGTGTTGTAAAGGATTTGCTAGATCATCAAAAGATGGTTGCATCAGGAGTATGAGTTGGAGGCCTATACAAGTTGAATGTTACAAGCATGCCACACCAAGCTTTACTTTCAATGACTATGACAAAAGAGAAGCTTTGGCATCAAAGGTTTGGTCACATCAACCTTCATGATTTATTATTGCTATAGAAACAAGGTATGGTCGATGGACGTCCTATTTTATGAAATGAGCATATTGATTGTGAAGGTTGTGCACTTGGAAAAATGCATAGTGATGAATTTTTTTATAGCTTAATTTGGGGAAATAAAGATATACCTGAATGCACATAACGATATTTGTGGACTTATAAAACAATGGTCCTTAGGTGGAGCTTACTATTTCTTGGTATTTATTGATGCCTGCACAAGTTAGACCTGGGTATACTTTATTCGAAGGAAAAGTGATGCTTTCGAGTACTTTAAAGAATTTAGAAATATGGTTGAAAAGTAGAGAGAGAAAGTGATTAAAATTCTTCGTGCAGATCAAGGGGAAGAATACTACAGAGATCACGGAATACTACAACAGCGTACAATACCCCACACTCCATAATAGAATGGGGTTGCAGAAAGAAAGAACAAAACTCTGGTGGAGTGTGCATGTAGCATGGTGAAAGGTGGGAACCTATCCAAGGGCTTTTGGAAGTCCAACTAGGTGTCTTGATCTCAAGACTCCATTGTAGGATTTGTATGCTTTTAAACCTACAATCCATCATTTGAGAGTATTTGGTTCTAGATGTTTTCACACATTGCTAAGTAATATAGGAAAAAATTCGACGCTGAAGCTATAAAATGTATATTTGTATGGTATTGTTCTAGTTTCAAAGCATATAAGATGTTTAATCTATATACTCATAAGGTATTTGCGAGTAGAGATGTTATCTTCCATGAACAGGTTGATGAAGGGATTAAGGACAAAATTTATGAGGAGTGGAACATGCATTTACTGATTGATGACCACAATGATGAATCCAAAGACAATCTTTACAATAGCAGCATCAAAAAGAGCAATCTAGTGAAGTGGATATATTCTGCATCTGAAGTCCATTCAAAGGAGAGCAAGAAATCACACAGGACATAATTGATGCAAGTCCACTACCAAGGAGATAAGGATGACAGAATCACTTACGTGCAAGGTGCAAAGATTATGCTCTTATGACTGGTATTTTAAATGTTGTTGAGCCCATGAATTATAATGAAGAAAATCGGTATGATGAATGGACTTTAGCTATGAAAGAAGAGTATGAGTCAATAATTAAAAATAAAACCTGGGAATTAGCTGAACTGCGAAAAATAAAAGAGCCTTATCTTGTAAACGGCTATATAAACGTAAATTCAAGGCATATGGTAGTGTAGACAAGTATAAAGCTAGGTTTAAAATCCTATGGTATTCACCTACTAATAAGGTCAATAAAACAATGATCATCAAACGGTGAGAGAAAGCAATTTGTATGTTGCATCGAGTTGAGCGTAGTTATAAATTGCGTGCATTGAAGGAGGGAGGAAGGATCTACAACCAACAACTCTTTTGTTATACCACCATCATTGTTGTTCCCAACTTACTCTTTCAATTACTACGCTGCGCTGCGTTACTAATGCAAAGTAACTACACTGCGGACACTCTTACAGGGATAAGTCGATCTCTTCATTTTTTGATGGTTCATTATGCAAATTCTCGTTTTCATTTTTTTTGCGCTTGTTCTTTGATGTGGTAATATGCTTCAGCCTATACGTATTATTTGAAGTGTATAAATTGACGTAATATTTTTTTTCATACTCTCATGTAATCATATTTGTATCATTTGAATAATAAGTTTCTAATTTAAGCATAGAAAATATTTAGAAAAGTATTATTCATCGCTTTCAACGGCATAGTTAATTTTGTTTATAATTTTACCTGTAATTTCTTAGTATTAATCTAATGATGTCACCTTTAAGAGAACTCTACATTAATTTATTTATATTGAATTGTAGTTTAAAACAGTTAGAAATTTTGATTAAGTCATTAATATAATAACCTAATATGTTATTAGAAATTATCATTACACTAATATAGTTTCATTTGTAAAAATTATCCATAATAAGGCATATTCTACAAAATGATTATTTGTGGTTAGTCAAATTGAAAGATGACGGCTACTATTTTTCAGCAATTATAAAATTTATTAGATGGTCAATGTTTTAATACTTAGATAAAAATGATCTTGAGATTTGGTTTTAACATTGTGTTTTTCTTTTCAAATTTTTTTTCTTCTAAAATGATATTTAATAGTTAGGAAAATTATATAGTTTTTTACATTATTTAAATTATCAATTTTATGAGTAAGTATTATTTTGTTAAAGATATATTTATAATAAATTGCTATTAAGTATTTTGGTTACGTATAAATGTAATTATATAAATTAAATAACTAGTAAATATTAATTTGTGTCAAAATATTTATCACATAATATATTTTAAATTATCAAAATTTAAAAAAATCAGAAAAAATAATATTATTAATATCAATATAGTTAATATTATTAATGATATTTATTGGAAAACAATATATTAGTTAAAGAAATATACAATTCAAAAATATTCAATCAAATTATTAACTAGGAAGATTCACCCCTTTACCACGAAAGTTTTAGTGTCTAAATAGGTTTTGTAATAATATCATGGGACAATATTATGCCTTGGCAAACAAAAATTGACATTTACATTTTTTTTATTTAATCAATTTAATTACAAGGAAATGCCTACTATTAAAAATAAATCTCAACCCTAAACCATTGATCATTGATATATAGTTACCTCTAAAAATATTTTAAAATATTCCATAAAACTTAAACCCTTCCATACCTCTAATAATTACTAATACTAAAATTAAAATGATAAAATCCTTATTCCTAAATAAAAACGTTTACCATAATTACTTAAGCGAAAATGTTTCTCTTAACTAAAAACTCAATACTTAATATTATATTTTTTCCTAAAAGTTTTTTTTTTTTTTTTTAAACTAAAAATGCTATCCTTAAATCCTTTCACCTGTATATTTAACATCCAGTTCAAATCCCACCTTGAGAGCAATCCTCCTTACCTGTAATAATAAATTATGGCATTCCTTCAAAGAGATAGACCATTGGAAATTGTCATTTTTCCTTTTAACACATTATGCTAATATTCTTAGTTTTTTTATTGTTGTTTTTTTTCAACTTTATATATATTTATATTGTTCTTTTCAGGTTTATTTAAATATGTATGGTTTTTATTATTTTTTAATTAAATGAATTAATTAAAAAATTGTTACAAGAAAAAGTGTTATATGAAATGAATTATGATTTTTTAGGCATGTAGTACTCATAAGACAGAGTAATGACCCATGATATTATAACAAAAGTTATTTACAAATTAACAATCTCCATAATAAAGTAGAGATAAATATATTTAATTAGTTTTTAATATCTAAATTAAAACTAAATTTGTTATTTTTTAATGTTTTTGAAAAATAATAATAATACTAATAATAATGATAATTTAATTTTAAGATTATGACTAAATTAGATAATAAATTGATATATGACATTTTTTTATTTAAATTAGTATATGAGATTTTTTCATTTAAAATTTATAAAGGTATATATATCTAAATCTTCTTTGAATTTAAACCTATAACATTTTACCAAAAATCCAAATACTCTTAAACCACCCCCCTCCCCCCCCCGCCCCACACACACACACACACACATATATATATATATATTAAATTTCTCTCCATTATATTTATACTTTATTAATATGAAATTGATATTTATAAATTCTTCATTCCACATACAAAACAAATATATGTAAAATAAACAATTCAATAATGTGAATTTTTTCCAAACTATAAATGCATATCATATACTTTGTAGGTACTCCTTCAAATCAAGAGTGAGGAGTGTTTACTTATTGTTTCAAATTAAAAATGGGGAAAATATTTACTCAACCATTATTAAATAAAAGTAAAGCATAATAACAAAATTAATAACAATGTTAACATTCAAGTGATAGAAAAATTATCACATCAATTAAATAACTAGTTTTCATTTAAACTAAATATTTTCATTAAAAAAGATAAATTATTCTTATTTTATTTTTAAATATAATTAATTTTTAGGTTATTTATAATAAGTTTCTAATTAATCAAATTCACTTTTAATTATCATTATTTTAAAAACAATTACACCAAAGGTGTACCTTTTTGAAATTGGTCACGATAAGCATTGTCTACCTTTTTCATGTCCATTTTACATTTGTCCGTCTGGTTGTCTTTTTTATCCTTTTTTTATATTAATTAATTAAAAAAGTGTTATATGAATAAGTGTCATATAAAATGAGTTACGGTTTTTTGGGCATATATTATTGATAAACCACAATAATGCCCCATGATATTATAACAAAGGATTACTAAGAAATAAGAAATAAATATGCATCACTATAATATGACATTGACAATAAAATATAAATAACCCGGCTTATGCAACATATCAATTACCAAAGTCATAAAAACATTTACAACAATTTTTATTTTTATTTTATTAAAATATAAAGAAGTATCTTCAGGTTGGAACTAGGAAAGGTACAAGGTTTTACATAGATTGATTGGGATATGTGTAATGTCAAGTTGAGTATTTATTTATATATCATAAATAAAAACAAAATATATTCATTTTTAGGAAGTGGTTATGGAGATTCATGTTCAAAATCTATGATACCTAAGCTGTAGTGGGAACAAACACCTGAAATTAAATTTGATTTAAACAAGCTATATTTTCGGCAAGGCGCTTTACACTATTCTTGATGCTAGCATATTAACAAGCATGATAAGATCTACATTAAACTATGTATTTTTAAAGATTTCCTTTTGGTGTATGCGATTTGTTTAGGTAGAATGATATAAATTGTTTAATTGAAAAATTAAATGGGCTTAAGTTTTGTTTTCTTCAACTAATTTACAATTATACCATAAGCTAACCAATTTGTTTATATAACAAAAAAATATCTAAATTTTTGGTGAAATTTGTATCAAAACATCGGCTTTAGGGATTCTCAAGATAACTCTCACACAAAATTGCTTTAACTAATTATGATAAAGTCTCATCTTAAATCATTTTCAGCCTTAGACGTTATTGGGTATTTTTTTGTTTAGAAATGACCATCCTTGACATAAAGAATTCTTAACTACGATAAACTTACATGGTGACTTGTTATTGTGGGACCACACTAGTTGTGCAAAGGCAACTATAATTACTTCTGGAAAATGAGAAAGAAAGAAAAAAATTTAAGGTCCACAAGGCTAAAGATAGCCTATAGGACTTCTTTTAGAGTGCAAAGATTGGAAAAATTATGCACCTAAAGAGATTTAAACCTCTTCAAAATGGATCTATATGCATATAGCATGTGTAAGTTTTTATTTTTAAAATTGTATTTTTAAATGCATAAATGGATACAATGCCTTGAAATTTTACTTGGACACTTGGATTGTGTAAACTATGCGACATAAATTTGCAATTCCAACAAATCTTTGCTAGAAAAAAGTTAAATTTAAATTTAAATTTAAAACTAGAATTAATGGCTCCAACAAAATAACTCCAAATTAATTTTAAATTTTTAAAAAGAAATATGTAAAATACTAAAACAAACCTCCTTATTTATGTTGATGATAGAATAATCTGAAAATCACTCAAGTAAAAGATGTTATTTATTTAATCTCATTATTACACTATACAAAGTTTAATTATTTAATCTCATTATTATGATACACAGAGTTTAATCATATCCTTTGTATAATTATTTAATCTCATTATTATGATACACAGAGTTTAATCATATCCTGGCAATTACAGTTTTTTTTGTGCCAGTAACCTCTCGTGGCAATTACAGTTTTTTTTGTGCCAGTAACCAAGAGAACCTAGGGTAATGTTTCTCCTCATCACCTTGCCTCTGACGTGTTATAGGTAGGAGCATTTAGAGACCTTTCGGGTTCCTTGCTTGTTATAGGTAGGAGCATTTAGAGACCGTTGGGGTTCATTGATCTCGGAGCTAGTCGGGTGGCGAAAGCCATGACACAGAGGGGGCACGTAGAGCAACTGAGGTAGGTCACCACGAGTAGCGATGATCTCCTACGTGGCTGACATTTGTTCACGGAAGTTGCACGCTGCAAGGGCCAGCGGGATGCGAGTACTACGAGACCAATTCAAGTTGCAGGGCTTTATTGGATTGTTGATGGGAGAGAATTCGAAAGGATGGGGTCGAGCCATAGGAGCGTTTTCTCATTTTTTTTGTTGCGATAGAATCAGAGCCGGCTTTCGGCTTGGATTTATGCCAGACATCGAATCATTGCCTCATCTTGACAAGAGCGGGGTCGCGATGCAAGCCGAGGTCAATTTGGTCCCTTTGAATGGTTCAGGAAACATGGAATCTGTGTACAATAAGTAGCCCAGAAAAGCCACCAATTACGTGGAAAGTTTTTGGAAAATGAGGATGTATCTATTTAAAAATTTAGAAATGTTCAAGAATTTTAGTAATTTATAAGATAAAAATTTAAAATATTTGATGATGTTTTTGTAAAAATATTTAAGTGTTTAATTATATTATATTAGTCTATATAAAATTTTACTGATTTTTGAAATTAAATAATTTCATACTATAAAAGTTCACACATTAATTTTAATTTTTTTAATAATAAAAATTGGCCAATAACTTTTTTGAAAAAATATAAAAATAAGCCTTTAAAGTATTCTTTGATTAATTACCACTTACAATTATGTGCTTTTGGAATTCCATGTCAAAATAATGGAGGTGTCAGGTATGAAAGAGAATCAGTGCTGGGGAGCTCTACAACAGATGGTAGAAAAATATGCAATTATGGTGTTGATGCTTACTTTTTATATGGTTGGTCAAGTTGATTGTTTGATAATCGGGTTACAACTATATGATCGGGTGTGAGGACACGGTATTCGCGTACACAATGACATAGATCGGCTGACACAACAGTAAAAAAGCATCCAAAAGAGTTATCTACATGCAAAATGAAGACAACCCAGTATCAGAATTTGCAAAACAATCACGTAGTAGAGAAGACATGCCATGCGCGCTCAAACTTGGGAGGAGTGAGATTGATTTCAAAGCATATAGTTTCCCGCATACCTTTTCTTTCTCTGGCCCAATAATTTGACGAATTCTGCCGACATTGCTAGGGAGGTAGTACCGATGGACTGCGCACATTCAATATTGGTGCGGCTGTATCCAAACCGAATCAAGGATAAATCGATTGTAGTAAAAATGTGCGAATAGCTGTCTTAACATTTAAGATAGAGAACAACATGGCTAGGAAATTCCTCACAGATTAAGTTAACTTGAGGTGTCGCGAATGATGTGGCTGGAATGAGGCTACCCAAGTTAACTTGAAGTGGTGCAAATGATGTGGTTGGAATGAAAAGGATCAATAACTTAAAAAAGTGAGAGAAGATAGGAGGAGAGTTGTGTCTGCTTGCTCATAAATAAGTCTAGGAGCATTATGAGGAGAACGAAAAGACCTCTTGTCAGGATTTTCATTAAAAAAAAAAAAAACTTCATGGTCAGAGTACATCGTCAAAGTCAATAAAGTTACATCTCAAATTTTTATTCTGCTATACTTTGTTGGACACATCTAAATCTTGGATCATTATTATTTTTTAACCAAAATACATTGAATTGCTGATGGGTCCTTGTAATATGTTTATGGTTCCTTACTCTCAATGTAATTTCGTTCTTAAGAGTAGTAGAGATAGTTGCCAGAATAATAATCATTCACGTGATAATAAGGGCTGTGGAATCCCACCTGCAACTGAACCAAAGTTATGAAATGGAAGTCTAGTATGCTTAATATTGATATGGCATATACGTTTTACTGAGGAAATCAAATGACCACATCATGGACCCACGTTGGGGTTGTTTAACTTTATTAAAAAAAAATTGGTATTGTTACCTGAATAATAGCTGAAATTAATGTACTAGTGACTACAGTCACATTCTAACTATAATCGAAACCAAATTTTAAGTTTTATGAAGCCTAGGGGGTAAATATCCGGGTAGGCTCACGATATGTTGAGGCCTATGTACCATCCACCTCTGTAGCATTTCATTGACAGGTTTTAATTATAAAAAGTCCTTAAAAGTCCTTAAAATATGTCATTAAAAGTCCTTTAGGTTGAATCCAGATGTTAATAGGGTGTATTGAAAAATTATTAACATATGCATGATAATCTAGTTGGAGAAAGAAACTAAATGTAATGAAAATGGGGTTACTCTACAAAATTCGATACTCAATAAGCACTTTCTTATTAGCTAAAGGGTATCAAGAATGGTATATATGTAGTTTTTGTTTTAAATATATATATATATGAGGACTTTACCCATCTAAATTGTGTGACCATAAGTTGAAAAACATTCTAAGTCATATAAGGTAGAGTTAGATTTTTTTGAAGCACGGAACATGGAAATATTATTCCTTAAGATGAAATCAAATACTGAAATTAAAGAATTAATAAACCTTCCATGTATGAATTATGGATCCATTCCATGTTATGTATAAATGATGGTATAAATTGTAAATGGTCCTATTCGTATTATTGAACTGTTAAATGTAATTATATTGGGGCTTAACCGTCCATACATCAATCATCCAAGTAATATTTCACTTGGAGCAACGGTAAAATATCAATGCAGGGAAATATAGGTATTACATATACGTAACATTTCCCAAACATCGATGAAGCCAAGTCATCACTCAACATACACAGTGCAAGTCATGGGAGGAGTCAATGGAAGGAGCATGCTGGTTGTAAAACACGTCAACAGGTGTTCAGATGGTTTTCAAGGGTGTAGGCATCTATCCATTTTTCTTATCCTCTCTCCAGAACACCATCCAAATGCCAACCAATGCGACTTTACTCTCGATCCAAGCTCCACTCTTCTTGGACTTCCTCATCACTCATATAGACGCCGCTCCCAAAGACTGGAGATTCATCCAAGTTAGAAATATTGGCATCTCCCCCAAATTATCCGAAAATTCCTATCCACTGGGCTATTTATCGAGCTCATAAAGAACGTCAGGGAGTGGAAATAGGTCTTTGATTCTACCAGTTGAGACAACCTCCATTTCCCATGGAATTAAAGAGCCTCTGAGAAATATGCCTAGGCCGCGGGTAAAATCCCTTTTAGATCAACTAGGAACTCATACCTCTAAGCTCTGGATTGTCGTCTCTTTGCTTCCAATCTAGATTGAGGGTCCCATTTCGTGCATGAAGTTAAATCATGGTTCATCACGTTTTGCGTCGGAGTTGGCTTTGGGGATGGGTTTCCATTAGAAAGGAGGGTCTCTTACTGTGCTTTCTCAAGATGATGATGGAGGGCTGCAGATCTAAAGGAAATATGGAAAATGGGTTGGAGTTAACATCGATCCTCAATTCTTTCATGGGAAATTGCCAGCAGGGAATGGAATACGAACCGTTAATGGAAAAATCAAGGGAACATGAATCATCAAGGGAATGAAAAAAATAAAATCATCAACTCCGATAAGGATAAGATGTAAATCCCAACACAAAACCTCAGATGTTGTTGTTTCTATCGCATTGAAGACAGTTACCAAAAGCGTGGAAAGGATCTAAAACAAAACGGAGGAGTGGATAATCGCATCCGAAGCATTATCCTCGTGAGTTTGGATAGACGTTATCATGCAACATATTGAAAAATGAGGTACACCAATCTCGACTACTGTTTCTTTTTGTTTTACTTCTTTTGCATGCCTTATCATAGTTTAGAATTATGCGAGTTGGCCGCAGAGCCAACGACACCGTCCACGAAATATTGCAGGGAAAAATTTGCAGTCACTATTTCCTTATTCAACTGTCCACTGGCAACAAGATGGAATGATCATTATCTCGAGTCGAGTTAAGAAACATCCTCCCAATCAGATAAAAGCACGAAATATAGCATAATTATTATCTCCCACTTCTTATTGTCTAATGTGAAGAGGGTACGCATGGTTAAAAAGGACCAGTTCAATCCTTAGATCAATTATCTAGTTCTATAGTTGTGAATGGCTCTGGTTCTTTGACAAGTTGGTGTTGAGATTTTTCTGTTTAGATGAAAATAGGAAAAAATCCCAGTGTTGTTGGGAGAATTAATGCATCCTAAATTTGATGTGAGAGGCAGTTAGATTCTCCTTGGTATAAAATAGGTTGTCATACGGATAGCTGGGAGGTGTGTGTGAGAGTTTGATTTATGTAATCTCCTGTTTAATTAATGAGAATTTGCCGATGCCTTAGTTGTGTGGACGTAGCCCAGAGTGGTTGGGTGAACCACGTTAAAAGATGTGTTCCTGTGCATGATTTTTAATTGCTGTCTATATGTTTTATTATTTGCTGTCGATCTGATCTCCAACAAGTGGTATCAGAGCAATGTTGGAGGTGGAGCGCAGTTGATGCGTGGATCAGTGCGATTGTTTGCTGGAGGCCGAGAATCGTTTTTTGATCAGTCCGATTGTTTGATCAATGCGAGTTTTTGCTGGAGGCGCCCATTAATCAGTTCATTGTTGTGCTGTGCGTGGAATTTATTGCTGGTTTGTGCATGCTGGTTTATGCATGCTGGTGCTGGACTGTGTGTTGGGTTTTTTTTGTTTTTTTGGCGTTGAAGACCGAATATCCTACCACGGATTTGAACCTGCGTGCTGGACGTGGGGATGAGTTGCTGGGCGCAGAGTGATTGCTGATGACTGGTGCGTATTGCTGGTCCAATTCATTGCTGCTTGGAGTGCTGCGTATTTCTGATCTTTTCAGTGGACGACAGGAAGTCGCATGAAATGGTAATCGTTCTATTCATTTTATTATTATGTGGAGAGCTAGCTCATGATAAACTGGATAGTGTAATAATACGCAGTATGCGCAGTGTATGTGACATATAAAAATCTTTTATATGGCCATCAATGAAACTCATATTAAATTGGGTTATAAATATATATAACAAACCACAATAACGTAATGGCCAGAAAACGTATGTTAAATGGTGAAATAATATGAAAGTAGGTGAACGTATATGGTGGGCTGCGGATTGGCGCGAGTTTCATTAATAACAGTCGCGCCAACAAATTAATAAAGTGCGCCAACCATTAAATTAGCGCGGATACGAAGTAATTAAGAGCACCAATGCGCTAATGGGCCGATTGGCGCGCATATGAGTGGGATTCTCGCGCCAATTTGTCATTCCTTACACCGTTTTTAAAAGGCGCGGTTCAGGTGCTTGTCAACAAGCGTCAATTGTTTTTTAATTTGAAATATGCAGTTTAAACAGCAAAAGCACCGGGGGTTGTTGTTTTTTGTTTTAAAGGTGAAGATAATCTGAGGCATAGGCATTTATTGACATTCAATTTTGTTTTTCCTTAAATTGTAATTGGAGATTCTTTGTTTTAGACGAGATGGCGAAAACTTAGACTGCCCGATTCGAAATCGAGAAATTTAATGGCAAAAATAATTTCGAGATCTGGAAGGTAAAGATGCATGATCTGCTGGTACAGCAGGGCGTGGCGAAGGCGTTGTTGGGCAGGTCCAAACTGCCTTCCCCCGTGACAGATGATGAGTGGAATGAATTGGATGGCAGAGCCTTGAGCGAAATTAGGTTGTGTTTGGCTGATGATGTTTTATTTAACATCGTGTCAGAGAAGACTACAGCTGGTTTGTGGACGAAGTTGGAGAAGCTGTATATGACGAAATCCTTGACAAATCGGATTCTCCTGAAACGACAACTTTAAGGTTTGCGGATGAAAGAGGGTACCTCGATTACTGATCACCTGAATGTTTTTAATACCTTACTGGTGCAATTAGACAGTCTAGATGTGAAATTTGATTCAGAGGATAAGGCAATAACTCTATTGTGTTCATTGCCCGAATCCTGGGATCACTTTGTTACTTCCATAAGCTTTAGTACAGCAGACATTCTTGAGTTTGACGATGTTGTTGGAGCCTTGTTGTCTGAGGAGACAAGGAAGAGGTCGAATGCAGACACCTCTACGTCAGAGGTAATGATGGCCAGAGGTCGCTCAAGAGAGAGACACTCCGGGGGAAAGCATAGTGACTCTCGTTCAAAGTCCAAAGGAAATAAGACAAAGGTGAAGTGCTGGCATTATGGCAAGGCTGGACATTTGAAAAAGGATTGTTGGAAGCGAAAGCAGGCTGCTAAAGAAGGCTCTTCGACAGAAAAGAAGGAAGCCAACACCACAGATACAGGTTCAGTATCTGGTTCAGGTATGAGTGATGAGGTATTGTCTGTTAATGTTTCAAAATATGATCAACATTGGTTGTTAGATTCTAGGGCATCTAACCACATGTGTATTCATAAAGATTGGTTTAAGAAATATAGATCAGTTGATGATGGAGTCGTGTACATGGGTAATGATGTCACTTGCAGTATTGTTGGAATAGGAAGTATACAACTGCAAATGTTTGATGGCACAACCAAATTGTTATCTGATGTGAGACATGTACCAGATCTAAGAAAAAATCTAATTTCATTAGGAGCACTGGATACGAATGGATATAAAACTGTAATTCAAGGTGGAGTTATGAAAAGATATAAAGGTATCTTACTAGTGATGAAGGCTAGGAAGGTAGGAAATCTGTTTCAGTTAGAAGGAAAAACAGGGTCAGTTCATGTGTCTACGGTGTCTGAACAGGACAGTAGTTCCATTCGCCTATGGCATCAAAGGTTGGGCCATATGAGCGAACGAGGGTTGAAAATTTTGGCTGACCGCAAGTTACTTCCTAATCTAAGATCTCGAAAGTTAGATTTCTATAAACATTGTCTGTTTGGTAAACAAAGTAAGCAAAAGTTTAAAACAGGCAAACATACTAGTAAAGGAATACTTGATTATATTCATTCAGATGTTTGGGGTCCAGCACCTACAACCTCGTATGGTGGCTCGTCGTATTTTGTGTCGTTTATTGATGACTTTTCTAGAAAAGTGTGGGTCTACATGTTGAAAAGGAAGTCTGATGTTTTTACAGTTTTCAAGCAGTTTAGAGCATTGGTAGAAAACAGCAATGGTAGAACTATAAAATGTTTAAGAACTGACAATGGTGGTGAGTTTTCCTCCAAGGAGTTTGACAGCTATTGCAAGGATGCAGGGATCGAGAGACATAAGACCACGGTTTATACTCCTTAGCAGAATGGAGTTGCTGAATGCATGAACAGGACTCTTCTAGAGAGAGCAAGGTGTATGCTGAGTAACGCCGGGTTGCAAAAGGAGTTGTGGACGGAAGCAGTGGCAACAGCTTGTTATGTGATAAACCGATCTCCATCAACGGCGATAGGCTGCAAGGTTCCGCAAGAGGTATGGAAAGGACACCCTTGTGACTATTCTAAACTCAGAGTGTTTGGTTGTGAAGCATATGCTCTAGTGCCTAAACATCAACGAACTAAATTAGATCCAAAGTCTAAAAGGTATATTTTTGTTGGGTATGGTGATGGAACAAAGGGATATAGATTGTGGGATCCTACTACCCGCAAAATCATCATCAACAGAGATGTAAAGTTTAATGAATCCTCTCTTGTACAGTTAGATGTAGATAGTAGATTGAAACAGGATGATGTATTTGATTTCCAGCACATTCAGTTTGACAGCATTTCTAATGATAGTCATAACGACCATAGTTCAGATTCTAGTCATGAACAGGTTTCAGAATCAGATTATGAACAGGGTTCAGATGGAGGTCATGAACAGGTCTCAGATGGCGATCATAAAGAAGTTCCTACAGATGATAGACAGCCAATTGTGGAAGCACCAGAAACATTCTTAAGGAGGTCTACAAGGATCAAACGCCCTCCGAGAAGGTATGATGATCATGTTACTTCAGTTGCTTTGATCGCTAATGATGATGAACCTTTGTGTTATCAGGAAGCTGTAGAAGGTTCAAATAGTGACAAGTGGAAAGCAGCCATGAAGGACGAAATGATGGCCTTAAGTAAGAATGGTACATGGGATCTGGTTGAGCTTCTGAAAGGCAGGAAAACTGTGGGATGTAAATGGGTTTTCAAGCTGAAACGGGGTGTGAATGATACAGAAGACAGGTACAAAGCACGGCTGGTTGAAAAAGGGTTTTCTCAGAAAGCCGGTATTGACTTTCATGAGATTTTTTCACCAGTGGTTAAAATTGTTTCAATTAGAATTGTGTTAGCATTAGTGGCTTTGCTTGATTTAGAGTTGCCGCAGTTAGATGTTAAGACTGCATTTCTACATGGTGACTTAGATGAGGAAATATATATGGAACAACCAGAAGGGTTTGTTCACCATCGCAATGAGAAATTTGTCTGCAGACTCAAGAAGTCATTATATGGCTTGAAGCAGTCGCCTCGGCAGTGGTATAAGAAGTTTGATTCTTTCATGTTGAGTCAGAAATATGTTAGAAGTGAATATGATCATTGTGTTTATTTTAAACAGTTGAATAATGGCATATTCATTATCTTGGTATTATATGTTGACGATATGCTTTTAGCAAGCAAAAGCATAGAAGAAATCAATAGGTTGAAGGCTCAGATGGCAAGGACATTTGATATGAAAGATCTAGGAGCAGCAAGACAGATTTTGGGCATGGAGATTTTCAGAGACAGGAGTAATGGTAAGTTGTCGCTATCACAACAGAAGTATGTTGAGAAAATACTTTTGAGGTTTGGTATGAATAATGTGAAGCCTGTGTCAATCCCTTTAGCTTCCCATTTTAAACTTTCTTCCAGTTTATGTCCTAATACAGATGAAGAAAAGGATTATATGTCTCGAATTCCGTATGCCAATGTAGTAGGATGTTTGATGTATGCGATGGTGTGTACGCGACCAGATATTTCACATGCAGTTGGGGTTGTCAGCAGGTATATGGCAAATCCGGGTAAATAACACTGGTCAGCAGTGAAATGGGTGCTTCGGTATTTAAGAGGCACAAGTAGTTATTGTATAACTTACAATAAGAGTAGTGAATCTGTTTGCGGATATGTTGATTCTGATTTTGCAGGTGATTTGGATAAGAGAAGGTCAACTTCAGGATATGTCTTTACTCTTGCAGGTGGAGCTATTAGCTGGATGTCAAAGCTACAAAACATTGTTGCTTTATCCACTACTGAAGCAGAATACATTGCTGCTTCGCATGCTTGAAAAGAGGCGGTTTGGTTGAAAGGTTTGCTTGGTGAGTTTGGTAGGTTACAGGACAACATCAGGTTACTTTGTGATAGTCAAAGTGCAATACATTTGGCTAAGAATCTGGCCTATCATAGTAAATCAAAGCATATTCCAATTAAGTACCATTTTGTAAGACAGGTTATCACTGAAAGGGGAGTCTCTCTTGAAAAAGTGCATACAAAGGAGAATTGTGCAGACATGTTCACGAAACCAGTTTTGTTAGAGAAGCTACGTTGGTGTTTGGCTTCTCTTGGCTTGCAGAAAAGATAAAAATAATAAACAAACAGGGCATCAGGCTAATTGTTGTCAAGGTGGAGATTGTTGAGATTTTTCTGTTTAGATGAAAATAGGAAAAAATCCCAGTGTGTGACAACAATAGAAATCTGTCGCTGGATTAGCTCCAGGTTGTTGGGAGAATTAATGCATCCTAAATTTGATGTGAGAGGCAGTTAGATTCTCCTTGCTATAAAATAGGTTGTCATACGGATAGCTGGGAGGTGTGTGTGAGAGTTTGATTTATGTAATCTCCTGTTTAATTAGTGAGAATTTGCCGATGCCTTAGTTGTGTGGACGTAGCCCATAGTGGTTGGGTGAACCACGTTAAAAGCTGTGCTCCTGTGCATGATTTTTAATTGCTGTCTATATGTTTTATTATTTGCTGTCGATCTGATCTCCAACAGTTGGCTAGTCGGCTGGAAATATATCAGTTGTTTCTAAGTTCATTGAGAGGGAGTGTAGTGCAACAACTGACTGTGTTCTCAACGATGTCCTCATATTTTTTATGTAAGTAAAAACACTTAACTAATGGGTAGAAAAGTGGATCGAAGACTCTCTACGCATAGTTATGCATGGTTTCAACCCCCACTCTCGGTTGAGTTAAAGGAACAAGAGGACTATGTTCGCACAAATCGATCCGTGCATTCAAGATTTGAAGAGTATTATTAATCCCCAATCCAGTTCCTCACCATAATTTTCTCTAGGCCATGCACTTATGTGCATACATAAACATATATATATATATATATTGGTTTTACTTACTTTACTCTATGCTAGTTCTTCTTCCTGTATCCTGTGATATTTTGATGTAACAAGAGTATATACATGAATCTGTGCCTAATTTGTATTTAAAATGCATATAAGTTTATTGATTTTTAACTAGTTTGTGAATTGTGATTTACATTCTAGGAAGTAAAGGGTGCTAGCATCCTTTGTGATCCTTGCAAGGGAAAATGATGGATGGTCTATGACTTTGGTGAAGGTCAGAAGATAAATGTGCAAGCGTAGAGCAAGTGATTTTATCGGCACTGTGAGTTTGTTAACATGACTATGCATCTCTATCTGAGTAGGCCTAATTTTAGATAGATGGATTAACGGACTTTCATTTTAAAAGCCTCTTTTTGTTGTGGATATACCCATTTTGTTATCTTTAGAATGGTCTTTAATGTGCCTGCATTCAAATTATTTTTTTTCCTTCTATGTGGACAAGTTTGTAATGTTTCATTCAACTAGAAATAATGCTTTGACAATTAAAATTTCCATCATAAATTTGTATAGTGATGCTTAATTGTCTTCACCTTTTGTATTGAGATTGTCTGTTAAAATCATTTACCTGGGGATTTTTAGTGCAATGAAAGACCAACTATAAAAATTTTGCAAATTTAGTGAAATATGGATGCCCAGAAGCACTCAGCATTTCAAAGTGAAGAATACTGCAGTCAAGAAAACACTAGGACTGTATTGGGTATGCTTGTGTTGGTAGGCACTTTCTCCTTTCAGCCAGGTCTACCAAAAGTAGAAGGAAGCTTTACAAAATCTCAGTGAAGAGATTGTAAGACATGTTTATAATGAAATGTAGTTTATCCTCAAGGGTATCAATGGATGGAAGACACCCGATGGCTGATGTAGATATCTAAAAGAGTTCATTGCTTCATTAGAGAGTATATATATGATGTGCATGTATATATATATGAATGTGTTCTTTGAGGACAACTTACACTTTTGATTGAAGTCATCACCATCAATATAAACCCCAGCCTTACTTTGTGTATTCTCTGAGTTTTTTTTAAACCCTACGCAAAGCTCTTGGCATCAACAGAGTTATGTAGAGTTGATATAGAAAACTCTGGTAACAAATTTGGATCCCTAAGTTCTCAAGGACAGTATATATGTTGTTCCCCTTGTGAGTGAGGAATGCATACTGAAAACCTATTTAAGTTGGTGAAATTTTTTAAAATAAATCTGTTATACTCTAGAAGATTTGTTTTGGTTGTCCTTACTCCATTCGATTGTGCTTACTCTATTGAAAACATTGGGAAAATTTGTTGCATACTTGCACAAAAGATGCACCAGTCTTTATAGTCCGGATATTCACGATTGATTGCATGTTGCTCTCTTATAAGAGATATTTTCCTAAAGCATTTTGTTGTTAAGGCTGGATAAAATCCATATTCTTGTAGCTCTCGAAGGAATATGAGTTTTTGTGATTGCCTAGAAAATTATTTTAATATTGTTTTTCGATGTTAACATTTTGGAAATTGAAAAGTTTCTTGGAGTGAAATAATTCAGTAAGCCAACAACTAGCTCTGGAGGATGAAAAAATATATCTTTAAAAAAATATATATAATGGAATGAAATAAATTGATTATTCCAATAGGTAAGTTTCTAGATAGTGATTGGTGATATGGTTATCATGTTATTATCAATGCTACAATTGCTAAGTAGGAACATGGCTAAATAAAATCCCACTTAATACCTGAAAGGATGATTATATAAAAGAGGAAATATTAAACCTTAGTAAGGTGTTATGCAATGGTAAAGATTTCCATGAATAATGACAAGATTAAAAAGAGCATGAAATGGCATAATGAAATCGTTTTGTTAATTATCTATATACAATGCATTTTGGAGTGTCATTTGTTTTTAAATAATGAATCCATACAGGTGAGGATAGTTTTAGGTAGAGGAGGAATGACCTGTTGTAGAGTTTTATGAACCCAAAGTGATTATGGGGTGTCATTTGTTCTTCGAAAAAGTGATTAAGGGGAATCTAATATTAATATTTTATTATATACCATGACCTATGCATTGGATATGCATACTTGTACCTATAAGAATCCTTGAGTACAATAATATATAAACCATGGTAATTAATAAGAAGCAAGTCCTAATGCTTCTTGATTGATGGTAAAAAGATTGTGTTAAGCTTATAAGTACCTCTTAATAGTATGAAACTTTGCAACTTAAGGGTGTACCTTAATGTATATATATGTGCAGATATAGATAAGGTTGTGGGGGTAATACCTAACAAACAAGAACCTTTCCAATTTAGGAATTGAGACACCTCCTGGACTATAACACTTAAAAAAATCACCGTTGAACTTCTCATTTAGACAAGATTCCTAATTGACAATCAACAATGATTATGTTCTAGTCTTATTCACAAGATAGTACTAGTAGATAATTAAAGGTTGCTATTTATTTCTACCTTGAATTGTGGAAGAATTATCTATTCCTTGGGATGTCATGCAAGCATGTAGAAATTTGACTTTTTCATCCATGAATGGGATTTTGAGTTGCTTGAACTATATTGAGGTTATATTTTAGCATACATGCATGAGATGTTATGTGCCAATGATAAATAGGAAAAGTATGCATGAAAAAACTTATGATTATGTTTAAGAATCAAGCTAGATAAGAAACTGAAGGATATTAATCCTTACCGTCATGACGAAAAACTTATAACTAAGTTGTTATTGAAGGCTATGCGCCATAATGAATAAGTGGATTTAAATTTATGATTTTTAAATTTTGTTTAAAGAATTGATGTTATGCGATGATGCATATGGCTGTTAAAATGTGAAGGAATAAAAAATTGTCATAGTTAAACTATGAACAAATTGAAGAATGAGTTACCTTGTGTGTTGGAGAACTTAGGGTATAAATGGGTTTGGATAAGGAATCCAATATTAAATTATGATGTGTTAACAATCATTAAATGAATATATGAGAAAAATGGAAATCTAATCATGGCAATGTTGGTTAGTATGGTAAGGCGACGAGAGACTCCCTAGAAAAACCTTATTCGAAATAAAGTCAAAATCAATTAATTTAGTATGAAATAAGTGGTTGATAGATGACATGATCAACCGAACATATTTAAAAATTTTAACTGTATGGATTCCATGTAAGGGAAAAGCCTAAATAAAATACCAACTCATGAATGTAATATAGAGATAAGCTATTTTATCTTATCTATACCTCAAATCAAATTATGAGTTGTATGATTGTTTAAGAAAGAACATAACTTAAGGAAATGTATTTATGCTAAAAGATCCTAAGAAGGGATGGGAGATATAAAAGACAAGGCTGGGTTGAATATGAGACTAAAAGTTGTCTTTCAAGTTTAATATGACTGCATTAATCAGTACACATGCAAGTCATGATGTAATTAGTCTTGAATATGGGTACAACAAAAGATTATTGCAAGATTATCACGCATAATTTTGATGATAGGATGGGAGATGCATGCAGGTGCATACTATTTAACCATAAATTTTAAACCTACATGAACCAACAAGGTGTTGGAAGAAGGAAATTCTATGGCCTGATTAATTAAGAACTAACCAAATTTGTTCTGATGGGCATGGGACTTCAAGTATCTATGATAGTCATAATATCATGGTTCGTTTTATGATGTATTCCATTTTTATTAAAACCTGATACAGGTGACAGATTAAAACCTGAAACCAAGAGTTATGGGTATGATTGAGTGATAGGAAGGATGCTTGTTATGATACTATTATTTTGCAACCACATAACATAGAAGAATGATCGCTAAATAACGACACTTGAACAGTATGATATAAAAACTTTCAATTGGTTGCAGAAATGAACCATGTTCATGAAAATTCCTTATAAACTAAGCACATTTGTTCTCTTTACCCGAAATAAAGAAAGGAATTTTTGGCATGATACTAACATGGTGAGAAAAAATATGTGGATAATGTTTATATCATGTAGGCGATACCATGAGGACGGTATGAGGGGATGTAGCACAGATGGTACTATGTACAAGAAGTACATATGGTACCCGTATGATTACATGTGTTACATTAAATATGATATGTATGTCAGTGTGTATAATACACCTTGTGTGTAGGTATGCATGAAGACATTAGGTAGATGTCTGCCAGGGAAACTGACCTGGAGGTTGCACAGAAGAAGGAAATTAAGAAGTGGTTCGAGGAAAAGTAACCATGGTTAATCGTAGTTCGGCATACATATGATTATGATGAATATATGTAGCTATGATGGTATATGAGATAATTTGTTATAATGTTTTATGCATATGTTAGCTAACTTGTTTTATGCAAATAAATTGTAGGAAGAAAGTGTTCAACAAGAACACAAAAGATTGGAAGAATGCAGAGGAATAACATGCATTATTTCAATAAAATGAATAATGAGAAATATAAGACATAACTCTTTCACTAATATTGAGAAACAAATTATGAAGTTGCATTTATGCATCTAAAATTTCTTACAAATTGTTGAAACCAATGTTACAAGTAGCTATGGAATGATATGTGTTGAGAGCACTCCATGTAACCAATATACATTGGAATATTTCCATCAGATGGCAAGGCCATGAGAGTTGTGGATTCAGAAACCATCTACTTGTGAATGAGGAAATGATGCAGTAATACATGGAGGATGGTGTAAAGTGTAAGGGGGGGAGTATGTAACACCCCTCCTTTGTGTGCTAACTATTGTAAACCTAAGTTGAGGAAGCTAGGTGTGGTATGCAATATGGAAAGAAAAAATATTACTAAATAAATTAATAAATTAATCACTTGGAAAAGTGAGACAACGACAGATGAGATTCTTGCCAAATCCCATTGAGGAATGGGATAGAGATGAATCTTTCATCATAAAGATACTAGATGTGATTCTAGATAAGCTTGGATGGATTGGAGATAAATATCTATCAGATGGATTGGAGATAAAAATCCATGAAGGAAAAAACATAAAATATTTGAGGGAGATAAAAGCAAGATTCTATGAGGAAAAGCCTCATGGGAGATAAAGACAAGATTTTCTAGAAAGGGCCTAGGAAAATGGAAAAATCCATAAAAGTAGGATGCTACTAATGGAAATTATATCATGAAAGAAGATATTAAATACCCATTGCATTGATGAATTGGAGGCAATTGATCCATGGCAAGAACATTGACTCGGGGGGGAATTAGAGGTGATTCATGGTTGGGTGGTGGTGCTCCAGTCTCCAAGTGATTTTTTAGTTAGTTTCATGATGTGTGGAATATTCTGTATGATGTTTTCTTCCCTTTCTATTTAAAATTCCTTAAACTTATGAAAGAAATTGCATGTCTTTCTTACCTATGATAATGATTGAAGATCTACATGTGACTGATATACATGAAAAGAATATTTTGCGTTGTTGCCTTCATGTCATCTCTTATATGAATGCATGTGATGGTATGGCTCCTTATTGTAGTCCAAGTAAATTTATTTGAGGTATGCAACATATGTATTGATGCAGTAACAGATATGATGCCACCTTTACGTGATATATTGACAATGAATAACTATGCTATACATTTTCATTTTGGAATGCTTGCATCTATTGTGGGCTTGTTATGCATAAGATATATGTCTATATTGCACTACCTACATGGTAGGAATTAGACAATAACAATTGCAGTGTATTTAAGTTAATGCTTCTATGAAGTTATCAAAGTATTGACAAGTTAGAAGGACTAATCTCGTTATGCATAAGGGTTATTCCATTGATTGTGTTGATTACAGATATTCTATTGATTGTTGTAGGGTGTGCCTGATAATAGTAGTAGAGATAGTTGCTGGAATAATAACCATTCACGTGATAATAAGGTTTGTGGAATCCCACCTGCAACTTAACCAAAGTTATGAAATGGAAGTATAGTATTCTTAATATTGATCCGACATATAAGTTTTATTGAGGAAATCAAATGACCACTTCATGGAACCACGTTGGGGTTGTTTAACTTTATTAAAAAAAATTGGTAGGGCTGCTTGAATGATAGTGTTCATGTAATAGTTGAAATTAATGTACTAGTCACATTCTAACTATAATTGAAACTGAATTTTAAGTTCTATGAAGCCTAGGGGCTAAATATCTAGGTAGGCTCAAGAGGTTCGTTACATTTGTCAATTCCACCCCCAAAGTGAAATTAATCAAATCCTTCCTTCTCGTTTTGCCACTCATTTCATGTCGTTTCATAAGAACAAAGACTAAACCACAAATGTATTAGGAAATATGAAATAAAGAATTCACAATATCAACACATATAATTAAGGAGTAATTTGACATATTCCACTTTCCTTGTTAATGAAAAAGTGTAGCTACCCATATTTACAACATTGCTTTAACTCATTTCCTTGAGTTTTCAATTTGTCCTGCATTTCAAGTTATTAATGAAAGGCTTTGCTATTTTTCTCCCATATATAACCATGGGGTGTCTTTCCTCTTGCATTTTTATGCACATCATCTACTTTCAAAAAGATTACATTAATGTAGTTATCTTCCTCACTTTAGGACACACACACATATTAACAATCCATCAAGTAGGAAAATATATGTCGAAATTTTTTCCTTTCATAGTTATGGCTAGACCCTTCAGCCATAACATTTGCATTATCCTTAGGTTGTCCCATACCTATTTTCAACCTATTTTCTTTTCACAATTCCATTGCAATTCAGCATCCACATGTTTTCATGTTTATCGTACTACATCAGTCACACAATATTTGGTTAACTACCAATTTAAATAACATGTTAACTCTTTTCTATATGGAACACATTATAAAATAAGTCAATTAATGAAATCTCCAAAAAATCAACCATACTAATCTGAATTCCATACATATTGGATATCTATTTTATTATTCACACTTAACCCATAAAGAATTTATTTTCCCATTTCACAGTCAATTCCAGTTCTCTTTTAGGGAATTACAAGTTTTCATTTTTTGCCTTTGGCTTAATAAAATTCATACTTACCTATCTCTCCATAGATATTATGTTTTCTATATCCGTTCAATAGTATTCCTCGATTCTCTCATGTTTCCCTCATTCTGTGGACAACCAAAAAGCCATTATTAATTTTATTCTCAATGTAATGATCTTTACTTTATTTTCTTGCTTTGTTATTTTTGTGATTAATTTTTATTTTAATCACAATTTATTGGAATATTCCATCCCATCTAATGACATATCACCTAGGTAGTAGGTTTGTTACCTATGTGACCATCCACTTATTCTTAAGTTATCCTCTTGCCAACCAACTCTCTTGGTTACCATATTATTTTCATGGTATCTCATATATTTATTTACAAGGGTAATAAAAATAATACCTTATCCAAGTAGGTTTTAATCTCATAATTCCTCTTAAGTTTCTCAATATCTGTTAGAAACCTAATTTTCTACTACTTTCTTTTAAAGACAAGGTCATGATTCCTCTGGTCAACTATTGAAGTTTTGACTTTCTATATGCTCATCCTACAACATACTACAAATTTTAGGATTCAACCCTTCTTAGTTAGTTATATTGGTCAATGAATGTTTAAAGTATGTGTGCATAATTCAGTTTGAAGATTATTTCTACACACAAATAGTTTGTATTCGCTATTTATAATTTAAATTATTTCTCTTGAATTCTCATATTATAGTTTAAATATACTCATGAATATGTTTCTTGTAGAGCATCGCCACTCTTTTAATACTGGGGTTTCTCTTCATTACCCGATGTTTTAAGACTCATATCCAAGTAAGTAGTGCAATAATGATATTTACGCTTAATATTGTGTGCTTAATAGATAATTGTTCTACACATATTTTTGTCACTATTTACTTTGATTAAACAATATTAAACAATAAATTGTGGGTTTACATTCTTATATAAACTTTTAAGATTGTCCGTAAAGTTATTTAATGGCGATTTTATACTATAAAAGGATATACATTTATGTTTTTCTTATTAAAACAAATAGTTTATAATGTATCCCTTGTAATTTTTACTACATACTATCCATGAATTTCATTCCACCTCTCTACATTGATCACCAATAACCAGTTGATAACATCATTTCTCTAAAAAACCCTTGATTTTAATATCTAATGGGTAATCTAGCTTAGGTAATTATCTTTGACTATAAGGCATACCAATATAGTAAGAAGAACTTAAAAGAACAACAGTAATTGGAGATAGCCCAAAGACTTGTTTACATTTTTTTTTCTGCGTAAAGACTATTTCTATTAAAAAAGAGAAAGAATATGTACAAAGAGGTCAAGACCTCAGAGGGGGCACAAGCTAGCCCTCAAGATTCTGATACATACAAATCCTTCTATCCACCCTTCCAGGATTGAGAGACCTTGAAACATGATTTGTAAATCCCTGACAGACAAGAAAGTGAACCAGTTCTGAGTCTAAAACTACAGTACTATCGCCGACTATGGCGTTGCTGATAAGCACTCTGTCATAACTACCATATACAAAATTAAAGCAAAAACAAGGTTTGCTGAGCCATGATTTGTTACTGCTCATCAGACTATATTGTCTCGCATAGATACAAAAACAAGAACTGAAACGAGAACAGAGTTGACAGTATCCAGGGACACATAACATAAAATGAATCAGAGTAGAGGTGAGAATGCCAATAGTAGGCATTGAACCAGAATCATTAAACATGTTTAGGAGAGTCGAGAGCATCCTTGTCCACCTCGCTAGAAGAGGCAATCCACATGACGACTGCATTATCTGCATCTCCCGTGACACCGCCATCTGGAGGAATTATCAAATTCAAAATGCTGCTTGGAGGATGAACCGGCTCACATGCAAGCACCTCGCGCTGATTAGAGTCTGCCGGAGGCTGAGGAGCTTCAGGTACATTGCCATCTTCCTGCATGTTGTCGTCATTGAAAACAACCCCAGCCATCTCCCCCTGAAGGACACTATCATCCTGAGACTGAGACATGGTGGTGTGGGCCGAGCTGCTGGGCTTATCCTCCTCCTCAGTAAGGATTACAGTGATGCTGGCTGTCAGCACAGGCTTATTGAGCCTGCTATGGAATTTGAAGTGGGTTGTTTAAAAGGCGTTGTGCGGGAGAGGCCTAGCATGACCAGAAGGCGGAGAGGACGGGGAGGCAGAAGCGAGAGGGACAATGTTCTGGGGAACAGCATGAGAGGCACAACCTCGATTACCACTGGTGCCTCCACGGCGCGAGACTCCATGACGACGAACCATTTCCGAATTAATAGAGAGACCAGGGAAGGGAAATTGGCAGAGCCGAAGGGGAAAGGGCCGAGCATAGGCGGACCAGGCCAGACTTAGAATCCAGATGAGCTTCCAAGCAGCCTGAATGAAGTAGGGGTGCGGGAAGAATAGCTGGCAGAGGTAGAAAGATCCGAGGGCAATTGCATAAGCCAGAGACCAGGCCATGGATAAATCGCCGCGCATAGTCTCTCGAGCCGAGCGCGCATTGAATACCAATTGCGTGACCATTATTCTGTACCCTGGCGAATTCATATCGCATGCTATGGGATTGTGGGATCCGCGTCCGTGAGCCAGGTGCAGGGACAGCTGCCTGCGAGGAGTAAATCCTCATAAATGCTCAGCAGTGACACCCGCATCCAGGTCAAAGACTAGTTTACATTACTGGGTTAGTCAAAATTAATTCTCCACCATAATCTGTATTAGACATACCAACAATAATTTTTATAGATCCATTTAGAATTAAAGAATTTCCAACTTACATACCACTAGATATTTTAGGTTGTAGAGACAAAAATTATATTATATTTCTTTAAACAAATGAAAAAATCCCTTTTAGTTATTCACTGGGTATTGTTCATTTTTCCCTTCCTGATATTACATCTATAATGGTTTATTTCATCAGTTATATTCTGTTTATTTTAGTTAATGTCTCATGCATTCAATAGTCTATTTACCACCCATGCGTACTTCCTTCCTTACACTTCATGCAATAATATTTATTAGATTTCTCTTTTAACTATTATTATATATATTATTTGTTTCAACCAAAAAATATAACTGTCCTAAAGAGCATATCTCTTTCTCTTATAGAAACTTTGGATATGGATATAACCCTATCATTTAAATATTTGAATGGCATTATATTCATGTGTTGTACGACAAGTGTTTTAATTAAATTTTAATGCTTATCACTAAGGAAATCTGTATGTAGTATATTTACATTCTTGGACAAAATTTTAACACCATAGTTTTCTCTTTTCCCCATAGCTATTACTAGAATGTCCTTGTATAGTTGTGTCACCACTTCAGTGTAATTAAATCCCCTACAAAAATCCCTTTGGATGGTTTATTTAAGGGAACAACATACTTCTAATCCTCTACTCCAATTTTATAACCATATTCTATCAATTTCATTTAAAACCTATTAGAATTATATACCATAGTTTTTTTCTTCTTCCAACAATCGTGTTGTATGAGATGGAAATATTTCTCCTATCTATACTTAGATATTCACTCCTTTATCTGGAGATCTGGTAGATATTTTATAATTCAAGTTTTCTTTTCTTTACACATTAACTTTGTTAATTTTTTACTATAGTTTGGCCCATAGGCCTTAAATTTTTGTACATGATTAGAAAAAATAATTTAACTTTTTAAAACAAAATACTTTTTGCAAAATACTTGTAGTTGTGGTTTGATTCCCATGCCTACACCTCTGATACCATATGTAACATACCCAGATTTCACACAATTGCTTTTTTAAAAGCAATTGTTATAATTATCAACTAATGCTATTGTGTCTATTGTATCCAATTATTTTCCAGACTTTAACATCTTAACATCTTAGTCACATTGTATCTTCTTGAAAACTTCACACCTTACATAAATTATCTACCACTAGGACACAATAAATGAATTATTGGAATTGGAAATATTCGTATATCGTGTGACTAGCTTAGTAATTAATAAACCTTAATATTTATTTTAGACGTATTGAATGTGGGATGGGTTGAAACCACACATCCCTCTTTGCATACTTGGAAACTGTGGCTATTTCCACCTCAAACACAACCATGTGATATTCACATGGTGCATTGGGAGTACACTATCAATGATCTCGATTTAACATTGATACCAAATGTTGGAGGAGGTTTATGATTTAAAACAGACTAACCCTACCCTTTTCTCAATTCATTATTGTCATTGTGTCCTATACAATTCGAGCATCGCACCACTTGCTATCGCAATAGAGGTTTCTTGTTGTCGATTTTCTATACAATTTCTCTTTAGATGCCTTGTTGTGGCTCTTCTAGGTATTACGGTGTGTTCACCATACTCATTTCTTTTGGAGTTTGAAGTAATGATATGTATCAAGAAGTTTTTTTCTTTTCCTATATAACATGTTCCTCTTTTTCACGTTCTCTACAGAGGCACTAGGAGGATTGTCCATGGGTTCTCCCTCAGTGTTTCAAGTAGAAATAAGAGATAAATTATATCTCATGCTTCTGTTAGAAAATAACTTAATGGTGATTTACAATTTTGGTATTTGTTACTCGCAGCATGAAAATTATAAAGATGGTTGTTAAGCCTCCATTTTGTCTAGATTTTCATATATTTTGTTGAATAACTCCTATGCCTACACTAGGTGTTTATAGTCATTATTATCCTTTTTATGCATTATTTGCTATTATATAGAGGCATTTAGAGGTAATGTATTATTGTTACATGAATTCTTCATGTTTCGATGATTCGAAGGAATTTGATGTGAATTTATCACTACCAATAATTTATCCTTGTGCTAGGTGCATAATTCTTGTTCCAGTAGTTTAGTTCCTATTCCAACAGTGCAATGAAATGAACCTCCTCAACCTATCTAGAAATCTACCTCCTATACCCCCTATTCTGGAAACATTTCTTCTTTTATACCTAAGATTTGGCTCTTACCAAAAGTACATGGAGTCTGAAAATGTATAATGTTTACATAAGGTGGGTTCATGACGTAGACTTGTCCATCTATAACACATTAAGTCAGTCATCTTTTGTCATACTTTACGAATGGAAGTGAGGATTCAATATTAGCATACAGTCAGCAACACTTTTGGACAAGATCACACAAGCTGTAAGGAACCTTGATTTGAACCTAAGGTAACCAACATGGCCACATGGCTAGGAATCTTGTTCATAATCCTACATGCATAGTCCCTTTTATGTAACATGCAACAACAACTAGACTAGCCTCATAGGATACCTTTCTTTTGACATGCATGGCTTAGAAAACACTGAAACTTGGATTAGACATTTAGGAGCATTGTCCCCTAACTGGTTTGCATGTACCCACATCTTATGCCATTAGTTATTTCACCCCTTAATCTATATATGACCATCCCATAGAGTTAATTAACAAAATAATAGACATAAACACCCTACCATTATCATACTCAACAATTGTTGTCATATTCCTTACATACAATGGTCATATGTAATTTCTAGCATAAGTAAAAATGTCTCCAGGGCCCAAGTAATACAATTACCTGCTAAGTCCCCACTTTGGAAAAAAAATAAAATCACATACATTTATCTAAAAATCAACTCCTAAAAACATAAGCATAGATAAGCCATTAGTTATCACAATTAACTCATTTAATTATTCTGATGCTTACAAATAATGCCACATATACACATGTGAGTTAATACTTTAACCACAAAAAAATGTTAAGAGTACCATAGAGTATTTTCCATACAAGTAATAACGGACAAGAATGTTGGATTCCATACAATTCATTTGGTCCTTCTCTTAGACTACATAAAGTATAACAGAGTGGGGGAGAAAAGCACATACAGACATTCCATGCATCATGCAGCTAACTAAAACATCAGTTGGAGAGCAGAGCACCAACATCCAACCATGAATCACCTGTGATTCCCCCCCGAGTTGAGGTTCTTGCCAAGGATCAACTATCCTCAATTGATTAATGCACTGGGTATTTAATACCCTCTTTCGTGATTTAGTTTCCATTAGCGACATCTCACTTTTATGGATTTTTCCATTTGCATAGGTTTTTACGAAAAAGCTCGCCTTTATCTCCCATTAGCCTTTTCCTCATAAATTCTTGCCTTTACCTCCCACAAAGCTTTTATATTCGATGGATATTTATCTCCCATCCATCCAAGCTTTTCTAGAATCACATCTAGAAGCTTCGTCAAGAAAGATTCATCTCTATACCATTCCTCAATGGGATTTGGCAAGAATATAATCTCTCTTGGTACTCCACCTTCCAAGTGATTTGTTTTATTAATTTATTTAATAACATATTTGATTTTCATATTACATATCATACCTAGCTTTCCTTGATTTAGGTTTAAAATAGTTTAATCCCCAAAGCAGCGGTATCACACCTACCTCTCCTCAACTTATGTTTATAATAATTTAACACACAAGGGAGGCATGTTACATACCACCCCCTGAATATTTACACCATCCTCATTGTATCACTGCATCATGTCTTCGTTCATAGATAGCTAGTTTTTGAATCCACATCTATCATGGCTTTATCTAATGATGTAAATCTTTCGATGTACATCGGTTACAAGGAGTGCTCCATCATATCTCCTTCCATAGCTACCTGTAACATTGTTTTCGAACCATTCGTGAGAAGTTATAGATGCACAAATTTACTATGATAAATATCATGATCTATTACTCAATATTACTAAAGAAACTATTTCTCATTTGTCATTTTATCTAAAGAATACAAGTTCTCTTCTAGAATTCTTCCAAGCCTTTGTGTTCTTGTCGAACACCTCCTTCTTGTAGTTTCTTTGCATACAACACATATGTTAGTATATTTTCCACATAAATATGCATACAATGTCATAACAGATTAGTTCACATAAGCTTATATATTCATTATATATTTTCATCATATATATACATCATAATCTTAAGTATGACAAAATTCAATTAATCATGGTTACTTATCCTTGAACCACTTCTTACTTTCCTTATTCTATGAAACCTCCAGGTTGGTTGCTTGCCCGACATCTATCCAATGTCTTCATGCATACCTGCATATAATGTGTATTATACGCACCAACATACATATCCTATTTCAATCATGTAACACACATAATCATACAGGTACCGTATGTAATGTTGTATATAATATCATTTGTTGCAGCTCGTCATACCAACCTCATGGTATCACCTGCATGACATAAACTTTATCCACATTTTTTTCCACCATGTTAGTATCATACCAAACGTTCCTATAATTGTGCTCAGTTACAAGGAATTTTTATTAGCATGGTTTCTCCCCGTAATCAAAGAAAGTTTTATGTCAAGTGCATATCATTTTCAGATGTCATTTGGTTGTAGCACAATATCAGAGTACAATATTGTATTCATTCATATTTTAATCTTAACCATACCTTCTCCTTAATGTTCCAAAGTAAACTATTAACTCATAGATTTTTTGAAGTTTAATAACCATCAAATCAATACTTTATTTCTAAATAATTCATCTCGTGTGATTTACTATTGCCCATTTTATGCCTCAACAACTTGTTAGCCATGCATAATTTAGTGTAGATATAATCCCAATTTCCCTTCATGAGTTATACCTGAAAGTTATACAACTTTCAATCCTACACCCTTTTAGTTGTAGGTACTTACAATCTCAGGGTACTTACATGTTAGCTCCTCCTCTTTAACATTACATCACCTTTAACTAAAAGATCGATTATCCATTTTATGAATTTCTGTATGGATTATGCAACAATTTTTTTATGCTGTCCAGACACATTATCCATGCAATTCAATAAGAGAACCTCTCAAAACTTCTTGGTACAAAATATGCATTTCAATTGGTATGATATCAATCTATTTAATTAGATTGTTGGATACCATTTAATTGACCCAATGGTCCATACAATTTGTGCTTCTTATTAATTACCATGGTTTGTACTCAAGGATACTTATAGGTCCCACTATGCATATCCATTGAAATATGCATATGTCATGGTATATAATAATATGTTAAAGTTAGGTTCCCCTTAATCACACTTTCTTCCATTCGAAGAACAAATCACATTGTATGTAGATGCATTAATCAAAGGATTAAATTGAAAGACAATTTGTACAATTATATAGTCTTGTACTATAACATGTTCTCACCATTATAATACTATTTCCTGAAAACCTTTACCATGGTATAATACTTTCATAGCAATTATACCATTTATAATTTGTTTTTATAACATGATGACCATAGTTTAATCTTTTACCAGAATCAATTACTACATATTCTCTAATAATCATGGTAATTTTTTTATTTTTTTTATCATAGTCTAGTTTTATGAGCAAGTGTGATTTTCTCCACTCATGCAGGAAACATATGTAGGTGTGCCACTTAGGTAATCATATCTTCCCGCCCCGCCCCCCCCCCATATTCATTACTTGTTATTGATTTTAAACAAAATCTAACAGCATTAATTTTAAGTCATTTTCTCACTAAGGCACATGGCATGCTATAACAACTTAGTTATTAGATTTTCCATGACAGTAAGGACTAATATCCTTCAGTTTCCTTATCCATCCTAAATCTTATACATAATCATAATTTATTCATGCATACTTTGCCTATTTATCCTTGGCACAGAAAAACCCATGCATGTATGCTAACAAAAATATATAACTTCGGTATAGTTCAAGCAACTCAAATCCCATACATGGAGGAAAAAAAAAACAATTTTTTACATGTTATGCATTTTTGTAAGCATCTGTATCAGTACAACCTTGATTCTACAACTCACAAACTATCAATCCTTGTACAACATTGCTATGCCCAACGTCTAAGAAACAAAAACATACAATCTATCACAACACAACAATAACTCCACATTATTTGACCAACATAATCATTAGGTCAATCACCATGCTCTTTCCTTCTGCAGAACATACTCCCCCTTAATAGGAATTGGGGTAACCAACAACTTTATGGTTGTTGTACAATGATTTTTAATTTCTTTCAACATGGGAGAGACCATAAAGTTGACTAAATAATACAAGAATTCATCATGAATTGCAAGACAATACCAGCAACCCATGTATAGCTCAACTTAGACTCAAGACACTTTCTTATATGGATGCATGCCACCAAGACCATTCTATCACCAACCAAATGATAAATACAATATTGTTACCATAATTTGTCTGAGTGGTCAGTCAGATAAACATGTTTTGAAGAGAATCATGCCTAATATCCATGAATAGTAATGAGTCATATGAACGGTCATTCAGATAAACATGTTTTGAAGAGAATCATGCCTAATATCCATGCATAGTAATGAGTCATATGAATCTTCCATGTAAGCACATGTGTGTGCACGGTAACAACATACAAAAAAATTTGTGATAATGCATGGGTATATGTATCAATCCACAACAATAAAACCATGATATAGCAATGGACTTCCTCCATTATATAATCCTCCTTGCAGATATTAGGTGAGATTTTATTTAACCATGAATCTACACAACAATTGTACCATTCATAATTTTCTTTTATTCACCAATCCATATTTCAATTTTTACCTATTGGAATAATCAATTCCAATATAGTTTTCCACACAGCTCATCAAAACCTTTCTAATTCCTCCTCGTCATTCATTTAGAAACATAATACCAATTTTAACCAAGTTTTCCTTTTATTTACATCTAGTTACTATCATACCTATATATGTGTTTTACCTTCACTTCTAAAACAATAGTCTCCACATGCTGAAGCCTGACTAGTTTGGAGAATTTCATGAAAAAATC
Organism: Pinus tabuliformis; assembly: GCA_031772625.1. Taxonomy (NCBI): domain Eukaryota; kingdom Viridiplantae; phylum Streptophyta; class Pinopsida; order Pinales; family Pinaceae; genus Pinus; species Pinus tabuliformis. The sequence continues at coordinate 182,622,125 of CM062820.1, forward strand.
AACCCAACAAAATAAACTAGAATTGCAAGTAGAAAATTGCTTCTCTTCATATAAACAAAAATCATTATATATCAGGATTTAACTCTTATACACAACTCCAAATGAGCAATTATTTTCTTAAGCTCATGCAAACTACTTTTTCCCATGTAGGATTTCCAAGTCTTGCCAAAGAGTTTTCAATCTATGTTGCACATACCTCAACAATTGCCAATAACAAGACTATTCAACAATAATTATATAATCATATAATTAACAAGACAGTGAACATAACATTGTTACAACATAAGAACAAATTTATAAAGCAACACTAAAAATGAGGAATTCATTTCTTTTTTTTTATCTCAGATAACAGAAACTCATTAGAATCTGTATGAACGTGTGTTAAGCTTCATCCTTGCCCTATAAAGAAGATTTTATAAACCATGCTATGTTAGGTCCCTATACTACTAGTGTAACCCCTTATTGTTATTAGTACAACCCCCTTATTATATTGTTGTGCCCATGTAGTCCCTTGTTAATGTGCCCCATAGAAGCCCACTATTGTTATTATTGTGCCCTTACATTATTATTGTTATGTCAACTTTAATTACATTATGACCCCTTAGACTCCTATATATAGAAAGGAGCTATTGTCATTTGTATCATCAAATAATTGTTCATTTGTGTAATGTAAAGGAGATTTCCCCCTCGAATAGGCTTATTTTGAAGGCATTTATCTATCTTTTCTATCTTTTTGTGACCTAGTTTCATAACATTTGGTATCAAAGCTTTGGATTTTAGGGTTTCGTTGCTCCAAACAGGCCATCATGGAAATTTTACAATAACTATTTCACTATGAAGTTTCAGAAGCTACAAAAAAACCCATTTTAGAAGAAATCGTTCTGAACCTCAGGTCCAAAGTTCAGATCTTGTTTCACTATATTTTCAAATATACAGTACAAGACATTTAGGGTTTCTACAGGCTCATGAATTACATCTCAAACAGGTGACCTGGGGAAAATCGTAATAACTGTCTCTCTGAGAATTAGACTGAAATTTCATAAGAAGTTACAAAAACAGGACAGACTGTAGTTTTTTGTGTATATTTTTTACATCCAAAGGTTGAAACAGTGACACGTGGCACTTCATACAAGTTCGTTCTTTTGAAAATGTATATAATCAGCTCATCTTGGCAGATTGTGCATAACTCTTTCTTGGAGAATCCAAGTTTGATCAAACTGGTGGGATTGGAAAGAGGACACAAAGGGCCACTACAGGTCGCGATTTCAGCTAGAAGATCTAAAATTATAAAGTTACAGTCATTTCAAGATCGATCTCCTAAAATCAAGAAAAGGCAATATGAGGAAGTTTGATGGCAAGGATCCGGTAGATTGGGTACTACAGATGGAGAAGTATTTTGATCTACATGAGGTGAAACTGTTACAAAAGGTACGTATTGCATCTTCATATTTAAAACCGGATAAATTTTTATGGTATAAAGGGCTTTGTTCGCGTAAACCACTTGTTACGTGGTAAATTTTCACAGAGGAAATCATAGCACATTATGGGGATACAAAGAGCAACACCCTCTTTAGCCAATTAATAAATCTCAAACAAAAGTGGTCAATGGGAGAGTACATTGAGGACTTTCAAATATTGAATATATGGGAAAATGATATTCCAAAGAAGCAGAGGATTGATGTCTCCATAGGGACTTTAAAGGATAGCATTCAACATGAGGTTTGTCTTTGGGAATCTAATTCGTTGGAGAAGGCATTCAGGTTGGAAAGAAAAGTGGAAAGAAAAATTATGGAAACAAGGATGTATACCCCTCACAACTATAAAGATGGAAGTGTTGTTTCTCCTAGCCTTCCACAACCTACAAGGTTGACACCACAAAAATTGGAAGAAAAAAGAGAAAATGGGTTTTGTTACAATTGTGATAAAAAATATATTAAAGGTCATCAGTGTGCTGAGAAGAAATTATTTTACATTGATTGTGAATAGGAGGAATAAAAGGATCCAAAAACGTCAAAAGAAGAGAATGTACACTAGGAACTAGCCCTAGAGAAAGAAGAAATGAATCAGACAATATCTTGTAAAGCATTGGCAAGAATTAGCACTCCTCAAACTCTCAAGAGAGAAGGACATATCAAGAAGAAAAATGTTCAAGAAGTGAAAGATCACATCGGCATCAAGAAATGAATCTGACAATATCTTGTAATGCATTGGCAGAAATTACCATTCCTCAAACTCTCAAGTTAGAAGGACATATCAAGAAGAAAAATGTTCAAAAAGTGAAAGATCACATCGAGCATCAAGGAATGAATCCAAACATATCTTGTAATGCATTGGAAGAAATTACCACTCCTCAAACTCTCAAGATAGAAGGACATATCAAGAAGAAATATATTCAAGCAGTGAAAGATCACATCGAGTATCAACAACAAGTTCTCCAAATTTTAAAGGATAACACCACTTTGATGCAAAATCGAATGAAACAATAGGAAGATCAACATCATAGTGAAATAAGTTTTGATGTAGGTGATTGGGTACTTTTATAGCTACATCCATAAATACGAATGTCCCTCAAGCAAGTTATTTATGAAAAGGAAATGTTGACAATACTACATGCCCTTAAGAAACGGAAACCTTACCGTTGAAAGCCTCGAGAATCACTGCACCAACATGGGGATGACCACCTGGTCTGGACCTTAAAGCAGCTCCTTTTCCGTTTGAATGGTTGTTCTGACTGGTTCAACTATGTCCAATTACCTTCTCTCAATCTCCTACGGCTTTAAAGTATGACTTTCATTCACCAATGGGGAAGAGACATCATATCGACCCTCTTGTTGATCAAGCAAGAAACTGATCCTTAAGCTGATTTGGGGCTCAACCAATCCACTACTAAAGTTTGCCTCTTTGGGAAGAGGACTTAAAAGAATGTAGAAATTAATCTAAATGCAAAATTATTCTAAGATGCAAGCAAAAGAACTATCTTAATCCTATCTCAATTAGGCAGATATAGATCTAACCCAACCTAGAGCAAGATATTTAAAGTATTGGGATTTAAATATGTCTGGCTTATAATGAATATCCAGCTAATGAAGTAGTTCAATTAACTGACATTATGAATACCGCACATATGCTATTGAGACCAATCAACTGAAATAATCAATCAATAACACTCAAGAAGAAGTTCTTAGAATGATTTTGATCATTTAATCAATAACTTGAATTATTAAACAATAATATGTGGAAGAGGTTCTCAACATATCACTATTCAACAAATCAGTTTTATAAGACAGATTTCTGAGTAAATAGTTATTCAAAAATCAGAATTTAATCCATAAGCGTAAAGATAAATAATAACATAAAATTGAGACAAATTACCCATACCGAAAAAAGTGCACAAATATGTAAGTAAATTGACACAATTCTGTCATCATAAAATGAAACCAGCATTTAAAACAATAGTATTTGAAATAACAATTTATTGAATCCATTTCTCCAGCTCCGGTCTCTAATAGTTCTTTACAATGCTTGAGCTTCTGCTTTCAAAACCAGAGCTACAATAGTGCAAATTCTGTTCATTATACATAACTCAGAATGTAAAAGAAAAACCTCAATAATCTCTAGATCTGAGATTCCACTCCTCCCACCTACAACTCTAAATCCCTATTACAGAAGTGCTTTTAGAATTCCAAAATTGCAAAGGAGAAAAGCCCCTTTTACATTCTGCAATCTGCCATTTATAATATTTCCAAAGGTATTTTTGAGAGGAAAGTTTGTTGAAGAAAAATCTGTCCAATCAATTTTATTTTCTCAAAATTCTCATTTTTAATTGCTGGAGCATTCTCATTGATTGAGATCTTTTTCTCCATATCTCTTCTATTGTTTTCTTGCAAAAAGAAATCAAAATAAATTAAGATGCAATAATAAAATCAAAATGCCATTTCTGGAATTAAAAAAAATCCAATCAAATGCAATTAATTAAATAATTGAAAAAAAAAATATAAGCTTTCTATTGATGCATGGGATGGTTTAATTGGCCAAGGATATCATTGATGAATGGATTTGCATTCAGAATAGGCTAGGACAAATGAAAATGCAGAAAATAAAACTCAGAAAATTGATTTTGTTTTAAAAATTCGGAACTTGATATTCTGCCTGATTTTCGACCCAATAAATAACCAAATCTGTTAGTGAAACCTCTCCAGAAATGTTCCCCTTGATTTTATCTTTACAATGAGCCATCCTAGGCCTCATTTGGCCAAGTAAAACTCAATCTAAGAGCCTCCAAAGTTGATGAGTCAAAACAACTAGAATTCTGGAAATTTTGTTCCCTAGGCCAAAAAAATCAGAACTTGTCAATTAAATTATAATTCTAAATTAGATTTTGATTTTTTTTTTAATAATAAATTCTAAATTAATTATTAGCTAACTAATAATTAATTTTAATTAATGCTCATTTAATTAAAAATTAATTAAGTTACGATTAAATTTAATTAATGCTAATCTGATATTAATCTAAATTATTCACAGATTAATTATTAACATAATCCAAATAAAATTTGAAAAACTAATTATATAATATTTTCGTATTATATTTATATTATAATTTAAATTATATCAGAGTTATAATATAAATTATAATTATCATATAATAATATTATAATGTAAATATAATATTTTAAACAAACCATTAGAATCAATCCAAAGAACATGCCATACAAACCATTGGAATGAATCCTTCCTCCTTTATTCATCCACGTGAGTTTATGGAGAGATATGGTGAGTGGAGTGTGAGGTGAGTGTGACGTGAGGGTGAGTGAGGTGGAGGTACGGGAGGCATAAGGGGTGAAACAAAAACTTTATACTAAATTTTTTGTACCCATCACATTTGGCCTCATCACGTATCACATTTTTAAGTTGTAAAATGTTAAGGCTTTTAAAAAAAATTGCGATAAGATTTTCCAAGAAGCCTTTTGCGAGAAATGTTTTTTTTATATGTTTTTTGTGGTCTGGGTCTCAAGGGCTATTAAATTAATGAAGACAAGTGGGGTCCATGTGAATTATTAATCTCACAAATTGAACTATAGCTATTTTTCATTTTTGAGAACCCGGTCTTAGCAATTTGTCTTAAAATAATAAATTGGAATAAATTACGAAGATCCTGAAACATGATTTCATCCATTGTATGATTTAGCTGGGTCATTTTGTAAGACCGTTAGTGAAAAATGAAAAATTAATAAAAGTTAACTAAAAGTCAATATTTACAATGAATGACTATTTAGCTATGAAAATTGAAATTTTATACAGTTATTTACATTTTTAGTCCAGGCGAGAAAATGATCAAACTTCAAAGGAGTGCCATTTACAACCCGGTTGACCAAATGAGGTGAAACAAGTATCGTTGGAAAGCTTGTGAAAAATCAGATTTAATGAAACAATCAAAATAGAAATTTGACAAAAATGAAAAAATAAGAAAATTGTAGGATAATTAACTTAATAGAAATCGTAGAAGGTGTTTTAGCCAAAATTTAATAGAAAGGGTCCCCATTGTTGAGGTGAACAAGTCAAAAATGGGGGTTTGTGTTTTACCACAACAATGGCGACACACGGGAGAAGAACTAGTTATCTCTATTTGGTATGAATGAGATTTTCCTAAAATCAAAGTAAAAATAATTAAAGAAGAGAAAATTATTTTTTAGAATGTTTGACTAGGTTCATTAATCTGAATAAAAGCAAGAATCATATTTTTGTAATTTTCCTTAAAATTCCTCATAAATTAAAATATTTCAAAACTCTATATCAATCCTTAATTAGTTGTAGAGATAAAGTAGGGGTCACTTTACAGCTTAGCTTTTAAAATATACTCATTTGTCACAGGTAGAGCCACTACTACCAGCAAACATCTATAGTCTTGACAAGGTCACCTTTTAATCATGAATGATTCAGAATTCCATCTATTTAAGAATTATTGACCTAGAGATAAATCCATTTATATATGTTTATTTTCTTTGTATTTGTTTTTTTGCTGTTTTTTTCTTTAGTTTTTAAAAGCCATTGTCCTAGTTTGGTAGCCAGATAGTTGACAATGCCATTCACTGGTTATAATTGGAATGAAAAAGTTGGCTCGTGATGAGACCCCTTGTCTTATAATTGTTTGCAATCATAAGCCATTACCCTAGTTTGTTTAGTAGTGTTGGTAATGTCAACCTATTTTCCCCCTATGATCATGGTAAGTAAGCTCATGATGAGACCCCTTATCTTTTAGTTTTAAATATATTTTTCGATTACAACTAGAAAAATAAGACTTTTTTGGATAGGGAGAATCATTGATTGCTTAAGAGTTAAGAATGACAATTTCAGAGTTAAAGGTTCTTTGTTGTAAAGTGTCTTTACTTGATTAAAAATAACGTTTCTTGACTGATAATAGAATTTTGAAAGATCTTAATAAAATATCGAAATCTCAAAATAATTAAAATTTTGATGAAAAAAGAAATTTCTTAGATTTTATGATACTTTGTCAACTTCTCTTATTTTGTAATCTCTTCCTTAAGCATTTCTACCTTTATAATAAGAAAAACAAATTTTATTAAGAGATTTAAAGAAAAATCTAATAGTAGACTATTAACAATTTTTCCCTATGTATGCCGACCATTATTAGGTAATAAGAAAGCCTTCCATATAAATCATGGCAGAGTCACCAAAATTTAAAACTGAAAACCAAAAGAAAAGAATTCTTAAGCTAAAGTGAGAAAAGAAATCAGCAAACAAAAATAAAAATGAAGAAATTTAAAAGTGGAAAGGAAAATCCAAGTTTTGAAAGATAAACTCTAACAAGAATGTTTATACCAATGTCTCAACAAAATGAATCAAAATAAAATAATCATGTAACCATTCCTTCTTATGTCGAGATTTAGATAAATTTTAACTTGCAGGGTTGTAAGCGTTCTAGGCTTCAGATAGCATTGACGATAAAATTCAGCCACCATGAAATTTTTTTGTCTGGTGTCAATCTTTTTGTTTCAAAGCATCATCTTAATCATTTTCTAATAAAAGTAATGCTTAAAAAAAAAAAAAAAAAGGTTCAGAAACTTCCTAGTGTATCTGTTTCAACGAAGATTATTGCTACTTCTTGAAAGAAAACCAGGACAAGAGTATAGAGCTTCAAAATCTGATCTCCCGGATGATTGAAAGCTTTTATGAAGAGCTACAAAACAGATTTATATAACAATAGAATTTAAAACTGAAACTAGAGTAACGAAATGGAAATTAATGAAAGTGGGTACATGAATCTTACCATTGGATGATTGCATTTGATCTTACATGAGAGGTATCAGTTTCTCCAATACTAGTTGACTTCTTTTTTTAGTTAACATTAAAAACATGAAGAAGTCAAACTAACCAAATTCTTATAAGCCAAAATCATTATTTTTTTTATTTAACCTAAAGCAAGCAGTAAAATGTAAAAAAGGGAATTCTTTGTGTTCAAGGGAATCGAAATTAAAACAAATGCATCAGAAATGAGAATGAGAATTTGCAGTAATGAATGTTCTCAAAATATTATAAGTTTCATATAAACTCCATGATTTTATAAATTGTCCAGAATTAAGACCAAATCCAAGATGATCAAATTTAAATGTGAAGATAGAGAGGTCTTGAATTTCATATTTAATTATGGAATTATTTAAAACTGAAATATATGAGAAATCGAAATGATTTAAATATGCTGCAATTTTGTCATCAATTGCGTTAGTACCATAGCGGTTACCCAAGATTTCTTTTAAAGTATTTCATATAACATAATGCCTTATCGGATGATTTGCATTGCATGTTTCTTCACTATGCTTAAAGTTCAATCTGCAAAATTTCACCTTTGTTGATACACCATATATTTATTAAATGTTAATGGCGTAGAGGCATGCATTGGAGTCTATCACATCAGATGTTGCAATGGCAAATTGGTGATATGAGAACATGCGATGAGAATATATGCGATGAGATGGAGCGATCACAATATTGAATAATTGTTATATCAAGGATCAGGGAATAGTCACATCGTGCTTTATACTTCGCACATCATACATCACACATCGCGCATCACAGATCTAGAATAGTGATATGACCATGAATAAAAATGCAATGAAGCAATTGTGATATCGGTATATCGGAATATCGAAAAATAGTCATGTCGGAAATGCCAATCTGATTCTTGCAATAACAATAATGCGATGGATGACGTGGCTTTTAGGTGGGACCGGCTTGGGACCTCAAAAGAAATCGGCGATCAGTAAACTTAAGTACATGATGTAATATTTTTGATACGCCGATATGCGATGAAGAATGAACCCGATAAATTTATTATGAGAATTTAATATCATATCGGATCCGGGACAACGGTACTTTTAAACTTATTCCCCTACCATTATTGCAATTGAATGGATGTGATATTTTTTATGAACTTGATTTAAATTTGATATTGGGTACCGAATTATGTAGACATCACAATATTGGTAAAGTCATTTTATCATGGATCGGTGATTCAAGATAATGGAAGTATGTTCAACTGAAAGCCTCTGATATGTGAAATGCGATATAGCATTTTATGAGAGAATGTGTGAGGTAAGACATTGAAGGTTTTGCATTAGAAATTTGTTATCAGAAAATGCTAAGAGCTACTTCCGATGAAATATTACGATACAAATGGTTGTGATATGGATGATGTGATATCGGAATGAAATAATTGACGAAGATAAGCGGGATGGGAATATTGCAAATATATATTCACTGTAGTATCAGCAATATGAAAATCAAGTTGAAATGTTTCTAATATGAATCTTGTGATATTGTTTTAAATTTCAATTGGGTTCTCTAATGAATGAAAGCAAAGTTAAAGAATGCTCAAATTCTAATGAATCACAAATAAAATTTCCCTGAACCTGTTGCAAATTTGAAATGGGTTTGCTGCTTACTTCAATTTTTGAAAACAAATGAAAACCTGCAAATAAAATAGAACAAGAATAAAAAATAAACTAAGGAAAAGAGAAACTAATAATGGATGAAAATGAACTTATAAATGCGTATCTGGAAGGAAATTCTCTATAGATTTTACCTCATGAACCTTCAAATTCTTCATTTTATTTATCAAAATTCTGACTTTGTTCAAAATCATCTCATTATTTATTCCAAATTAGAGTGGGCAATCAAGCTGAAGGAAATCAATTATTCATGTTCAGAAAATTGAAATTCATAGAATCCATTAGAAACGAAAATGAGAATATGCTCCCTTTTGAATTGTAATAGCAATTTATTACCTCTGCTCATTCCAAATTGACTTGAGTAAATTCTGTATTATTATAGTGATTGTTCAATAATGCCTTTAGTAAATAAATATGATGCGTATTGCAACATCAAATAATAAACTAAAGATCAGAATGGGATAAAGCCACTAATTATGGAAAAATATCAACATAGATTTGAATGTGTGCACACAGCAAAATGGACACCCTTAAGGTCATTTTAAAATTTTTCAAGGAAGATAATATGAACTTCATGTGATTACAGCGAAAGGTTAGAAGAAATTTTCTGATGAGAGGAAAATATTTCACTGAACATGTATATGATATGAGAAGAATTGATTTCTCGCTTTATTTCTTTTATCTGCAGAACTATTAAGAATAAATTAACTACATAAAACAAACTAACTAAATTAATTCTACTTCTATTCTAACCATATACATGAAAATGACTAGGTATAGTCATATTTCCAGTGTAACCATTCTCTTATTTTAATTCCTGCATATATGTACAGTTCAAATGTTAGTAATAAAAATACAAATCTAATTGAACTAAGAAAATTAAATCTGTAATCAGAATGTATAGTTATTATTAGCAGCTTATTTACAATCACCTTCTTTTGAAATGTCTTTTCCAACTGAATTCCAATTGGATCATCAAAACCTGGATGGGTTTCCATTAAGGATTGAAAAATGTTTAAAAGAGGAGATGACAGGCCAGATTGTGGATATGAGCTTTTAAATTCAAAGGCCTGGAAAAAATTGTTAGTGTTATGTGTAAGTGTTAAACTATTAACAATCTTCCATGAAGGAAAACTTTCCAAACAATTTTCAAATAGGCTAATGAAAAATGGATGGAAATCTGTCAAATAAAATGGAAAATTATTAATTGGATTAGATTGCTGGCCAGATTGTAAAAATACATTCTCTTGTTGACACTGCCTTTGAGAAGATAGAAGCTTTTGATAAAACATTAGCATTGATTGAAATTGAAATATTAATAGCTTTTGATGTTCATGATTATAATATGAAACTTCAATTTCCCAATAAGGGAATGCATCAATTGAGTGTTCACTATTAAAGTGGTCAATATGCCAGTGTAAAGTGTCAAAAAATATATCTGAAATAAAATCAGAAAATAAATCTAAATTTAAACAAAATAAGTGAAAAAGAAAAAATAAAATGAAATCACTATTGGTACAACTAATGTTACAGTACAATTGGGATTGTTTTGAAATAATTTCTTTTTCACAAGGATTGGCCAAAATTATGGAATTTGAGTAATTGCCAATTGAAACTTATGAATTAGAAAGAGAATTATGATGATGAGTAGGAATTAGAGCTTGATCATGATATGAATCATAAATTGGAATGTTTTCTCGAATGGTGAAATCATGAAGATAATTTGTTGCTCTAGAATGAGGATTGGTTGGAATAATTTCTAAATTGAAACATTCCTCATTCTTAGATGTTACTTGAATTTTATCATCAGGATTCTCTTGAGAAGAATAGAAATCAACATCCTCAATATCAGAGTAATTATCATAAACGACTTTAGAATATTCTCTAGAATTTCCTTCGATCTCATACAATATATCAAAACAAGGAGAAATAAAAATTTCATGTTCATTAATGGCGAAAGAATGATCAATAATTGTTTCTCTATCTTGATAAAAACTTATTGGTAATTAATTTACATCAACCTCTTTATTTTCTGAAATATCATTAATACCAAGAGGGGAAAAATTACCATCATTAAAAATATTAGGATAAAGGGAAAAATGTGAATCTGAAATAATGCAATTAAAAATGTCGCCATTTGAGAACTCTTGTACATTATGCTCATTCGAGATTTCAGATTGTAGATCATTCCTTTGTCTACTCGTGCTTTCCTGAAGAAGGTTGCTTTGCTGCTCTAATTTTGGCATTTGCTCATCATGGAAAAATTTAGAAATTTGTACAGCAGTTTGCATGTTATTATTTACTTTAATTGCTACTTGTACTTAATGATTTGTGATCTAATCTTCTGAATTCACTGCAGAGTAACTTTCAGATTTCAAGGCAACTCTTTCTCCAAAATTGCTGCTATTGTCTTCTTGCATTTGATTAGAGATGTTTTCTAAGCTTTGTGAAACCACTTCATCATAATTTATTTTCAAATCCATATTGGAACTCTCATTTATGTTGAAAGAGGATGGAACAAAGCTTAAACTAATTTCATATGGATTGGGAATGGGAGGAAGAGAGAAAATATATTCAAACCAATCTAGTGATTCTTCTTCCGTGGGTTTATCTTCGACTTTAAATCTTAAACAATTCAAATGAAATCGAATATTAAAATCTCTAACAGACTCACTTTCAAATCTTCGTAGATATTCAATTTCATCACATACATGTTCATAATCATAGCCGTCAAATTTACAAATGAAAATTGTAGAAAATTGATCTCAACTGTGAATTGAGGCAACTGGAACAGTTCTACACCAATTTCTAGCTTTTGCCGTGAATGTGAGAGTAAAAATTCTGCATAAAATGCCTTCATCAATTCTTTGAAAATCATAATTTCAAACTTTTTGAATATATTGAAAGACATGATTAAAAGCAGAATAATTTCTTTTACCATTAAACTTTACCTGAGACAAGAGTCTTACCACTTCGGGTGGAGTATTGGAAGATGCACGTCCATGGATACAGCTCAAAATTGGAAGTTTAAGAGGAGCCATTGTGATTTAAATAAAATGTTAAAATTGAAAAAACTCGAATAGACAATAAGTTTTAGGCCCTCCTACTAGCGCTAAAATGTTGAAAGCCTCGAAAATCGCTGCAACAACTTGGGGGATGACCACCCGGTCCGGACCTTAAAGCATCTCCTTTTCCATTTGGAATGGTGGTTCTAACTAGTTCAACTAAGTCCAGTTACCTTCTCTCAATCTTCTATGGCTTTAAAATATGACTTTCATTCACCAATGCGGAAGAGACATCAGATCGACCCTCTTGCTAATCAGGCAAAAAAATTATCCTTAAGCTAATTTGGGGCTCAGCCAATCCACTACTAAAGTTTTCCTTTTTGGGAAGAGGACTTAAAAGAATGTAGAAATTAATCTAAATGAAAACTTACTCTAAGATGCAAGCGAAAGAACTATCTTAATCATATCTCAATTAGGCAGATATAGATCTAACCCAACCAAGAGCAAAATATTTAAATTATTTGGATTTAAATATGTCTGGCTTATAATGAATATCCAGCTAATGAAGTAGTTCAATTAACTGACATTATGAATGCCGCACACATCCTATTGAGACCTCTTAACTAAAATAATCAATCAATAACACTCAAGAAGAAGTTCTTAGAATGATTTTGATCATTTAATCAGTAACTTGAATTATTAAACAATAATATGCGGAAGAAGTTCTCAACATATCACTATTCAACAAATTAGTTTTATAAGACAAATTTCTGAGTAAATAGTTACTCAAAAATCAGAATTTAATCCATAAGAGTAGAGATAAATAATAACATAAAATTGAGACAAATTACCCATACCGACAAAAGTGCACAAATATGTAAGTAAATTGACACAATTCTGTCATCATAAAATGAAACCAGCATTTAAAACAATAGTATTCGAAATACCAATTTATTGAATCCATTTCTCCAGCTTCGGTCTCTAATAGTCCTTTACAATGCCTGAACTTTTGCTTTCAAAACCAGAGCTACAATAGTGGAAATTTTGTTCATTATACATAACTCAGAATGTAAAAGAAAAACCTCAATAATCTCTAGATTTGAGATTCCACTCCTCCCACCTACAACTCTAAATCTCTATTACATAAGTGCTTTTAGAATTCCAAAATTGTAGAGGAGAGAAGGCCCTTTTACATTCTGCAATCTGTCATTTATAATATTTCCAAAGGTATTTTTGAGAGGAAAGTTTGTTGAAGAAAAATCTATCCAATGAATTTTATTTTCTCAAAATTCTCATCTTTAATTACTGGAGCATTCTAATTGATTGAGATCTTTTTCTCCATATCTCTTCTATTTTTTTCCTGCAAAAAGAAATCAGAATAAATGAAGATGCAATAATAAAATCAAAATGCCATTTCTCGCATTACAAGAAATCCAATCAAATGAAATTAATTAAATAATTGAAAATAAAGTATAAGCTTTCTATTGATGCTTGGGATGGCTTAATTGTCTAAGAATACCATTGACAAATGCATCTGCATTCAGAAGAGGCTTGAACAAATGAAAATGCAGAAAATAAAACTCTGAAAATTGATTTTGTTTTAAAAATTCAGAGCTTGATCTTCTGCCTGGTTTTCAACCCAATAAATGACCAAATATGTTAGTGAAACCTCCTCAGAAATGTTCTCCTCTATTTTATATTTCCAATGAGCCATCCTGGGCCTCATTTGGCTAAGTAAAACTCAATCTATGAGCCTCCAAAGTTGATGAGTCAAAACAACCAGAATTTTGGAAATTTTGTTGCCTAGGCCAAAAAAATCAGAATTTGTTAATTAAATTCTAATTCTAAATTAGATTTTGACTTTTTTTTAATAATTAATTCTAAATTAATTATTAACTAACTAATAATTAATTTTAATTAATTAATGCTCATTTAATTAAAAATTAATTAAGTTACAATTAAGTTCAATTAATGCTAATCTCATATTAATCTAAATTATTTACAGACTGATTATTAACAGAATCCAAATAAAATTTAAAAAACTAATTAAAATATTCTCATATTATATTTATATTATAATTTAAATTATATAAAAATTATAATATAAATTATAATTATGATATACTAATATTATAATGTAAATATAATATTTTAAACAAACCATTAGAATAAATCCAATGTACATGCCATACAGGCCATTATAATAAATCCTTCCTCATTTATTCATCCATGTGAGTTTATGAAGGGATATGGTGAGTGGAGTGTGAGGTGAGTGTGACGTGAGCGTGAGTGAGGTGGAGGTACGGGAGGCATAAGTGGTGAAACAAAAACTTTATACTAAATTTTTTGTACCCATCGCATTTGGCCTCGTTGTGTAGCGCATTTTTAAGCTGTAAAATGTTAAGGCTTTTAAAAAAAATTGCAATAAGATTTTGCGAGAAGAAAATTTGTGAGAAATTTATTTTCTATGAGAAATGTTTTTTTTATATGTTTTTGGTGGTCTGGGTCTCGGGGGTTATTAAATTAATGAAGATGAGTGGCGTCCACGTGAATTATTAATCTCACAAATTGAACTATAGCTATTTTTCATTTTTGAGAACCTGGTCTTAGCAATTTGTCTTAAAATAATAAATTGGAATAAATTACGAAGATCCCAAAACATGATTTCATCTGTTGTATGATTTAGCTGAGTCATTTTGTAAGACCGTTAGTGAAAAATGAAAAATTAATAAAAGATAACTAAAAGTCAATATTTACAATGAATGACTATTTAGCTATGAAAATTGAAATTTTATATAGTTATTTACATTTTTAGTCCAGGCGAGAAAACAATCAAACTTCAAAGGAGTGTCATTTACAACCCGGTTGACCAAACGAGGCGAAACAAGTATCGTTGGAAAGCTTGTGAAAAATCGGATTTAATGAAACAATCAAAATGGAACTCTGACAAAAATGAAAAAATAACAAAATTGCAGGATAATTAACTTAATAGAAATCATAGAAGGTGTTTTAGCTAAAATAGAAAGGTCCCTATTATTGAGGTCAACAAGTCAAAAATCGGGGGGTTGTGTTTTACCACAACACTTACCTAATGAGACGACACTTCAGGGTAAAAACAAATCATGATAGCCTTAAATAATTTTTAGAACAAATATTGTCTTCAAAAGAACAGAAAAAATGGGTCACAAATATGTTGGGTTATGATTTTGAAATCATATATAAAAAAGGGAAACAAAATGTTGTTGGAGATGCACTCTCAAGAAAGGATGAGGATGTGGAAGCATTATTTTGTACTATTTCTATTATCCAACCAGATTGGATAAACAAATAAAGGGATGAATGGAAGAATGACGAAGAAGTGTGGCCACCGATTCAAAAGTTGCAGAAGAAACCAGTTGAAACAATATTGCGAGAACTTAACGAGGAAGGAAAAATCATATTGAAACCTGGAGCAGTCAAAGAAACGAGAACCCAACAACTACGAAATCGATCAATTTCAGAGTATCTCATCATGTGGAAGAAATTACCCGCTGAATATTCCACATGGGAAGACAAAATTTTTATACAGAAGCATCAAGAACTACTCAAGCGTTGAGGACAACACTTTTTCAGGGAGAGGGTCATGGTAGGTCCCTATACTACTAGTGTAACCCCTTATTGTTATTAGTACAACCCCCTTATTATATTGTTGTGCCCATGTAGTCCCCATATTGTTATTATTGTGCCCCATAGAAGCCCACTATTGTTATTATTTTTCCCTTACATTATTATTGTTATGTCGGCTTTGATTACATTATGACCCCTTAGACTCCTATATATAGAAAGGAGCTATTTTCATATTTATCATCCAAGAATTGTTCATTTGTGTAATGTAAAGGAAGTTTCCCCCTCGAAGAGGCCTATTTTGAAGGAGTTTATCTATCTTTTCTGTCTTTTTGTGAGTTGGTTTCATAACATGCTAGGTCTTTATAATTTTAGTGTGTACATGATTTCTAGAAGATACAACAAAAAAGGGTGCTCTCCCCCAATATTAAAATTAAAAAAAAAAAAAAAGTACATGTGTAAGCAAACGAGAACATGCTGCAATGCCAAAATGATGGAATGTTTTCAGGAAGAGGGTGTATACCAAATGAAAGTGTGGCATATGAGTCATAGATCACGCATAACACAACATGTTATGCCAAATCGAATCGAACAACCCACATAGTTCCAAACTTCTTGGATTGGATTGAAAAAAACTACATAAGGATCTCAACACCATATCAAGGTCATTAATTCCAAAATTAATTCAATAATTACTCCATGATTATCATAGCTTCGTATATAATCAAAAGAAAATGGATGGTTTTAAATAATGAACAGAATGGTGCCTTAGTAATTGGTCATACTTTCGACCGGTTTACACAACTTTTACTGATATAATATATATATATTCATGGCACTACTGTGTTGCGTTGTTCTTTCAGACAATATCTTCATGCCAACTTGACATAATTAAATATACTAAACATGATAATTCAAACAATATTGTAAGAATTGATTAATACTAATTCGAAGCAGTAACTGTAGATAAGGTTACAAATTTAAGGTTCAAATTTCTGCAAAAACATTCTCCTCCCCCTAATTCAATTTCAAAATATAAATATTGGATTGATAAATACTGGGAAACAGTTTTACAAAAAAATACTCTGCCAGTTTACCTCTTTCGCCTCCCCAATTCCATTGGATACTTGAACATCCTCGAGATTCTTGATCTAAGCATTTGAAATCTGAACAGGCCTTTCCTTAGTCTTGCAGTAACTTTCGCAGGGGTTGGAGCCAGTCATTTGGAAATTATACACCTCATCCCTCCTTAACCGTAGCTCACACAACCTTATCCATAGCTCAATATGGAATCCAATCCACTAATTCAACCTAATTAACAAACCCTTGAAGTCTAGAGCCTGATTCCCTACTATTTACTCTAAGGTAGCTCATGTGAATTTTTCATTGGAATCTCTGACCTAATTTACAGAAATTCATAACAGCAAATAATCTGCTCACTATCGTGAACCCTAATCCAGAATACCTCCAGCTCGTTTTCAAAATAGAACCACGCGAGTTTATCCAAGGCACCACTACTCAAAGGAACACGGAAGGTGGACTCACGAAATGGTGGTGTGTCTCCTCCACAGCTCGCATATACTGATGTTGATTCTCTATCTATACTAATAGAGTCTGATCTCGTGCTATCTATCAAGCACGATGATAGAGACCAAATGTGCATATCATTGATGAGTAGCCTTTCTAACTCAATGGAGAGAGTGTTCGATGAAAAAAAACAGGGATAAACATTGTCCTCAAGATTTTTATCCTTTTTCCCACAGGGTCTATCGTTTGGATGAGATTGAGCATCGCAAAAAAAGGGAACAACTATATCCTAACTTTTCCTCGATCCCTTCTAGAATCCTTATAATTTGTATTGTTATGAAAGCATTATAAAAGAAACATCAGTCTAAAAGGGAATATTTTTTCTATTATGTTTCTACAACAGGCGAAGACGAACTTTCAAAGTGTGGAATTACAACAATAATCGTTTCTTTTCACATCCTTTCCTTGATTCAATATTTTTCATGGCTGAAAAAAATGGTCGCTTGCCCAACCGGTTCTCTGTGTTGGCATGGCTTTTTGACACCAATGACTGTTGATCACTAAAGGCGTCCACGAACCCGGCATGAACATCTATGTTTTATCCAAAATCACCAATGGAAATTGATATTATTGGAAAGAATAATGTGGAAAGAAAAACAATAGTTGTATTGCATTATCCAAACTTTAAATGCTACATCAATGTAAGTGGTGCACAGTAATTAATGCTCTTCTTCACTTGTCATTTCAAGTGAGCGCTCTCCCAATGCGCATGCATTATAAGTGATCTCATTTGTATTTGATCTTGGTCGATCTCAGATATGGAGATTAGGCCTTCGAATTTAAAAAGGCATGGTCCTATTCATATGGATGCACTGGTAGGCAGACCTTGTAAAAATTACGATTCAAACCAATTTTGTATAGTTAAATAGTCATCTGTTTCATGATTCAACAAACCCACCATAGCCTCATGTTATAATCAGTTGATGATTCTAGCTTTGGCTTGGGGAATTCCCATCAGTAATGGTAACACTGCAATACATAGAAATGGATGGGAACTTTCTCGAACCGTCAAAGGAAGAATGGAAGGGATAGATTCATTAGCAATTAGTAAAAGCCCAATTTTGATTGCAAAAAGAGTTACACCCTTCCGTAGCTACAGAGAAAAACATATATGAAGGGAGGGGAAGAACAACAATGTCAAGTGAACGGGGTGGTTACGATGTAACAACTGCCTTCCATCTTTGTCGTTGAACAAGTATTAATGAATTGGAACATTTGTTGTTACCACACTTACAGTGCATGCTCATCCTATGAATTTCACATTAATTTAAAAATTCCATGTATATTTTCCTTGATATCTTTTAATATAAAATTGGTCAAGTTGCTCGATGTCACATAATCGTCCATATATATATATATATATATATTGAGATTACAACCACTTATCCTTAGGACGTCATATAACCCTGTTTTTTCCTTTTTAATTATTAGCTTCGTATGAGGAACATTTCAAGCAACTTTATATGGTCATATTATTTTATATGGTGTGGATATGAATGTCAGCGCTTCCTCAAAGTATTTCAATCCATCCTTACAAACCTCATTTGCATAATTCATTATGCACAATTATACCACAATTAAGTTCAATATTCATTCTCAATAATCCTAATTTTCCTTTAACGCCAAGGACCATATTCTAAGTTTAAACTTCACCTTTATGGATTATAGAATTTTCATAATTGAAATTTTTTTAATGAGAATGCTATGAAGGTGGATTCGTCCATAGGACTTAGTGTTTAAGCCTATGCTCTGATACCATTTGTAATGAACCTCCTTGTACTACCCAGAAATTTAGCTCCTATACCCCCTATTTTGAAAAAATTTCTTCTTTTGTACCTAAGATTCTGCTCTTACAAAAAGTACATGCAGTCTGAAAATGTATAATGTTTACATAAGACGGGTTGATGACGTATACTTTTCCATCTATAAGACATTAAGTCAGTCATCTTTTGTCATACTTTATGAGTTGAAGTGATGATTCAATATTAGCATACACTCAACAACACTTTTCGACAAGCTCACACAAGATGTAAGGAACCTTGATTTGAACGTAAGGTAATCAGTATGGTCGCATGGGTAGGAAAATTGTCCATAATCCTACATGCATAGTCCCGTTTATGTAACATGCAACAACAAGTAGACTAGCCTCATAGGATACCTTTCTTTTCACATGCATGACTTAGAAAACACTGAAACTTGGATTAGACATTATGGAGCATTGTCCCCTAAATAGTTTGCATGTACCAACATCTTATGGCATTAGTTATTTCACCCCTTAATCTATATATGACCATCCCATAGAGTTAATTAACAACATTAATGAAATCATAGACATAAACACCCTACAATTATTATACTCAAAATTTTTTGTCTTATTCCTTACATACAATGGCCATATGTAATTTCTAGCATAAGTAAAAATGGCTCAAGGGCCCAAGTAATACAATTACCTCCTAAGTCCTCACATTGGAAAACAAATAAAATCACATACATTTATGTAAAACTCAACTCCTAAAAACATAAGCATAGATAAGCCATTAGTTATCACAATTGACTCATTTAATTATTCTCATGCTTACAGATAATGCCACATATACACATGTGAACTAACACTTTAACCACATAAAAATCTCAAGACTATCATACACTACTTTCCATACAAGTAATAACTAACTAGAATGGTAGAAAACATCATTAACTATCCTCATGTATAAGCATTCCATACAATTCATTTTGTCCTTCTCATAGACTATTGAAAAATATAATAGAGTGGGGGAGAAAACCACATACAGACATTCCCCACATCATGGAGCTAACTAAAACATCACTTGGAGAGCATAGCACCACCACCCAATGATGAATCACCTCTGATTCCCCCCGAGCCGAGGTTTTTGCCAATGATTATTTGTCCTAAATTGATTAATGCATCGGGTATTTAATACCCTCTTTCATGATTTAGTTTCCATTAGCGGTGTCCCTCTTTTATGGATTTTTCCATTTACGCAGGCCTTTTTCAAAAAATCTCATCTTTATCTCCCACGAGGCTTTTCCTCATAAAAGCTTGCCTTTATCTCCCGTAAATCTTTTATATTGGATGGATATTTATCTCCCATACATCCAAGCTTGTCTAGAATCACATCGAGAAGCTTCATCATGAAAGATTCATTTCTATCCCATTCCTCAATGGGATTTGGCAAGAATCTCATCTCTCTTGGTGCTCCACCCTCAAACTGATTTACTTTATTAATTTATTTAATAACATATTTGGTTTTCATATTACATATCATACCTAGATTTCCTCATCTTAGGTTTAAAATATTTTAACCCACAAAGGAGGGATATCACACTTAGCTTTCCTCAACTTAGGTTTACAATAATTTAACACACAAGGGAGGGGTGTTACACGAAAATCATGTTCTCACCTCCATGATTTCCATACTTCGGTCTGTGATGATGGAAAATGAGCATATGGGTTTTGAGGAGAAGGTGCTCGAGATTATGATGTGTTCCCTTGATCGCACGAAGGTCTTCAAAGAAGTACGTAGAGCTAAGGTCAAAGAATGCGGTCAAACTATTTATAGAAACCACAAAGGTTGTTAAAAGTGTTATACTCTTATGATGGTTTCGATAGTTGTCATTGAAATTATATGGAAACTCGAGATCAATACGAATCCACTTGATAGTTAAGTCTCTTATTTTTATACAAGAGTTGTTTTCAAACTCTAAAATTATAGCTTCCATTCTGAATAACTCAGAGGTCTCACTATTATAAATAGGAAGGCCATGAAATATACAGGATATCCGGAAGTTGTATTCTGTATATTGTATTTCGAATAGATAGACATCGATTTCATTATATAGGGACGGGAGGAGCCTGCGTGCCGAGTGGGATGATCCCTCGAGGGTACCACGGGAGCCCAGCACTGCATTGTTCAGTATCTATGTAACAAGACTTTAGAATTAATATAGTCTCATATTCAATTTATGTTTTCAGTCATTCATAATCTTTTGGAATTGTGATTTAACGGTTGCAAGGGAAATGATCTAGGTGGTTTGGGCCCACCAACTAGTATGTTGCCCCATATCTCTTAGGATTTCTCTATGTTTTATTTTGATAAATGGATGGTGTCAGTGTGATTTAATATAGCTCTGTAATTTAGTTTCATAGTTCTTTCCTATGCTTTGATCATTTGAGATTTGTAATTTGATTCTATAGTTCTTTTTCATTGCTCTGATCATTTGAGTTTGATTAACGATGCCATTGTTTTCTTGGAATGTATTTCTATGAATACTGGGACAAATTGTAGGTAATGAAGGTTTCCTTACTTCATCTCTCATTTTTACTAAAAGTTAAGTGTGATACTTGCCCTGATCTCAATTTCTGCATAATAAGGATAGTCTGGTTTATTAAGAGTTCTGGTTCATATAACTAATTATATTGAGCGTTCATGACTACCTCAAAACTATTATTTGAGATGTTAAACCGATTCCCGCACTTTGGGAAAAAACAACATTCATCCTTGAAATCTTAATAACTAAATTCCACGATTAGCTTGAGGAGAAATTGCAACTTTGTGTTTTTGTGCAAAGTGGAGTGCTCACAGAATTCTTAGAATTTCTTGAGACTGAAATTTGTGATTGGTATTCCTCTCATCATAATTGAATGTTGTTTTAACCAATACGCATATCATAGAGAGTATTTTTATGTTGGAAGGAATGTATGTAATGATTTTATAAGATCAGGGTCAGCTTGAAAGAAAAAAAAATGTATTTATCATATTTGTTTCTATTGCACACTTTCCTTATAGTTGAATACTGAATTATTTCTAGAGAAGTAGTGCACATATACGCTAAATTTTTTTTAAAGCATTCAATGACTTCCTTAGATTAGTTGGAATGAATTTGCTTTATACTTCCTAGTTTTATTTAATTCTTTCCATTTTTGCAAACATAGAATGTAATCCTTAAATAGGTTTTCAAAACTGAATTGCATTATTTTGAGTGGAACCTACATTCCCTTGTCCCCTAGACAACCGAGGAAGACTTTCTGCAAGAGTCAACTCAACCGAGAAGAGGAGCCAGAAGTAGATTCACAATGTGTTTACTTTGCTTTGAAGAATCTTGTTCCTTTTTCCTGAATGATGCCTTTTTGACTTGATTTGAAGAGATTTATTTTTGTTCCATAGTTCCCTCAGGTCATATTCTGGCATTTATTGTGCTATGCCTCTAAGTTTACCAACCCGAATTGAAAATTTAAATGTTGGTGTAAATATTTCATTGATACCGCCTAACATTTTGGCGTCGTTGCCAGGGAGGTGTTGTAGGATAAGGCCTCATGATTTTGCATGCTTTTCCCTTTCCTTCGCAATTAAATTTTTAGATTAACAAGATTCCCATTGCTTCTTGAAGAATACTGGACGATATTGCACGTTGGATTGATGGGCCTAGACCCAGGCTCAACGTTAATTAGCCAAGCAATCCCTACACTACTAGCCCTTTCAGCATCAATCTGTGGAGCGTTGACTGAAGTCTCATCCAAAGAAGTATGGGGGGATGCAAGAATCAAGTTTCCGCACCCAGAGATGGTAGCAATGTCATTTTATACCCTAAACCTTTTGTGGCACAGGTCGATAAGCCTTTAGGCTTATCGACATACTCCTCTTAGTTGTCCTCTAGACCTCCGTGAAGGTCTACGACTGTCCTTCGCGTACCCTAGATAGGCAGATCAGACACTTACATGCCTCTATACCTACTCTTACCTCCGTAATTACCCAGATTAGCTTAAGTATCGATGAACTTCAACATGCATTAAGATGATCTTCGCGTAAACATATATTCTTACTTACGTTCGTATAACAAAGAAAAACATATGGATTCACGCATCAATATAGAATCTAAACAGAAACCCAGTATTCATCATAACATAATCATATGAATTTATAACAGAAGTAAAATAGATCATACATAGATAATTCCAAAATAATTCTCTTTATTGATGCTTCGGATCTTCTTTACAGACTAACCGCCCTCCAAACACAACTGTAGGAGCTCACACACTCAGCTGTGGACATCTACCCTATGCCTCCATGCACACAGCTACAGAGCCTCTTCCCCACACTAAGAATCTTTGCTCCTAGCTCTCACAAACCAATTGCATTCATCAATGACTCAAAACATTTCAAGACTTAACTACCTGAGACTCTTCTAAGACTTTCGTTTTTATACAATCCCATGGTCCGCAGACCATGGGTACATCTCCTAAAGCCGACATGACTTACATAAACTAAGGGCAGTTACCATTTATGACGCTTCACATCTTCGCGATCTATGACCACAAAATGCAGAGACTTTACACTTTTTATACAAAAAATGGATTTTTTTCTGCAAAATGTGGGCTTTTAACCCTAAAATTGACCCTAGAGGACTCGTTCCCAATAGGCCCCCAACACAAATATGGTTACTCAATCCCAACTCGCTCTGCTGGCGTAGAGATCTAGTCACGAAGACCTCCCAACTCCACTTGGACTTTTGGTTGCACATTGCATCGCCACCTGCTTGACCTGTTCCAACAACTGCTTCGTTGTTGGTCTTGCACTATCTGCCTTGACTTGTTGTTGTGTTGCCTGTAGGCTAGCGAATTTTCCCTTAATGATGGTAGTGAGCACATACGCCTCATCCAGCCAAGGCCCCAATCTGGCCTTCACTACTGCCTCTATTTGTTGTGTTGTGTCCACCTGTTCCTTCAGTCCCTTCGCTTCTTGCATCTTGGCCAACCTCTGTGTGATCGCGACGGTCCGCATCGTCACCCTAACCCCATCGTACTGCTGCTATAATTCCCTCACCTTCATTGCTAACCTTTTTAGGTTGGGATCTTCCTGTAGATTGGTAAGGACCTCTAGCGACTTCTTAAAGAGTGTGGTGCAATCTATTACTGTGACATTTATGGTAGCAACGACATCCTTGACAGCTACCTCGCACTGCTCTCTGACCTCTGGTGGAGTTGAAGGTTCGGCCTTCAACTCAAGCTCTGTGATCTTAAGATTCAGCTCAAACTGAACCTTGGCTAGCTCTGTCTTTGTGTCATGCACACCTACAGTGAGCTTTCAAATTTTTGCCTCCACCATCACTTCTTCTGGGATATGCAGCTCTAGAACGATTCTGCATGCTTTAGTGACTACTGCAGTAGTGCTTTCGTTATTTTGTTGCACCTTCTTCCATGTGTCAATTGCTGAAGTCTTCTCAATGAACAGTTGCGCATTGTTCACCTTTTATTCGCTAATCACACTCAGCACGCGCTGCTCTCGAGCCTAAACTTCTACAATCACACCTGCCTGCAAGGTGTGAAGGGATTCACTTGGAAGCATGGCCAAGTTCAACCCAAGCTTATTGAGAGCGTTGACAGTAGCCTTGTCAGCGTTTTCTTCTGTAGTGAAAGCTCCATCTGGCAGCATGATGGCCCGTGGATCTAAGGAGTTGTTGGCTTGTGGGGGCCTAACCCAGGTTCGATGTTAGTTAACCAAACAAATTCCTACACTACTGGCCCTTTTGGCATCAGCCCGTAGAGCACAGACTAAAGTCTCACTCGAAGCAGTATAGGGGGATGCTGGAACCATGTTTTCACACCCTTGAGATGCTTGTGATGTTGGTTTCTTCCAACTATACCTGCCTTCATACAGGTTGCTTATCCCTTTGCTCTACCCTTGAGTACCTTCGCGAAATGTTACAATCAGCCTACATGCAGTCCTAACCAGGGGTTGATATTCTTTCACGTTGCTAGGGTAGCGAACTGCTATATATGAAAAACTAAGCTAAGTATCTTACTTATCTTATTTAAAGATCTTAGTTAGCTTCATGTAAACAAATGTTATTACTTATGTTCACTTAACCAATATAGTTATACAGATCTACGCATCATATAAGAATTAAAAGTGAAATTCATACCCAATATAACAGATGCATACACAGGAAATAAAGACACAGAAATTATAAAAAACTTCTCTTTATTGATAATTCTAGATGATTACAGACTCGACTCGCCCTGCGCACTCAGCTGCAGGGGTCTGCGCACTCAGCTGTGGACTTCTAGGACTCTGCGCACTCAACTACAGAGCCTCTACCTATGCTACGACCCAAAACATAGACTTCTACTTCAGAGCTATCTCTCATACATCTTCGATCATTGATTCCTTCATGTCCTTTAACTACTTAGAGCTTCGCTCTATTTATACAATCCCATGGTCCACGGACCATGGGTAGATCTTTTACAACCGAAATTATATTATCAAAATAACGGTGGACAACCCTATGACTCTTTAACATCTACGTCCTTCTGCAACCACAAAATGTAGAGTCTTTACATTTGGATTACAAAAATTGGACCAAAATATGGGTTTTAAGCCCCAAAACTGCCCTTGGGGGATCCCGCGCCCAACAAGCCCCCAACACAAACATTGTGACTCGCCCTCGAGTCACTCTGCACGTGCGAAGATCTTAGCGTGAAGACCTCCCAGCTCTGTTTGGATCACCGCAACTTTGGCAACGCATTGAGTAGCCGCCTACTGGACTTCTTCAACTCGTTGTCTGGTGACTGCTGCTGAACTGCTACTCTGACTTTTCTACTGAGCTGCCTCGATTCTCATGAGTGTCCCTTCAATGGAGGTTATGATCGTGTAAGCCTCATCAATTCATGGTTGTAGGCGTGCTTTTAAGACTTCTTCCTTATGTCGAGCGACATCCACCTGTTCCTTGAGAGCATTTGCCTCCTGCATCTGTGTGAGCCTCTGGGTAAGGGAAACTATCTACATGGTCCCTTTTACCTCATCATACCTCTATTGTAGCTCACACGCCTCTGTCTCCATGCGCTCTATGTTCGGTCCTCCTGCAGGGTGGTTAGCACCTCGAATGACTATTCAAACAGCTGCATGTAGTCTACCACTGTACTGTCAACCGCCGCTATTGATTTTGTAACAGTGGTGGTACGTTGTTCCCTGATCTCCACCGGAGTGGAAGGCTAAGCCTTCAACTATAATTCTGTGATCTGCAGGTTCAGCTCCAGCTGAACCCTGGCTATTTTTGTTCGAGTGTCGCGCACCCCTGTGGCCAATTTGTGGATGCATGCCTCCACCGGTTCTTGTGCCTAAATGTCCAACTCTGAGATCATCTAGCAGGATTCTACCACAACCTACATTATCTTCTTATTCTTCTCCACTTCCTGATTGCGCCACAGGCCCAACTGCTCGATGTTTACTCCATCCGGGCCCTGATTTCCGTGGTGACTCCATCCTGTAAGAGGTAGAGCGTCTCCCGAGGGAGCGCAGCCATGTTCAATCCTACTCCTTTGAGACTGCTAACCATAGGCCTGTCGGCCTCATTTTCTATAGTCGGTGCCCCATCAAGTAGCAGTACCGCATTGGTCATCCTTGTCTGTAACATCTCCTCAACTGCTGCAGTGCCAATCTCAAGGCTGATGGATAGTGTGCCAGCATGTCAAGTGCAAACCTACAACTCCTATAGTTCTATTCAGAGCCACCAATACCAGCTGCTACTATTCTTCAAATTATTGGAGGGCCTCCGTGGTGACATCCCTCAACGTTTCTCCGATGTGCAAATCCCCAGAGGTGAGGTGATTGGGTTGAAGGACATTTTGGATGCCTTGGTTTTCTTTTGTGGAACTGCCTTCTCTCGTGGTCATGGATGCTTGAGATTGGTGGACGTCGTCTGTGGGTTTGTGCCACCTTATTCTATCTCTGGCTCAGTCCCGGGTGAAGTTGACTTCTGTCCTTCGTGCTCTTCTTCTCCTGTTTTCTTCTGTTGTTTGGCCAATTTCATAGAGTCGCGCGATGCATGGGCCGTATCCTCTACTTCCTCTTTTTTGTGCTTCTTTTCTAGCTATGCCATTCGAAGATTTGTCTCTTCCTTCTTGTGCCACACGGCGGACTTATCCATTTCCACTGCGGAGCCGGCTACAGCGCACCACTTTGGAGGTGAAGACTCCAGGACTGTGAAAATGACATCATCACTCACTAGCTATGGTAGGTTATGCTATGTATTCATATGGTCTTTTCGCGCCCTAATAAAAATATGGTGGAAATCCACTTTGAAATCTACAAATCTCTGTAGACAAGCATATACTATGGGCGACAATCATGGCTTGTGATTGATCCCCATCCTGATATTCATCTCCATTAATACCCAAAATATTTTACTTTCGCTTATTTGCTTCGTGTCCTTGGTCGCCCACAACGAAGCGTACTTCTCTGCCTCTAGAAGGTCTGGCGCAACCGAGGGGAATTGGCTTTCTTCGGGCAGCTCCCATTCCACCAGTACTATCAACAACAAGAGCCACACATAGTGAAATTTTTTTCCCTGCTCCTATGCCTCGCGATAGTTCGCAAGAAACTCACCGCATAGATAGTTCGCCTAGTTGAACTGGACTCCCTCTACACATTGGGGCATGAGTGTAATCACTAGCATGGGCACCTCATCCATGCGGCACTTACGCATCACTTTCCCGACTAGTCTCTGTGTCGTGACCTTGACTGCAAGGTTGTTAATGCTGGAGATGGCATATCATCGCTTCCTTTTCTCCAACTTGAACTTCTTCTTCATCTCTTCTGCGAGGGTAAACTCACCACCTTTTCCTTCGGAAATATTGGCTAGATCCTCCCTTGAGTAAGGCAGCCATGTGATTCGATGAATCAAGTGGTCTGTGATGAGAATGGGCTCTTCCAGCCACAAACATCCATCATGCACCAAGCAGAGCAGCTACCTATTGACGAAGATGGTCACTATGGTGCGGTGGTAATGCGGCACCCAGAGGAAGTTAAGGAACCCGACTTTCTCTACACCTCTGAGCCATGTTCATGGCTCTAATTGAATTCTTCCAGCAGTCGCGTCAATCCTCTAGTGCATTACCTTCTCAGTCACTAAATGCGGGAACTTCTCGTGGTTTGCCAGGTCCCAATCTTCAGACTTCAACACAGGAACCTGCCCCAAGTGTGGTCCCTCAAAAACAATATCGTCTGGGAGGAGTGGAGTTTGTAGAGAGCTCTTGCTCTCATCTATGTCCTTTGGCACCTTGGCTTTACCCTTGCACGAAGGAATATATTCGGGTAACCAGGTAATAGGGTCTGCACCCTAGGTTTCAACTTCCATCTCTACATCCTCCTCATCCACCAAGGTTTCTTCAGACTCCTCCTCATCAGCCTCTAGATTAATGGCCTTCCCCTTTTCCTGCAAGTTTAGATTGGTCCTTTGTGGGTTTCATGGTAAGACATGCACTGGGATCATAGCCTGCTTATCCTGCTTAGGTCTCAATGTTCTCGGTGATTTAGGTACCTCAACTATTATTCTGACACTATCTGGGGCTTCCACTACTGCAATTTCCTACGCGACTTCCTACAGGTGCTGACATAGTGTTATTCCACAATGATTGCAATGTCTTTGGTAGTTTCTCAAATAATGAATTTGCTTTCAGAGTCTCGAATAGGTCTTTGGTCATGTATACTTCAGCGCGCAACAACTCAGTTCTTAAAATGCCAAGTGTTGTTTGCTGGATAGCCACTTGTAATTTATAGGCCCTTTTAAATATGAATTCGACCGTTCCCCCCACATTCGGTCCATTAATGCTAGATTGGTGGCATATTTTGAAGAATCTAGCCCATAAAGTTCGCCTTAAATGCCTAGCGCCCATTCCATTTTGCCTCAAACCAACCATCAAATTGTGAATAGTGACTCTAACGATCACTTTCTGGCAGACCTACGCAATAGTGCGGATGTCTTCATGCTGTCGCGGACCCTATGACACTTCGCTGCTTCGTGTAGTCCTGAAATCGAGCAGCTCCCGGGCAATGTGTTTTATAGTCCTCCACTTCCTTTCAGCTACCTGGAGCAAAAATACTATGTTCCTTTCGGCTATTCAGGTGGTCGGGCCACCTGTGTATGGCTTTAAATGGCTACCATTCACATTTCCTGGGAAGGGATCTCCATTCAACTTAACCAACTGGACCAGGCCACCATTGGTAATATGCCTAATCACATAGGGCCCCGACCAATGCATTCTAAATTTCCCTGGAAATTTATCAAACTTACTGTAATAAAATAGCACCAAGTCATTCACCTTAAAGGTGCATAGCTTAATATGTCAGTCGTGCCATGCCTTTTCACACTGCTTTTGGACCTGCTCGTGAAATCCAGCAAAAAATTTCTATTCTTCTAGCTCATCCAACTGCATGAGCCTGTCTTCCAGGGCTCTGCGATCAATCATACCTGTGAGAGTTGTTATGTGTAGACTAGGCACGATGTATTCCATAGGCAACACCGCTTCAGCCCCATATACTAGCCTAAAGGGTGTCTGTCCTGTTAGATTTTTTCATGTCATCTGATAAGCCCATAATATTGTATGTATGTGTAGGTCCCAATCACTTCGTTGAGAATTTCATACCTTGGTCAACACATTTTCAAGCACTTTGTTGAACGCCTCCATTGTCCCGTTAGCCTGCGGGTGATAAGGTGTGCTCTTTTGATGATACACTTGAAATTCCTCCATTAGTGCATTGATCATCTCATTCAGGAAGTGCGTACCATGATCACTCATCAAGATATTTGGATGGCCAAATCGCGTTAGTACATGCTCAAACAAAAACTTTGCGGTAGTCGCACCCATGCAATCCTTCACCGGCTGCGCTACTACCCAACGAGTCAAGTACCTCGTCGCAGTGATAATGTACCTCGCGATTGTCTTTCCTTGGGGCTGAATATGTCCTACAAAATCTATTGTCCAATTTTCGAAAGGTTGCAACATCATTTGTGGATTCAAAGGCATTTCATCCCTCTGCATTGGCCTACCTATTCTTTGACATACGTTGCATGCCTTCCAATATGCTTTTGAATCCTGATGAAGGCTTGGCCACCACAACCCTGCGGGTAGAATCTTCTGCACGGTTGCTCTCCCTGCATAATGTCCTCCTGGAGTGCCCCCATGAGCATCTGCGAGGATGCTGCTTCGTTCAAACTCAGGTACATACCTTCGCAGTATTTCATCATTGCCCATCTTGTATAGATGCCCAACAATGATAGAGAAGTCTGTCGTGCACACCACTAATTCCTTCTTTCACTGCACACAGTATCCTTCGGGGACAATTGGAGTTGTTAGGAAGTGTATTATATCCTTGCAATGTCCATCCGCGACGCGCACAACAAAAATTTGTGCGTCAAGTAATCCTTCCTCCAAACTAGTGGGTTCCTCCCCTGCCTCAATGCACGATAGGTGGTTTGGTCCTGGATTCAATCATGCAGGCTTCACACCAACTTCAAACTCATATTCCTGGAACAATAAAAGCCATCTACAGATGCACGCCCCCAACACAAGATTATTAACCAGGTACTTTAGCATGAAGTGATCCGTATACATCTTAAAGTGACCACCTAGCAAGTAGTGTCGATATTTCTGGAGCGCATACACCATAGCTAGCCCCTCGCGTTCATTGGTGGAATAGTTCTTTTCTACTTTGGATAATTTACAGCTTGTGAACACGACAGGGTGGTCCAAGCCTTCTCCGCCATCCTGTGTTAGTGTTGCTCCCAATGCTATACATGACACGTCAACATGTACATGAAATTCTTTCTTCCAGTCTAGGAAGACTAGAATCAGTGCGGTAACCATCTTTTCTTTCAATATATCCAAGATTTTCTTACAGTCATCATTCCAATAGAAAGAGACATCCTTCTTTAACAATTTTTCCATCGGCACGGTGATCTGGGCATAACCTTTGATAAACTTTATGTAATATCCTATATGTCCCAAGGTAGTGTGCAACTATTTCACATTTCTTGGCACTTCCAAGTTCAGAATCACCACGATCTTCATGGGGTCTACCATCATCCCTTGTCTACAAACCACATGTCCCAATAGGTTCCCAAAAGGAACACAAAATAGACACTTCTTAAGGTTGAGGGAAATCTAGTATCTTCGACAGGTATGCAACATCAAGCACAAGCTCACTACATGGTGCTTAACCAGCGCAAATACAGTACAGTCATCAAAATAGACCTCTAGGAACTTATGAATGAATTCCTTGAATGCCGCAAAAACCACACTCGAAAAGATAGTCGGCGCATTCTTCAGCCCAAACGGCATTACAATGTATTGAAAACAACCCCACTCAGTCACAAAGGTTGTCTTGCTCATATCCCCTGTCACTATTTTGATTTGGTGGTACCCAAAGAACCCATCAGTGAAGGAGCGTACTTCCTGGCCACCTACATTGTCCAACACTTCATCTGTGAATGGAGTGGCGAAAGGATCATGCACACAGGCATCATTCAGCTTTCTGAGATCCATGCATATCCTTACCTCATCCTTTTGCTTCTTCTCTTGCACCACCATTGGGCTTACCCAATCAGACTCTTCGACCAACTCAATGATGCCTACTGCTATCATTTTGTCTAGCTCTAAGTGGACCTTTTACTTGTATTTTGGATGTAGGCGGTAATGCCTCTGCTTAACTGGCTTCGCGTCGGGCTTTAGCATGATCTTCATCACTCCTAGGTCTACGATTATTCCTTTCAAATCTGTAAACTTGGTAGGGAATAAATCCTGATATTTGCAGATTAATTCAGTGACCTTATCCATAGTCGTGTCGTCCCAGCAGTCTCCAATCTTTGCAAACTTGGGTTCTGCCTCTGTACCAAAGTTCACCTGTCTAGTTTTCACTAGCGCGGTAATATCAGGGTTCTCAATCTATGGCCCCTGAACCTCGCTTTGGCCTTCTGTCTCTGGAATTTTAATCTTCCATGGATCCTCACCCTCTTCTTGAGCAGTTATATTATAACATTCCACCGTGCGACTCAGTTGAGTAGCTCATTCAGGCTACGTGAGGTCTAAAGGATCCTACGATATCCTAAAGATGGCAGCTTTGACCTCTTGTAGCGCTTCATCAATACCGTCAAACCCGTCCTCAAAACTAAATTTCAGCATGAACCCTTCATGTAGGATATCCCATTCACCTTTCCCATGGCGAAGATATGTTTCTAAATACCAATTCATTGGGATAACATCCACGGTATGACAGAATAAGTGAACCCACTCAGGTTGTGGCTTTTCTCCATAAGCCTATGTCCACTTGTCCAGATGTGCACGTAGAGCATTCTGCCCATCATACTTGTCTGTGAGTCGCATCTTAGGGTTCCCAAATCATGTTCGCATCATTTTCTTACATTTGTGCCGATCATCAAAACTCCCCTTGTGCATACCCCACCATCTCGTTGGTGTAGCGTGTAGTGCCTAATCCAAGGCCTAGAAGCGTTGCTTTTTTGGCACCTCCCTTTCAAATGCATCCAAAAATATATCTACCTCATTTAGACCATCATAAATAGGTAGATTTCTTACCTCTGACGATATGCAGTGTAACGACCTGGTCATCATATTGCAATTCAGTGTAGTTACTTCATGTGACCGATTCTGCTAGCATTCTATTTCTTCGTTGGAGTCAGAAGTGGAGGAAATCTCACGCTATGATGTAATCCACCCATACGTGGTGGGATTCACCCAGTCTTAGTCTTGTGTTGTTATCTTATAGATGCAGTCTAGATAATCATCACTCTCATAGTCGCAGACTGGCTCCGTATAGCACGATCCTTCAATAGGATCCAGGGGTACTATTACGTGTAGTGACTTCATCTCAAAGATCACCTCTCGCTTCTTGAGATTGATTACCCTGTTCACATCAGTAGCCCAGTCAACTCACAAGAGCGCAGGGTAGGGATTGTTGTCATCAGCAATCTCTATTACTTCAAAATCTGCCAGCGCGCTCGCTCTGTCAATATCCACAATCACTCCCTGCAGGTGCCCCATGGGTATGATTTTTTGCTGGTTTGCTATCCTTAGCTGAATCGGGGACCATTGCATAGCATTTGCATCTGATCCCAAATCCAAAACAACTTGATCCATTTCGTATTCTCTGATCTATGTGGTGAGTCTCATTTCATGTATCGTCCTTGTCTTATGCTTTCTGATCTTGCAGACTACGCACGATTCAAGTGGCGCGGTCCCAACACATCTATTGATGAGTTCCTATAACCCTTTCATAGCCTTACTGTCATGCAGTAATTTCATACAGGTTTCCAGGAAAGTTGTCAGCATAGAGGGGTCCATCTCTAGCTCCGGTTTATCTTTGCTTCCTGAAGTGGAGGCCTCAGCAAAGCTCTTTTTAGCTTCCATGAAGGTCTACCAAGCGCACTCCAAATTGAACTCAGCCTCTTTCGTCAAGGCTTTGCAAACCCATGTACTATCTTCCAGATGTTTCCCCTTGCCATCTACTATTGTGATTCCACTTCAAAGCACTATATTTACGTTCGTATGTTCCTCACACAACTCAAACCTCATCATCTGTAGGTTCTGAGTCGGGGGAAGTGGTAGCACTCCTTTTGTTGACCTAGGTTGTGATTGATGTCAATATGGCAATATTCTAGATACTAGAGGATAACATGAAGCCAAGGGGAAGAAAGAGAGGCATTCATATATGTAAGGACGTCTTTGAAAGACACTGCCAAGCCAAACGAGCCACATTGGACCAAGAGGAGCTGCAGGAGGAGCCATATAATATATATATATATATATATATATATATATATATATCATATATATATGCCAAAACAGAACTATTGGAGCCATATTTATAGACAATACATATATGGCCAAAGAATAACGGAGCAAACGGAAGAAAACAGAGCCATCGGAGGAACAGAGGGCGCAAACAGCCATTAGAGCAACAGAGGACGCAAACAGCCATCGGAGCAACATAGTAACAAACAGAGCCATCGGAGCAATGGAGGAAGCAGACAGAGCCATCGGAGCAATGGAGGAAGCAGACAGAGCCATCGAGAGCTATCGGTGCATGCAATGCCCAAGGAATACACTATCGGGAGCACATATCATATATATGCATGTTTTTACACTATCGGATGTGCAAACCTTTATATATATATGTATTTACACTATCGGCAGCATAAACCCATATTAACAATATCGAGAGCTATCAAAGGAGAAAAGGATGCGTTTAACACTATCGGAGGCCAAAACCCATACATATATGCATTTGACACTATCGGGGGTAGAAAAACTAGTTATATGAAAAATACACTATCGAAGTGGAGAAGGTTATGTATATAGGCGCATATATACATATATATATCGACGACAGTGCTAATTGGCGGTTCGGGTATGTGCCATCACCCCAAACCCCTGATTGCGATGTATGTGGACCTTAAGCGATTGCGATATATATATATATATGGGGACCCATGGACCCGAACGCGTTATAGTAACAACCCTATATTATATCGCATCTGCAGGAGGATTGGCCCGTCAGCCATCGGCGATGTCATGGGGTCGATATATAAAAGACCCCCGGAAGCCTCGTCTCGCCAATTATGATTGCAAGACCAGACCCGATGCTATATTGCGATTTGGCTTAATGTCATATCACGTCCATTGGCCATTGACCATTGGCAACTACCGATTGCGATTACAAGGCGGACCCAAAGCATTTATAGATGCGAGAGTAATATTCTTGAAGTCTGCCCTTTTAGCTTTTTTCACCTGTTTTTGCTCATAATTCCTGTGTAATTGAATTTTGGCTTGCGCAGGGTTTGGAGGCACAAATACGTTAAGGAATGCTCCCGATAGTTCAGGAGGCTGAACTAATGCCAGTTGCAATTGCAATTAAGGATGTGGCATGTCTATTAAGCAAAATAGTCTATGTGTATGCCTGCCATCATGAAAAAAAGGACCACTGTTACAATTTTGGAATATGTGTCCTCTGCGTATGATTCAGTCCTCGCCATTGAATCAACGTGTCTCAGGAGTGTTGGTGAGCATGAAGAGACAGAGGAAACCACAAAGACAAAAGAGGAAGCCAAAGGGTCAGCGAAGAGAGGAAACTGGGAGACAGAGGCATGGGGAATGCATAAAATAGAAAAAATAGAGAACGGGAGTGGTGGTTGAATGTTGTTGTGTTGTTGAAATAGTTGGAGAAAATAGAGGCAGCAACAGAGGGTCCAGCAGAACAGAGTGAGGATCTAGCATTACAGGAAAGGGTAGAAGGACCAACAGGAAAGGAGGCACTCAAAGGATGAGCATCTCTGCTAATCATATCACCCTATGAAAGACTCAGAACTATGATGAATAAATCAGGTATGCAATGGAGCGTGAAGAATAACTCTCTGATGTAGTGAAAAAAAAAAATTCTACCATTGTTTGAAGGGAGAAGTAGCCAGCTGAGAAGTAGTCATGCTGAAGCATTCACTGTGACATTAGAACAGATGCTTGAAAAGAAATTTGTTCTTTATACAGAGCTTAGTGCAGCTAACAGTAGACTGACTAAAGTTGTGTGAATACATTATCAGAGAGCACAAAGGCTATTAGAGACTCTGTTTGGGAAGGACGAAGAGTTGTAAAAAATACTTTACAAGAAGACTGGTTGTCATTGATGTTGTAGCATGGAGACTACAGTGAAGCTATAAACAGACAGAACTCAGTAATGAAGGGTTCTAACAGTAGAACATTACTATCAAATGAGCCTTGACAAGATTGGGTCGGAACCCTTGGGGCTGGTGCCTCAGAAGTAAGAAGGATTGGAGTCCTTGGGGCTGGTCACTTAGAAGTAGGAAGGATCAGATTCCTTGGGGCTGGTGCCTCAGAAGTAAGAAGGATTGGAGTCCTTGGGGCTGGTGCCTCAGAAGTAAGAAGGATTGGAGCCCTTGGGGTTGATGCCTCAGAAGTAGGAAGGATAAGAGTCCTTGGGAGTTGGTGCTTCTAAGTCCAAGATTGGAACCTTGGAGAAATATAATTGGAGCTCTGGAGGTTGGAGCCTCACCAAAGTCCAAGTTGGTTCTTGGCAACTGATTGAAACCATCTATACATTGTATCTATTTTACTGCAAAAATTATATTAATAAAAGCATTTATTCTTGTTGTTCATCTTGTGTTTTGAATATAAATGTTTTAACTGGTAAAACACTAGTTGGAAAAAGAAATATTGATTCACCCCCCCAGTATTTCCAACAATTGGTATCAAAGTGTGTACCTTCATTCAAATCTTAACAGCTTGAAGGTTGACCTTTAGAACACAAATGGTGAATTCAAGGAAGAAAGTCTCCAATCCTCCCAAGGATATGTCTCCCTCTACTACTAAAATATAAGAAAATCAATTTGAGGAGGCTCCAAGGCTCAATGGGAACTTTAATATATGGGAGGAAAGAATGAGGAATTTCCTACAGACTCAAGGCATTGAAATTTGGAAATCAATGATTGTTGATAGTAGGATGGATGAAAAATCCAACGAGTACAATGAAAAAGAAATGAATGCAATCTTGAAAGGGCTACCTGATTCTATAAAGAACAATCTAAGAAAATGTTAATCAGCAAAGGGTATATGGGACAAACTTCATGACCTTCACTCAAAAGGGGCATTGACCATCACCATCAGTCAAGAAGATGATGGAAATCAAGAAGGAAATCTGGAACCCATCATAGAAGCTGAAAATGAGAATGATGACATCAAGGCTGGAGCAGACCTAGAAGATGAGGAGAATAAAAAATATTTTGTAGAAGATCTCCTCGCTCAACTTATGGCTACCATCGAAGAGATTAACAATTTGAAAAAGGGAAATAAAGAACTTAAGAAGATAGCTCTAGTTGGTGACCAAGATCAAACAAGGGAGGAAGTTGACCTTGTCAAGCTTCAAGTACAAGAAAGGGATGAAGAGCTTGCCAAGCTTAAGAAGGAATTTCATCAAAGCAAAAGAAGGCATCATGAAGAAGTCATATCTATGACAAGTCAATTGGATAAAGTAAAGAAACAAAAAGATACCTTGGCAAGTCAACTTGAACAAAGGCAGAAGAGCTTGAAAAAACTTGAAGAAGAGATTGGTCAGTACAAGGTAGAGGTCTCCTCTGTCAAGTATCAAGTACAAGAAGCAAGGAAACAAGCACAAGGAGCTGAAAAGACCATGGAAGCATTGGAAGTCATAGAAGGACAGGTTGATGAAGTAGGAAAGGAAATAAACACCATGATCTGTCAAATGAAAGAACAGGATGAAGAAATCTTCAAATTAAAATCTAACATCAAGCTTCTCAAGGCTGAAACATGTAAAGCTACAAGGATCAAGGAAGAAATGGAGAGCAGTCAAGCAAAGAATGAAGAAATCTTCAGAACGAAGTCAGATATCATCTCCCTTAAAATAGAAGCAGATGAAGCTACTCGTATCAAGGAAGAAACTGAGAAACAACTTGCTAAGAAGATTAATGAGTGTGAAAGATTGGAAGAAGAGATTGTCTTCCTCAGAACAAAGGTTGAAGGGATGAACAAAATCTTGAAGAGCTCTCAAGCCTTGGATGACATGCTTAGCTATCACAGATGTCCATTTGATAAATCAGGTCTCGGGTATGTAGGTGAATCCTCAAACAAGAATGATAATGCTTCAAACAAAATGGATGTGAAGAATCCAGAAAGAAATGGTGATGCTCCCAGTTCCAGCAAAGGAAATGAGAAAAATCAAGGCTACAATAGAAGAAATCCTGTTCCAAAAAGAAATTTTGCTCCAAGAAGAAATCCTGCTACAAGAAAAATTCTACTCCAAGAAGAAATCCTGCTCCAAGAAGAAATGTAGATGATGTCAAAGATGCGAGAGATAATGGTTATCATAGAAGGGTCTCAAGGAAGAAAGGCTTCAGAAGTACATCAAGGAAGTCTCCATCTCCCAGGTACCAAAATTCATTTTTTGGTTATTGTTATTCTTGTACAAAATTTAGTCACATGACAAAACATTGTAAAGAATATCATAAAGATAGATGTTAGGTCCCCAACCATCTCATAGAGATAGATATTATGGTCTCCAATAATCTCCAAGAAACAATTTTGCAGGAAGAAATCATGAATTCTTATTCATGAACAATGTAGAATGCTTCAAGTGTCATAACATTGGTCATATGGCACGTGATTGTAACTTAACTTGGGCTCTTACACAAGCTAGAACCATGCAAAAGAATAAAGTTACACAAGTATGGACAAGGAAGCAAATACAACCCGAAAGTCCCTTGAGCTCTCCAGCCAATAACATATGTCATTGGCCTGAATTTTGACAATCTGAGCATTTGATGGGAAGACTACCAAAAGAAATAATGCATACAGTTAGGGGGAGCTTGTGATTCTTGATCATTATTGTAGAAGCTATTAGTGAAAGTGTCCCTATGAAATCCCCGTTGAGCTATGTTAACAATCATTCTTTGATGAAGATCATTTCTCAGGAGTACTCCACTGAAGAACATGATCCTGTAAGCATTCTTTGGACTATTGTTAAAGATGCTTTCCACTTAATCTCTAAGTATTATTTGGAACAGCAGAGAATGGCATCTAATACTAGAGAAATATGGCAAACAACTATGGTGTTGTTATCACAGAAGTTTATATCTTGACTCAGGGATTTAATATGAGAACAGATAAATTTTGGACACTAATAGAGGCAATCTTCGAACAAACAGATACATCTGGAATGGAGTTTGAAGTAAGAGTAGTTGGCAGCATAAAACAAAACTAAAGCATTGCAAGAAGATGCAAATCAGCATAATGAATTTAAAAGACAGTCACAGATTGGTTATCTAAATCTACTAAGAGGAGATAACTTGCTGAGATATGTACAAGAACACAAGGAATAGATGGATCGTAGAAAGGAGAATGTTGTGCAGTCAAAAACAACTTATGCTAATAATGGATACTTAGAAAATATAGCAACAGTAAGGCACAACCCCTCACCATTTCATTCAAACCCAATGATGTTGAATACTGGATGGCAGTGACTCAAGGAGAAGCACAGAGACACAAAGGAACTCAAATCTGAAGAAAGATAACAAGAAAGAAAATTTCAGTGACATTTTCTCTTGATTCAGACTATGACAGTCTCTCAATTCTGCCCGTGGAAATAGCAATATGGTTTGAAGCATAAAAACCTGCACTTGAACACTTGGTGTATGGCTATTTGCAATCTGATTGAGAGCATTGAAATATATCACCTTTAAGTATTGTAGAAGCCATGATAAGGTAGTTGTGAGACATGAAGAGCGAATAATGTCAAAATTGATGATAAAGCATCAATCCTTCTATCTTGAGTAAAAAGAATAAGAACACTATGACAGGGGGAGTCACTGACCCATGAAGATCTACCATTAATGAAGAACAAAACTAGTTTGATAGGGGGAGTCCCAGAGCACTCCTTTGCCATTGATGTCAAAGGGGGAGAGAAGAAGAATGTTGCCATCAATAACAAAGGGGGAGATTGTTGACCTAGGTTGTCATTGATGTCAATATGGAAATATTCTACATACTAGAGATTGACATGAAGCCAAGGGGAAGCAAGAGAGGCATTCATATATGCAAGGAGGTCTTTGAAAGACACTGGCAAGCCAGAGGGGCCACATTGGACCAAGATGAGCTGCAGGAGGAGCCATATATATATGCCAAAACAGAGCTATTGTAGCCATATTTATAGACCATACATATATGGCCAAAGAAGAACACAACAAACAGAGGAGAAAACGGAAGCAAACAGATCCATCAGAGCAACAGAGGATGCAAACAGTCATCGGAGCAACAGAGGACGCAAACAACCATCGGAGCAACAAAGGAACAAATAGAGCCATCAAAAGCAATGGAGGAAGCAGACAAAGCGATCAGGAGCTATCGGTGCATGCAATGCCAAAGGAATACACTATCGGGAGCACATATCATATATATGCATGTTTTTACACTATCGGAGGCACAGACCTTTATATATATATATATATATATATATATATGTATGTATTTACACTATCATTGGCATAAACCGATATTAACACTATCGGGAGCTATCGAAGGAGCATAGGATGCGTTTAACACTATCGGAGGCCAAAACCCATACATATATGCATTTAACACTATCAGGAGTAGATAAACTAGTTATATGGAAAATACACTATTCGAGCGGAGAAGGTTATGTATATAGGCACATATATACATATATATATATCAGCGATAGTACTAATTGGCGGTTTGGCTATGCGCCATCACCCCAAACCCCCGATTGCGATGTATGCGGGCCTTAAGAGATTGCGATATATATATATATATATATATATATATATATATATATATATATACATATATATATATATATATATACATATATATATATATATATATATATATATATACATATATATATATTATATATATATATATATATATATATATATATATATATACATATATATATATACATATATGGGGATCCATGGACCCGAATGGGTTATAGCAACAACCCTATATTATATCACATCTGCAAGAGCATCGACCCGTCGGCCATCGATGATGTCATGGGGTCGATATATAAAAGACCCTTGGAAGCCTCGTCTCACCGATTGCGATTGCAAGACTGGACCCGATGCTATATTGTGATTTGGCTTAATGTCTTATCACGTCCATAGGCCATCAGCCATCAGCATCGGCCATTAGCCATCGACCATTGGTGACTACCGATTGTGATTACAAGCCGGACCCGAAGCATTTATAGATGCGAGAGTAATATTCTTGAAGTCTTCCCTTTTAGCGTTTTTCGCCTGTTTTTTCTCATAATTCCTATGTAATTGAATTTTGGCTTGCACGAGGTTTGGAGGTAGAAATACGTTAAGGAATGCTCTCGATAGTTTAGGAGGCTGAACTAATGCTGGTTATGATTGCGATTAAGGACTTGGCATTTTTGTTAAGCAAAATAGTCTATGTGTATGCCTGCCATCATGAAAAAAAGGACCGTTGTTACAATTTTGGAATATGTGTCCTATGCGTATGATTCGGTCCTCGCCATTGAATCAACGTGTCTCAAGAGTGTTGGTGAGCACGAAGAGATAAAGGAAACCACAAAGAAAAAGAGGAAGCCAAAGGGCCAGCGAAGAGAGGAAACCGGGAGACAGAGGCATGGGGAATGGATAAAACAAAAAAAACAGAGAACATGAGGGGTGGTTGAACGTTGTTGTGTTGTTGAAATAGTTGGAGAAAACAGAGGTAGCAGTAGAGGGTCCGGCAGAACAGAGTAAGTGTCCAGCAGTACAAAAAAGGGCCGAAGGACCAACAAAAAAGGAGGCACTCAAAGGATGAGCATCTCTGCTGATCATATCACCTTGTGAAAGACTCAGACCTATGATGAATAAATCAAGTATGCAATGTAGCGTGAAGAATTACTCTGTGATGTAGTGAATAAAGTTTTTTTCTCTACCATTGTTTGAAGGGAGAAGTAGCCAGCTGAGAAGCAGTCATGATGAAGCATTCACTATGACATTAGAACAAATGCTTGAACAGAAAGTTGTTCTTTATATAGAGCTTAGTGCAGCTAATAGTAGACTGACTAAAGTTGTGTGAAGACATTATCAAAGAGCACAAAGGCTATTGGAGACTCTGTGTGGGCAGGATGAAGAGTTTTAAAAAATCCTTCACAAGAAGACTAGTTTTCATTGATGTTGTAGCATGGAGACTACAATGAAGCTATAAACAAACAAAACTGAGTAATGAAGAGTTCTAAGAGTAGAACATTACTATCAAATGAGCCTTGACAAGATTGGGTCGGAACCCTTGGGGATGGTGCCTCAGAAGCAGTAAGGATTGGAGTCCTTAGGGCTGGTGGCTCAAAAGTAGGAAGGATTGGAGTCCTTGGGGTTGGTGCCTCAAAAGTAAGAAGGATTGGAGTCCTTGGGGCTGGTGCCTCAAAATTAAGAAGGATTGGAGTACTTGGGGTTGATGCCTTAGAAGTAGGAAGGATAGGAGTCCTTGGGAGTTGGTTCTCCTAAGTCCAAGATTGGAACCTTGGCGAAATAGAATTGGAGCTTTGGAGGTTGGAGCCTCACCAAAGTCCAAGTTGGTGCTTGGCAACTGATTACAACCATCTATATATTGTATCTATTTTACTGCAAAGATTATATTAATAAAAGCATTTATTCTTGTTGTTTATCTTGTGCTCTAAATATAAATGTTTTAACTGGTAAAACAGTAGTCAAAAAAATAAATATTGATTCACCCCCCCTCAGTATTTCCAACACCTTTGTCACGTATCCTGGCTATCAGCGTAGGACAATATTTTGTTTCATGATCATACAACATTCAATACTTGCACGACAAGCGCATTGGATTAGTGCAATCATTGGCATAGTGTCTTAGCCCTCTACCAAGTCCTCCTACACCTCGGCCTCGTCCACGCCCCTGAAATCCTGTCTACTCCATCCCTGCATTCTGGTCAAGGGGTCGCGTTTCGGCCTGAACCTTGCTGGCGGGAATTCTATCCATCATCAATTCATAGCTTTTGCAAATACGCTTATCATGTCTGATTGATCTGCAAAAGTTGCAGAATAACTGTTGCGGAGTTTGCGTATACTTCTGTAATAGGTGGCAGTTATCCGTGGCATGTTTTCTGGCTATTTGACAGATAGTGCACCACAAAGCAGGCACCGCGCTAGGTCCTACTTTAGCTTTTTGCATTAAAGGCATCGGTTCTCCTCCTACAAGGTAATTTGTAAAGATCGGGCAGTGGTCTTTGTCATGAGCCTGTCTCTTCCATTTCATGCACCATAATTCTTTGCATACCTCTAGCCAAACCATCCTATCCTGCTTCAAGCTTTGCATCTCAAGCCACAGATTCTTCATCTATGCATGGATCTTCTGAACTCCTAGATCAATATCCTGCATCGGGGTCTAATGTAGCCTCATGGCAATCTCCATGGCCTTTGCTTGAGTTGTTATCTTCTGCTGCGACAGTGCACTCCTTAAGTGTGGTAGTAGTGAGGCTACAAACCACTCACGATGTTGTCCATCTGTCAAATTCATGTTGGCTTCGTGGATCGTACATTTTAGCCTCTGATCTAGTTCCCAAGGCGTCTCGCCTGGTAGCATCGTGATCTCTTTGAATCCCACAATCGGTTACGCTTCAGATTTAGGCCTGCTAAATTCCTTATTCAGTGTTTCTTGCATGTCCGCTACTCTAGCATTTGGGTTATCACTGGAGTACATAATATACCAGGTTAGCGCACGATCTTACAGAGCACTAACTAGTTTTTCCTTCTTTATGTTATCATCTGTAACACCTTGAGCTTCCCATAAAGCCCTCACAACAAACCAGAATTGGTCCAGGTCATCATTTCCCAAGCCTTTGAGCAAAGGAAACTTCACTGTGTTTTCCATACTGAATCGCGGTGGTGGTGGAGGTGGTGCGGGTGAAGTTGGAGGTGATGGCGGTGAAGATGGAGGTGGTGTGGGTGGATATGGTATTCATGAAAATACCTGTCTTATCAATTGAATAACACTCTGTGGAGAGACCTTTGCTATCCCCTCTTCATCCCTTTGCAGTGGACAAATTAAGGGGCTATACTCTGGACCCTTATTTCCTTCGTTTCTGTAGCTTTTTCTGCTTCGCGTAGTCCCAAACATCAAGGTAGCTACATAACCCATTTTTCACACAACGAAATTTTAATCCAAGTATTCAAAGATTTTACGTACTTACCTCGAGGTCCTTTATAAAAGCATCACTCTACCTCGCTATAGCTGACTGAGGTGTTGACCGCGAACTCAGTAACAAATCCTCCTATAATGCCAATGAGTCAATGATCTACGACACGTGTGATATTATCCTGCGATGCTTCCAACCTTCGTACTAGCTCTGGG
Source organism: Pinus tabuliformis (assembly GCA_031772625.1). Lineage (NCBI taxonomy): Eukaryota > Viridiplantae > Streptophyta > Pinopsida > Pinales > Pinaceae > Pinus > Pinus tabuliformis. Next base: position 182,666,023 of record CM062820.1, read on the forward strand.
TTCCACACAATAGCATCGTCAGATTTCCACCTTCCTTGGCTATCTGCTAGCTTCACGATCCACTCGTATAGCTCAGTAGGGAAGGAGGAAAAAAATGTTTCCTGGATCTCCATAAGCAAGTATTGGTCCAACCACTATTCTTTTGACAGTCGCAAGAGTCTGTTCTCCTGCACCATGAACTCGTGAATCTTTATGTCCAACCAGCCTTCGATTTCTTTCTTAGTTGGATTCCAGTGATACGACATCACAAATCTCTCATGTAGATTCCGGTCCCAGCGACAGAACCATTTGTTGGCTTGCGGGGTCGTGACCCATGTTCAACGTTAGTTAGCCAAATAAATCCCTACACTACTGGCCCTTTCAACATCAGCCCGCGGAGCGCGGACTGAAGTCTCATGCGAAGAAGTATGGGGGGATGCTGGAACCAAGTTTCTGCACCCTTGAGATAGTTGTGATGTCAGTTTATTCCAACTATACCTACCTTTGCACAAGTTTCTTATCCCTCTCCTCTACCCTTAAGTACCTTCATGAAATTTTACAATCGGCCTCTGCGCAGTCCTAACAAGGGGCTTATATGCTTTGGCACTGCTAGGGCAGTGAACTGCGATATCTCCCAAACTAAGCTAAGTATATTACTTATCTTATTTACACATCTTAGTTAGCTTCGCGTAAACAGATGTTCTTACTTGCATTCACTTATCCAGTATAGTTATACACATTCATGCATCATATAAGCATTAGAAGTGAAATTTAAACCCAACGTAATAAATGCATAAATAGGAAATAAAGATGCATAAATTATAGAATACTTCTCTTTATTAATAATTCGAGACGATTACATACTCGACTCGGCCTGCGCACTCAGTTGCAAGGGTCCACGCACTCACCTGCAGACTTCTAGGCCTATGCACACTCAGCTACAAAGCCTCTACCTATGCTATGGCCCAGAACTTAGACATCTACGATCATTGATTCCTTTGTGTCATTCAAATACATAAAGCTTCTCTCTATTTATACAATCCGATGGTCTGCAGACCATGGGTAGATCTTCTACAACCGACATTACATTATCAAAATAAGGGCGGACAACCCTATGACTCTTTAGCATCTATGTGCTTTTGCGACAACAGAATGTGGAGTCTTTACATTTGGATTACAAAAATTGGACCAAAATATGGGCTTTAAGCCCCAAAACTACCCTTGGAAGATCTCGCACCCAACAGAAGTGGACCATCTTCGCTACGTCAGAAGTCCCTGGAACCAAACTAGTCGATGTCACGCTGCCCCATCCAACACCAGTCTGCAGTTGAGTATTTTCGATCTGCATCTTGCACAGACCCGTCTGAATGGCAAACAATGCTTGCTTCTATTGCTGCTTAAACTGCTGCAACAACTCAGCAGATGCATTCCTTAATTTATCTTCGATGTCATCCAAGTCACCTTCTGTAAAGGTGATCAGATCGCACAATGATTTTCTGGCCTTGGACTTCTTTCGTGGCCCTTTTTTTCTTGCTCCCGATTGCGCTTTATCCGGAACAGAGTACTCTCCTGGTCTCCACCACCCTTTTCCAATTGTTACTCATTGTCCTCTGTCTACGGCAAAGGGGACCTCTAACTTTCGTTAGAGTCGCACTCTTCCTCCCCTTCCTTCTCTGTAGCCTGCTCCTTTGCAGCGTGCTCTGGTCTCAATTTTTCCTCAGCCTCCTTTTTCCTACTTTCATCTAATTGTTGCATCTTCAACCAGACATCTTCCTTCTACTACTTTCCTTTGGACTTATTGGACCCAGCTAACAAATCTGAGGTCATGCGCCACTCTGCTGGCCAATGATCAAGGAATGCTACGATTGCATCGTCTGTTGCAATGTATGGGAGATCATACCACTTCTGCTCAGGGTCCTTCCATGCCTGCATGGAGACACAGTGGAAGTCTACTTTGAATTCCACATATCCTGACAACTGCTCGAAGAAGGTTTGTAAGAGCCACGGCTCACTGTTTATCGTGGCACGGATGCTTGCCTCCATCAGCACCCAAAATATCTTACTATCCCTGACCCTTTTGGGGTCCTTTGTGGCCCAGAGTGAAGCGAACTTCGCTGCTTCTGGCAGATCTGATGCGATTGGAGGAAATTGACTATCCTCTGGTAATTCCCACGCAACCAGTAAGATTGATCGCAGAAGCCATGCATAATGGAAGGCCCTACTCTGGTCTTGTGTTTCTCTGTAGTTCGCGAGGAACTTGTTGTAGAGGTAGCGCACTCAATTGAATTGTAAACCCTCTGTGCACTGGGCCGCTAATGATAGGACTAGTGTCGATACTTCATCTACGCGACACATCCTCAATATTTTCCCAGCCAGGATCTCGATGGCTACCTTAACCACAGGGTCGGTAATGCTAGAAATTAAGTAGCCGCATGGCTTCTTGACAAGCTTCAACTTGTCCTTCATTCTCTTAGTGAGGTCGCGCTCGCCCGTCCTTCTGCCAAATGCCTTGGCCGAATTCATCCTTGAGAGTGATAGGAATGTGATCTTATGGATCAGCATATTGATGATCAGTATCGGTTATCCTAACCATAGGCACCCGTCATTCACCAGGCACAGTAATTGTTTGATCACTATCAAAGTGATGGGTGTGTGGTTGTAATACGCCACCCATAAAAGGTTCAACAGTCCTACCTTGCCCACCCCTTTAATCCATTGCCGCGGTGACACCAGAATCTTTATAGAAGATGTGGATCATAAATGTAATAGTCGCCAAGTGGGGGAACCGCTCAGTATCCGCCAAGTCCCAATCATCTAACTTCAGATGTGGCACGCGCACCAAGCATAGACCTTCGAATGTGATCTGGTCTAGCAACAACGGTGTGTTAAGCAAACATTTGCCCTGATCTAGGTCCTTCAGGACCTTCACCTTACCTTGGCATGGAAGGATGTATTCTGGTAACCTGGAAATAGAGTCTACCCCCTCAATATCAATATCCTTTGTGCCCATACTAGTTTCTTCCACACCCTCATCAGATTCTAGGTCTACCACCTAGCCTTTCTCCTGCACGGCAGGCTCCTCCTTTTTCTAGTTCTTTCTCGATGACTCATGCACTAGTTGTGTCACTCTTAGCTTGTCTTAGGCCCCTCTTTTGGCGGCGTAGGCCTCAGCCTGGGCGACCTTGGCGACTTTGGTACTTCTGCAAGCACCTCTACAATTACGACCTGAAGGACATCTCCCTCAGAGGCCATTGATCCTCCATCACTTTTGGCTTCCACAGGCGCCGACATGAGGCAAGTAAGAAGCTCCTAGGCTGCTTTAGGCAATCTGTCAAATACTGAACTAGCCACTAAAGCCTCAAAACTCTTAGGGTTCATGCGCAACTAATATCTTGACACCTCAATTCTCAACATGTAAAGTGTTTTTCGTTGGGCAGCCAACTGTAATTTATAGGCAATTTCAAATTTGAATCTGACCATTCCCCACAAAATCTGTTCATAAATGCTAAATTGGCAGTAGATTTTCAAAGATCTCGCATTTAAATTTAGCCATAAATGTCGTCACCCCACTCCTCTTAGTCATTTTCTCACTGTCAAATCATGAACAGTGACCGTAACAGTCACTTTCTAGCTGCCCTACATGGTTTCTCCTCCTATAGCGCAACTACCCTCGTGCATCTGCTGATACTATGACATTCCTTGTTTCCATTCAATCCCCTCGTCGTGCAGCTCTACACATTAGGCAGTGTAGTTTATAGTCCCAGTCCTTCTTTCAACTTCCTAAAGTGCTAAGACTATGCTTCCATCATATAGTCATCTAGTCGGATCCCTAGTGTATGGCTTCAATTGGTTGTCACTTACCTTCCCTAGAAATGGATATCCATTCAACTTCAATAGCTGAACTGCTCCACCATTGGTAGTCTCCTTGATGACGTAGGGCCCCAGCCAATGAATCCAAAATTTTCCTCGAAATTTATCAAACTTGCTGTCATATAATAACACTAAATCATTTACCTTGAATGTGTGCAGTTTGATGTGCTGACCATGCCATGCCTTTTCGTTCTCCTTTTGAACTTGTTGATGCAATCTACCCAAAAATCTATCATCTTTCAGCTCTGTCAGCTGCGTGAGCCTCTCTTCCAGGGCTCTATGATCCACCATGCCTGTATATTCTGCTATGCGTAGACTAGGTACAATGTACTCCATTGGCATCATAGCTTCTATGCCATAAACCAGCCTAAAAGGAATTTGACCAGTCAACTTTTTGCAAGTCCGTCGGTAAGAACATAGCACCGTGGGTATGCGCAGATCCCATACATTTGTTTGTGCATTACAAACCTTTGTCACTGCATTCTCCAATATCTTATTAAATGCTTCAACCGTCCCATTAGCCTGTGGGTGATACGATGTACTCTTTTGGTGATAAACTTGGAATTCCTTCGTCAACGCATTGATCATCTCATTAAGGAAATGTGTACCACGATTGCTCATCAAAATCTTCGGGAAACCAAACCTAGTCAGTACATACTCAAAGATGAACTTTGCTGTTGTTGCCCCGGTACAGTCCTCCACAGGCTACACCTTCGGCCATTTGGTCAAATACTCAGTCGTGGTAATGATGTACAGTGCACCTTTCTTCTTTCTTCGAGGCTAAATTGGTCCTATAAAATCAATCACCCACTTCTCAAATGGTTGTAATGGTAGTTGTTGATTCAGAGGTAGCTCATCTGTCTGTGATGGCCTGCCCGTCCTCTGACATGCTTCACATGCCTTACAATAAGCGTTGGAATCCTTATGAAGCATCAGCCACCATAGCCCAGTGCATAAAATATTTTGACTTGTTGCTTTTCCTGCATAATGTCCTCCCGCAGCTCCTCCATGAGCTTCAGCAAGGATGCTACTTCATTCAAACTTAGGCACATAACGTCGTAGTATTTCATCTGAGCCCATTTTATATAAGTGCCTTGTAATGACATAAAAATTTGTCGCGCACACCACCAGCTCCTTCTTTTGTTGGCTAGTATACCCTTTTGGAGCCATTCTTGTTGTCAAGAAGTGTATGTTATCTGCAAAGTGATTATCTGCGACACGCACTGCAAAAAGCTGCATGTCAGGTAGTGCTTCCTCCAGATTAGTAGGCTCTTCTCCTGTTTCAATGCGCAACAGATGATCCAATCCAACATTCAATCATCATGGTTTCACAATAACTTCAAAATCATATTCCTGAAATAGAAGCAGCCATCTGCATATCTTCGCCCACAACACAGGCTTGTTAGCCAAGTACTTTAATGCAGAATGGTCGATATACACATTAAAGTGTTCACCTAGCAGGTACTGTTTGAACTTCTGGAGTGCGTACACCATAGGCAAACCTTCGCGCTCTGTCTTTGAATAATTCTTCTCATCTTTAGACCACTTCCTACTCGCAAATGCTATGGGGTGATCCAAATCTCCCTCATCGGCCTGTGTCAGTACTACCCCAAGCATGATACATGATGCGTCCACATGTACATGAAATTCCTTCTTCCAATCGAGGAAGACTAGGATCGTTGTTGTGACCATATTTTCCTTTAACACATCTAAGCTTTGCTGACATTCTTCATTGCAACAGAATGTAGCATCCTTCTTTAGCAACTTCTCCATTGGTGCAGTAATCTAGGCATAACTCTTAATGAACTTTCTATAGTATCCCATCTACCCCAACATTGCGCGCAGTTGTTTCAAACTTCTTGGTGCCTCTAAGTTAATTATAACTTCTATCTTAGCTCGGTTGAGCATTAATCCTTGTCTGCACACCACATGGCCCAACAAGATTCCTAGACGAACACAGAACAAACATTTCTTGAAATTGAGCGCGATCTAATACCTTCAGCATGTATCCAAAATCAATCGTAGGCTAGCTATATGGCGTTTCACTAGCCCAATACTGTCCAATCATTAAAGTATAGCTTGAGAAACTTGTGAATGAAGTCTTTAAATGCCATGCTGACTACACAAGGAAAGATTGCCGGCGCGTTCTTCAGTCCAAAAGGCATTATAGTATACTGAAAGCACCCCCACTCCGTGATGAAGGTCGTCTTACTTTTATCCTCCAGTGTGCTCTTGATTTGATGGTACCGCGGGAACCCATCCATGAACGAATATGCTTCTTGTCCTCCTACATTATCCAACACTTCATCGATGAACGGAGTCGGAAAAGGATCATGCACACAAGCACCATTCAGCTTCCGAGATATACACATATCCTTATGTCATCCTTCTGCTTCTTTTCCTGAACTACTATTGGTCTCAAACAATCAGACTCTTCTACTGGTTCAATAATACCCACCGCAAGAATTTTATCCAACTCTAAACAGACCCTTTCTTTATAATTCGGATTGAGGCGGTAAGTCCTCTTCTTGCTCAACTTTGCATCCGGTTTCAACATAATTTTCATAAATCCCAGGTCCCCTATTACCCCTTTCAACTCTGAAAAATTCGTAGGGAACAAGTCTTGAGATTCACGGAGCAATCCAACGACCTTATCTACTGTTGTGTCATCCTAGTAGTCCCCAATATTTGCAAATTTCAGCTTCGCCTCTGTTCCAATGTTCACTTGTCTTGTTTTTAGCAACACAGTGATATCTGGATTTTCGATTTGCAGTCCTTCATATTTGCGGTGACCTTTAGTCTCTGGGATATTAATGTTCCTCAGATCCCCGTCCTCTTCTTCGACAATCACATTTTAGCACTCCAATGCATGGCACAGTTGGGTGGTCCAATTCAGTTGAATTAAGTCCAAGGGATCCTGCGGTACTCTAAGGATTACTACCTTGGTTTCCTACGATGCCTCATCAATACTTTCAAACCCATCCTCAAAGCTAAACGTCATCAGGAATCCCTATTGCAAAACATCCCATTCTTCAGTGCCATGGCGGAGCTCTGTTTCCAAGTACCAGTTCATCGGTATTACATCCAAAGTATGATAAAATAGATGAACCCATTTAGCCTAAGGATCTACTCCATAAACCTTAGTCCATTTGGCCAAGTGATTGCTTGGATGATCCCTTCAATCATATTTCTCTGTTAGCCACACTTGTGGGTGATCAAACCGTAATGTCATCATCTTTCTATACACGTGTCAATCCTCAAAATTGTCTTTGTGCGTACTCCACCATCTCTCAGGCGTAGCGCGCAACGCCCAATCCAAGGCTTGAAAATGATGCTTCTCTGGCACTTCCCTTACGAATGCATCCAAAAATTTATCAACATCAATTAAACCATCATATTAATGAAGACTTCTTACCTCCGATGATACACAACACAACGACTTGGTCATCATACTACAACACAACGTAGATACTTCATGCAGTCGGTTCTACCAGTGCTCCAACTCCTCATGTGAATTTGATGTGCAGGAACTTTCACGGTCCTACGAAATGTGTCCATTCGCTGTCAAATTCACGCAATCCTAATATTGCATCGTTCTCTTATAAATCTCATCCAAATCATCATCACTTTCATAATCACGGACTGGTTCAGTATAGCGCGGTCCTTCTGTAGGGTCTAGGGGCACTACTACGCAGAGGGCTTTCTTTTCAAATATCATCTTTCGCTTCTTCAAATTTATTACCCCATTCATGTCAGTAGCCTAATCGATTCCAAGTAGCGCAGGGTAAGGATTGTTCTCATCCACAATCTCTATCACTTCAAAATCATCCAATGCGCTCGCGCCCTCAATATTAACTGTCACTCCTTGTAATCTTCCCATGGGGATGACTTTCTGTTGATTTCCCATTCTTAATTGAATTGGAGATGACTGCAATGTAGGTCTCCCCATTCTATCCCATGTCTGTTTAGGAAAAACATATGCATCCGACCCCAGATCCAGAATAAATTGATCTATCTCATATTCTCCTATCTGCGTGGTGAGCCTGATCTCACACCGTATTATTTCCTTATGCTTACCAATCTTCCTGACTACGTGTAGTCCGTCAGGAGTGTTTTCTTTTCTGGTGAATTTATTTATCAACTCCTGTAGTCCTTTGACAACCTTTCTACTGCCCAACAGCTTCATACAGGTCTCCAAGGAAGTAGTAAGTATGGAAGGGTCCATCTCTTCAGCTGGCTTATCTTGACTTCCTGAGGTAGAGGCTTGATCAAAGCTTTTTTTTTCTTCCATAAACGGTTCCCTTGTGCACTCTAAATCAAGCCTGATATCCTTTTCTCACGCTTTGCGGACAGATTCACCTTCTTCAGACTACTTCCCCTTATCTTCACTAGTCATCATTCCACTCTGCAGCACAATATTTACCATAGGATCCTCCTCGCGAGGCTCAGCCCTCATCATCTGTAGGTTCTGAGTTGGCTGCTGAGGCTACGCCCCCTTTTCACATATCTTGGATAATAATACAGGGCAATCCTCTGTCGCATGGTCAAACTAAGTATAATATTGGTATGACAGACATGTCGGGTTCGTACAATCTCATGTGTAGTGTCCCAGTCCTCCAGAGTTGTAACAAATGACCTGTCTCCGACCTCTACCAGGTCCTCCACCTCGGCCTCATCCGCACCCTTGATATTTGCCTCGTGCTCCCCCAACGCCTTTGACATCAGGCCGGATTTATGCCTGCACCCTATATGCAAGTATTCTATCCATCATTAGCTCATAACTATGACAATTATGCTCATCACGACCCACCAATTGATAGAAGTTGTAGAAGAGTTATTGAGCTGTCTCTCCAAACTTATGCAGCAAATAGAAATTGTTTGTCGCATATTTTCCAGCTACCTGATGGATAACACACCATAGCGCGGGCCTTGTACTTGGACTCACATGAGCTTCCAGCCTTAGAGGCATCGGTCCCCCTACTACAACAAAGTTCATGAAGACTAGACAAAGATATTTGTCATGCCCTTGAATTTTGAACTTCAGGCACCAAATTCTTCACGCACCCCTGGCCAAATATTCTATCTTTCTTCAGACTCTGAAATTCTAGGCATAGGCTCCATAACTACGCGTGAATCTGCTGAAACCCCTATATTAGCATCTTGCATTGGTGTCTCGTGTAATATCATTGCAATATATAGGGATTCCACCTAGGTTCCGATCTTTTGCTGGAACAAAGCAACCGCTAGATGAGGTATGAGCGAAGCCACAAACCATTCATGGTGCTGCCCATCCATAAGATTCATGTTGGCTTCACGGATTATGCACTTCCACCTTTCATCCAAATCCTAGGGTGTCTCTCCAGGATTCACCATGATCTCCTTGAATCCCACAATTGATTGAGCTTTAGATTTGGGCCTGCTGAATTCCTTATTCAGTGTGGTCTAAATATATGCTAATGAAGCCATTGGATTATCAGTGCAGTACTTAATGTACCATGTTAGTGTGCGTTCCTGCAAAGAAGTATCCAATGTTTCTTTCTTCATATGATCACCTGTAATACCTGAGCTTCCCATACAACCTTCACGACGATCCAAAATTAGTCTGGGTCCTCAGTTCCAACCCCTTGAGCACAGGAAATATTACTGAATTCGCCACATTGGATGGTAGAAAAGTTGGCAGTGGTGTGGGTGAAGACATATGCGGTGGACGTGCAGATGCCGGTGGTGTTGGTGGATGGGGTATTCATGGGAAACCTTGTCTTATCAGTTGAACAACACTCTACGAAGAAGCCTGTGATGCTTCCTCATTGTCACTCAGAGGAGGTACAATCAATGGGCCATATTTAGGGCCTGTTTTCCCTCTATGCCTAACGATCTTTCCACTTTGCATAGCTCCAAACATCAAGGTAGCTGCATAACCCGCTTTTCACACAAGAGAATCTTAATCCAAGTATTTTAAAGACCTTAAATACTTACCTCGCAGTCCCTTGAATAAGCGGCACTCTGCTTCGTTGTAACTAACCGAAGTATCGACTGCGAACTCTCCCACCAAACCTCCTATGATATGATCGAGCCAATGATCGACAACACATGTGATCTTATCTTTGTAGGCTTGTAATCTCTGAACTAACTCCGGGGTCCAGGCTATTGGACCGTCAAGCCTCCACCTTCCTTGGTTGTCTGCCAATTTCGCAATCCAGTCGTATAATTCAATCGGGAAAGAACATAAGAAGATTTTGTGTATATTTTTGTTCAGATATCTATCCAACCACTTCTCTTTCGTCAATCGATGATTCTTGTTCTCCTGCGCTGCGAATTCGTGGATATTTCTATCCAACCTGTCTCTGATCTCCTTCTTAGTTGGATTACAGTGATGCAACATCACAAATTGCTTTATGCAAATCTCGATCCCAACAATGGAACCATTTGTTGGCTTGATGGGCCCTGACCCAGGTTCAGCGTTAATTAGCCAAGCAAATCCCTACACTACTGGCCCTTTCGAGATCAATCCGTGGAGCGTTGATTGAAGTCTCACCTGAAGCAATATGGGGGGATGTAGGAATAAAGTTTCTATACCCAAAGATGATAGTGATGTCGTTTTATACCCTAAACCTTCCTTCGTGTAGGTTGATAAGCCTTTTAAGGCTGATCGATATACTCCTCTTAGTTGTCCTCTAAACTTCCGCGAAGGTCTATGACTGTCCTTCGCGTACCATAGACCGGCGGGTCAGACACATGCACCTATATAACTACTCTTAGCTCCATAATTACCCAAATTAGCTCAAGTATCTGATAACATCAACATGCATTAAGATGATCTTTGTGTAAACAAATATTCTTACTTGCGTTCATATAACAAAGTAAAGCATATGGATTCATGCATCAATACAACATTAAAACATAAACCCAGTATTCATCATAACATAATCATATACATTTATAACATAAGTAAAATAGATAATACACAGATAATTCAAGAATAATTCTCTTTATTGATGCTTTAGATCTTCTTTACAGACTCTGACCGCCCTACGCACACAACCACAGTGGTCCACCCACTCAGTTGTGGACTTCTACACTAGGGCTTTGCGCACATAGCTGCAGAGCCTCTTTTGTACGCTAAGAATCTTCACTCTTAGATCTCACCTAGCCATTACATTCATCAATGACTAAAAACTTATCAAGAATTAACTTCCTTAGACTCTTTTAAGACTTTCCTTTTCATACAATACCATGGTCCACGGACCATGGGTAGATCTCCTAAAGATGACATGACTTACATAAACTAAAGGCAGAAACCCTTTATGACACTTCACATCTTCGTGCTCCATGACCACAAAATGCAGAGAATTTACACTTTTTATACAAAAACTTAGGCTTTTTGCCCCAAAACTTGGGCTTTTAACCCCAAAATTTACACTAGGGGACTTGTTCCCAACATTGCCAGATATCTCACAGGCCAAGTTTTCCTTTGCTACAAATGAGTGATTTCCTTTACTACAAAGTGTGATGCCTTATTTGTTTCTTTTACTACAATTGATTTTTCAAGAGTAATTTTCTTTTCTGTAAAGTGTGATTCTAGGTTGCTTTCTTTTCCTGAATTAAGATTATTTGATTTATTTTTCCGCAAGTGTGATTTTCTTAGTTTACAATCTTGGTTTGTTCCTTTAACTACAATTGAATTTTTTGAGTTAGTATCTTTTGATTTTGCTGGTGCTAAAAGAACCCCTCACTCTAAATCCATGTGCTAACAAGACTTTTGAGCTAGCAGGAAAATTCCAAGAAGTGTGATGCTATTCCAAGAACTATCTCAAATTTTAACATAAGTTTGGGTCTCTTCTTCATAGAAAGAACACATTTCAGCATCAATTAGACAAAGGTCTATTCCTCTAAAAGAAAATACTCATGAAGATTCTCAATATCTTCCTAGGGAAACCAAGAGGCTATGGATCATGCTTGATGAGGAGAATCTATTAGAAGTAGATATTAAAGAACATTACTTTGATCCAACCTACACTTCATGAGATAAACATATAAATTTGGAGTATTTGCATGATGCATTGGATGTTTTCCATGAATCATGTGACCAGGAGTATAAGGTCCCCATACTAGTTTCATATGACTATCAGTATCCACTCCTCCTTTATCATTCGACAATTTTTAGCATCAAATTATTTGGTTCAGTTCCTTCCTCGTTTTCTGGTATTTTCTCAAATATATTTTTTAAATTTGAACATGTGTATGATTATCCTCTTGTTGCACACATGGTTGTGTTGGACATATTCCTATACTTAAAAGGGAGACTTCCACTTCTTACGGTAGAGTAGGGTAGAAGAATAAATCAATGCCATGAATACAGATGTTACAACAATTCTATTAGCGCTTTGAATTCCAAAGGATAGCCACTGAAACTGCTTTTGATCCAGATTGTTGTTAACACACACATCTGTGACAAGCCTTATTGAGTGTGATTCAATCTAATACCTCATGATTTTGCAAAAGTGACTATGATTAATCACTCTAAAGAGTTGTCATCTTAGATATATATTTTCATTTTCCCTCAGAAGGTATCATTGGAGAGCCTCCTATGGTGGACAACTCTTGTAAAGATCATAATGAGTTATTTATGAGAACACTAGCATTATTGATCTAGGCCCAGGTGTGACAAAGGACCCTTCCAAGACCTTTTACTTTCATGATGTGTTAAATTCCATTTTTAAAAGAGCATCAATGAATACATCTGCATATTATAAAGAAGAGGAACATGACAATAATCAACACATGAAAACATAAGCTGTTGATAATGGAGTTCGTCCCGGAGGGACTACGTCTTTGGGCCCTGCTGTCAAGAAGGTGGAGGCCACTGTATTAAGTGCTGTCAATCATGATGATGTACATAAGAGGTGATGTCACTATCATACAAGGAAAATGCCCTAACACAAGAGTGGCTCCAAAAGATGTTCCGCTACAGGAACTCTCAGTCAAAAGGACTCCTATCAGTATGGCATAAACTCATGCATGATGATCATCCCGCCAACATGGCATAAAATGGATCTCAATGCAAACATACATGGCAACAACATGAGTATCCCATTAACAAGATGACAAAGGGACCTTAAATAAAAAATAATGAATCATGACAACAATTACATCACACAAATGATTCCGCCCCACATCAAGTAGGAATCATGAAGCAAGGAAGAGAAAAAGCTCCCACATCAGACATCAAACAGGGACCTATGCATCACAATGCATAGAAAAAGAAGTACATGAACACACTGCATATACCTCATATCCAGTGGCCATCTGAAGAAAAGAATGTCAAACTGCTGAAACTGGTCGTCCCATCAATCTTGCGGCGTCGAATCCCATGGAAATGGTTGCTCTCACATGAATACTGACACCTGCACTCCACTTAGAGAAGTGACCAAGAAATAGAATGAAAAAATGGGAATCTGAACACACCATCAAATTTGTGGCATCGAATAGTGCAAAATCGACTGTCAAATTCCTAAATTCTGAGGAAATGAAAATCTAGGGCTCAAGGAATCTTTTAGATTCCCCCTAGATTCCTCAAAGATTCCCTCCTCCAAGTCCTCTGCACATCTGCTGCTCAGATTAGGAAACAGACTGCACCATCAGTTTCATGTCGCTGAGAGGTGTAAGATCAACTTAAAATTTGTCCAATTTGGACACTACAAAAATTTCACCCCCCTGGAAATTTCGCTCAACCATGGTTCCACCTGCAAATAAATTAATTAAAAAATTATCAGCTCAAATTTTGTGCCCGCTCCTGGTTCCTCCATGCCTCGATCTACATGCGCGCTCCTCCTCCGTGGGTGCACTGATGAATTGGGTTTAAATATGCAAAGGTAGGCGGAGTTTACAAAAACTCTGTTAGGTGGGTTCGTTAAAGATCTGTTTATTACGAAGAAGGTCGGGTGGTCAAAACTCGTTGCCTCCCTTGTTTACATAAAAAATATTTTAATTTTGAAAAGGGTCGGGCTGGGCCTGCCTTGGGTAGCCGCCCACCCCACCTGTCGCTGGCTCTGTTTCTTTTTAAAGGCCGGTGGTTTGATGTGGTCGGGGTTAGGTCCATGTCCCATGGGTTGGCCCACCATCTACATAGTGTATAGTGGTTACGTGGGGAGGGTCCAAGGGTAGTGGCCCGCCCCTCCATACATTACTTATGATACAGATTGGGGTGTCGGGGTTAGTGGCCTGCCACCCCCTTTTTTTAACAAATTTATGTTATTAAAAAAATATGGCATTTTTGAAAATCTGGATTTTTGACCGAAGGAGTCATTTTAACAAGGAAAAAATTTCGCCCGGAATCTGGCCGGAGTTGACCGGATTTCATCCCCTAGAAAGAGTCCAAATTGTGTCTCCATTGACGTGCCGAGTCAGCAAAAGTCAACCAAAACTTTGATTGCCTCTATCTTCCTCATCCGGACTCGGATTGGTGAACTGTTCACACCACCATGATCATGACAACGAGATCTTTAACATGAACCTGGTTCGAGCATAATCCAAACATTTGATTTTTGACCCTTCCTGAGTCCTCCTGGACTTCTATAGGTCTCTGGAGCCACCTAGATCAATCCTCCCCACTAAAGAGCTTTTGGTCCTCCAAAAGCATGAAAAATAACCTGCAACTTTGTTGTACCTTGTCTGCATCACAAGCGTCCTAAAATATGTCGCTTCCATCATCTTCACCTTTGTTCTTTGGAGCCTTAGGCGATGAGACGACACATGCAATCTATGCAACCTGTAGTACATTGTTTTTGCAAATTACATGCTTGACTTTTATGACCAAATAATGACCCAAGCATCCCATACTTGCCACGAGTTTATAACCCATACTTGGTGGTCAAGTTTACATCGAAATGGAAACAATACCCAGGTACGAAAACAAGGCCAACATATCATTGTTGCTTCAACAAGTGATAGAAACCACATCATCACTGCAACAAATGATTTACAAAGATAAGACCAAACACTATTTTTTCTTCAACAAGTGATGGAAATGTGACATCACTTTCACAGTTTATCATGCAACTCAAAATAATACCAAACATCATTCTTGCCGAACAAGTGATGGAAAACACATCATCACTTCTACATTTTAAAATGCAACAAATGATTTAAAAAAGCACGACCATGACAAGCTAACATATCTAGAAACCATTTTTCACTTATCAAGGTGAATGGGTCGCCTCCTTGTGGTGCATTCGATGGTCAAACAACTGCCTCACCTAGTTCATGCACCGACACTTTGTCTTTAAGATGCTGCTCTGGGTGGAGCCTCCAACAAGTGGCTCTTTGATGGCCATTTCTGTTGCAATGACTGTAATACATATTCCTCCTCCAGATCTGCTTAACATGTTTCTTTACCTGTTGTTGAGAGGGTCTTTCACGCCTCATCTTTTTGTGTGCTGCCATTCTTTTCCAACACTTAGAAAATGTATGGTTATGCAATCCACAAAAGGTACATGTCTTTCGATTCCATGTTTTATGTTCATCATTAACAACATGCTTATAATCGAAATGAACTTTCGAATGTCGAGAGTGGTTATACCTTTCCTTGTTGTCTCTGTTGTAAGTATGGCGATGAGAACTTCCCTCATCTCTTTCCCTACATAGAAACTGCCATGGGATGATGTGGATGTGTTCCCATCATTCTCTTTCCTCGACGATTTCAACGATGTCTCGGAAGAATCTGACACCTTCGAGTATTCTCCCTCAGTGTATGTCAACACTGCAAATTGAGGTCTCTTCACAACCTCTAATAGTTGAGTTATGCCTTGGTTATTATTACCAAGTTCTTTTTCCTCCTTGCACCTCATCCTGGTAAGGAGCCTCATGTTTGTCCCTGTAATTGGTATCTCCACACTTCCAACAGAAATCATACTATGTGAAGATGAAACTGAAAGGAAACCACCATCTTTTACCTCCTCTATCAATTTGGAAAGAACTGATGAGGGCTTCTCATCATCTGTTGTTGGTGGTTCACTTGTTGTGTCGGCGCATTCGCCAACTTCTTTCCTGACATACCCCATTCTTGATTGACAGGGTAATTCTTCTACTTTTATGGGGTTGACAATGCCTTGGCCATTAACGCCCAAGCCATTTCCTTCATACCCCATTTTCTTCAATAGTTTGGAGCCAATTCTTGTGGTATGATTTTCAAAAATAGCGAAATCATCATCAGGACACATACACGAATTCAGAGAACTACTTTTTACCTCACATGGGTCACACTGTAGCTTTTCTAAGGCCTCGTCCTTTGCTTGCAACTATCATAGCAAAATATGTTTCTACTCTTTCCCTTCATGTAAAAGCATCTTCAATTCAGCATTCTTTGTTTGAAGACTTTGGTTGTTGTGCTTTAGTTTTTCCAAGGCCTCTTCTGTGTCTTGCAACTGAAGCTGTAATTGCTCCTTTTCCTCTGTCTCTTTCTATAGAGTTTCATACATTATCTCTACCCTTTGGGAAATTTTGGGCATGGTCTCGTACATTGCTTTTTCATCCTCTGTCGCTACATGTTCCATTGTTCACATTTGCAATTCAGATCGATGCAAAGACCACTCTGATACCACTTGATCCAGGTCTGGGTGTGACAAAGGACCCTTCCAAGACCTTTTACTTTCATGATGTGTTAAATTTCATTTTTAAAAGAACATAAATGAATACATCTGCATACTGTAAAGAAGAGGAACATGACAATAATCAACACATGAAAACATAAGCCATTGATAACAGAGTTCGTCCTAGAGGGACTATGTCTCCAGGCCCCGATGTCAAGATGGTGTAGGCCATTGCATTAAGTGTTGTCAAAAGGACTCCTATCAGTATGACATAAACTCATGAATGATGATTATCCCACCAACATGGCATAAAAGGGATCTCAATGCAAACATACATGACAACAACATGAGTATCCCATCAACAAGATGACAAAGGGACCTCAAATAAAACATGACAAATCATGACAACAATTACATCACACAAATGATTTCGCATCACATCAAGCAGGAATCATGAAACAAGGAAGAAAACAAGATCCCACATCAAACATAAAATAGGGATCTATGTAGCACAATGCATAGCAAAAGAAGTACATGAACGCACTGAATATACCTCACATCCAAGGGCCATCTCAAGAAAAGGATGTCAAACTGCTGAAGCTGGGCATCCCATCAATCTTGCAGCATCAAATCCCATGGAAATGGCTCCTCGCACATGAATGCTGGCACCTACACTCCACTTAGAAAAGTGGCCAAGAAATAGAATGATAAAATGGGAAATCTGAACACGCGATCAAATTTGTGGCGTCGAATAGTGCAAAATCGACTGTCAAATTTATGAATTCTGAGAAAATAAGAATCTACGGCTCAAGGAATCTTTTAGATTCCCCATAAATTCCTCAAAGATTCCCTCCTTTGGGTCCTTTGCAAATCTTTTGCTCAGATCAGGAAACTGATTGCGCCATCGGGTTAGTGTCACTGAGAGGTGTAAGATCAACATAAAATTTGTTGAATTTGTACACTACAAAAAATTTCACCCTCCTGGAAATTTCGCTCAATCATGGTTCCACCCGCAAATAAACTAATTAAAAAATTATCACCTCGAATTACATTCTCGCTCCTAGTTCCTCCATGCCTCGATCTATGTGTGTGCTCCTCCTCCATGGGCGCGCTGATGAACTGGGTTTAAATATGCAAAGGTAACCGGAGTTTACAAAAACTTCGTTAGGCAGGTTGGTTAAAGATCCATTTATTATGGAGGAGGTCAAGCAGTCAAACCCCACCTCCTCCCTTGTTTACATAACAAATATTTTAATTTTAAAAAGGGTCGGGCTGGGCCCGCCTTGGGCGGCCCACCCACCCCTCCTATCGTCGGCTCTGTTACTTTTTAAAGCGCGGTGGTTTGATGTGGTTGGGGTTGGGTCCGTGCCCCAAGGGCCGGCCCACCATCTGCATGGTGTATGGTCATTATGTGGGGAGGGGCTGGGGCTAGTGGCCTGCCCCTCCATACATTACTTATGATATAGATTGGGATGGCGAGGCTGGTGGCCCGCCACCCCCTTTTTTTTAACAAATTTTTGTTATTAAAACAATATGGCTTTTTTGAAAATCCAGATTTTTGACCGAAGGAGTCATTTTAACAAGGCAACCATTTCGCCCAAAATCTGGCTAGAGTTGGACATATTCTATCTATCGGAAAAAGTCCAAATTGTGTCTCCATTAACTTGCCTAGTGAGTAAAAGTCAACCAAAACTTTGACTACCTCTATCTTCCTCATCCAGACTCGGATTGACGAGCCGTTCGCACAACCACAATAACGACGACGAGATCTTTAACATGAACCTAGTTCGAGCTTAATCCAAACACTTTGATTTTTGTCCCTTCCTGAGTCCTCCTAGACTTCTGCAGGTGTCTAGAGCCACCTGGATCAATTATTAACTCAAAGAATCTTTCAGCCATTATTTGGGATCTCTTATTAAAATAAGTCTTTAGGGTAGAGGAACTAGCTAATACTGATGAGTCATTAAAAACTTTTCACGCCATCCCATACTCTTAAGGAGTAGATCTACCTCCCCACTTATTAAGTAACCCTTGAAGTTAATTATAATCAAAGTTTACAAAGGATTTGTGCAAGATAGGAGGTCTCATGATGAGCTGACCTACCACAATAATGAGATCTAACATGTATGACATTATTGTTATTGGTCACTGAGCCAGAGTAATAACTTTCAGCTGAGAAGCTTGAAGACATGAGGTGTCATCACGAGCCAACATGTTCATCCCTGTTACTTCTTGTGGGTGGCACTGCCATCAGCTGGTTACAAAGTCAGGACAATGACCTTCATCTAAATTATAAAACTAAATAAGATAACTCTAAATCTATATCTAGTAAGTTGGACACAGACATTTCGCTGGGACAAAATACATCCCTACCGAGGCTATAGATGCCAACATGTAGTAGGGTTATGTATGTGGTATTATAGTTAATTGCATACGATTATTTACTCGATTATATTTCGCTTTCCCTAAAACTGATCATTTTATTTCTTGGACAGTGGCATTAATAAAATTTGAGCATCATGCTTTGATTTCTATTTTTCAAAAATTAGGAATCTTTAATGATGTGGTACCCTTAGTGAAGGTAATTATCTGTATTGGATTAATAAGAAATTTAGTTTTGCATTTGGATGACAACAAAATTGAGTGTGTTCAAATAATAATTTTCTAATTGGTCTAGGAAGGTGTCATCTTGTTCTATTTTTATTTCCCTTTTTTGGTATCATAACTCAATTCATTTTCTTATGGCATTTAGAGTGATGAATTACTCAGTGATGATTACTCACAAGGTGTTGATGGACAACAACGTGTGTTTATTATAGCTGTCTCTTAATAAGAACTACATGGCCTAGGTACAAGATTTCTATCATAAGTGCCAGAATCTTGTGGTAGTCTTCTTAAAATTGCACCTTTTCAACAAAAACATGATTTTTATCATTAATGTTAATAAGACTAAGCAAACAATAAAATTTTGAAAAGAAATCTATGACAGCACGGATTTCATTTGAGACAGGACAACATGTATGTAATATCTATCATAAAGGCACAATACTCTTTTTTTCATAACGTCTTGTACAAAGTATTTCTTTCTTGTACCTGACCTTGTTGCATCGAAATTTTCCCATTCCTCCATTCGATACTTTCATAAGGGATGTAACATGGTTTACTTGGCACTATAATAGTGATGTTGTAGACTTGATGGAAACCTTAGAATGATGTGTTTGTGCCTTAATATTTCCTTGTGGATTATTATTCTTTAAGAAATTCCTCTGTTCCATCTTCCATGATTTTACTTTTGGTACTCCATGCCCTAGACTTTCAATAGAGATAATTTAATATGCGTAGATATTTTTGATGTGTCTGGTAGTTGATGACACGTGCCTGTGCTGGAGATGCCATGTTCCTGTAATTATGATCCCTCTTTCTCCATGATCAGAATATCTGTCGAATGCTCATACAAATATAACATTTATGGATTAAGGTAATTATTGTGTGGAGGTTGTCTCGGATCACTTTTATGATGAAACTCATTCTTGTACCATATCACTGTCATTCAATACAACTATTATGTTCTTCACTCAAGGTACTAGCTGAATCACATCCTATCCAACATCCATCATTCTTTTAAGTAGCTATGTTGATTAAGGAAAACAAGAATTGACTTGCCCAGTATTGACTGTTTGATTTCATATGCTATTTAAATATGTTACTGGAGCATGTTGAGGCTATTTTTCTTCCTTTATCTGTTTACCCGTGAGTGTATATTGATTCCCAAACCATGCTGAAAATGAAATATGACCATCATGAGCCACCATGAGCCAAAATCCATAGAGGAGATTGAGAAAAATCCTAAATACAGTGCATGTAAGAAGAAGTTGATAAAGGACGGATGGCATGAATTCATGGCTAAGTTTCAGGGGTCTGAAGATGAAGTTGCACTAAAGTTTGCACAGGGGTTTGATGGGGAGGAAACTTGAATTAAAGATTTAACTATGAATGTGAATGAAAATACAATTTCCCGAGCAACTGAATTGTCATTGGAAGGCATTAAGTGGTTGAAGACAAAGAACATGGATAAAGAAAAGAGTATACAATTTCTTAAAGCATGACACCAAGATCTTAACTGGGCAAAAGGGATACCAGGTTCTTATATTAAATATGAATGGTGCACTCCTCTATTCATTCTCCAGAAATATTTGACCTGCGAAGGCAGGTATATACTCTCCTCGCATCCTAGGAAGTCAAGACGAAGAAAGGTAGACACCGATGTAACCCTTCCAACATTACTAGTTTAACTTCAAACTCTCGTTATTGGATGAAGGGTTACATGGAACATGATGAAAAGAATCCTACCACCTTCCACGAACCTAAAGCCTCGAATAATTGATTTGGATCCTGAACAAGAGGGAGAAGTAATGGTAAAAGATAACACAGGTTCCATTGATGAAGAAGGAGATAAACTCTAGAGATTTGAGGAGTTTACTACGAAATTCATGTCCCAAATTAAAAATCCGGTAAATGATCGAGTCAATGAACCAATTACAGAAATAGATCAAACAAAAAGCCTTGTAAAAGAAGCAAATCAATTTGAAATCCCTATGACAGAGATGGACACAGTGTTTGAGTTCTCATTTGATCCTCCTAGAGCGAAAATGGTTGACCTTCACTCCACCAATCAATAGAGATCAAATGATTCCCTTGATGATTATATATTCAGGAAGAAAGATAGGAATATAGTGAGATTGAAAACGAAGATACAGGAGCCTATTGTCTGTGAAGAAAATGTAAAATGGGAAAAAAAATAATTGGAGAAACTTTGTATTAAGATGCATGATAAAAACAATAGGGTAAATGATAATAAGGAGAAGTTGTGGAATCTAGGCAGGGATTGGATCGAGTGAACCAAGTATTATGCTTCCCATAACAAGATTCTAAAAAGGGAAATTAAAATGATCAAAAGCACGAAGGGAAAGAGCATGAAAATTTCAATTAATACATCAGGACTTTAGGCCACAACCTTGCATTTTTTAAATTTTGAAATACATCCTATGGTTTCACTTGCATGAGGACGTGCAAGAAGATCAGCGTGGGGGAGTTTTGAGCCTCCATTTTGTCTAGATTTTCATATATTTCGCTAAAAAACTCCTATGCCTGTAGTGTGTGTTTACAGTCATTATTGTCCTTTTTATGTATTGTTGGCTATTATCGAGAGGAATTTCAAGGTAATATGTTATTGTTACATGAATTCTCCTTGTTTCGATGATTTGAAGGGATTTGATGTGAATTTATCACTACTAATAAGTTATCCTTTTGGAAGGTGCATAATTCATGTTCCAGCAGTTTAGTTCTTGTTCTAGCAATGCAAATCATGTTCTCAACTCCACGATTTTCATACTTTGGGTTGTCATGATGGAAAACGAGCATATGGGTTTTGAGGAGAAGGTGCTCGAGATGATCATGTGTTCCCTTGATCACACCCAGGACGTCAAAGTAGTACATAGAGCTAAGGTCAAGTCATGCGGTCAAACTATTTATAGAAGCCACAAAGGTCGTTAAAAGCATGATACTCTTATGATTGTTTCGGCATTGGTCGTTGCGATTATAAGGAAACTACAAATCAATACAAATCCATTTGATAGTCAAGTCTCTTATTTTTATACAGGAGTTGGTTTCAAACTCTAAAATTATATCTTTTGATCTAAATAACTCGGAGGCATCATTGTATAAATATTAAGACCGTGAAATATATAGGAGATCCAAAAGTTGTATTCTATAGATTGTATTTTGAATAGAAAGAGAGAGATTGAGGAGGCCACTGGAGCCCAACGCTTCCTTGTTCAGTATCTATGTAAAAAGACTTCAAAATTAATATACTATGCCATTCAATTTATGTTTTCAGTCATTCTAAAGATTCTGGGATGGTGATTTAACTAGTGAAAGGGCAACGAGCTGGGTGGTATGGGATCACCAGCCAGTCCGTTGCCCCATACCTCTCAGGACTTCACTACATTTTATTTTTATAGATTCATGGTGTGAGTGTGATTTAATATAGATCTGCAATTTCATTTCAGTGTTCTTTTCTATGCTTTGATCATTTGACATTTGTAATTTGATTCTACAGTTCTTTTCCATTGCTCTGACCATTTGAGCTTGATTAACGATGTCATTATTTTATTCGAATGTATTTCTATGAAGACTCAAACATAGTATAGGTACTTAATGTTTCCTTACTGCATCTCTCATTTTTATTACAAGTTAAGTGTGATACTTTCGGTGATATCAAATGTTGCATAATAAGGATACTCTAGCTTATTAAGAGTTATGATTTATTTAACTCATTATGTTGAGCATTCATGATTGCCTCAAAACTATTATTTCAGACGTGAAACCGATTCCTGCAATTTGGGAAAACATAACATTCATCCATGAAATCTTAATAACTAAATTCCAGGATCAACTTGAGGAGAAATTGCAACCTTGTGTTTTTGACCAAAGTGGAGTACTCACAGAATTCTTAGTATGTCTTGAGACTGAAATTTGTGATTGGTATTCCTCTCATCATAATGGAATTCTTCCTTAACCAATACACATATCATATAGAGTACTTATGCGTTGCAGGGAAGGTATGTAATGATTTTATAAGATCAAGGTGATCTTCAAAGCAACAAAAATGTGTTTATCTTATTTGTTTCTATCGCACACTTTCCTTATAATTGAACAATAAATTATTTCCATAGAATAAGTGCACATATATTCTAGATTTTTTTTAAAGCATTCAACGATTTCCTTAGATTAATTGGAATAAAGTTGCTTTATGCTTCCTGGTTTCATTTCATGCCTTCCATTTTTGCAAACATAGCATGTAATCATTAGAGAGGTTTTGAAAATTGAATCCCATTCTTTTGAGTGGAATCTACATTCCATTGACCCCTGGACAACTAAGGAAGACTTTCTACTCGAGTCAACTCAACCCAGAAGAGGAGCAAGAAATAGATTCACAGCGTGTTTACTTTGCTTTGAAGAGTCTTGTTCCTTTTTCCTTAATGATGCCTCTTTTAATTTATTTCAAGAGCTTGATTTTTATTCCACAAATCCCTGAGGTTATATTCTGGCATTTACTGTGCTACGCTTCTATGTTTACCAACCTAAATTGACAATTTAAATGTTGGTATAAATCTTGCATTTATAACACCCAACAATGGTGTTTCTTAAATTTGTTCTATGTTGATTTTGCATGTAGAGTAGAAATCAGATTCTCTATGCAGTAGTACTTTGTTGAGCTATTTTTTCTAGAACATAAGGTAAAACTTTTCTTTATGTTGCTAGAGTCTCTGGTTAGTGTTTATATTTAAGTTTTTGAGAAACGTAGGTAAGTAGGAGGTTTACCTAAACCTTCAGTTACCTCCAAGGATTAAACCCTTCTAAAGGAGAGTAGAATCTATTCTTTGTGAGGATACCTAGTCCGGTTAATCAAAGTCTAACCAAAACATGGCATTATACTGCTTTGGACATTTTATTGGTTTCCTTTCTTTTTTTTCAAAACACTTAACCAGTTATGTTAATTTACCTTCTAGCGTCATATTATTCAAGTTTCGAAGGAGGCCCAAACGCTGACCCCAAAAGGTAACCTTTCTTTCGTTTTCGGCCTCTCTTAATTCGTTTTCCTTTTGGAAAGAAACTCTTATTTTCTCCATCCTAGTGAACTCAAAATACAACGAGGTCCTCCTTCCAGGTTGGAAATTCGTATTTCCCCTAGCTGCTTGGTGGATGACTGAATGCATTCCTAGATTGGATGCCCAAGGTTTCTATTTGTTTCGAAATTCTTAGGGTTGTGAGTCCTTCATATGGACCACAATAATAACACTGATAACAACCTGTTAGTTTGAATTGTATTAAAAAATTGTTAATTTTTTTAAACGAACCATTATTTCCTGAACATATATGTACTATATGGAGTACTGGCATTTAAATTACAACTATTTTGTATTTTCAAGGAAGCGAATTAGAAGTTTTGTTTTGATCCTCTCTTAGTTATTTTACTTCCTTTCACTTGGAACACACAGTCTATCTGGTTAGTTTTCTATTTGACCGTCTCTCTTTGTATTGTAAATATAAATGGTCACAATAACCTTTTTCTCGATTCCCTCATATTTAAAGTGTTTTGTTTGCTTTTCGCCTATACATATATCTATATAACTTACAACTGGTAAATATTTTGCTACTCTGATATCTTTAGTTATATCTATGGTTACAAATAACTGTCATAATGATTTTTCTGTTTTTTTTTTTATTATAATAAATAATGCTATCCTTAATTCTTACAGTAGTTGATTCCTTCTATTTCAATGATGAATATTAATGAACAATTTTCCAGAATTTTTGGAACTCCTCGGTGTACATTAGTTAAGCTAAACCCATGTCTCCCATTTACTAACTTAAGATACTCTTGGTTCTAATCGTTTATTTTTTTATAGTTGTAGATAGGAGCTTGAACTATTGTTTCTTATAATAATCGATTATAAATGTATAAATCTTATGTATATACCACTCACTGATATTAGGGTTTTTTTGTTCACTGAAATACAAACTGTATTCCATGTTTCATTACCACACAAGTAATTTAACTTTAGTTTGTCATTTAAAGTTTTCGCCGTAAAGGCATATGACTTGAACTGTGAGCAATAATATTGCATAACTAAGATACATTCTTTCAAGTTCATTTTTAATGTGCTTTCAAAGTTTCTAATCCTCCCGTAATATTTTATAAATATCAAAGTATGTCTTCAAAGCGACTTATTCATTTTATTTACATCTAATTCCTTAACCATGCCCTTCAATATTACATGAAGTTTGTTTTAAATTTTTCAATGCACAAGTAAAGCTTGTATTCACTTAAAATACGAACAAGGTCAACTATTTATATACTATGTAAAACCAATATGGACTTATTCATTTTATTTACATCTAATTCCTTAACCATGCCCTTCAATATTACATGAAGTTTGTTTTAAATTGTTCAATGCACAAGTAAAGCTTGTCTTAAGTTAAAATACAAAGAAAGTCAACTAGTAAAACTAAAATGGATATTACATGAATGCCTCAAACATATAATCTAATAACACATTCCCAACTCTCTAATAGTGTTTTTTAATTAATAAGCACACCAATAGAATACTAATTATGAAATTTAACAAGAGAGGGTGCAGACGCAAGAAGTCCCTGCCACGAAAGACTTGTTATTGCCAGGAGTGATTGTCGATAGCAGGTCGTCACAGTGGCTCGACAAGCTCAATTATACATTGAACATGTAAACTTCTTCGCGTGGATGCGTCTTGAACTGAAGGCGGGGCTGCGGGGATGGGAGAATGTGGGGTCCTTGAACTACTTTAACTGGACTTGAATCCCAGTACTGAAAGACGGAAGCAAACAACCCACAAGCTGAGACCCATAAGCTGATCTGCTCTCTTCCGCTAAGAAAGATATCAAAGCAAAAAGGCGTCGTCTGAGGAAAATAGGAGGGGCTTACTGAACACCAATCCATGCAAGAAAAAACGACAGCCACGTACAGGTGCCATTCCATGCGCAAATCTAGTTTACCCCATAGCGAGGGCAGGAAAGGCATCCGACAAGCAAACAGCATATTCTTAGCGATATTAAGCAATGCTCATTGACCAAGTTGCAAAAGGAACAGGGGTGGAGGAAAAACAACCAGCGCATACAATAACTAAGTTTCCTAAGTGAGCTAGTCAAGAGGTGGAAATCAGAAAGGTGGGTAATTTGAAATTCGGTAGCAGTAAGTATTATAGTTTATAGTGTACTATCTGAGAACTGCTACAAATACGATTTTTTAACTTGGAAGGAAAATATAGTTACCTGATACTTGACCCATTTGTAGAAGGCAGGGTTGGGTCCTGATTCGGCAGTGCGATCCCTGAGGATCTGGTAAAGGGTGGTGTCCATCTCTTCGTACACAACTGACACCTCGTCGAATCGTTTACTGTCACGGGGAATGACCACACTCGTCATTGGCACAATGAATGGATGTTTAATTTGACGAAGAATTCTTAGTTCGCGGAGGAGTCTTTCGGCAATTACCCTAGAGAGGCTGAAGACTCCAGTGATCTTCATGATGGCCACTTCATTTTTTCGACGGTGCTGAGATTTGTCCTTGAATTCACAAACATATCCATATGTTCCCCACCCTAATACATGCCTAAACTCGTACTTCTCTTCCACATCGAACCTCGTTCGACAAGCTCCAAAGTCTATGTTATATTTTTTTCGTTCGACGAGCTCCAAACTCTATGTTATATTTTCTCGTCTTGTCGCTGAGTCCATCTGGGCATCCTGGCTGTTTATTTCCCATTATTAGCTGAAGATATCAAAGCAAACAATGAATTTCAAACCCACTAAATATAAAGGCATGATCAACCCACTTGCACTATCCAAGAGTTCCGAAACGACACCTCCCTAGAATTTCAAACCCTATAAATATAAAGGCATTCAAACCCAATAAACATGAAGGCATAAACAACCCAATGATGAGTCACTGTCTCTGGAGACTCCAGGTTCAAATAATATTGAGTATTCAATGGTAGCAGCATCCCTGCCTCCTAAAAAAGATTTCATTCATGAACAGAATAAAAGAAAATACAGACATGTTACATGATATACAATACAATGCATGATATACAATGCACACATAATGTTTTCCTTATGAAAAGAGCGGGGATCTAACTTTTAAGAATCCATTGATACAAGTATATCGCTCTTAGACCAACTCATGGTACGGTAAAAGAATAATGATTTAGCACCTAGATATTATTTTAGTTTGGTAGGCTATGAAGGTGGTCTTGAACCATGGCACGGGCGTTGTATATGAAATCTATACAAAAAGGAATATAGGACTCTAATTTTATAGATTATGCACGACGAAAAAGGGAAACATGTTTAAAAAGTAAGAAAGCTCGATTATAATACTAATGAATAGTTAAAATATTATTAAAAGATATTAAATTTGAATTTTTTAAACAAAACTCGATTAGAATACTAATGAATAGTTAAAATATTATTAAATGGTTTCATAAAACTTGAAATTGGTGTATGTGTTTCAACAAAATTTATTGACTGAAAATCGAAGTGATTCCCAAAAGTTGTTAATGCCTATTTTTCCCTCTGCGAAAAGAAACAAAGTGTTAGTTCTATGGATATAGAGGTTCCTAAGAGAATAGAGCTGTGAGCAAGACATGTATAGCATGCATGCATTTGTTAAAAACGTCAATTGAAAGCTTCGCTCTTACTATCCTATCTTTCCTCTGTAAATGAAAGCTGGGCTTTGTCTATCTTTCGCTCTTACCGTAGTGTATTTCGTCTGTAAATGCCACCTTTCCAACCCTTGTCTCGTCATGAACATGTTCGCCCATGTCAAGCGAAGCTACAGACATAGTCGCTGACCAAATCCGCACGAGATGAATTTGTTACCACTTTAGTATGGTAGACAAGAATTTGAACATGGGTGGAGTAACTAGTCTCTCTTGGTTTAGCTCTTTGTTGCTTTATATGTATTAGGATCTTCATTGAATATAACCTCAGTTCCTTTAAAGGATTTTATATATTTAGCAGGATTCAAGCACCGGCGAAAGAAGGAGTAGAGTCAGTCGATATGGGAGTTGGTAGAGGAGATTAAGAACCACAGATGCATCCCCGGGGTTACAAGAATGCCCGTAGCAAGGCAATATTAACCCAAAATAACTGTTTGTAAATAGTAACACGAAAATTTATTTTTTTTATGGTCATTCTGAGGGATTGGATCTTGGCAACGTTTTTCTTCTGGGTTCTCCACAGTTTTTGTAATTTACTGACTCAAAGCACCATTTCAGGTAAAAGCACCATAAACACAAAGATAAATATGTTTGAAATATTTCTTGTTTTGATACATACAGAACTTGCATTTTTAAATTTCTCTTGGTGTTCTAAATAATAGAGCATGAGAAGAATTATGGAACTCACAATTTAGAGTTAGCAACTATTGATCCCATCTTCTTTTCTACTTTAGCTTCTGGGCATCCCTCAAATTCATGAAAGGAGAGGTAGCACAACTCATGGTGATGGTCCTCCTTAGTACAAAAGAGGCATTTTTATGAATTCATTTCCAAGTGAGACTGTATTGCCTGCTCCCATCCAGGTAGCCACTTCCACTGTTGTTGCTACATCCATTAGTGTACCTTGTTGAAATGCCCTTCCCCCTACGGAATTTCTAGATGGAGGGAGTTTTTATGAGTTCTTCTGGTTAAATTAAGCTATGTTTTTCAATAGCATTAGCATAAGCTCTACTAAATTTCATCATAAAACTGACAGCAAAAAAATCTAGCATTATCAAATTAGAATGGATTCTCCGAGGCGGTTACATGAACTAAATTTCAATAATGTTGTAAAAAAAGTTAAATATTAGTAATATCACAGAAGTGTATTGAATAATAACCACATATTCAGTTATTTCCTAAAAGATTGCGAAATTAGTACCTTACATTCGGCCTTCCCATTGCAGATTTGCAGATTACAAAATACTAGCCTAAATTTCAGTTCTGCAGCTCCACGGTTTTTGTAATTTACCAACTCAAAGCACCATTTCATGTAGAAGCACCATA
This sequence comes from Pinus tabuliformis, assembly GCA_031772625.1. NCBI lineage: Eukaryota > Viridiplantae > Streptophyta > Pinopsida > Pinales > Pinaceae > Pinus > Pinus tabuliformis. The sequence goes on from CM062820.1 coordinate 182,695,103, forward strand.
AACACCTTACATTTTCAAATTTCTCTTTTTGTTGCTTGTTGTTGTTGTAAATAATAGAACACAAGAAGAATTATGCAACTCGCACTTTAGAGTTAGGAGCTATTGATCCCATCTTCTTTTCCGCTTTAGCTTCTGTGCATCCTTTAGATTCATGAAAGGAGAGGTAGCACAACTCATGGTGTTGGTCCTGCTTAGTGTAAAAGAGGCATTTTTATGAATTGATTTCCAAGCGAGACCGTATTGGCTGCTCCGATGCAGGTAGCCACTTATACTGCTATTGCTACATTCGTTAGTGTACCTTCTTGAAACGTTAGTGTACCTTCTTGAAACGCCCTTCCCCTTAGGGAATTTCTAGATGCGGGTAGTTTTTATCAGTTCTTCTAGTTAAATTAACCTATGGTTTTCAATAGCATTAGCATAAGCTCTACTAAATTTCATTATAATACTGACAGCAAGAAAGTCTAGCATTATCAAATTAGAATGGATTCTCAAAGGCGGTTACATGAGCTAAATTTCAGTAATGTTGTAAAAAAAGCAAAATATTAGTAATATCACAAAAGAGTATTGAATAATAACCATATATTCAGTTGTTGCCTAAAACATTGTGCAATTAGCACCTTAAATTCAGTCTTCCCATTGCAGATTTGCAGATTAAAAAGTACTAGCCTAAATTTCAGTTCTGCAATGTTTAGAATACACGTATGAAGACAAATATGAAGGGTTCTACTTCATTTATTATGAAGAGTTCTCAAGTGTTCTACCTCATTTAAAGGAAGTATGTAGCCTTCTACCCAAGAAGGTGGTGCTTGCCAATGCCCCTGCAACGAAAGGAAAAGGTAACACAGATATGGGAGTTTGAAAAGTGAAGGCCACCAGAGTTTTCCATGGTAGTGAAGGCCACTGAACACTCAAAAATTGCATGGGTGTGCAGGTGGCAGTGGGATGCAGTGGCCGTGGGAATAACAAGTATAAGCGTTGCTGCCAAAATATTATAACTTAGGATTTAATACTGTAGAATAATGTTAGCATTAGTCTGTTAGCATTTGTCTGCACTATGAACATACTACCAAAAAATGCACATAATATATGGTCAGCCTCGGGAACAGGCCACATGATATGGAGAAATGGTTTGTGCCTAAAAACTTTGCTTAAACTTCTTTTAGACATGATGGGGAAGATGAACAAGAAGGTAGACAAATGTTTAGCATCACTTTATCGATTACTATAGTCCCATGCCGTTACGAGATGACAGGGACTAATAACGCCATCAACTCATTCATAGTATCCGATTTGTCACATTTGATGCTCAATCCATATCACCTCTTCAGTGAAAACTCTCATTAATTTAGAATACTAATAGCAATTTTCTATAGGCATGAAAACAATAATTGTGTAGCTAGTTCGACACATTCCATGTTAAATCAACTCTTTCAACATTGATCTAATTTAATAACCCATTTTAAATAAAACAAAAGCAATTCCTAACCATAACAGTGCTTGGGGAGTATTGAGGAACAAAGCACATTCCACCGAACCTTGAATTGTCCCAAGAGTTTTGCCCGATCTAAGATCTTTTTTCCTTCATGAATCAGTAAACTCTTTGGTTCTTAAGTGATTTCTCTTATAGATTCCTTCCAGCGCAATTTTAACAACATCCTTCTTTAAGGTTTGGCCTCCTTTTTCATAGGTATTTTTGTTTTAGTTTTAAAAAAACATTATTTTCTTTTTATTTAAAGTGCGACCTTCTCTCCCACTGCGCTTTATTCAAATTTTCACCCCAATCATCATTTCTCTCTAGCTAAGTGATTAACATAATCATTCTCTCCCATTATGTTAATATTTTTAACATCTTTCTCCTACAGATTTTTAAGAGATGTTTAGGGAAGCCCCACCTTGTGTATTTTAACCACCTTTTAGTTTTTTACATTAGCAATAAGTCATTAATAATCTACTCCTCTTTCCTGAATATTCACAAGAAATATAATTTATTAATTAAATAAAATGTAATTATACCATCACATAGTTTCCATCCGATCTTCCATAGCCATTCATTCCAACAATAATTTATATGTATAAAAATAGCCATGTATAAAAAACAAAGACATAGGGGTGTTAAACCATGGTTGTTTTTTTCAAGAAGAGCCACATTAGTGAGTATGGTTGATATACGTGGATCGATGAAATTTTTAGATGTTGATCGATAATTTAACCATATTTACTAATGTGATTGTGCTAGTTCTAACTCTTTATAAAAATTATTATAGAAAAGCAGTGACTTATTTATTCGTATGACATTGTATTATGCAAATGTTGTAATAAAACCTTCACGTTACCATCTACTCATATGCTTATTTTTTTTAATAATATTGAAAATTAATTATTTATTTTACAAAATTAAACATTATACTTCTATTATTCAATACTAAATTAATAATAATTAAAACAAACAGTGATTACTATAATATTACTTTGACAATAACTAATAGAAAATACACTATCATACAAGTACTCTGTACTAGTTATTTTTAATTTAATAAGTTTTCATTTTATTAACTCATTGGATATTTTCTTCTACATAATATTTCTATTAAGGAAAAAAAACAACGCCCTTATAGAGCTATAGCTCACATCGACATATGAAACTCAATCCAAAATTTAAAAAATCCACAACCCTAACTAAAAGAGTATTTTTGGGAAAATAGTTGTTATATGAATTCATAGATACCTTCCAATTGATATTTCCCCCTTCCCATTATACCATATAACATGCTCATACACCATGCTTATTAATCATAAAAGCAAAACTAGCTGGTTAAAAAAATAAAAAAGCAATCAAAAAAACTCTCGTTAGAAAAGTTTTTATTAAATTTTCAATAATCTTAAACAATAGACACATGTTGGCATGCCACTACTTTTAATTTTTTTTATAAATTTTTTTTATAGATTATTTTTTTGCATGTAGTATTAGTTTGTTTGATTTGGAACAAATTTGATGGAATTTTATTTAATATATTTATTTTTCTATTTTTATAGTTCAAATAGATGAAAAAAAGGGATAAATTATGATAGTTCAATAGAATAGAATCACTTATTTCCTATGGGGATGACGGTGTTTTTTAGGAGCATGACTACCTTGCAACCACGTGCATCTTCAATCCCTAGTTAATGAGGAGTTACATCTAGAAGGAGCGTATCTTGAATTTTATTATGACCTAGGTGAAATGCAATCCTGAATGACTTTGATAGCTTAGATTCCCTTGGATCATGACTACTCAAGCAATAGGTTAGGTGTGCTAGTAACATGGGCTTCACTCAATCAACCTTTGACATATCATGTGAAATCATGGCATAGTAAAAAATATCCCTAATTTGACAACATATTGGAAAATACCTCTGAAAAACACATTATTTAACCCCCTACCAATACAAACCAAATACATCTTCCTAATTAAAAAACCCCTATTTTCACTAGATATTGTAGGCATCAGCTTTTTCATTAACATTTTTTATACGCCTTTATAATTTTTTCATTAAATTTGAGCTTCATTTTACTACACCTAAAAATATAAAAACTCTTTACCCCTATATATCCCTAAATATATTATGTCATTTTTTCCACAATATATATTATCCAATATAAATGCACATGGTATGGAATTGCTCCCACAATAAATCCCCATAGTTCTAGTCATCTCAAAACTCACATTTCCTAGAAAATAAAATAAAAAATTATAGATTTATAAATTAAATAAAATTATAACCTTTTAACAATTTTTTAGTCTAATTTGAAATAAAATTCAGTTCCTTTAAATATCAACCTACTCCTTACTTTGTATAACTATGACTATTAACTCATATTCTACTAATACAACAAAATATTTATGTCTTTTACTATTATAAAAGAATTATAGGAAACTTGTCGTACTTTTATTCGCAGGGAGATTGTCACGCGACCAATTCTTTTTTCCTTAAATTGGCTGGGTGCGGCACTGCCTAAGTTAATAACTTTATCCATCGTTAATTAACTTTACGAACTACGCCTTCAACAATTCATAATAATCATGAATTAACATTATTAATGTGTGGAATCCATCAATAATACAAGAACAATAATAACCCAATAATATAAGAGAAGTAATCTTTTTATTATATATGAGAAAGATTACAATGACCGGGAGCGGCGCTCCACCAGCGTTCATAAACAAGGTGGGCGCCCGCCCGTGCAAGAGCGCACGACGGTCTAGCCTCAACCTTCAACCCAAAACAATATACAACATACACAAGTTTTCCCAACGGGCGGGCGCACCCGTGCACGACCCGCGCCCGTTCACAACCCAACCATGTATCAAGACCAGTGGGCGGGCGCCTCACTACGCCGTCCACCCGCACTACAACCGCGCTGCACGAAGTCTGTGTCGCCTTGCCCGACTCGGCGGGCGCATCCCCAACACCACTTCCAAATCTGCGCTAAGTGCGACCTTCGCACTTCACCTTGTGTGACCTTCGCTCTACTCCATATGCGATAGAAGAGTGCGAAGTTGCTTTCTCCAAATGAGCATTGGCTCCATATGTTTATACGCTCCAACGCTTGGCAATCTCCCTTTCGGCCGACCCTCCAAACGTTAACACTTTCGCCCAACCGCCATGTCTTCAAATGCTTCTTCACCATTAGCTCGCCCACGTTTGATCCATGTCTTGATCGGCTCCATGTGTGGGGCGAGCTATCCAACTCGCCCTATATAAGTGTGAACGCCCTCCCATATCTGCATGCATAGTATAACTGCGCCTTCGCTGTTTGAGCGCTCGCACTTTTTCACACCTCGATTTATTTTCACGATGGGAGGAGCGTGCGCGCCCGTGCACGAAACCGCAGGGCGTTACATCCTCCCCCATTGGAAATCATTGTCGCCCTCGACAATCCTGACTGCCTCAGTAACTTCCTGTCATACTTTGCAATCTTCTCCTTCCATCTCCAAAGTGAGTCCTTTGATTCCTAGCTTTCCTCCTCCGGTGCATTCTTCCATCTGACAAGAAATTCCCGCTTCATGTGGCAACCAACTCCTGTAGTTCTGAAGCTCAAAATCTTCTCCAACTCCAATCCTGGCTTGTCCACAATCCCGGCTGGTCCTCTCGGTGGTTCAGCTCTCTATGGATGATCTGAATCAAGTCTACATCTCTTCAACTGACTCACATGAAAAACTGGATGCTTCATGTGCATATGGTGCAGAAGCTCTAGCTCATAAGAAACTTCCCCTACTCTCTTCTTCACTCGGAATGGTCCCTCATACTTCCGTGTCAGTTTGCTTGCAGTCCCCTTGGCTGGCTGAAACTACTCCTCGGTAATCCTGAGAAACACCATATCTCCCACACTGAAGTGTGCCTCCCGTCTTCCACGATCAGCATACTTTTTCATCCTCCTTGCAACATCGTGCAAGCGTAACTGTGCTAACTCCAAGGTCTCCTCCCAAGCCTTCATGAACTTCTTCGCATGAGGACTTCTCAAGAAGCCTCCCGTCACTACGGTATGCGGTGCAACCGGCATCTGTCGATTCACCAACTCAAATGGACTATACCCCGTCGCAGAACTCTTTTGAATATTGTAGCTGAACTGAGCAATATCCAAGAGTTCAGGGCAATTCTTCTAATCAGCCGTCACATAATGTCGCAAGTAGTCCTCCGGCAATGCGTTGATCCTCTCGGTCTGTCCATCTGTCTGCGGATGGTAACTCGAACTCATCAACAACTCTGTCCCGACTAGCTTGAACAATGTGGTCCAAAATCTGCCTGTAAAACGCGGATCTCTATCTGACACAATGCTCAATGGCATCCCCCAATACTTCACTATGTTCTTAAAGAACAACTCCGCAGTCCGCTCGGCTCCACAAGGTATCTTTGTAGGAACAAAGACAACATACTTGGAAAAACAATCAACCACGACCATAATCCCATTATACCCCTGAACCTGTGGCAACTGAGTGATGAAGTCCATTGAGACACTCATCCATGGTCTCTTAGGAATCGGTAAAGGCTGCAACAGTCCTCCTTGCCTCTGAGTATCTGATTTTTCCTGCTGACAAATGATGCACGTATGTACATACTCCTCTACATCCTCCCGCATATTCTCCCAAAAGAATCCTCTCTCCAACAATGCCAAAGAACGACGCATCCCTAGGTGGCCAGCCCATGGCGAGTCATGGCACTCCTTCAAAAGGTGCCTCCTGAGTCCAGATGACTTTGGAACATAGAGTCGGTTTCCAAAGAACAAGAACCCATCTCGTAGAAATAACTTTCGTGTCTTCCCCTCCTTTATCTGCTTCACTATATTCTGCGCCAAAGTATCAGTTTCAACACTTTCCTTGATCTTATTCTGCATCTCTTCTGACATCTGAACTCGACTTCTACTCCTAGCTGCTCAGTCTTCTCCCTCCAATGTCTCAAGTTGTCCCTTCCTACTAAGGGCATCTGCTACCGCATTGTGCCTTCCCGGTCTATACTCGATACTCATGTTGAATTCTGCCAAGAAGTCCTGCCAACGAGCTTGCTTCGCAGAAAGCTTTGGTTGTGATGCAAAATAACTTGCTGCAACGTTGTCAGTCTTGACAACAAACGGCTTCCCAGTCAGGTAATGCCTCCACACATGAAGACAATGGATGATGGCAATCATCTCCTTCTCATGGACCGGATACCTTTGTTCTCTATCTTGCAACTTCGGACTCTCGTACGCCACCGGATGCCCATCCTGCATAAGAACCCCTCCTATGGAAAAATCTGGAGCATCTGTGTGTACCTCAAACGATCTCTCGAAGTTAGGCAACTTCAGTATCGGTGTTGTAACCATCCTCTTCTTCAAATCATCAAATGCCTCTTGACATTTGCTCGTCCAACTCCACCTCTTGTCTTTCTTCAATTAGTCTATCAGTGCCGATGTCACCTTAGAGTACCCCTCTACAAACTTCCGTTGGTAGTTGGTCATGCCCAAGAACACCCTCATCTCATGGACATTCTTTGGTTCAACCCAGTCCACAATCACCTTCACCCTGCTCGGTTCCATCCGTATGTACCCTTGACCAACAATATTCCCAACGAACGAAATCTCCGTCTGAGCGAACACACACTTAGACTTCTTCAAAAACAACTGATTTTCCCTCAGTGCCTCGAACACCATCGCCAAGTGCTTCTTATGATCCTCCATGTTGTCACTGAACATCACTATATCGTCCAAGTACACTACTATGAACGAATCCAAGTATGGTCGTAGGACATCATTCATTAAAGTGCAAAACGCAGTAGGAGCGTTACACAACCCGAAAGGCATAACAAGGAACTCAAAGCTACCATACCTTGTTACTATCGCGGTCTTCTTCTCGTCTCCTTCAGCTATCCGCACCTGATAATACCCATGCCTCAAGTCCAGCTTGGAAAACACTCGGGCTTTCGCAAGCTTGTCAAAGCAATCAGCAGCCAATGGCAAAGGATACCTGTTCCTTACCATCTGCTTGTTCAATGCACGATAATCACAGCACATCCGTAGCTCATTCGAATCCTTCTTCCGCTGGAACAATACCGGACCTCCATAAGGGGACCTTGAAGGTCTGATGAAACCCGCTTCAGTTAACTCCTTTAACTGTCGTTTCAACTCCTCCAACTCAGGCCCTGACAATCGATAAGGTGCTTTAGCTGGGGGTTGCTTTCCTGGCTCAAGCTCAATGCTATGGTCCACTGCACGCCTTGGTGGAAGTTTCTTTGGTAGCTCATCAGGCATCAAATCTGCATATTTGGTCAGCACCTCGGAAATCTCGGCTAGAACAGGCGTCCCCACTCCATCACCTTCGACATCCTTGAACATCACCGCATATGTCTCCATATCTGACTCCTTCATAGCCTTCTCCAAACTCAGTGCCGAAACATGCTGCACCTTGACTTCCCTCCTTTGCCTATGAGTGGGCAAAGTCCAAGTTTGTGACTGTCCAACCAGCACCACCTCATCACAGAAGGGGACAACAATTGCCTTGTTGCCCTTCAAGAAATCCTGTCCGAGTATCATATCAAAGTCGTTCATCTCCATCACTGTGAAGTCCAACTGACCCTTCCAGTCTTTTATCTGCACAGGTACTTTGTGTACCAACCTCGCCACTTTAGCTCTAGAGTTCACTTTCTTGACTTCCACATTCGATGGGAAGATCATCAGTCCAACCACTTTTGCCAACCGTGTCGTCATGAAATTATGAGTGGCCCCCGTGTCCACCAGATCTTGAATGGTCTTGCCATGCACCATCAAGTCCACGAAACCCAAACTGTTCATCCACGATTTCTCCATAACTCTTCCTTGTTCATCAAGCTTTTTCAACCCTGAATCAGCTTCACCTGTCATGAGCAACCTTGCTCTATCAAGCTTCATCAACCCTGAATCAGCTATGATACCACCTGTCACGAAGTGCAGGTGTGTATCATCTTCATCATACACCGGCTTCACTTGTCGTGAACCTACTCTGATACCACCTGTCACGCCCCCAATTATTTTTTCCTTAAATTGGCCGGGTGCGGCACCGCCTAAGTTAATAACTTTATCCATCGTTAATTAACTTTACGAACTACGCCTTCAACAATTCATAATAATCATGAATTAACATTATTAATGTACGGAATCCATCAATAATACAAGAACAATAATAACCCAATAATATAAGAGAAGTAATCTTTTTATTATATATGAGAAAGATTACAATGACCAGGAGCGGCGCCCCACCGACGTTCATAAACAAGGTGGGCGCCCGCCCGTGCAAGAGCATACGGCGGTCTAGCATCAACCTTCAACCCAAAACAATATACAACATACACAAGTTTGCCCAACGGGCGGGCGCACCCATGCACGACCTGCGCCCGTTCACAACCCCACCATGTATCAAGACCGGTGGGCGGGCGCCTCACTACGCCCTCCACCCGCACTACAACCGCGCTGCACGAAGTCCGTGTCGCCTTGCCCGACTCGGCGGGCGCATCCCCAACACCACTTCCAAATCTGCGCTAAGTGCGACCTTCGCACTTCACCTTGTGCGACCTTCGCTCTACTCCATATGCGATAGAAGAGTGTGAAGTTGCTTGCTCCAAATGAGCGTTGGCTCCATATGTTTATACGCTCCAACGCTTGGCGATCTCCCTTTCGGCCGACCCTCCAAATGTTAACACTTTCGCCCAACCGCCATGTCTTCAAACGCTTCTTCACTGTCGACTCACCCACGTTTGATCCATGTCTTGGTCGGCTCCATGTGTGGGGCGAGCTGCCCAACTCGCCCTATATAAGTGTGAACGCCCTCCCATATCCGCGCGCATAATATAACTGCGCCTTCGCTGTTTGAGCGCTCGCACTTTTTCATGCCTTGGTTTATTTTCACGATGGGAGGAGCGTGCACGCTCGTGCACGAAACCGCAGGGCGTTACAGAGATGGTATGAATTTGGCTCATTTTTTAAAGTTAATTTTATTTTCAATGTATATCTTGAAAATATTCATTTGAATGAGTGTATAATCTCTTATAGTATTTTCAAAAATATTGAAAGGGGGGATTTTTTAAATTAACACAACCTGATTTAATAAAGAAAATAATCATTTGTATTAATATTTATTAAAGCTTTATTGGAATAGAGCATCATAATTCATATTATTGTATCTAAGAATTAGATTATTAGAATATAACTTTAAGCGTAGAGTTAATTTAGAGACAAGTTATATAAAAGATGTCTATCAAAAATCCAATTTCAAAATAAATAAGTAAATAAATAAGTCTATACATTGAATACATGTTGGGACAAACCTCAACGAATTTAAAAAAATATATATAAAACAATTAAACTCCAAAGCATTAACTGGTAGCTGAGATAAGTTTGGTGTAATTCGAGAGAGTACATGAGAAAATATGAATATATTTCCTAAACTTAAATACATCTACCTCTTATGATATTATTCTCGTAGACGTATGTTCTATCCACTAGAAATGGATGCATAAAAAACAACCATTCCATACTAGCGAAGAAAAGAATAAATAAAAGAAGGAAGGCATCTTGTTTAAGTTAGTACACATATATTCATAAGAAGGAAATGAACATGGAAATTGCAACCCAAAAAATGGCTATACAAATGGGACATAATTCTAGAAGGATTCCCTAGAGATAGGAAAACACTAAAATGATAGCTTTAGAATAATTATAGAAGGTAAAGTCAAAAAAAATATAAAAAAAAACAATAGTTGAATCCTATTTAAGAAACAAAATTACAGGAATGCATGGTGACTAACCTGTCATAGAAAGATAAGATAATTTTCATTCAGAGAAGAACTCGCCTAGATTGAGGTGGAAGGCAAGGACGTGGTAGGAACCTGAGGAAGATTGGAAACATATGATGTGTCAAGTATACACAGTAGTGGACGTAGATATGGAGAAAAATTTCTTCATGATATTTCAAGTTTATAACCCTATGAAGGGATATTTAGTTCTAGAGTGTTAGTTGCATATAACTATTCCAATGAAAACAATGCGAAAACATTAAATGAGGGGGCACTCAGATGAATTTTTCAAATTGCGAAAATATTTGTGAAATATGTTATACTATCAAAAGTAATACCACAACACGAATCATATATGTTACTACAAAGTAGTCACATAACGAGTGACATGTTAAGAATATGATATACATCATATCAAAAAAACATTGAATTTAAAATTTGATGATATACTTTTGTTAATCTACAGTTCGATTTTAACAAAAACTCCCATCTAAAGGTTGAATTTGAACTCATGTCTGGAATTTATGTTATAGTTGGATCATACGATCTAGTTTAATATCATGGAAAAACATTTAGTCTATCGTCCAAACAGATGAATTTTCTATACAACCTTTGATCTTCATGAAAATTATACTACATAAATTTCAAATGCGTGGCGTGTCAGAAATCAGTTATACGTCATATGATAAGATCCCATTATAGGGATTCATTTGAACTATGCATATGACGTATAACTAATTTCTGGGATAGTTCATATGAATTTTCTATACAACCTTTGATCTTCATGAAAATTATACTACATAAATTTCAAATGCGTGGCGTGTCAGAAATCAGTTATACGTCATATGATAACATCCCATGATAGGGATACATTTGAACTATGCATATGACGTATAACTAATTTCTGGGATAGTTCATATGTTTAAATGGTATAGTTCAAATGTATCCCTATAATGGGATTTTATCATACCTTACTAATGGAAAAATTGTTACTAAGGAAATTCAGATTGAACCGTTGGATAGAAAAATTGTTACTAAGGAAATTCAAATTGAACCGTTGGATAGAAAATTCACAAATTGTGAAGTAATTTTTTTCCTTTTCAATAAGAAAGGTTGTATGGTAAGTTCATATGTTTAAATGGTAAGCTTATTTTTTTCTAAAATAGAGAGGAAGTTGTGTGAGGAAAAAAGGAAATTATAGCGGATTTGTTATAGGTTGTATCTTTTCATTTTGTTGGATAATATAAAAGAAAAGTTATTTCTCCATAGACATACACCAAATTGGGTGAACCAAGCATATCTACTTTTCTCTTATTCTATCTTTTTTTGTATTTTTGTTTTTGCAATATTTTGTGTATTTCATTGGTCCATTAATTAAATTCTAACACTAGAAAATGATTCCAATGAAATAAATCATGAGTGAGGGTGAAAATGTTTGGCCTGTTTGGTTCTTTGGTAAACCATTCACATCCACATGTCAAAAATATAGTTTCCAAAGAATTCCCATCAAATTCAAATGAAATGAGTAATGTTTTGTGAAGAACATTCATGTTGCGTCCCTGAGAAGGAAAACGTGACGAATTGACCACATCAACAAAACATATTAAACTGAGGGAGTTAATATATGGATGGAGTTGTTGGTGGTCACTTCTTCTTTATGAAAACACAAAAATTTTGTATGAGTATGTGCCACTGTATCTGATTTAAACTCCTGATGTAGCGACTCTACTGACACTATCACCTAGAAAAATTCGAAACCAAAGTGAACTTTGTAAACTGCGAAATTTTGTGAAACCTTTTGTACTATTGAAACTAATATGACAACATAGATCATACATTTCATTGCGAAGGAGTGACCTAATAATTGTATCTTAATAGAAACGTTAACTCAATATATATGACCCATCTTTTATAATTAAGTAATATATAATGTTTTTTTACACAAATATTATTAGTAGTCGATAAAAATGATGTTATCGGTTATTATTACATATTTTTTAAATTATAAAAGTGATATGCATACCTAATATGTTGTACCTGATATGCATAAGTGATATTTTATACTTGATCTACTTTCCAACAATATTTTAACGCTCTACAAATAAACGAACAAGAGCAACATCATGGTTTTAAACTAACTTTTTTGTGTAGATGAATTATGTGCATGCAATTTTACTTAATTTTTCAATAATTTGAACTTTGACTTACAGAAATATTAGAACAAAATCATGGTAGCGTAAGGAGGAAAGAGCATTAACAATCCAAAGGGAAAAACATGGTATTAAAACCATCCCATAGCTACCACTATTTCAGTGAGGATCTAATCTAAAGAAAAATAAATACAAACAATCAACAACAAAACCTTTGGAATATGTAAGGCCAATTCCTTTAGATGTTAAATTTTGAGAAGCTTCATGAGTCCGCAAGACTCTTAATGAATCAATTATATATAGAGCTTCAGTGTTCTAGAAACTAGATTTTGTTGTAGGCATGTCAGAGGGCTTCACATATATCTTTTCTTAAAATATATACAAAAAATATTTTGCATTATAAATAAACTAAAAACTACCAAAGGGGTCATGTTTCAGTTGTGAAGAGGAAGCCATATCATCCCACCCAACAAGGTTCAAGTACGTATTAGGCACCTTTAAGTATTTTGGCCTAGTTGCAAGTACTGAGTAATTTTCACAAGGAAGAGGGACCTTTTGTTACAATCCTTTTGGCCTAGCTATTATGCTTATTTTGAACTTAAAGGAAGCAGTTTCTACACATTCCTTGTAACTTAAAATGGGAGAAAAGGAAAATAGATTTGAAACTGCATATCTGTAATTGCTCAGGAAAAACAGGAAAAATGGTTAATTACCATCTAATAATATATGAAGCCATGAAATTATCACAAAATGGCATAAAATGGAAGCAAAATCATTACTCATGAATTCTCTCAACATTCCTTACATATCCAAAAAGGGGGAAAATCACAAGAAAATTGAAATTGCATACTTGTAATCGCTAAAGAAAATAGGTAAAAGGGTTAATTTCTAACTATAAATGTTTGGAGCCATGGAATAATGACAAAATGCCTTAAAATGGAGGAAAAATGGTTACTTACAAACCGTTAAAATCTCTAGCATCACATAAGAAATATTTCCGGAAGAAATTAAAATAGTCACGTACATCTAAGGGACTTTAAGATTCAAACAAGTTAAAAATATAATATCATGACTGTGAAAATCCATAAAATGAATGAAATTAGATAATTTGAGCATTTTGGGATCAAGAGTTCAAAAAAGATAAACCCAAAATAATAAATACCAAGCAAACTTATGGAGATCCAATGATAATAGTAAAAACATCTAAAATCAAGAATCAAGTATTTCGTGGCTGATCTAGCTAGAATTATAAAAAAAATAGAAATTTAAATCAAATATGACAATAATAATCTCTACAATAATGTAACACCACTCCCTTGTGTGTTAAATATTGTAAACCTAAGATGAGGAAGCTAGGTGTGACACCCTCCTTTGTGGGTTAAACTATTCTAAACCTAAGTTGAGGAAATTAGGTGATATGTAATATGAAAAACAAATGTGTTATTAAATAAATTAATAAAATAAATCACTTGGAGGGTGGAGCACCAAGAGAGAGGAGATTCTTGCCAAATCTCATGAGGAATGGGATAGAGATGAATATTTCATGATACAGCTTTAAGATGTGATTCTAGATAAGCTTGGATGGATTGGTGATCCATCGGATGGATGGGAGATAAACATCCATCGGACATAAAAGAATTGTGGGAGATAAATGCAAGATTTTATGAGGAAAATCCTCATGGGAGATAAAGACGATATTTTCCGAAAAAGACCTAGGCAAATGGAAAAATCCATAAAAGTGGGATGTCACTAAAGTTAACTAAATCATGAAAGGGGGTATTAAATACCCAGTGCATTGATTAATTGAGAACAGTTGATCCATGGCAAGATCTTCGAATCGCGGGGGATCATAGGTGATTCACGGTTGGGTGGTGGTCGTCCTCCCTCCATGTGATGTTTTAGTTGGTTGCATATGCGTGGATTGTGTTGTATGCTAGTTGTTAACTCTAAATTTATTTTCCTACAATTGAAATGGTTAGATCATTCAATTCAATAGTATAGTAGGAAGTAAGATTTCTTAGTTTAATGAAGGAAAATAGCATGCCTTTAAGTTATGTGATCATTGAATAGGAGAATGATAATTATACCTGAGAAATGATTTTGGTTCTAAGTCTGAAATCGTGAAGCCAAAGATTCATGTTAATTAATCCATGCATTAAAGTACTATAATATGAGTTGCATTCATTGATGTATTCCACTTCAGTACTTGCATTACATAAGATAGTTATTGATTATTCTATCTGTATTCTTGTAATTAATCTCATTCTTATGCATATGGATGTGGGAAATGTCCAATGAGTCTAAAGGTGATCATCGTTTTGTTAGTAAAGGATCGGAGTATCGATTTAATGTTATAAAAAGTCTCTGGTTAACATGGCACATAGTGGTGGATGCATGCGGATCAGATGGTTTAATGCCTTTAATGGAATATTATATGATGGTCAGATTATCTATTGTATGTATACTCAATCAGGTTCGATTTTCATTCTATCTGTTGCTTAAGAGTAATATTTATGATAAAAATGATGGATTCTTATTATTCATATGTTCTTATTGCATCGCTATGTCGCAGTGGGGCATATTAGGTGGATGAAAACACTTATGAGCAATCTGATTAAAGAGTAGATGTGATGAGGGTATTGCATGTGATTATCTGAGTTCATGGATTTTATAAGTTTATGCATGCATATGGTAATTAGAATTTATTGGCATAAGATATAGAGAGGCATCCAGAGAAATTAGGAAGAAGTTTCTATCTTATATCCAAGGGTCGAAGATATTGATACCTTGCATGCATGTTATGGTTCTTCCTTCCTTCCATGTTATGGCTATGTTAATAAAATTCTTCAAAGAAGGTAAGATAAGGTGTCTATGATATAAGGTTTCTCCTTCGATGTTATGTAGCAGTCTGACTAGGAGAGGGAAACATGGAAACTTAGCTATATTTAAAAAAAAATTAAGAAAATTATGGGGTTAGGAGCTATTTTTCCGAGTAGGACATAGAGGTTCGTTACAAATCGTATCAGAGCAATCAAGTTCAAACCTTGCGGCCTATGGGCCAATATGCATCCATATGATATGGACAAGTTCAAACCTGAACTTGTCCTCATTACCACAATCTTGCAAAAGGGGTTCTGGTATAAGTGTTAAATCTAAACTCCTTAAGATTTAATCTAAATATTAATGTTAAAGCCATATGCACATTTTTGGTTGCTTGAAATATTTATGTCTGTCATAAATACGAATGTGTAAGAAGGGACGTTGAAACAAAAATATATATATATATATATATATATATGTTGACTGCTAAAGGGTTTGATTATAAAAAATGAAAATTAAACTTTAAAGTGTGTGTAGAATATTTTGAAAATACAGTTAATAATAATGGTCCACTTTGGGTCTATGAAATGGCAAGAGTATTTTAAAGGAAACCCTTAAACACTATACTAATCGAACACTAATCGAACGAAAGAAAGAAAATGGGAAAATGAAGCTATGACAGGTTTGTTTCCTAAGGCCTTGTTGAATCAGATAACATTTTAACTATACAAAATTGGTTTTAACCGTAAGTTTGTCGATATAGGAAAAAAAAAATTATAAGATCTGCCTACAAGTGCATCCATGTGAATATGACCAGTCTCAATCTGTATTGGTTGAGGGTTGATATTTTTCTGTTGGGACCATGTATTTTTTTTCGGAATTTGAATCGATCTCTGCTTTCACTTTGGAACTTAAGAGAATGCACCCATGTTCTTGGGAATTGTTTTAAGGACACGGCTACCCGTAATTATATGTGTGTGCATTGTTAACCCTAAAGCTAACCAAAACTCTGTACCAACCACCGCTTCATCACGTATGGTCTGTCTGTATGGCCTATCTCGACGTAAGAGAGTAATCTTCTACAAATCAAAGAACTTGACTTTTGTCAAATTACCGAGCAACAACCAATTTGAGATAGACAAAGATCAATTACATAGAGAAAACACATGTGCATTAAGAGAACGCTCACACATGGAACACCAAGGGAAGAAGAGCACTTATTTACTGTCCGGGAAGGCCAAGAGCCACTTACGTCCATGAGGCGTGTAAAGGGGATTATTGAGGTAATTAATTACAGTTATATGTAAATAAGAATTACCCTTGGACCAATCTCCACACCATAGCCACAAGTCGAGAGCTAACACCAAGTCCATAATCAAGCCTCGAGGGGTTGGGCGCCAAGCCAAGCCAAGGAGGAGAGGATAGTGCACTACGCGTCAATAGCCTCTAATGTCAATGGATGCCACAACAAGTAGCGGTTGCCTCGGGTAGCAGCGAGTAATGGTCTCATCGGGTAATGTGCAGGGATTTTGAACAAGCCAAGCCAACCAGTGGATGAGGTAAACCAAGCCTTGAGTAGACCTATAATGGCAGATTTACCCTGTGAGGGAGACAGAGTTGCATGGTTGGAAAAAACTATTCCACCATATAGGGATTTGTTGTGATGCATTGGTGGTGTTAGTCTCGGCACATGTAGGACCTGATCCCTCCGTTGACGGCTAAAGAATTAGAAAAAAGATGCGGAAAGAAACATTGTTGCTATAACTTACACACCTTCAAAGCTCACCTTCACTTGTCGTAACTTTTAGAAACATAACCAGAAAAAATCTAGATTGATGTTTCCTTTTTAAATAATGCATTTCGCATCTGCCTTATCTTGAAAGGGAATTATGCTAGTCTGAAAAACTCTTCAATCCCGGAAAGACAAATTTTTGGCTTACAAATATTGGAACATTATCTACAGAAACTTGTCTCTGTATGAGAGTATGGAGCAATGGGATAAGATTACTCTTTTTTCCTGCTGCCTTTTAGGTTGTTAAATCATGGAGTTGAAGATAATGATTATCCCCAACTTTTAAACTGCGTGCTTTATCCATCAATGCAAAAGAGAGTTCGATTTTCTATGGTCACCATATAGCAATGGGTAAGTACTGTTTCCGTTGATTTATTTTTTCCGAACAATATCGATATATGTTAATATAAATATGGACAAATCTTTCGTTTTCCGAAAAATAAATTCAAAAGGATAAGGGTTGTCCTGACCTTCTTGTGTCAACGTATATTTTTTCCTATACAGGGGAGGCGACATATAGATTGGGATCGACAGATCCTATTAGGGTTCTAAAACCCAAGCGAAGAAGCACACGCACTTTCTTAAGGATTGGAAGTTCTTCATTTTGATATTTTGAGGCTAGGAAGTTTTGTACCTAATAGGGATATCATCATCTGCATGCAGTGACTGTCAACACGCCATTAATGCTGCAGTCCCACGTTTCATGTTTGCATATATGTCTTGCATTGACAAAGTAGACCATGGTGTGTAATAGGTTTCGTAATGATTCTGAGTGACATGACTATCGAGTGACATATTTAATGATTGCTACAACATGATATCATAACATGTAGTAGTGTTTTTTTTTATTACCGCACCGACCATCATGCATGTTTTTTAGTGTAGACCCAGTAGTTGCCTTTTTCCTTCTGTTGGAGGGACTCACAACATTCCAAAGGGTGGAAGCCTCCCTGTAGGTGACGAGTCTAGTGGAGGAGAATCCACCAGGCACAATCTTGCGATGATGTGTTGAGGAGAAGGGTTAGTGCACGTAGGCATCAAAGACACTCTTTTCGAACAATTATATCTAGTGTAGGCCAGCAGTCGGGAGAAGGAGGCAGCACGATGCTTGACTTCAACTAGTTTGGGAGCTTCGGTGCATTGTGGTCTGACCCTGCCACCTGGATTCACTTTCCCACCTCCCACGAAAAAAGAAATTAGAAAGAGACACGGGTAATCCAGCATTAACTTTTTTGTTAAAATGATTAAGTCCTTGTAAGGTTGTAATGCGTTGACGATGATATATATATATATATATATATATATATATATATTTATGTTGATTATATTACACTGTGAGTGTTTTTATTTTTGGAAGTCAGATAAGTCAAGGTTCGAATGAAAACGGGTTTTGTATTTACCCCATAAAGGTATTTTCATATATCTTTTGGGATTGGCTAATTAAATGGAAAATTTCCAGTTGTTTCAAGGGAGAGAAATGCAGTATATGGTTGTGCTCTCAACGATACCTCATTTTTTTTTACATGAGTAAATGCACTGGTTAGTGGGTAGGTGAGCTTCGGGGATTCAACCTTTAGACCTATGAATGAGGGGATCACCATGGTTGTTGTTGTAAATGTGGATGTGTATGCACACGTCGTACCCTTCTTGCCCGTTCCTTGGTGCTTGTTACGTCAGATTAACTTCCCTGAATTCCCTGCCTGATTGGTGGTTGTTTGGACTTTCGACAAGGGTTGACATATATATATATATATATATATATATATGGGGTATATATATGGTTCTGGAGGAAGACGCTCACTGTCAATATGAACCCCAAACTTACTCTGTGCGGTCGATAGAGATAATGCACTCACCCCATAGTTAGGGTATTATCAACATGCATGATTATTTTAGCGTATGTTTTCTGGAGGATTGGTGTCTATGTAAAACCAACCTAATTTATATGAATATATATATTTTTTCTGTTGATTGTGTAAAGCGTTGAATATTTTTGTTTTGAGCCTAGATAAAGTCGAGATGCTCATAGACCTCGAATGAATATGAGTTTTTGTGATTTCCGAGAAAAGTTTTTTTTATATAGATTTTCTATGTTAACCTTTTGGAATGTGAAAATTTCATTGAGTGAAATGATTTAGTATGCCAATAACTAAGTTCTGGAGGATGCAAAAATATATCTTTAAATATTAGTAATATTGTAGCAGAATAAAATTTTAAAACTGAAATTACAGCTAAAATTGGTGGGGAAGAATGACTTCTATTTAAGCACCCGAGAATATCGGCGTTAACCCACAAGTTATTATCTAGTTATCAATATTATGCAACGACCACCTACTTATTATTAAGACAATTTGTTAGAAACTACCCAAACTTGAGAATTGTATGCAGAAATACAAAATCGTGAACTCGCGGCTATACATTTTGTTTTTCATATATAGTTAATGCAATTATAGCTAAACGATTCGAAGTCATGTGGGCTGGTGGGTGACCCTTACGTAAAGGGCCAATTTCAATTATAATTCAATTAGGCATGTTCTGCTATGTTCCAACAAATTAATTGGCTGAGACTTGTACTTATAATATGGGTGTTATAAAGGATTGAGATAATGTTGATATGATGTCGGGTAGGGTTAAATTATAAATAAAGCAAATGGACAGTAGTACAAGTACGATGTATAGGTTTTTTAGTGGCTTGAATTATATCTGAGGTAATATTTAGCATAAATTATCATGTACAAATGATAAGCAAGCAAGGTGTACCACTCATGAATATGTTATGATTATACCAAGAAGACTTGTGAGTATTGTGTTGTTTCTTATTAACATTGACGTAGTTGGCAAGTGTGGCCTGCATTTAAGACATGGATATTGCTTGGTTTATAACAAACCTGCCATCATAGTTAAGTAGTGAAACATTTTGCATACATTAATTATTAAGTGATTATGATAAGAAACAATGAGATGCAAACTATGAGGAATTCTCATATTTTAAACAATGGATTAATCACACCTTGAAAGATTTATAGTCACATTGGAGGATTAATTAAGTAGGTGATAATTCCTACTTCTATAGGAAAATGCTTATAACTAAATCATTAATGCCTACATAACTAGCATCCCTAATCATGTGGCAAAAAAGGAAGATGATAGATAAGATATTATACTTGTGGTGGGAGAGGTGAGATGATGGTATGATAATCATCCACTCTCCAATGTTTTATAACATAAGAAATTGAAGGTTATTAGGAAAAAAAATCTTATAACTAAGTTGTTATAGCATGCAATGTTCCTTAGTGATAAAATGCCTTAAAAGTGATGTTGTCAGATTAATAACAAGTAATGTATATGGAAGGAAGATATCATTAATTGAGTGGCACACTTACATATGTTTCCTTCATGAATGCAAGAATCACAATTCTCATAAAACTAGGCTATGATTCTGGTTAGAGATTAAACTATGGTCATCACGCTACAAAAACAACTTATAAATGGTATAATTTCCATGAAATTATTATACCTAGGTAAAGGATGGTGAGAACATGTTATAGTACAAGACGATATAACCTATATAAATTGTCATTCAAATTAATCATTCAGTTAATGCATCTAAATACAATGTGATTTGTTCTTCGGTTGGAAGAAAGTATGGTTAAGGGGAAATTTAACTTAAATAGATTTGTAGTACATATGCATATTTCGATGGATATGCATAATAGAACCTATAAGTATCCTTGAGTGCAAACCATATTAATTGATGAAGTGGCACAAATGGTATAGACCACTGGGTCAATTAAATGGTATCTAACAATCTACTTAAATACATTGATATCATAATTTGTACCCAACAATTCTAAGAGGTTATCTTATTGGATTGCATTGATAATGTGTCTAGACAACATAAGAGATGTTGCGTAATTCAAACAAGAATTCATAAAATAGATAACTCATGTTTTGGTTAAGGGCGATTTAATGTCAAAAAGGAGGTAACATGTAAGTACCCTGAGATCATAAACACATACAACTAAAAGGAGTGTAGGATTGAAAGTAGTAAAAACTTTCAGGTATAACTACACTAAATTATGCATAGGCAACAAGTTGTTGAGGCATACGAAGGGCAATAGTAAATCATACAGGATGAATTATGATCTGATAGTTATTAAACTTCAAAATTTTTGAGCTAATAGTCTGCTTTAGGACATTAACTAGAAGGTATGATGAAAATATGCATGAATACAATACTATTCTATTGATATTGTAACCAAATGAAATCTAGAAATGATTAGCACTTGACAAAACTTTCTCTAACTTCCAAAATGAACCATGCTCATACAAATTCCTTGTCAACTGAGTAGAGTTGTTTTAATTGCTACAAAGAGATAAAAGAATGTTTGATATGATACTAAAATGGTAGGAAAATATGTGGACAATGTTTTTTCATGCAGGTGATACAATGGAAATGGTATGATGGGCTGTATAACAGATGGTACAATGTACAATAGTACATATGGGACCAGAAGACTACATATGCTACAAGGTTAAAAAGTGATATGTGTATTGGTGTGTATAACATACCTTCTGTGTAGGTATGCATAGAGACATTGGATAGATGTCTAGCCAAGGCAATAGACCTGAAGGTTACACAGAAGAAGGAAAGTAAGATTGGTATAAGTAAGCATGGTTACTGGTAGTTAGGCATTCCTACGATTACGATGAATATATATAATTAATAAATATTGTTATGTGAACTAATATGTTATGACATTGTAGGCATATTGATGTGGAAAATATGCTAACAGACGTGTTGTATGTAGAGAAACTGTAAGAAGCATGTGTTTAAAAAAAAATGCAAAGGCTTGGAAAAATGCCAGAAGCAAACATGAATTCTTCAAATAAAATGAAGAATGAGCAATAGTTACTTTAGTAATATTAACTAACAGATTATGATACTATGCATCTATAAATTCTCACAAATGGTTTGAAAACAATGCTACAGGTAGCTATGAAAGGAGGAACACTCTTGGTGGCCAATGTAGCTATGGAAGAGGAGCACTCCTTGTGACCAATGTACATTGGAAAAAGTTGCATCAGATGGTAGAGCCATGAAAGTTGTTTCTTAAGAAACCAACTACTTATGAACGAGGACATGATGTAGTGATACACCAACGATAGTGTAAAATTTAAGGGGTGGAGTATGTAACATCCCTTTCTTGTGTGATAAATTGTTGTAAACCTAAGCTGAGTTAAATCTAGGTGTGATATCCTCCCTTGTATGTTAAAAGATTGTAAACCTAAGCTGAGGAAGCTAGGTGTGGTACCCTCCTTTATGGGTTAAACTATTCTAAACCTAAGCTGAGGAAAGATAGGTGATATGTAATATGAAAAGCAAATGTGTTATTAAATAAGCTAATAAAATAAATCACTTGGAGGGTGGAGCACCAAGAGACAGGAGATTCTTGCGAAGTCCCATGAGGAATGGGATAGAGATGAATCTTTCGTGATAAAGCTTCTAGATGTGATTCTAGATAAGCTTGGATGTATTGGAGATCCATCGCATGGATGGGAGATAAAGGTACATCGGACATAAAACCTTTGTGGGAGATCAAGGCAATATTTTATGAGGAAAAGCCTTATGGGAGATAGAGACGAGATTTTTTGAAAATGACCTAGGCAAATGGAAAAATCCATAAAAGCGCGATGCTGCTAATGGTAACTAAACCATGAAATAGGGTATTAAATACCCAGTGCATTGATCAATTGAGGACAATTGATCCTTGGCAAGATCTTCGGCTCGAGAGGAATCAAAGGTGATTCATGGTTGGGTGGTGGTGCTCCTCCCTCCAAGTGGGGTTTTAGTTGGTTGCATATGTGTTGATTGTGTTGTATGTTGGTTCTTAACTCTAAATCTATTTTCCTACTATTGAAATGGTTAGATCATTCAATTCATTAGTATACTAGGTAGTAAGCTTTCTTTATTTAATGAAGGAAAATAGCATGCCTTTAAATTATGTGATCATTGAATACAAGAATGATAATTATACCTGATAAATGATTTTGGTTCTAAGTCTGAAATCATGAAGCCACATCTTCATGTTAATTAATCCATGCATTAAGGTACTATAATCTAAGTTTCATTCATTAATGGATTCCACTTCTATACCTGCATTGCATAAGATATCTATTGACTATTCTATCTGTATTCTTTCAATTAATCTCATTCCTATGCATATGGATGTGTGAAATATCCAATGAGAATAAAGGTGATCATGATTTTTTAGTAAAGGATCAGAGTATGTATTTAATGCTATATAAAGTCTCTAGTTGACATGGAAGATAGTGGTGGTTGCATGCAAATTAGATTGTTTAATTCCTTTAACGGAATAGTCTATGATTGTCAGATTAGCTATTGTATGTATACTCAGTCAGGTTCAATTTTCATTCTGTCTACTGCTTAAGAGTAATCTTTATTATAAAAATGATGGATTCTTATTATGCATATGTTCTTATTGTATGACTATGTAGCAGTGGGGAATATTAAGTGGATGAAAACACTTATGAGCAATCTGATTAAATAGTAGATGTGATGAGGGTATTGCATACGATTATCTGACTTAATGGATTTTATAAAGTTTATGCATGCATATGATAATCATAATTTATTGGCATAAGATATAGAGAGGCATGCAGAGAAATTATCAAGAAGTTTTTGTCTTATATCTAAGGGTCGAGGATATCGATACCTTGCATGCATGTTATGGTTCTTCCTTCCTTCCAAGTTATGGTTATGTTAATAAAATCATTCAAAGAAGGTAAGATAAGGTGTCTATGATATAAGGTTTCTCGTTGGATGTTATGTAGTAGTCCAACTAGGAGAGGTAAACATGGAAACTGATGCAGGAGCATCTAGCTGACAGGGCAAACACAAAAGTGAGGGAATATGGTTTCTGAAGAGGACAGAGAGATTAATTCATTGAGTGGAAAACATACTTGTTTTTTTTTCTTTTCTTTTATTAAGTTACTTAAAATTTTCTGTATTAAGTTGTAATTAGGAGTAGTAATAATTAGATTAGAGTCATTATTTTCAAACAATTCAGTTACTGTTGTAAAAAGCATGAAAAGAAAATGTACTAGACAACTAGACAAAGTTCCGTATGGGAAATAACTGATGTAACTAATTGAACAAACTGAACAAACTAACAACAGTTAGAACAGTTTGTAAACAGTGCTATTAAATAGTGGAAAAAAAGCACAATACGGGGGTTCGGACTGAGAGAGAAATATAGAAAGAAAAAAATACAATTTTCTATGCACATAGATCATTACAGCGTCCTATTCATTTCTAAAATATTTTTTGTATTGAATTACTGTGTGAATATTATCAATGCATGGTCACAGAACTTAAATCGAAAAAGGGAGATATTCGAATGCAGAGGTCGTTCAATTCGGAGAAGGAGTAACGGCGCCCATCTACAGGCAACTCCAACAGAATAACCAAACACACAACAAGAAATCGTCTGTACAAATTCCTATATACGAAATCAGAGTTTGCCATTACAGTGAAGAGAACAACCACAGTAAATCCAGGTATGCGAACTTAAAAGCATAACCAAAATTCAATTCCAAATAGTTCATATACAGTCATCAAAAAGTTATTGTCCATTTAAATTTTGTGCAAAAACTTAAGAACGAACCAGTTCGCGGACTTGGGAACTGTAACCATTACCAACATGAACCAAAACCCCATAAATCCCCAAACCACTCCTACGACTCGACAGAGACATTACTCGACAACAGAACTAAGCATAGACAGTGGCTCGAGGCCAACAACCATACCAAACCACTAGTAAATAGAACGATGCTACCTGGAATTCCTTCGGAATAGTCGAGTGTCCAAGCATCGAAACCCTCGGTCGCTCCACCTGCAAGGGAAACCAACAACCGAGAGTCAAACTACAGTGGAAACAAAATGCAAAGGATTAAAACAATTTTATTTTTGAATGAGCAAATACTACACAGGGGTTCTTCTTACCTAACAGACAAGCCGTGACCACCGTAACCTCAGGTTGTCTTCCTACTCACAAGGAGTCAAAGACGATTAGAACCAGAAAGAAGAACAAGTACAAAGATATAGCATAGAAGGAAAGCTTACCAGTCAAGTTGGCGGAGGAATCGACAGAGAATGCCACCATTAGTTTGCTGAGACCGTGCATGAGCCGAATCAGTGCTAGAGAACGAGACTAAGAGCCACATACTCATCAACCAACACATAGTGGTGACAATAGTGAAAAGCCAGGTGACAAATCGAGAAAAGGACGCACAGAGTCAGAGACCCGTAAAGCTGACAACAGAAAACACAGGAACAATCTAGACACAAGCAGAGAAACAAACCTTACCAGGGTTCAACAATTCAACAGACGAATGAGACACTTCCAAAACAAATTCCGAACCAATGGAGCCATGAAGACCATCGAGAGCTCGCAGACTGAAGGACCGGAGGAATCAAAAAACCAAATGAACGCAAGGGTGGCGAAAACCCTATACCAAGGCGGGGATTTAGGATTCCAAGAAGGGACAAGTGTCTGCTCAACACATAACCAACGTACCATTACCGTAGAACCTCTTAATTAAACATAGATTGAAAATCAAGTTGCGTATATCCGAAATCCGGTGATTATAAACATCAATTGGCAGTACAACATCAAGTGGGGAGTAACGACGGCGGGACCATGTGGGCTGGCCCCATCAGAAACTTATTTATATTTAAAAAAGGAATTCAAGAAAATTATGGGGTTAGGGGGTATTTTTCTGAGTAGGACATAGGGGTTTGTTACAAATAAGATTTTAAGAGTGCCTTGTAATGATATTTCTAATGAAATCTAGGCTTCTATGAAAAAATTTACACACAATCTATCTGTATATAATAAAAGAAGTGGAAAAAATGTTTACCGAAAAGCTTTGATTCTGAGATGGACCGGACAAATGTGGAGGAAAATAATGAGACCGCAAGGGTGTTCTCTCTTGACTTGTATTCTTTTCATTTTGATAATCATTATTTCTTGAGAGTTTATTAGCCTTTCAATGCCACACACCTCAATTTCATGTCATTTTTTATTTTTCTCGCTATAATGGTCATCTAGCAACAACATTTTCATAACATCCTCCTTTTACAAAATATATCATATTAGATATCTGTCAATGATTCTAGCGTATTAAGAGAATTCTCCTACATTGAGTCTACAAATTTATTTTTCCTTTTGTGCTCAAAATTGACTCCAACATTTCATTCCACTATGAGAAACCATAGCGGAATCTATGCTTTATCATTTAACACACAAGGTTGATGTTATAGGGTGGTTATATGCCATTTTTATATTATTATCCCATGTAACTTTCTTATTATGCGATACTATTGTATATATGGCTAGCCTAATGTCCTTATCATCCTTTCTCCTTAACTAATGATGTTAGAATGGTTCAATTATCTTTTCACTACAAGATTTAACTTCCTGTGGTTTCTCTTATTCATGATTTATAAGATATCATTATTTAGTTGGTTAAAGTTGTCAATACACTATGAAAAAACATTGGTAGTATTTAATGTCCCTTTGTATTATATATTATTTTATATCAAGGGTATGTCTTTTTCTTACAACATCATACTTATACTAAACTCTTCTTTCCATTTGAAATTGTGATCAGAGACTTGTAATGAAGCGCACATTATAGTTATCCCAAGTTAACATTTTGATATACATTGCCTATGTTATTATGAAGCTCTGCATGTGGGTTTTCACTTGCATGCTAACCATGGCCTTCATTACCTTTTTATTTCCCATGGTTAGCCTTAAAATGGTGCACATGATCATTTGATACTGTATGATATTTACAACATTTAGATTGATTGATATTATGTCTAGATATGTTGATAATATGGTTATTATAATAATCCTTGGTTGAATTTTCATGTAAAAAAATATAAGACAAATTTCATGGGACATGTATTCCAAGCCGAATGGTGGGAAAAACATAATAGTGGGGTGGCACTTTCAGCTTATTATGGCTAAGGAAATTGGAAAAGGAAATGACAAAGGATTTTAAAAGGCAAGAGGAATTATTTGGCATTTATTTATGAAAATAGTGGAAATTAGGAGAAAGGGAAGGTGAAAGGTCACAGATTCCATGTGAGGAGGAAAATTAAGGGAAAATAATGGAAATTTAAGAAAATAGAGGCCTCAATGATAAAAATTCTTCTAAGGATTGGTTCATGGCTTTTGTTAGTGTTAGCCTTTTGTCAATTAAGTTTTGAAGCTCTCATTTTCTACTCTCTCCCTCTCGCATACTCTTAGAAACTTAGCGTATTCTTGGAGCACTATTGGGGGGTTGTGGCATACTCCGAATTTGGAGAAAGAAGGAAAAATAAGAGAAAGAAATCACAATAGGACCTTGGGATCAGTTGCTACAATGGGTTTTGCTTGCAGGTATCAAGTTGCGTGTATGATTTCCTTACTAGTTTTGGAATGCATGTGGTTTCTTGGTCATGATATTTAATTGGCATCGAGGGTTTCCTCAATTGACAATTGTTTTTCCTAGCCTTTATGTTTGTTGGATAGCAATGGTGTTGTGGGTTTTATATTTTTTTTTTTATGTTTTGTGCTCATGTTCCTTTGGATGTCGGTTGAGTTACTAATTCCTAGAGCCTTGGTTGGACAAACGCTTTAGAAGCCATGTAATAGTTTAGATTGAGTTACTAGTCCTGGAAGCCTTGGTGGGACAAATTCTTAAGATCCGTTGGTGGGTTGAGTTACTAATCCAGGAATCCCTCGCTGGATAAACTCTCTGGAGCCCGACAACAACTCTAGTTTGAATTACTAGTCGTGGAAGCCTTGGTTGGAACAAACGATCTAGAGACCTAGACATCCTAGGTAGATACATATATGGTGATGGTTAGAGATGTATGACCTTGAGGTGGAATCACTATTTGAGGGTTCAGTTTGTTTGGCCTCTAGAAGCCTTGCTTTGGTTTTTCTTGGTTTATTCCATGAGATCCCATATTCATGCTTCAAGTATGACACAAGGGTCACTGGCTAAAAGAAATATTTGGTTCAACCTAGTCTATGGCCGGGTGGTACGTGGAAGCCCATGAATTGGTTGGAATTTTAATATATTAATAAGAGGTAATTTCTATTATGATCTAATAGAATATGCATTTGTTATGATGGTGACATTATGGTTGATTTTCCATTTTTTTGTATGTTTGTTATTGATGGTTTATATGTTGTTTATATATTGGTTATATGATGTATATTGTTTATGGTTGAAATGTTTGATGAATATGTGACTTGTTATCAAATGCATAACCTAATAGATGTTATTGCAACTAATATGAGAGGGCATTAGACCCTTTTAATGATTCTCAGACAAGTATGATACTTCTATGTTGATATGTGTATTTATGACCTGTACATTTCATGTTCATGATATGTTTCACATAATGAATATCATGGCTAGGCCT
Organism: Pinus tabuliformis; assembly: GCA_031772625.1. Taxonomy (NCBI): domain Eukaryota; kingdom Viridiplantae; phylum Streptophyta; class Pinopsida; order Pinales; family Pinaceae; genus Pinus; species Pinus tabuliformis. Next base: position 182,723,652 of record CM062820.1, read on the forward strand.
TGTAAGGTGAAGTTCTTGTCTAAGATTTGCATGGAATGATTTTTCCTTGTGTCATTCATGGTTCTGGAAAGTTTCATTAAGTTCTGTGTAGAGGTCTAGATCCTAGCCTGAAAAAGTGGCCTAAATCTCATAGTTGCAGGTATAGAATTGGGTGAAAAAGACTACAGCTTCTCTGTTTTAGGAATCATGTGTATGACTAGACTGTTTTAGTTGAAATCAGGCAGTGTTGTACGAGCATTTGGGAGATCAAAGCACTAAAAATGGAGGTTTAACTTGGGTTCTCGACACCTGGAAGGGTGGTGTAGCCCTTGGGGGTCCTATAGCGCCTGATAGGGAAGTCATAAAGGTTTTTGGTTTGTCGATACCACTTACATAAGGTGATCTAGGAGGTTGAATCATATCCTAGTAACTCTTCTTCACATGTTTACCCTGGTAGGCCAGTAACTTAGGTAAGTGTGGGAGGAGGGTGTTAAAGTTATATGGTATTTTATAACTATGACAGACATTACCTTTTCTTGTACACTTGGACCAATAATTAGCCATCATCTACTCTGGCCCATGTGAATTCCACCTACCCTAAGTGTTCAATCAATAGATGATGTTGATGGTCTTGGGAGGCATGGATTGTCATGATGGTTTGTAAAAAACGTTAGGGCTTCTTGTGTTTTCTCTCTTGCAATTTTGGTTTCATTTTATTTTTTAGGTGAGCTATGGTTCCTCCCTCTAGCAAGTAATTTATATTTCACCTACATTCTGTCTCTATTGTTTTTTGTTTTATGAAATTTCTTTTCTAATGTTCCTATGAAGATAATTGAGTGCCCCGGGGATATTTCTTCATTTGTTGTTTTGTAATATATTGTTGCTTTTATATAATGGTTACTGTTAGTTTCTTATTTCAGTTGGTTGGCTCAACAGGGTTTAACAATTTCCTCTCTTCTTCTTTTTACCTGACATGCCTCTACGTGACTAGTAGTCTTGGAAGAGGATCTGACTCTTAAAGAAGCGTTAGCCATTTCAAAGCTATTTACGAAGGTTGAAATTTTGGTGGTTTCATTTTTATTTATTCTTTAAAAAATGTTTGTAAACTCAATTTTCTTCGCTCATAATTTTTTTGTTGTTGTTTTTCTATCACCGTGGCAGTCAATGACGGTTTGAATCTCTAGTTCTAGAAGTATCATAATTGTGGTAAGCTTACTGGTAATATATTTCAAGGGTCGCATTGAATGATAATAACCTATACAAGAATGTATTTCCCTCGATTATGCTCATTACTTAACAAGGGTTTTTATAATATGATCAAAAACCGACCTTCGGTAGCAATAGTTACTTCATTTTTACTTTGGGTTGTTTGCACCTTTCCCTTTATTTTAATTTAAAAGTAATTCCAGTTTGGATAGGGTTGTCCCCTTTGATATAAGTAATTTAGATTTGGGTTTCTTCTTGTAAAGTTATATTTCAGAGTTTTCCAGAAAATGCCTTTCTTTTACAGTGAATGGCTTCCTACAAGTTTGCCCCTTGTCAATGTTCCTCATGACGCCCTTCCAGAGGATTGAATAGAGAACATACTTTTTATATTTACTTTTGGTGAGGGGTTCTTTTCTTTTCCTCACTATTATTTATTTTATTATTGTATTTTCTTACTTCTGCTAACACATCAAATGGAATTATTTGCAGGCCTTACCCTTCATCCTAACTCAAATTTGTTTAAGGTAACCACTTAATCCTTCATTTCATAATATACACAATTTGTTTTCCTCTTCGATAACCACTTATCTAATATTTTTGTGTTTCTCCTTGTCTCAAGGATCTTATTATTTCACGTGCATATATTACTCTTTTGGACACCATAATGAATTAGATGGTCATTTTTCTCCTAGCAAGACTAATTTCACATTCGTTCCCAGGATGGAATCTCCAGTTCTATTTTGTTGCTTGTGGGTGCACGCATGCGAAGGGATATAATGATCTGGACTATCGGTATGGCTTAGCATGGCTAAGTTTCACATTTTGTTTTGAGTAATCCACCGTGTTAATAATAGGAATTATGAATTGATTTTATTTATAGATTCATAATGGAAACCATGTCTATGTAGTTACCAAACCTCATATTATAGACTAATTTGAAGTTCTTTGGGTCTGGATACTTCAATTTGTTATAATATGACTTTTTAATTATTTTTTAAATTAAAATAATTATGCATTGGATGTGATTATTATATAAGATCCATATAAAGTTCTCTTACTTTCGTACGAAATATTCATATGTTACTCATACTAATTATACCTGAAAACATTAAATGCGGTAGCTAATTTTGCTTAACAATTCTCAATTAATTGTAGCCTCCTTTATAAATGGATATGGGATTTACTACCCACTGCCTTTTGTTTTATGAATATGGTTGATTCTCTTTGGTTGCAATCATACTTAATCTAAGGTTTCACTTCTCATCTGATCATAATAATTGATCATGTATCAGTTGTTTTCTATTCTACTAACGGTGTTTCTTTATAAAGTTCCTTTCCTACCCTTGACGTATGAGTTCCCACAGGCTGTAATTTTAGTTAACCTCTACTCCACTAATAGTGACCTCCATCCCCACATTCATTTTCATTCCATAGAAATTAATACCTCAAAAATTAGAAGGTTAGGTTGATTTACTTTTTTTCAATAACGTGAACGAAAAATCAATTGCATTTTGTTTGAATACCCAAACTTGTTATATCGCTTACCCCCTTTTGATATTACAGTTACAGTCAATCGATTATATGACTGTATTATTAGCCCTTGTAAATGGTAAATTTTCATTTCATTGTGCAGATATGTTAAATAAGAACGTTAATCCTATATCCATTGTACGAACCATCTCTCTGCTATATAAGTGACCTGGTATAGATATTTTCATTTATTACTTATAGCTTTGACAATACTTGTCGATTTCTTTCAACTCTCAGAATCTAACTTTTTTCCAATTTATTATATTCTTTTTATTTATACACGCAAAAAATTATTCTACAGATTAGTACTTACATGATCAATGTTCATGCCATTATAAAGAGATCCAACATGCCACAATAATTATGACAACTTATGTATATAGATCCAAATTAGACACACAAATATGATTTCTTCTACTAGAATATTATTTCCTTCAGTTACCTGGTAACTAAGAATATAGAAATATAAATAATTGTATCGCAGAATCTTATTGTAACAACATTTTTTTTTATTCATGCATGTCATAAATTGATAATGTAAGATAACAACATAGTGTAACAATAGAATTATTCTATTTTATGCATGCATGCAAACAGATTGATAATGTAGTATACCAATAGTAGATTGTGCATGTAGATAAAAATAATTTTTCTTATTTTATAATTCCATAACAATAAATAGCTCTAAATTTAAGAATATAATATGAACTAAATTTCATCTCATAGTAATTGTTGCTGGGGAAATACTCTGGAATAGAGCATGTTCCACCCAAACGTGATCTAACTCCACTAGTCCCCCCGCCGAGCTAAGATGTTCCGGAATTCACAATCCTTCTTTTGATGTCTAGGTGGTTCTTTTATAACGTTCTTCTGAGTAGATTCCTTAGCAGCATCCTGCTTTATGGTTTGCCAACCTTTTTTCCTAGGCCTTTAGTGTTTATTTTTTTTTTTTGAAAAAAGTAGTTTTCTTTTTGGTTAAAGCATGTTTTTCTCTCTCACAATACCTTATTCCACCCGACTTAGTATTTATCTCCAACTAAGTGATTAACAAAATATTTTTCTCCCATTATGTTAATTTTTTTTTTTTTTTTTTCTCCCAAAGATTTTTAAGAGACTTTTAGGGAAGGTCGATCATGTGGACTTCACCACCAAAATTTTTATAAACTAGAAAGAAGTCTTCTGAAATTTACTGCTCTTCCCTAAATCTTTCCAAGCAATTTATTTATTAATTCAAATATCAATAACTTAATTACATCATGACATAAGTCTCATCATGGTTTTCATCGCCATTAAATCCAATAATAGTTGAATGTCTAAAAATAATAAATCTTTAAATAGAAAAACCATAGGGATGTTACATCTCCCCTTTTAAAAAACACTGTCCTTGGTCTTTCCTCAATTCCATCTTTTCTAAAGGTGAAAAGGAAATTCCTTTTGTATTTTTTCTTTCATTTCTATAACAATCTCTTAAGTACTCATAAATGTTTTCACTTCACTTTTTTTTGACCGATGGCTCAATTATAGAGTAAAACATAGTCTCGTCTTCATTTCATGCTTATTTTCTAGCATGTTTCCATACATGTTAAACAGGTGCTTTGATTTTTCCTTCAAGCATCGCATAAAATATTTTTTACCCATGACCAACAAATCTATCCATATGCATCCAGCAAGGCCAATAACATCAATATAACACCATAATAATACTATACGTCCTTTTGTCCCATTATCCATGACTATGCCAAGTCATTTGGATGCCATTCAGTGTAAACTTAAAAATATGGCATTTCCCCTTTCACTTTCCATATTACTTACATAGAAGATATAAGAATTAGAGAACTATATACAACCTTTTATTTATGTTGTTGTTTTGATACCATCGTATCAAATGTGCATTCATCATGCATTCTTAAGTGCAGTACAACTTATTATCTCTACCACTTTCATCATTGTTATATTATTATCACTTTCACTGTGAAGTGGACTTAGTGAAGTCCATTCTTAGTGTTTTACTACTTAATTCCATACCCTTTAATAAGCCTATACAAGTATGAGGACAAAATATAAGAATTTCTCAATACCAAAATAGATAATTAATTGGTATATTGATATACTCAAGCTTCCTCGTCAAATAAAATGTAATTTCTTAGCTCCACAAACACTCATTTTCCTTTTTACACCTTATCCACTATTTTCGTTTAACTCACTCCCTTGAGTTTGTTTGGCTTGCATTGCAAATTAGTTATGAAGATTGTGTGCATCATAATCTTGTCCACAACCCAAGAGAATTTACCCTTTGCATTTATATGTGCATCTGTTGTCTAAACACATAGCATGTTAGTACATTTTCACATCTATGTGAATTTATATCAACTAGTAAAATTTGATCTAGGTATTTTCCTTCCTACTTGTGGTTGCACCCTTCAACATAGATTTTTTATTCACCACTATATTAGGCTACTCCAGGAAATTTTATCAACATTCCTATTTTATCTGGTGTTAGCCTTCCAATAAACCACTTTTACGATTATTATTGGTTTAATACAAATGTTAATTTGTGAAGTTTCTAATTAACAACAGTATTGATCTTTAATCCCATACAATTTTTGAGATCATTTGATTACGAATATTGATTTTACCCTTGTTAAGGTTAATTACCATTCCACTTGAGGGATTACATGTTTTCAATCTTGTTTTTAACTTTGATCCATTTTACTCTTATCCATTTTAGTGCAAGGTTGATGGTTTCTGCATCTTTTTTGCACTACTCCTGAATGCCTTTGTGTTTTTCTAGTTTTCTTGGGTGGTTAATCCCAATTTTAGTCCATTTTCTATTGGAATTTATATAAATTATAGTGTCTAGTATTTTTTGGATGCACTGCCTACTCCTCATTCATAGGTGCAAAAACCTTCATCGATAATTTGTTTATATTCTCAATTCATAGTTTAATTCCTTTCATTCTTACGTTATTCCACATACACACCTATATATATCAATATGTATTCAATCATGGATATATATATTCATAACATCCCAATTCCTACTACAAGATTTCCTTTTTTATACATGAGACTCCTCCGGGAGTCCACCTCATATGGAGCAATTTGTTCACGTTGGAAAAATTGTTTATGGTTCCTGTACCACTTTACAATGGCTTGTTAGCTTATAATATCTACCCAAGCCTTTTATAATGTGATGTTCTACCAAGTTTCCCTTCCACTGTCTCTCTTCCTCGACAGTAGTATACATCATGGTTTGTGCCTGTTCCTTCCATGCAATTATAAATATGTACTTAGTTATTTAACGTATTTTTGGAATTCCTCGGTTGGTTTTTTCTTAATTACATCCTCCAGAAATTAAACCTACTAAAGTTACTCTTATGGAACTACATTTCTCCTACATATGCTTGAATATTAATTACTTCATATAGCTTGTAACAACTACTTTCTTCCATATTAACTTTATTCTTACTCTTGTGATATTGTATTTTCCTTTACGTACACAATATTTATGGTTCCTTACCAAGTATATAATCAAAACGTCCATTTTTATGTTGGATATTTAATATTTAATAGATACATGTTCTGCACAAGTTTAATTTCACACAGGTTTTTCATCTTGTACAATGTTCTTTCTTACTAGACTTATGTCAGCGCCAACTTCACTACTCAATATTATGCAAGAAACTTTCTGTTATCCTCGCTGTATGATTCTTTTAACTCTTATTGGTAACCGAAAATTTTTGGTATAAATTTGATGTTATATAACAAAAATATATACATCTATGTTTTTCATACATCATTTCTACCATACATCATTTCTCTGTACTATTTATTGTTGATCACTTGTGTGTTTCTTCCTACATCTTTATCTATCCCAACCAATCTGTATTTAACATTGTTTCTTGGTCTAGGTATTGGATTTAACGTATAATAGATCATATTTCTTATATGAATTCCTTGGGTGTAAGGCATATAATTCTTATATAACGATAATAATTTTTCAAATCCCATAGACTATTTTGTATAACATGGTAGTCGGAAGATAAATCCTAATTGTAAGTATATCTCCCATTTTCATCAGATAGAGAAATATGCTATAGTAACAATTTGTATGTAATAGTAAACTTTAATGCATTTACAACCTTTATACCAATAGATACATTGGTTTATAGCAACTGATTTTATACACCTTGTTTCCCATTAATAGTTGGAAAAGCTCAATATATTCATTACCTCTCCCATATATTGTATAATACTATTACCTTTTCTTTAGATTTGAACATATATATATATATAGACACACACACACACACGCTTACTTTGGTTTTCCCTTTTCTCGGTATAATTTCTAGATTATGACTAGAGACCTTACCTATTTTGAGTTAGTTACTACCAACACATGCCTAATCCACTGGCATCATCTGATTTCTTTAATGTTTTTTGATTGAGCAGTATAATTATTATTGTGTTTTTTATGCATTTCCTTTTCTTACTCCATCTTACACAATTTAAGGTATTTTAATATATATACTTGAATTTTTAGTGCAAATTGATTTAAAGAATGAGACCCAATGTTTCCTGACAACACCACCCTCACATTCTTGTTGTAATGCTAGAAAGTTTCATATTACTGATACCTGTCTAACAATTATGTTGTAGAAGGTGATACTTCATCATCTATTCATATAATAACAGCCTTCTTAATCACAGACGGTTTATTAAATTCTCTTGTACCCTGCATTGTTTCAACCAACGTTCATGACCAACTCTAATGTTGGTCAATTCTTGTCATAAATATTTTCCAATGTCAAGGAATTTGAGTTGATTGAGGTGTATCCTCCCTTCCCAACTCATCATAAATCTCTTCTCCTTCAGTAGGAGGTTTATTTAAGTCTTCTTCCATTTCAACTTTCCTTGAAACTTGCTCAAGTACCTCATTGCACAAACATCACATTGGTTTATGCAACATAAAATCATCTATGCATTTTGTTTCTTGTCATGTTTTTCCATTAGGCCTAGTCTTCAAACCTACAACTCTAATACCATTTTTCATGCACCTCCATTTCACATCAATTTTTATTTTTTTCTTTCAGCTATAATGGTCATTCGGAAACAACATTTTCATCACATCCTTCTCTTATAGAATATATGTCATTGTATATTTGTCAATTAATCTAATGTATTGAGAGAATTCTCCTACATTGAATCTACACATTTATTTTTCCTTTTGTGCTCAAAATTGACTCTCGCATTTCATTCCACTAGGAGAATCTATAGTGGAATCTATGCTTTATCCTTTATCACACAAGGTTGATGGATAGGGTGGTTATATTCCATTGTCATATTATTATCCCATGTAATTTTCTTAGTATGGGATACTATTGTATATATGTATAGCCTAATGTTTTAATATTCCTTTCTCCTTAACTAATGATATTGGAATGGTTCAAGTGTCTATCCACTACCAGATTTAACATGCTTTGGTTTCTCTTTCCAATGTTTTGTAAGATATCATTATTTACTTGGTTAAAGTTGTCAATCCACTATGAATAAACCTTGGTAGTCTTTAATGTCCCTTTGTATTAGATATTATGTTATTTCAAGGGTATGTCTTTTTCTAACAATATCATACTTATACTAAACTCTTCTTCCAATCTGAAATTGTGATCAAATACTTGTAATCAATCCCACATTGAAGTTAACCTAAGTTAACATTTCTATATACCTTTTCTATGTTATTATGAAGTTCCGTGTGTGGCAGTTCACTTGCACGCTAACCACGACCATAATTACCTTTTTATTTCACATGGTTAGCCTTAAAATGGGGAGCATGATATTTTGGAAATGTATGATATTTACAATTTTTAGATTAATTGATATTATGTCTGGATATTGTTGGAATAATGAATTATTAAGAGGATGGGTGAGTCAATAATAGTGAAGTTCTTTAACAATTTAAGTACAAGTCTTTGATTCTTTTCACTACGACCAGTTCTTTTTGGGAGCTTTCATACACAACAGAAATGAATAGGAAGATAAGGCATTCACGTGTACATACAATCAATCACGTGAGAAGAATACACATATTGAAATAAATATTTTTACTTGGAAACCAAAAGGGAGAAAACCACCAATATGTTTGATGTTATGATGTAAGCTAAGCACCTACTTAATTACATCAATTTGTTTGTGAGAACCCAATGACAGGAGGAAACAAGCCCCTTAATATAGAAATCCACTACTTTCCAAGAGGAACCCGCCTCTTAAGAACGCATACCACTACCTGCTCTAGCCATTGTTCTATTTTTCATACAATTTTCGAAATGAAAATATAGGAGAACACATATACATAAAAAATAAATCTGGTCTACTCCAACTTTAGTTCCCTTCCTTCAACTTCCCAGTTCTCCTTCGAACTATGCTCTCTACTACTCATTCATCTCAGGTATCAACCTTGTGATACACCTTCATTCAGTGACACTTAGCCTAGTCACACACCCACAAGACTACACTCTTTCACACCAAACAATTCTACATTCCCCTAATTTACATAACTGCTCTCCATTATTTTGTTCCTTTGTTTCACTGTGATCGATGTCATCTATGCAACATAGTTCCATGTTGTTGTTACATTAGACTGTAAGATTACGGCTATTGCATTAATCAATTTGAATGTGATCTAATTGTAGCTGCATTGCAATTAAGTCAAAGAATGAATCCAAAAGAACAAGGCTCTTTCATCCTACTGTAGCTTGTGTTCTCAATCATGCCAATTGATTTGATGTAGAGGATAGGCATATGAGGTCAATTCTGCAGGTATGATTAGTTCACTTAATATCTGTGGTTCTTCAACAAGGTTCACTTTGTTGCTTCACTCTTCTCGAGTGCGTACTCTTGAAAAAAACTCCCCATTCTCCTGTTACATCCCAACACCTGGCCACTATAACTGTATTAAATTTGAGAATGGGTGATAGTGATGGCTCCAAGCTGAGAATTAATTCTCATTACACTTGCATACTCAAAGATATTCTCAACTTAACATTTTCCTTTAAAAACAACATTGATTTCTTGAGCTACTTTCTAATATCCATTACTCTCATTTCTCTCTTCATGGTTTGAGGAGAACTTTAGGTTTAACTCTACAAAATGACATTAATATATGATAGGTTGAGGTCCTCATTTCCTTGTATCTTAGTTTTCCTATAGAAAAAAAGAAATTAGCGTCAGATGCATCAATTATTTAACACACAAACACACTGCATAACCTTGTCATGGGCATTCTTTCCCATGTATTTCAAGAGGTCGGGTGCCGACCAACTCTATCTGCATCGGTAACTGTACTTGTTTCAACCTCGACTTGCCTTTAGGCCTGAATAAAATCATTTTCCAATATTACGGGCCCATTTTATCGATCGAATGTCAAAGACCAAATACACGAGTAAATATTCACAAAATATCCCCTTGGCACAAAATTCAAGGTTTTGCCACATCACCATCATACATCATGCTGACATCATAGAGGCCACGTGGCTACCCAAGAATGTTGAATATGCCTGCCATGTGTCGTCTATATTGTCACGTCACACTGACATCATCTGCCATCACGCATGTACTAGATCCCACATAGGTCGAGGGTCTTGAGTTGGTGTGTTCTCCTTCCAATACATCTATGTGACCCTGACCTATGACTAGGCCTGACTTTTGACTTAGAGATGGCCCCACACAGGTCGGGGGTCAGGAGGTCAATATATTCTCCAACCAGCTCTGCTATGCGGCACCGACCTCTCACATTGCCTGAATTCTGAATAGCCTCGACCTGGCTCAAAATGTACCTAATTCATGAGGAATGAACTTTTCTATCTACAAAATTCAACTGCCTATAACTCCTTATCCAAGAGGACTTTTGAAAACTTCAACATACTATTATAGAGCTCTTCCATAACACTATCCCATGAAGTCATTTCTAGATACATCTAAGTTGGTCTGTTGGGACACAATCTCCTCCAAACTCTGGGACTTCCAACCATCATAATCATCTTATTATGGATTCTCCACTAAGCCTTCTACTATGATGATTCCCTACATAACACTACAACAACCCAGGGACTCCCCCTGAACAAATGCTCATTAATTCTAACGTCTATTGGCTCTGACCTTAATGCTAGTATGGTTGACATCAATGCCAACACACCAAGTGCCACCAACCATTTAGAAAATGAAAATTTTCCAATAGATATGCAGATAATATGGTTATATGGGATTTTATAACTATTCCAAGAGTTCCATTTTCCTTTACACTTGGACCAATAATTAACCGCCATTTACTCTGGCTGATGTGAATTACACTTGCCCTAAGGTTCCAATCCCTAGACAATGGCGAAGGTCTTTGAAGGCGCAGATGGTAATGATGGTATGAAAAATAAATTAGAGATTCTTGTGTTTTCCCTATTTCTATTTTGGTTTCATTTTGTTTGTTAGGCGAGATATGGCACCTCCCCATAGCAAGTCATTTGAATTTCACCTACATTCTATCTTTATTTTTTTATTTTACATAATTTGTTTTCCAGGGCTCCTATCAATATAATTTAGCACCCAGGAAGATTTATTGTTTGGTAAGTTAGTAATCTATTGTTCCTTTTAAATAATGGTTGTTGTTAGTTTCTTGTTTCAGTTGGTTTTCTCAACAAGGTTTAACAAATTCCTCTCTTATTCTTAGATTTTTACCTACCATGGTTTTGGGCGACTAGTATTCATAGAAGAGGATCTAGCTCTTCAAGAAGCATTATCCATCAAAAACCATTACAGAGGTCCAAATTTTTATGGTTTCGTTCTTCTTTATTCTTCTTTACATAGAGTTTGTAAACTCTATTTTCTTCCCTCCCAATTTTTTTGTTCTTTTTTTGTTGTCACTGTGGCTGTCGACAATGGTTTGAATCTATAGTTCCAGAAGTCTCATAAGCGTGTCAATCTTACTGATAATATATTTCAAGGGTTGTGTTGAATTATTCTAACCTATACAGGAGTGCATTTCCCTCGACGGTGCTCAATACTTAACAAGTTGTTTAAGATACCATTGAATATTGAGCTTGCGTAGCAACAATAACTTCATTTTTACTTTGGGTTGTTTCTACCTTGTCCTTTATTTTAATTTCAGCGGATTTCCATTCCAAAAATGGTTGTTTCCTTTGCTCTAAGTATTTATATTCAACTTTCTTCTTATAAAGGCCTATTTCAGAGTTTTCTAGAAAAGGTATTTCTTTTACAATGAATGGGTTGCTATAGGGTCGTCTGTTGTCAATGTTCCTCATGGGTCCCTTCCAAAGCATCAAAAAGAGGACATACTTTTTCCATTTACTTCTGGTTAGGGTTTTTTTCCTTACTATTACTTATTTTATTATTTTTTTCTTATTCCCAGTAACTTTTCATATGGAATTATTTGCAGGCCTTGCATGTCATCCTAACTCAAATTTGTTTAAGGTAACCACTTAATACTTTGTTTCAAAATGTACATAATTTTTCTTCCTCTTTGATAACCGGTTATCTAATTTATTTTCATTTCTATTTCTTGCAAATACTTATTCTTTCATGTGCATATATTACTCTTTTGGACCCCATAACGAATTAGATTCTCATTTTTCTCCTGGCGAGACTAATTTCACCTTCCTTCCCAGGTTGAAATATATGCTTCTATTCGACTGTTTGTGGGTGCACGCGTGCAAAGCCTAGATAATAATGTATGGTGTAAGCACATATGCCATACAACATAAAAATCCTCTCTATTGCGATGCACCTTGATATATCGTACACATGTATCCCTTCCCATAATTCCTTCAATTCATCTAGCAATATTTGTAAGTAGACATCCATATTCTGCACTTTTCTTCTACCAGTGACTATGAGAGCCAACATAATATGTTCATTCTTCACGTAAAACCATGGGGTGATATTGCTATTGATCTCTACGACAAGACAAAAATAATAGTTGTTCTTTTGGAGGGAATATTGGTTGACACCATCCATGGCCATGCTGAGTCATAGACTTCGTACTTCATCCCTGAATTTTCTAGGCGATGTATCCTCTACATGCTTCATGGTTATTAAATCTGTTGGGATTCACATAACTCCTGACTCACTTCCATGTGAGGCATGTCATCCCTACAACATAGCTAATTCTTTGCAACAAAATATTCTTTGAGTCCTTGGGATTTTAGGCATGTGCCTCAATATCTTATGAAGATGACCATGTGATTTACCTGTTTTTCTATTATGGTACCTATCATGCCGACATTTCGAACATATCTCTTTGTTTGTATATTCTCCTCTATATAGAATATAATCATTCGAGCATGCATGATATGATATGTACTCAACACCCAAAATTTTCAACAACTGATTTTCCCCTTAGCAACTACTTGACAATAAATTATCACTCGGGAGAATATTATCCTTGAATATCTTTCATTTGGTGGAGAATATAATCTTAGAATGTCAGTATTTAACATTCATAAAATCAACCATTTTTAAATTTGATTATGTGATAAAATATAAGGAACTTGATCAGTCATAGAAGCTAATTACCTCAATATTTTCAAGAAACATGCATTTGACATGCCAAACTTTTCTTTCACGTTGTAGAGTGACATTGTTGTCCCAAGATAAGTAGACATTGACTTGCTCCTAGGTCCAAAGAGCGGGGTGGTGGAAGAAAATTTCAGGGTTTTGAATAAGGTATCAATGGTATGAGAATCATACCCTAGCTCCTCATTCTAGAATTCATGTAACAACATTGCCTCCATGGAAGTAATATATCATAAGTAATCATCCATACAAAACTCCATGTGATAGCCTCCATTTACAACATGTGATGAGGAGCTACTATTTTTGTATTCATTCCTAATTGGTGAATCTAGACATAGTGGGAATTTATTAGGTGGTTGATTCAACCATTATTTGTATCATTCCTATCTGATTATTGCTCTTAAGCCAACTTTCTCTTGAGTTGAAATTGTCGTGGGGTGTTCCATAATATTGTAGGTTGGTCGCTCATCATCACTAGAATCCTAATTTCAAAAAATATTGACCGTCATTAGTAAAATATCAATGAGATTAGTAAGAACATCAATGCAATTGGTTTGTTGAAATGACATTATACCAAACAATTATTGCCATCATTGGTCCAGTATTATGGTTGGAAGATGACATGGTCCAATTGGCAGGGTGAAGAGGTTGTCCATTTTCATCTTCCAACTACTTACGATATGGTACTCTTAATAAGAGCTTTAAATGTTTTTGAAAATATGGAGTAATATTTTCGTCATTTGAAGTCAATTCCAAATCAGGTTCGTGCAAATTTGGAAACACTTTTATTAAAATTGAGTTGAATAGATATTTTATGAGATTTGGAATTAAATATTGGATATGGAATATCAAACTAATTAAAAAAACTCAATTCTAGTAATGTCCTTGTAATAATGTTTTTCCAATTTTAATGAAATATGTTCTCATGGATTAAAAATAAAAAAATCAATTAGATAATCAAAATATAAATAAAATATGAACTTATTGCGAATGGAAAAGGAGAGCTCCATGAAGGACTTTGATTATTATTATGCAACGAGCTGGAATTTGAAGGATTGACCATTTGATATTATTGAGACTTTGTCCCTACATTTGAGAAAAATCATAAATAAAAAAATTTGCGCATATCACAAATTAATCTCGACAACCATATAAACACAATCTTAATTTCAATATAGTTTTCAAACAACTTTTCAAGAATAAGGTGATTTTAAGCAGAAAATGTATACTATGAACTATTGCAATTCATGTGGATGCATTCTGAAGGATAATTTAAGATTAATATGCCATTTTATGTGAAATTAAAATTTCACATAACTTTTAAAACCAACTAGTGCACTTATCATAGCAAAGTTCACTGGTACATTTAAAAAATTAACAACATCGGGGCATTCAAATAATAACGACACTAGTTTCCTTCATTCCTAAAAAAATATGTTATCATATTGGTGCTCTTCTACAAAAATACATTGATGCATTTACAACAAATCAGCACTGCTACACACCTATTTCCCGATTTAAAAAAATAAAAATTAATTCAACCAACTCAGTCCTCTTAGAACAATTAGATTATTAATGCTTTTAAATAGAAACCACACCATTGCGTTAAAAAAATAATCGCACTGTTTTAGGATTTCTAAAAAAACAAATGTATCATGTCGGTGCATTGAAAAAATTTGGTGTCCTGGAAATGTTGGTGCACTTTTTTTATAGATTCATTGGTGCACTTGACTATCGAATGCACCAATGTGGGGGGAAATTAAAAAAGAAGAAAAAATTCTTTCTTAAAATTAGAAAATGAGCATCCTTGATTGGGGTGTGAGTAGGCGTAATGGTGTTGGTGGGAACCGACCCAAGGATAATGTCTTAATGATGGAAAAGGAAATGTTCATTGGTGATGACCCTCATTTATCTCCCTACATTCAAAATTTAATGATGTGTGATGTTAAGGGATTTGGAAGGTATAGGTTTCAATCATCAAATCTGGATTTGAAGTCTTTCTTTAGAATTGTTATCCAATTTTGGGATCCGGGTAAGAGGTTCCTCTAGGATCTAGGTGTTTCTATGGATGGGTGGATCCTCTACTTCCTCACCTCTCAGTTGGTTTTTGCTCGGTGTAAGTATGCTCCCTTGGTTGCTTATAATTCCCTCCCCTTTGGCATGATTCTCTGTTATTGCATGAATATCATGATGGCTATT
Organism: Pinus tabuliformis; assembly: GCA_031772625.1. Lineage (NCBI taxonomy): Eukaryota > Viridiplantae > Streptophyta > Pinopsida > Pinales > Pinaceae > Pinus > Pinus tabuliformis. Next base: position 182,739,144 of record CM062820.1, read on the forward strand.
TATAAGTTGATAAGTGTGGATGGTTCTTAGGTTTCTTGGGTTTTTATTGAGGTAATTATGGTTATACGAATTCTTCACCCTCTATTATCTGCTAATATGTTTGATTTCTTTGGAATTCTAATTTTTTTTTATGGCTATGTACTCAGAAATTATTGTGGGGATCACATTTTGCATTCTGACTCTATGGATTTTTTATAAATTAGCTCCATTAAATATTGCCTAAGAGCATTGGGTGATTAGGTTTCATCGTATAAAGCACTACCTTGTCTAACAGAGAGATATGCATTCAAAGGGATTCAACACTCAGAAAGCATGCAGGTTTGGTCATTTGTGGTACGGTTCTCTCCTTTCTACGGAGAAATAGGGGTTTGCTATCTCAGTTGCTTATTATTTGTATGTATTATGTTTGATTATTTTTTGACTGTTAATTTTTCTTTGGTCTGGTAAAGTTATCACGACTTCCAGCCTCTCTGTAGACGATTTTGGCTTGTTTGGGTGTGAGGAAGGGTGGTTTTGAGTTTTCTTGGTTCAAAATTCTTCCTTGTTATCTGATATCCAAGCCATTCTCATGGCTCATCCCTCCTCAAAGAAAAGGAATAATGGTCGGGAAGCCTAGGCCCTGAGCCATAACAATGGTTGAGGGAAAGGTGGTGTCCAACCCCAGCCTCAACCAATTAGAGACAAAGGCCACTGAGGCTTGGTGGGAAAGTCCTGAGAATTTGCTTAGATATATTTCAGTACTGGACTTGCACCTGTTCATCAATTGATATCCATTTCGGAAACATATCTTAAGAAACAAGCTCAAATGTATTATATAGACCTAGGAGAATGGAAGCATATAGTCCTAAATCCTGGTCACTCTTGTTGAAGATACAATCGGTTCCAAAAAATCTTTTATCTCTACTAGCTTATGAATAACATAGTCACAAAAGACATAGGATCTACTTGTGTTGGGCCACCCAAATAAGATTCTGAGTTGCAAGAAATTCACAGAGAACATCAATTGATCCAGTTCTAAATTCAACTTCAAAATGTTTCCCTTATCTAGATTGAGAAGCACATCCCTTGTCTCCCTTAGATAGATTTGTCGAGTTCTATAATCGAATATTAGACGCATATTGATTCCTCAGATGAGTAATAGGTTGATTGGCATGGTCTTACTTTTTGAAATTTTATTGTATTTCATATCATGGGTTTATAGTCATTATTCTTATGTTATATATATATATATATATATATATATATATATATATATATATATATATATATATATATATATATATATATATATATATATATATATATATATACTATGGGAATAAAGGATACTCAAACTTACACGGCCCTAATAGACAATTTAAAAACCTTAAAATTTCAAATGTCTTACAATGTTGTTAAATGGCTAAAATACCCAGTTTCCGATTGGGTCGGTTGAGGCCATATAACATTGTTGGATGAGAATGTAAAATCTATCTTCTTATTGAAAAGAAGTAGAAAGAATTTGGCAATGTTACAGAAAAAATATATTAAAAAATGAGTGACAATTGATTTTTCAAAATATAATTTCACTATTTCATTATTTTCCGAAAAACTTCAAGTGAGCGATGTGTAAGAGGCATACCCGGAGCACTATATAGTAGCAGAATACTTTGGAGCAACAAAACTATTTTGAAGATCACAAGTTAAAAGGTATAGTGATTCACTCAAAAAGTTGCATAGGAAAAATTTAAAATTTTATTTTGTATTTTACTAATAAAAAAATTAAAATTTTTTGTTAGGGTTTAATTAAAAGATAGACGAGTTGCAAGAAAGACATATTGAGAGAACTATGGAGCCACAAAATTTTTTGGTTTTGCCGAAAAGTAAAAAATTGAAAGGAATGGTGATTCACCCAAAAACCTAGATAGAAAAATCTTAAATTTTGTTGTTAAAATATTTTACAATTTTTATTAGTTTCATTCACAATTCAAAAAAAAAGAAAAAAACCTTGTATAGTAAAAAAATTACTATAGATTTTACTAGTAAATTTTTTTACGATCTCCTTTATTATTTAAATTTAAATAAAATTCAGACAAAAAACAAAAAAACCCAATACTTACCTGAAGTCATTACTTCTTGCAAAATTTCCCCTTAGGGTTTAGCTTCCTCTACCACTTTAGAATTATGGTTTTTCAATTTAGACATTTTAGATTTAATGTGTTTGTGTACTTACGATATATAGGGTGTTTGAAATGTAAAATAGGGGATTGAATTATTGAATTAGATCCAAACCCTTTTGGCCCTCTCTGTTTTTTTTAAAGGGCTATATGTTCTACGGTGTGCACTCTATAATATAATGCACTCGTCCTCCTTCTGTAATACAATGCACTGGTATATTATAACAACCTCTATTCTATCTAATATGTTAATCATTGTTCCTGGTGTAATATAACGCACCGAACCACCTCTTCCAAATAGAACCATTAGATCGTTTCAGTGTGTTTAACCTTACAAATCCCACAAATGTTGAACAATTAAATGCCTTATGCATTTAATGTTATAAACGTACCGATGCATTTATTCAGATAAACGCATTGGTTACCAACATTGTTTTCGCTAAAACTTATTTGATTTATTTGTAAAATATATTTAATGGCTTCTATAATGAATGCTAAATGTTTTGTATTGATAAAAAAATGTCTCATAAGGTCTCAAGTAATAAAAATATTGATCTACAAAATGATAGCACATCAAAAAAGGTAGAGAATGTAAGTTCTTTCTAAATTATTTACAAAATTGATCTATTTGAACTATATGTAAGTTTAACTACTAAGTATTTGTTGGTGTGTGTCAAGAGGACCAACAAAATGAACAAGGTTGATAAGATTATTTCTAATCTTAGTGCAGAAGAGCGTAAAAGCATCATAGAAAAGTTGCAGAATGATGAATCAGGTGAATGAAAAAATAATATTAAATATTAGTTTTTTTATTAATAATATACTTAAGAATATTAGATAATATGTGTCAAACAATCTATTAATTCATATCTGTTTAATGTTCTACATGGGGAAACAATAAATGAAAATATCAATGCCTCTCTAAGAAAAGAAAAATGATAGCTTATGTAATTGACGATGAATTGGTCCTTAGCTCATCTCTATTGGTGTTGGAGGTTAATTTAAAAAGATTTTTTTTACAGAACTATGAGATATCTAGTGAAAGGAACTTATAGACGTACTTTCCAAATACAATACAGAAACAAAACCAATGATTCTAAGAATGAAATTATATCTAAAGCATAGGACGTTTTTCAAGAGAAATGGTCAATGAAACATGTCACACTTGCAATAGAAAAAACATACAACAAAAAAAAATAAAAATTCAAAAGGTAATATTCCTAATTGTATAAAATTATTTTCTAGAAGTATATGTATATATTACTACTAACCATTCATTTATTAATAACAATTTTGTTATATTTAGTTATGATATATCATTATAAAAATAGTTTATTACGCATTTCATTAATATTATGAAAATCCCAAATGATCAATAAGTTGATATGTGAAACATGTTAGTAGGAATGTCCAAAAACGTGTATAAGAAGATGGTCAAAGAAATTTACATAATTGAATCATAGGAGGAGCCATCTCAACAATAACATGCTTCAAATCTATGTTATCATGATTGGCTTTGTACATATAAAAAAATAATTTAGGATCAAATATTAAATTTTCAAGTATTTTCTTGCAGAAAAGAAAACAAGATGGAACTCATTAAACACATAAAACTGGATGACAAGGAAGAAAAGTGTTTATTTCAAAGTTTGTGAGTAATTGTTAATATTTCCTTATAGCAACTCAGGCTTTCATTTTTGTTTATTTACAATAGTCAGCCATGACTATCTTCAAATAGGTGCTAACATACAAAGGAGAGCCATAAGAAGAATTGATTCACATTGGGTTAGATAAGGGTTGTGAGTATATGTCCCCCAATCGGGGTGATAATGACAGCGATCAGGGAAATTAAGACAAATCAGGTAAGGGAGGATGACGAGGCAAAAGGAATTCAGGTAATGATGAAGGTGGACAGAGTGATCAGCAAAAAGGATATCATTCCGAGGAGGAGCGGCGATGAAGTAATGAAGGATGAAGCTGGTGGAGGTAATGCGGCAAAGATTGGACGTGGGTACGACGGCACAGAAGAAGGACGAAGGGAGGTGGGCGGTCATGAAATCAGCAAGTGGCAGGAGAATTGGGAGAAGAGAGGTGAGGAGAATTGGCGGAGGAGATATCATAAAGGAGGAAGGCGAGACAAAGGAAGGAGGCCGATAAATGAAACTGCAGAGGATTTGCGAAGAGATAGGGTGGCGAAAACATTAGGTAGGTTTACAGAAAGGCAGAGGAGGCTGAGAAAAAAATTAGGCAGCGCCAGAAGGAATAATCAAATGGCAACGAGGAGGAGAATGAGAAGCGACATGGATGAAGAGAACAGAGGTCGGAGAAGCCCAAAAAATAAAGGGAAAGGAATCGAGGATGGAGAAACTGCAGAGCAGTATCAGACAGTTCAGGACGATACTGATGATGAAGTGGAAACGTTTGATTCGGACCAGGATAGAGCTGAGCAACCAAGAAAGAGGGTATGGAAGGATGCGGGGTCAACAAAGGACAAAACACAGGAGGACAGGGAGTATCGAGACAGGAGAAGCAAAGGGCGAGAGGAGGGAGGCGACATCGGAAGCACCTCGGGTATGAAAAGTCGGGGAAACAGGGGAAATTACAGGAACAGAGGAAGAGCAGGAAGGGAACGAAGCTAACGCAACAGAGGAAGAGGATGGTCGGAAGGGAAACGGGAGGAGCATGAACCATTACCAGCAAGAAAATACAGGAAAACACTGAAGAAGAAGATAAAATTTGCAGAGCAAGCCTACTGTGAGAACACTAATACGGACATCAGAAGAATAATACAGCAACTGGAGGAAGAAGCGACCCAGGGTAAATCAGGATCAGAAATGGAAGATTGGGAATACCTCCTACTGGATCCAGGGAATACTAGAGGACGCATGACTCTGTATAAACAGGCCTTGCATGTATACTGGGTTATGAAAAGACTGTTGGCTAAGGCTATGGAACAGGTTGCCATGGAGATGGCTGAATTGTCCCAGGGAATTCCAAATTTGAAGAAAGAAATGCAGAACATTCAGGTCACTCTGATAATGCAGGACAAAAAACTAGAGGAGATACAACAGCAGATAAAGAAGATCAACCCGTGCATAAAGAAAGAAGAGGATCAACAGGAAGCCATGGCGGATTAATACGTAAAGATATGTATATGTTCTCTGTAGTTTTTTGAATGCCGGTGGATAGTTTCGCTTCTATTTTCAGTTCATAATGCAAACAAGAAGCAGTGGTAATCTTTTTGAATGTTTAGTTTACATAGCCTAGACAAGAAGAATTAGTATTTTTCGTTTTTGGATGGCTGTCAAAAACATAAGGTGGCCAACAGACCCAGTTTCCCTTCGGGGTGTGTTGAGGCCACCATGAAAATGTACTGGTTTCAATTCAAAGTAACGGAAAAAGAATGGTCCCTCCTTAGCTTAGAAAAAAAAAAAGGGTTGTGAGTATATGTCGGCATATAAAAAAATAATTGTGGAATTTGTAAGTATCTATGTTGTTTGACTTCTCTAAGTTTACAATTAATAGAACAAAAAAATCCTTTATATTAAACCTATGATTTATAATGGGTTTTAAAACATGCAAGAAACAAAGTATGGAACTACATCGACATATGACTTGTTTCAACAGGGCATGAGACTTGGTTTTGAAGCCATGTGAACAATTTATGAGTCACTTCTTGCTATGGTACATTTCTATTCGATTTAGAATGACGGATATTATTTAATTCGATTTTCATTATTCTCACCAATGTAGATACACTCATTACACTTTATTTTTATGTTTGTAGTTAGAACTGAAAGATCAAGAAGATGAAAACAATTCATGCAATTAACAAAACCTTCCTTGGAATAACCCAAGTCATGGAATTAGCTTAAGAATTGATAGTAGTTCCAGCGAAGAATGATGATCAATTAGGATATCAATGCAACTTGTTGTACTTTTGGAAATAATTGTCTGTGAAAATATGACATTTTGTTTAATGTAATGGCCATAAAGTCCCAATTCAAAGACAAGGGGTTACCAATAACAATCCCATTTTGTATAACAAAGCACATCTTAGTGATTATAATAAAATAAATTTTAATTTATTCTATTGTATTGTATTATCTAATGTCATTGTGAAATGTTACACCACTAATTAAATATAAGGATGATTAAATATTGTAATGGAGAGATGCAAAATCCGATAATATAAAAAAATAATCCAAGCATAATATACAAATGCACTAATCAAATTTTAATTTATATGAATAATGTTATAAGATATACATCTACTTTTTTATGAATAACGAATTTAAAAATTTACAATAATTGCAATGTCATGGGTCTATGTTTCCAAAAAATACAAAATCTCATTCAAAAAATTGGCGTGTCTATAACATAAAAATCCATCAGTGTGTTATGTTACATAAAAGCATTGTGACAACATATTTTTTCATGCCTTGTACCTTCTAAGAGAATGAGAGCACCAATGCGTTTATCTCTTTAAGAACTGGTCATGTTTGAGATTAACACCTTGGTGCATTGTAATTCTTAACCCACTAGTTCTTTCATACAACTAACTCCCCAGTCCTACAAAATATTATTTCCAGCCCGGTGCATTATGAAAAACAAAAGCATCAGTCCTTTTGTATAATTAACACACTGGGGCATTTGTACAAATGATACGAATTGACATGACAAACTGTGTAAAAAGAAGCACCAACACAAGAATTATTTTTTGTGTGCCCTAGTGTTGTTGCTTAGAAGAATTCCCTCGAGCTTTTTTATCTCTTAGCATCATTGCAGTATATATTATTCAACAGAATTATTTTCATTCAATTCCTTAATGCTTTTAGTTATGTATTCAACCCTGTAATTTTATATATGTAGCACATCGGTGCTACTTGTTCCATTAAGCGCACCACAAGAAAAGCATCAACTAGAACCTCTAGCTGCCAAATTGTTTTCAGTTGTGAGGAAGTTTTGTTAAAAATTCTACTAAAACATCCACTATCCCAAATGAATGTTTTAGCAAATGTTTTTTTGATAATTTTTTCAAATTTTATAATACTAAAAACCTCCATTATAACCTTCTCTAGAAGGTATTTTCCTTTTAGTGCCCCTGACTTGGTTGACTTCTGCATAACTTAATAAGAGTTATTTTCCTAGTGTAATTTATGATCATTTGTACTTGTTATAATGTTGATTTGATGGTTTTTTTTTATCATGGCTAATATTATGATTATGTGTTGGTTAGAAGTATGGTTTCGTGATGTTCTCTAGTTATAGCTCTTGTTATTCTTTGATAAGTTATGGAATGGTTGATGAATGCATGGACTAACTATTTTGTTGCAGCAACTTGGGAGGGAATTAGATCTTCTCGATGATTTTCAGCTAAATCTTAGGGATTTACCCTTAGATATGCGTTCATGACCTATAAATTACATGTTTACCATATGTTTAACAAAATATCTAGTGTTTTCTAGTTAGTCTAGGTCAAGTTATGGATTCAAGTTTGAAGGGTTAGCATTGTTTCTACATCAAATATGATTCTGGAAAGTTACAGGAGATTCTAGGCAATGATCTGGAGTCTAGGTAGGAAAATTGGCTCAGATCCCGGACAACAAGAAGTGAATTGAAGAAGTTAGGTCAGAACCACATGGAGGCAAGCCTATGTGTGTGGTTGAAGGCCTATAATCACACCCCTCCATTCTTGTGCATGCGGTTGGGGTGTTAGGTCAATAAAAAGGGGTCTATCTTAGGGATTGACCGGCTGGGTTGGTTTGCAACCTTCTAATTAGTCTGTGGTCTCTGGAAGGTATCACTAATGTTGTAAGTTTTTCATCCCCACTTCCATAACTAAAACTTGGAGGTTGGGTCATGTTATAGTAGCACTAAACTTCACATTTACCGGAATACTTATAAAAGTGGGTAAATGTGGGGAGGGGCAGTTACAGATTGGTATAAGATATTCTAGTTTCAAATACACTGGATGGGAAATATGTGATTGTTATGCATGCATTTCAGCTGTATGTGTGCATTACAGTGGCTATGGTTGTCATGTATATAGTTAGTGTTATAGTTTGTGGCATCATGCATGATGATTGAGATGATGTCAATAGGTTTATATGTTAGTGTCATTATATATATATATATATAGATATGCCATGCTAATATAGACTACTTTGTGTCGACAAGATAACCTCCACTAAAATTCACTAAGGTGTGTTTGATTATGTTTATATTTGGTTTATCTAACATGGTATCTTTTCACGAAGAAAAATATCAAATATGACAAGAACAATGGTGGATTATAGTTCACATTACTCTCCTTATAAATCGATTGAGTAGTGATGAGATGAGTGTTGTTAAACATAATCATGGCGAAGACAAGGTATGAAAGATAAGCTTTGAAGGAATCTATTATTCGCATGCCATACATTTATAATATATTGGTGTGACGGGGGTTCGGACTGAGAGAGAAATATAGAAAGAAAAAAATACAATTTTCTGTGCACATAGATCCTTACAGCGTCCTATTCATTTCTAAAATATTTTTTGTATTGAATTACTGTGTGAATATTATCAATGCATGGTCACAAAACTTAAATCGAAAAAGGGAGATATTCGAATGCAGAGGTCGCTCAATTTGGAGAAGGAGTAGCGGCGCCCATCTACAGGCAACTCCAACAGAATAACAAAACACAACAACAAGAAATCGTCTGTACAAATTCCTATATATGAAATCAGAGTTTGCCATTACAGTGAAGAGAACAACCACAGTAAATCCAGGTATGCGAACTTAAAAGCATAACCAAAATTCAATTCCAGATAGTTCATATACAATCATCAAAAAGTTATTGTCCATTTACATTTTGTGCAAAAACTTAAGAACGAACCAATTCGCAGACTTGGTAACCGTAACCATTACCAACATAAACCAAAACCCCATAAATCCCCAAACCACTTCTATTTCTCGACAGAGACATTACTCGACAATAGAACTAAGCATAGACAGTGGCTCGAGGCCAACAACCATACCAAACCACGCGCCGAAAGACTCAGGGCAAGCAAACCACAAGTAAATAGAACGATGCTACCTAGAATTCCTTCGGAATAGTCGAGTGTCCAAGCATCGAAACCCTCGGTCGCTCCACCTGCAAGGGAAACCAACAACCGAGAGTCAAATTACAGTGGAAACAAAATACAAAGGATTAAAACAATTTTATTTTTGAATGAGCAAATACTACACAGGGGTTCTGCTTACCTAACAGACAAGCCGTGACCACCGTAACCTCGGGTTGTCTTCCTGCTCACAAGGAGTCGAAGACGATTAGAACCAGAAAGAAGAACAAGTACAAAGATATAGCATAGAAGGAAAGCTTACCAGTCAAGTTGGCGGAGGAATCGACGGAGAATGCCACCATTAGTTTGCCGAGACCGTGCATGATCCGAATCAGTGCTAGAGAATGAGACTAAGAACCACATACTCATCAACCAACACATAGTGGTGACAATAGTGAAAAGCCAGGTGACAAATCGAGAAAAGGACGCACAGAGTCAGAGACCCGTAAAGCTGACAACAGAAAACACAGGAACAATCTAGACACAAGCAGAGAAACAAACCTTACCAGGGTTCAACAATTCAACAGACGAATGAGACACTTCCAAAACAAATTCCGAACCAATGGAGCCATGAAGACCGTCGAGAGCTCGCAGACTGAAGGACCGGAGGAAACAAAAAACCAAATGAACGCAAGGGTGGCGAAAACCCTATACCAAGGCGGGGTTTTAGGATTCCAAGAAGGGACAGGTGTCCGCTCAACACATAACCAACGTACCATTACCGTAGAACCTCTTAATTAAACATAGATTGAAAATAAAGTTGCGTATATCCGAAATCCGGTGATTATAAACATCAATTGACAGTACAACATCAAGTGGGGAGTAACGACGGTGGGACCACGTGGGCTGGCCCCATCAAAAACTTATTTATATTTAAAAAAGGAATTCAAGAAAATTATGGGGTTAGGGGGTATTTTTCTGAGTAGGACATAGGGGTTTGTTACAAATAAGATTATAAGAGTGCCTTGTAATGATATTTCTAATGAAATCTAGGCTTCTATGAAAAAATTTACACACAATCTATCTGTATATAATAACAGAAGTGGAAAAAATGTTTACCGAAAAGCTTTGATTCTGAGATGGACCGGACAAATGTGGAGGAAAATAATGAGACCGCAAGGGTGTTCTCTCTTGACTTGTATTCTTTTCATTTTGATAATCATTATTCCTTGAGAGTTTATTAGCCTTTTGATGCCACACACCTCAATTTCATGTCATTTTTTATTTTTCTCGCTATAATGGTCATCTAGCAACAACATTTTCATAACATCCTCCTTTTACAGAATATATCATATTAGATATCTGTCAATGATTCTAGCGTATTAAGAGAATTCTCCTACATTGAGTCTACAAATTTATTTTTCCTTTTGTGCTCAAAATTGACTCCAACATTTCATTCCACTATGAGAAACCATAGTGGAATCTATGCTTTATCATTTAACACACAAGGTTGATGTTATAGGGTGGTTATATGCCATTTTTATATTATTATCCCATGTAACTTTCTTATTATGCGATACTATTGTATATATGGCTAGCCTAATGTCCTTATCATCCTTTCTCCTTAACTAATGATGTTAGAATGGTTCAATTATCTTTTCACTACAAGATTTAACTTCCTGTGGTTTCTCTTATTCATGATTTATAAGATATCATTATTTAGTTGGTTAAAGTTGTCAATACACTATGAAAAAACCTTGGTAGTATTTAATGTCCCTTTGTATTATATATTATTTTATATCAAGGGTATGTCTTTTTCTTACAACATCATACTTATACTAAACTCTTCTTTCCATTTGAAATTGTGATCAAAGACTTGTAATGAAGCGCACATTATAGTTATCCCAAGTTAACATTTTGATATACGTTGCCTATGTTATTATGAAGCTCTGCATGTGGGTTTTCACTTGCATGCTAACCATGGCCTTCATTACCTTTTTATTTCCCATGGTTAGCCTTGAAATGGTGCACATGATCATTTGATACTGTATGATATTTACAACATTTAGATTGATTGATATTATGTCTAGATATGTTGATAATATGGTTATTATAATAACCCTTGGTTGAATTTTCATGTAAAAAAATATAAGACAAATTTCATGGGACATGTATTCCAAGCCGAATGGTGGGAAAAACATCCTAGTGGGGTGGCACTTTCAGCTTATTATGGCTAAGGAAATTGGAAAAGGAAATGGCAAAGGATTTTAAAAGGCAAGAGGAATTATTTGGCATTTATTTATGAAAATAGTGGAAATTAGGAGAAAGGGAAGGTGAAAGGTCACAGGTTCCATGTGAGGAGGAAAATTAAGGGAAAATAATGGAAATTTAAGAAAATAGAGGCCTCAATGATAAAAATTCTTCTAAGGATTGGTTCATGGCTTTTGTTAGTGTTAGCCTTTTGTCAATTAAGTTTTGAAGCTCTCATTTTCTACTCTCTCCCTCTTGCATACTCTTAGAAACTTAGCGTATTCTTGGAGCACTATTGGGGGGTTGTGGCATACTCTGAATTTTGAGAAAGAAGGAAAAATAAGAGAAAGAAATCACAACAGGACCTTGGGATCAGTTGCTACAATGGGTTTTTCTTGCAGGTATCAAGTTGCGTGTATGATTTCCTTACTATTTTTGGAATGCATGTGGTTTCTTGGTCATGATATTTAATTGGCATCGAGGGTTTCCTCAATTGACAATTGTTTTTCCTAGCCTTTATGTTTGTTGGATAGCAATGGTGTTGTGGGTTTTATATTTTTTTTTTTATGTTTTGTGCTCATGTTCCTTTGGATGTCGGTTGAGTTACTAATTCCTAGAGCCTTGGTTGGACAAACGCTTTAGAAGCCATGTAATAGTTTAGATTGAGTTACTAGTCCTGGAAGCCTTGGTGGGACAAATTCTTAAGATCCGTTGGTGGGTTGAGTTACTAATCCAGGAATCCCTCGCTAGATAAACTCTCTGGAGCCCGACAACAACTCTAGTTTGAATTACTAGTCGTGGAAGCCTTGGTTGGAACAAATGATCTAGAGACCTAGACATCCTAGGTAGATACATATATGGTGATGGTTAGAGATGTATGACCTTGAGGTGGAATCACTATTTGAGGGTTCAGTTTGTTTGGCCTCTAGAAGCCTTGCTTTGGTTTTTCTTGGTTTATTCCATGAGATCCCATATTCATGCTTCAAGTATGACACAAGGGTCACTGGCTAAAAGAAATATTTGGTTCAACCTAGTCTATGGCCGGGTGGTACGTGGAAGCCCATGACTTGGTTGGAATTTTAATATATTAATAAGAGGTAATTTCTATTATGATCTAATAGAATATGCATTTGTTATGATGGTGACATTATGGTTGATTTTCCATTTTTTTGTATGTTTGTTATTGATGGTTTATATGTTGTTTATATATTGATTATATGATGTATATTGGATTTCAGAGATCTGTGGTTTGAGCTTTTTAAATTTTTGACCGGAGAATCCACAGTAATGGAGTTTTTACACCAACGTTTCGAATCCCAAATGGGATCCATCATCAGGGTAAAGAGAAAGATGATAAAAGAAGAGTCAGATTTCTATTTATGGTTCTTGACATGTTTGATGAATATGTGACTTGTTATCAAATGCATAAGCTAATAGATGTTATTGCAACTAATATGAGAGGGCATTAGACCCTTTTAATGATTCTCAGATAAGTATGATACTTCTATGTTGATATGTGTATTTATGACATGTACATTTCATGTTCATGATATGTTTCACATAATGAATATCATGGCTAGGCCCTGTAAGGTGAAGTTCTTGTCTAAGATTTGCATGGAATGATTTTTCCTTGTGTCATTCATGGTTCTGGAAAGTTTCATTAAGTTCTGGGTAGAGGTCTAGATCCTAGCCCGAAAAAGTGGCCTAAATCTCATAGTTGCAGGTATAGAATTGGGTGAAAAAGACTATAGCTTCTCTGTTTTAGGAATCATGTGTATGACTAGACTGTTTTAGTTGAAATCAGGCAGTGTTGTACGAGCATTTGGGAGATCAAAGCACTAAAAATGGAGGTTTAACTTGGGTTCTCGACACCTGGAAGGGTGGTGTAGCCCTTGGGGGTCCTATAGCGCCTGATAGGGAAGTCATAAAGGTTTTTGGTTTGTCGATACCACTTACATAAGGTGAACTAGGAGGTTGAATCATATCCTAGTAACTCTTCCTCACATGTTTACCCTGGTAGGCCGGTAACTTAGGTAAGTGTGGGAGGAGGGTGTTAAAGTTATATGGTATTTTATAACTATGACAGACATTACCTTTTCTTGTACACTTGGACCAATAATTAGCCATCATCTACTCTGGCCCATGTGAATTCCACCTACCCTAAGTGTTCAATCAATAGATGATGCTGATTGTCTTGGGAGGCATGGATTGTCATGATGGTTTGTAAAAAACGTTAGGGCTTCTTGTGTTTTCTCTCTTGCAATTTTGGTTTCATTTTATATTTTAGGTGAGCTATGGTTCCTCCCTCTAGCAAGTAATTTATATTTCACCTACATTCTGTCTCTATTTTTTTTTTGTTTTATGAAATTTCGTTTCTAATGTTCCTATGAAGATAATTGAGTGCCCCGGGGATATTTCTTCATTTGTTGTTTTGTAATATATTGTTGCTTTTATATAATGGTTACTATTAGTTTCTTATTTGAGTTGGTTGGCTCAACAGGGTTTAACAATTTCCTCTCTTCTTCTTAGGTTTTTACCTGACATGCCTCTACTTGACTAGTAGTCTTGGAAGAGGATCTGACTCTTAAAGAAGCGTTAGCCATTTCAAAGCTATTTACGAAGGTTGAAATTTTGGTGGTTTCATTTTTATTTATTCTTCTTTAAAAAATGTTTGTAAACTCAATTTTCTTCGCTCATAATTTTTTTGTTGTTGTTTTTCTATCACCGTGGCAGTCAATGACGGTTTGAATCTCTAGTTCTAGAAGTATCATAATTGTGGTAACCTTACTGGTAATATATTTCAAGGGTTGCATTGAATGATAATAACCTATACAAGAATGTATTTCCCTAGATTATGCTCATTACTTAACAAGGGTTTTTATAATATGATCAAAAACCGACCTTCGGTAGCAATAGTTACTTCATTTTTACTTTGGGTTGTTTGCACCTTTCCCTTTATTTTAATTTAAAAGTAATTCCAGTTTGGATAGGGTTGTCCCCTTTGATATAAGTAATTTAGATTTGGATTTCTTCTTGTAAAGTTATATTTCAGAGTTTTCCATAAAATGCCTTTCTCTTACAGTGAATGGCTTCCTACAAGTTTGCCCCTTGTCAATATTCCTCATGACGCCCTTCCAGAGGATTGAATAGAGAACATACTTTTTATATTTACTTTTGGTTAGGGGTTCTTTTCTTTTCCTCACTATTATTTATTTTATTATTGTATTTTCTTACTTCTGCTAACACATCAAATGGAATTATTTGTAGGCCTTACCATTCATCCTAACTCAAATTTGTTTAAGGTAACCACTTAATCCTTCATTTCATAATATATACAATTTGTTTTCCTCTTCGATAACCACTTATCTAATATTTTTGTGTTTCTCCTTGTCTCAAGGATCTTATTATTTCATGTGCATATATGATGGGGCCAGCCCACGTGGTCCCGCCTTGCCTCTGCTTATGTGGACTTATGCTATTCAACTGGATGGGATATATGGTAATTGAAAATCGATTTAAGTTTAATTAACAATCAACTTGGCTGTACTTGGTGTTGATCCTCCGTTGGACACCTGTTCTCCTCGAACTTGGCAAACCCTACCTCGCTTTTTGTTACCCGGTTCGCGCCTTTGCGGTCATTCTTGCCTTTGACGCTTAGTCTCAGTGGTCTCTGTATCGTTTTGGCTCTGCCTCTGAGTTGTTTCAGTCTGTGATGAAACCCCTTTGGATTTCTGCCGGTTCTGTGCTGATATGATGTTGCTCAGCTATACCTTGTCGTTACTATGTGGGTCTATTCGGCTCCTGGTTTTGTTGATAAGTTGCTATGGTTCCACCGTGCGTTCATTTCGTTTTCATGTCTGTAAGAACTATCCTTTGTTCGCTTTTGTGGTTACTGTCTGGTCTGGCCTTCTTGACAAATCTGTGATTAATGACTATGGCGTAATAATGCTCGGTCCGCTCAGTTCGACAGTTGCACAGGTCGATGGAATTCCAGTTTGGTTCTTCTCCGACGCTCGGCTCTTTGGACAAGGTATGTCACAGTTCCATGCTATAATTTCTTTTCCTCTGTTTGCACCGAGACTAACGTTCTGCAGCCCCTCTGTGGACAGGGGTCTCTGTTTCGGGGTTCTGTTGGCCTACTGTTCCGGCACACTGTCAGGTATGTCTATTCTCCTTTCTGCATACTCAGGGTTTTCATTTACAGTCGTTATGGCATCAATTTCTCATGCGAGGGTTTTGTGGGAAAGAAACCCTGACCTTCCACCTTCTCTGTCTTTTACAGGTGTGGCCGGCTCCCGTATCTTCGCAATGGCTTCCGTCGATTTCTTCCGGGTAGTCCTACTCTCGTTTTACTTTCTTGTAATGGTTCTTGGTCCTGGTCACGATTATAGTCGCTTGTTATGTGAAATGTCTGTCTATTTGTTGAGTCTGGACTTTCTGGGTTTGTCAAACCCTTGGCCGCAACGTAGGAGGGTTTGTGGGTCGGTTGCAACTCTGTTCGGCCGGTTAGTGTGGTTGTCTAGTTTGACCCTTTGTGGGTGCTGGTTCTTTCCGCCTTTTGTTCACTTTCTTCTCTGCCAGTTCGTAGCTTCTTGAATACTGTAAAACACTGTTGATATATTTAAATAAAAATGAAATAGTTACACAACACTGTATATACAGGCTTTTGTTACTGAGGACATATATATATGAACAATTTGTTTGCTTGTGCACTGAATAAGATGAAGGAAAATGTATATTTCTTTATTCTCATGTAAATGCTCCGTTGCTGAACCCCCCTGGGTTATCTTGCTTGTCTTTTTATACAATGTTTTCAGGTAGTTTGATAACTGCTGGTAGTTATTCAATTACAGTTTGTTTTGCAGTTACTATAGGCATTATTTTCTTGACTATCAATTAGTTTACTTTGTCTGCCTTTTTACCATAGGGATTCGTTGTTAATCACCTACTGACCCTAACCTACTATTATCGTTTCTAACTAGAACCTATTACAATATTTTAAATATAATGAACAAAAATTTTAAATAACAGAAAGTTAATAATGTAGTTGACCATGAAAGAAATAAAACAAAAACATGGGAACTTGACAAACTTGCTATCCGTTCAGTGAACTGTGTCTCATTCCCAATCTTTTTCAGAAACTTTGTTCGCCGTCTCTCGGTCTTCACCCTGTTGACCAGATGCTCCTGCATCAAGCTGCCGGGGTAAAAGAGAACTCATGGCTCCGTCCCATGAGCTCCTCCACTGAGTAGCCAGCCTTCTGAATCTGTGCCTCGTCGAGCCATGAGCTGTCCTCCATTGGACGGTCCTTCCACTTGACGAGGTAACGCAGATACTCCTTCCTGCGCGTCTTCTTGGCTACCTGTGTGCTGAGGATTCCTTCGATTTCATGGGTCCGGACCGAAGGCAACTGTTTCTTCCAAAGACTGCTCTCGAACTGGGTGTCCCATTGTGGCTGTACCATCCTATCATCTTCCGCCTGGGCATGATATGGGAACAGGTCTGCCACGTTGAATATAGGTGATATACCTATATCAGGTGGCAACTGAATTTCATATGCATTAGCTGAAAATTTTCGCAGAATTTTGCATGGACCGATTTTCTTGAATTTCAATTTGTTATATGTTCCCTTAGGAAACCGTTCCCGGCGCAGATGCGCAAGGACTTCGTCTCCAATCTCAAAATGTACCTCTCGCCGCTTTACGTCTGCATGCTGTTTGTATTTCTGCGTGCTGTCTTGCAATCTTAATTTGACCTTTTCATGCAGTTCGCTCATTGCTTCAGCAAAATCTTCCCCATCTGCACTTCTCCGTTCTAGCTGTCCCAAATTTCGTAGTTCATGTACCCCTCGAGGATGCATCCCATACAAAATCTGAAATGGGCTAAATCCGGTGCTCCGATTGGGCGAATCGTTATAAGCGAATTCTGCCTGGGCAAGAGCTCGATCCCATAGTTGCGAGTTTTCTCCTGTCAAACTTCGTAACAAGTTGCCCAAACTCTTGTTCACCACCTCTGTCTGTCCATCAGTCTGCGGGTGATACGCATAACTGAAATTTAACTGCGTGCCCAAATTTTTCCACAGGGTACGCCAAAAATGTCCTGTGAACTTCACATCCCTATCAGATACAATAGTTCTAGGTAAGCCATGTAATCGAACTACTTCTGTAAAGAAGAGGTGTGCCACATTTGTGGCGTCGCTACTCTTCCGGCAAGGAATGAAATGAGCCATTTTCGAGAACCTATCCACCACCACCATCACTGAATCATATCCCCGCTACGTTCTAGGCAATCCTAAGACAAAGTCAATGCTGACCGAATCCCACAGCCTGCTTGGAACAGGTAGGGGGGTGTACAGTCCAGTGTTCTGGCTGTGTCCTTTCGCCAGTTGGCAGATTTTACACCTGGTCACATACCTCCACATGTCCCGGCTCATTTTTGGCCAATAATAAAAATGCCCGAGCTGCTCCAACGTTTTATCGATGCTAAAATGTCCCGCTAGTCCGCCACTGTGTTTCTCTCTTACTAAATTTTCCCTCATCGAACAGTCTGGAACACATAGCTGTCCTCCTCGAAACAATAATCCTTCCTGTAAATTGAAATCTAGCCATGGGCTCGTATTCCTTAATACAAGATTTTGGCATGCTTCAAAAGCTTCCTTGAAATCCGCATCCATCTGGTACAAATCCTTCAAGTACTCAAATCCCATCACCTGTATGCCACTTTCCTGTAAGAGCAAGGCTCTTCTGCTTAAAGCATCCGCCACTTTGTTGGCTTGCCCACTTATGTGCTTCAACACAAAAGTAAAACTCTGCAAGTATTCCACCCACTTGGCATGTTTATGGTTCAATTTGTGCTGCTGCGTTACATATTGTAACGCTGAATTATCAGAGAACAAGATGAACTCATTGCCCAGTAAGTAGTGCCTCCAATGTTTCAAAGCTTGAACCACTGCATAGAACTCTTTGTCATATGACGAATACTTCTGCCGACTCTCATTTAGTTTTTCACTAGAAAACGCCACCGGTCTATCCTCTTGACTGAGCACAGCGCCAATAGCTATCCCGCTTGCATCACAACGAACCTGAAAAGGTTTGCTAAAATCGGGCAGTCTCAAGATCGGCCTCTCCGTTATTTTCCGCTTCAGAAGTTGGAAACTGTTTTCTGCCGCCTTGGTCCAACAAAAAGGTTGGCTGGCCTTTTTGATGGTCTCTAGCATTGGTGCGCAGATCTCACTAAAATTCTTAATGAATTTTCGATAAAAACTTGCTAAACCGTGAAAGCTACGTACCTCAAACAAATTCTTAGGTGACGGCCAACTTATGATTGCTGCAATCTTTTCTGGGTCCATCTTTAACTCGTTCTCTGCAACTACAAATCCCAGATAGATTAACTCCTTCTGCAAGAAAGTGCATTTCTTCAAATTTATAAGCAGTTTGTTCTGCTGCAGCTTCTCGAATACCCTTCGAATATGCTGAAGGTGCTCTCTTTTCGTCCTGCTGAAAATTAAAATATCGTCCAGATAGACTATCACAAATTTTCCAATAAATTCCTTTAACATTTCATTCATCAGTCTCATAAAAGTACTCGGAGCGTTACTCAACCCAAATGGCATGACCAGCCATTCGTACAGTCCTTCGTTGGTCTTGAAGGTTGTCTTCCATTCGTCTCCCTCTCTAATTCTGATCTGATGGTACCCGCTTTTCAGATCTATTTTTGTAAAGTAAGCTGCCCCACTAAGACAGTCCATCATGTCGTCCATTCTAGGCAAGGGAAACCTGTATCGAATCGTAATTTTGTTTATAGCCCGCGAATCTGTGCACATTCGCCATTCTCCACCTTTCTTGGGTGCAAGGACTGTTGGCACTGCACAGGGGCTCAGACTTTCTCTGATCAGTCCCTTATCCAACAACTCCTGCACTTGTTTGCGTACTTCTTCATTGTCCTTTGGACTCATCCTGTACGCTGCCTTGTTCGGTAAGCTTGCTCCTGGTATAAAATCAATGTGATGGCTGATACTCCTTTTGGGAGGCAATTTATCAGGTAACTCATCAGCCGCAATGTCTTGAAATTCTTCCAACAGCTCCTGTATTTCCTTGGGCAACTCTGATTTTTCCAAGTTCAACAATACTGGCTTCATCCTCCTCACAACTGCAAAATTAACTTCATTTTCCTCAATCTGTTTTATAAACTGTTTTCCTCCAATCAACAGCGCCTTTGTTCCGCTTGATTCTGCTGTGTCTTCCTCTTTGATGGGTACAAGTGTGTGTTTTACCCCATCCTTGGTAAATTTATAACAGTTGGTCTTTCCATCGTGTGTCACCTTCCTATCATACTACCATGGTCTTCCAAGCAGTATATGGCACACGTCCATTGGCATAATATCACAGACCACTGTATCGTGGTACTTGCCAATGTGAAACTCTACCTCACATTGTTCATCAACCAACAGCTGGTGGCCTTTCTGTAGCCACGACACCTTGTAAGGTGTGGGGTGCTTCAGCCACTTCAACCCCAGTTTTTCCACCATCTCAGTGGCAACCAAGTTATCCGTACTCCCGCTGTCTATTATCACTTTGCAGCACTTTCCATGCGATTTACAGACTGTCCGGAACAGTGCTTTCCGCTGTGTTGGTTCAGCCACCTCTTTGGCTGGTTTTAACAACACTTTATTCAAAATCAAAGCTTCTCCCGTTTCCGCCATGTCTTCCACCTCCCGGGGTTGTGCTTCAGATTCTTCAAGCTGTGCCATAAGTGTTCCCCTCTGACCTGCCTGTTCAACTTCTTGACATTCAAAGGATCTGTGCCCCCATTTATGGCACCTGTAGCACTGTACACCAGTCCCTCTTCCGCGGCCATTCCCTCGTCCTCGCTGATATGACTGACCTCCTCTGGTGCTATCTCCTTTTTCTGCTGTCCCTGAAGTTTTAGAACTGCTGCCTTCTTCGCTGTTCATAGCATTCCTTCCTCTGCCGTAGGACTGTCCCCATCCTCTGCCATTTCCTCTCCCTCTCCTGTTGTTCTGTTTTCTGTTGATTTTTTCCTCAGCCTTTACAGCACTCTAAAAGGCTTCTTCAATATTCCGGGGAGAAAGAATACTGATTTCATCCAATATCTCCATCCTCAATCCATTTACGTACCTTGCTGTTTTTTCTAGGTTATCATCAGTATAACCAGCACGTAAATTCACTCGATAAAACTCTTCCGTGTACTCCTTGACAATCATTCCCTTCTGTCTTAAATTCTGTACTCGCCAATATAATTCCACCTGGTAGTCTTTTGGCAGAAATATGCCCTTCAATTTCGCCACCATCTTTGACCATTGTCATATCGGCAACTTATTCATTCGTTTTCTGTCCACTTGGACACTATCCCACCACAAGAGTGTGTGTCCCTTTAACTTAGTGGCAACGAACCTAACTCTTTTATCCTCACTGACTTCTTCATTCTCAAAATATTTGTCGAGTTCGCTTATCCAGTCCAACAGGACATCTGCGGACAGACTGCCATCGTAATTAGAAATCTCTGTTTTGGGTTTGCTGCTGGCCAATAAAACTGAACGCAGCAGTCTCAATTCCGGAGCTTCTTCGTCTGACCCGTCTGTAGTAGTTACTACTTCCTCCTCACTGTTATCTCCAAGTTCCGGGTCTCTTCGCCTACCCGCCTCCACTGCTTCCAAACGAGCTGTAAGAACTCTAATCTGTTCCCTCAATCCTTCATCTACTCCCCTACGTGCACCTCTTCCACGTCCTCATCTTGGTGCTTCCATCCTCTCTTATTTCTAAAAAAACCTAGCTCTGATACCACTTGATGGGGCCAGCCCACGTGGTCCCGCCTTGCCTCTGCTTATGTGGACTTACGCTATTGAACTGGTTGGGATATATGGTAATTGAAAATTGATTTAAGTTTAATTAACAATCAACTCGGCTGTACTTGGTGTCGATCCTCTGTTGTACAGCTGTTCTCCTCGAACTTGGCAAACCCTACCTCGCTTTTTGTTACCCGGTTCGCGCCTTTGCGGTCATTCTTGCCTTCGACGCTTAGTCTCAGTGGTCTCTGTATCATTTTGGCTCCGCCTCTGAGTTTTTTCGGTGTGTGATGAAACCCCTTTGGATTTCCACCGGTTCTGAGGTGATATGATGTTGCTCAGCTATACCTTGTCGTTACTGTGTGGGTCTATTCGGCTCCTGGTTTTGTTGATAAGTTGCTATGGTTCCACCGTGCGTTCATTTCGTTTTCATGTCTGTAAGAACTATCCTTTGTTCGCTTTTGTGGTTACTGTCTGGTCTGGCCTTCTTGACAAATCTGTGATTAATGACTATGGCGTAATAATGCTCGGTCCGCTCAGTTCGACAGTTGCACAGGTCGATGGAATTCCAGTTTGGTTCTTCTCCGACGCTCGGCTCTTTGGACAAGGTATGTCACAGTTCCATGCTATAATTTCTTTTCCTCTGTTTGCACCGAGACTAACGTTTTGCAGCCCCTCTGTGGACAGGGGTCTCTGTTTTGGGGTTTTGTTGGCCTACTGTTCCGGCACACTGTCAGGTATGTCTATTCTCCTTTCTGCATACTCAAGGTTTTCATTTATAGTCGTTATGGCATCAATTTCTCATGCGAGGGTTTTGTGGGAAAGAAACCCTGACCTTCCACCTTCTCTGTCTTTTACAGGTGTGGCCGGCTCCCGTATCTTCGCAATGGCTTCCGTCGATTCCTTCCGGGTAGTCCTACTCTCGTTTTGCTTTCTTGTAATGGTTCTTGGTCCTGGTCACGATTACAGTCGCTTGTTATGTGAAATGTCTGTCTATTTGTTGAGTCTGGACTTTATGGGTTTGTCAAACCCTTGGCCGCAACGTAGGAGGGTTTGTGGGTCGGTTGCAACTCTGTTCGGCCGGTTAGTGTGGTTGTCTAGTTTGACCCTTTGTGGGTGCTGGTTCTTTCCACCTTTTGTTCACTTTCTTCTCTGCCAGTTCGTAGCTTCTTGAATACTGTAAAACATTGTTGATATATTTAAATAAAAATGAAATAGTTACACAGCACTGTATATACAGGCTTTTGTTACTGAGGACATATATATATGAACAATTTGTTTGCTTGTGCACTGAATAAGATGAAGGAAAATGTATATTTCTTTATTCTCATGTAAATGCTCCGTTGCTGAACCCCCCTGGGTTATCTTGCTTGTCTTTTTATACAATGTTTTCAGGCAGTTTGATAACTGCTGGTAGTTATTCAATTACAGTTTGTTTTGCAGTTACTATAGGCATGATTTTCTTGACTATCAATTAGTTTACTTTGTCTGCCTTTTTACCATAGGGATTCATTGTTAATCACCTACTGACCCTAACCTACTATTATCGTTTCTAACTAGAACCTATTACAATATTTTAAATATAATGAACAGAAATTTTAAATAACAGAAAGTTAATAATGTAGTTGACCATGAAAGAAATAAAACAAAAACATAGGAACTTGACAGACTTGCTGTCCGTTCAGTGAACTGTGTCTCATTCCCAATCTTTTTCAGAAACTTTGTTCGCCCTCTCTCGGTCTTCACCCTGTTGACCAGATGCTCCTGCATCAATATATTACTCTTTTGGACACCATAATGAATTAGATGGTCATTTTTCTCCTAGCAAGACTAATTTCACATTCGTTCCCAGGATGGAATCTCCAGTTCTATTTTGTTGCTTGTGGGTGCACGCATGCGAAGGGATATAATCATCTGGACTATCGGTATGGCTTAGCATGGCTAAGTTTCACATTTTGTTTTGAGTAATCCACCGTGTTAATAATAGGAATAATAGGAATTATGAATTGATTTTATTTATAGATTCATAATGGAAACCATGTCTATGTAGTTACCAAACCTCATATTATAGACTAATTTGAAGTTCTTTGGGTCTGGATACTTCAATTTGTTATAATATGGCTTTTTAATTATTTTTTAAATTAAAATAATTATGCATTGGATGTGATTATTATATAAGATCCATATAAAGTTCTCTTACTTTCGTACGAAATATTCATATGTTACTCATACTAATTATACCTGAAAACATTAAATGCGGTAGCTAATTTTGCTTAACAATTCTCAATTAATTGTAGCCTCCTTTATAAATGGATATGGGATTTACTACCCACTGCCTTTTGTTTTATGAATATGGTTGATTCTCTTTGGTTGCAATCATACTTAATCTAAGGTTTCACTTCTCATCTCATCATAATAATTGATCATGTATCAGTTGTTTTCTATTCTACTAACGGTGTTTCTTTATAAAGTTCCTTTCCTACCCTTGACGTATGAGTTCCCACAGGCTGTAATTTTAGTTAACCTCTACTCCACTAATAGTGATCTCCATCCCCACATTCATTTTCATTCCATAGAAATTAATACCTCAAAAATTAGAAGGTTAGGTTGATTTACTTTTTTTCGATAACGTGAACGAAAAATCAATTGCATTTTGTTTGAATACCCAAACTTGTTATATCGCTTACCCCCTTTTGATATTACAGTTACAGTCAATCGATTATATGACTGTATTATTAGCCCTTGTAAATGGTAAATTTTCATTTCATTGTGCAGATATGTTAAATAAGAACGTTAATCCTATATCCATTGTACGAACCATCTCTCTGCTATATAAGTGACCTGGTATAGATATTTTCATTTATTACTTATAGCTTTGACAATACTCGTCGATTTCTTTCAACTCTCAGAATCTAACTTTTTTCCAATTTATTATATTCTTTTTATTTATACACGCAAAAAATTATTCTACAGATTAGTACTTACATGATCAATGTTCATGCCATTATAAAGAGATCCAACATGCCACAATAATTATGACAACTTATGTATATAGATCCAAATTAGACACACAAATATGATTTCTTCTACTAGAATATTATTTCCTTCAGTTACCTGGTAACTAAGAATATAGAAATATAAATAATTGTATCGCAGAATCTTATTGTAAAAACATTTTTTTTTTATTCATGCATGTCATAAATTGATAATGTAAGATAACAACATAGTGTAACAATAGAATTATTCTATTTTATGCATGCATGCAAACAGATTGATAATGTAGTATACCAATAGTAGATTGTGCATGTAGATAAAAATAATTTTTCTTATTTTATAATTCCATAACCATAAATAGCTCTAAATTTAAGAATATAATATGAACTAAATTTCATCTCATAGTAATTGTTGCTGCGGAAATACTCTGGAATAGAGCATGTTCCACCCAAACGTGATCTAACTCCACTAGTCCCCCCGCCGAGCTAAGATGTTCCGGAATTCACAATCCTTCTTTTGATGTCTAAGTGGTTCTTTTATAACGTTCAGATTTCTTAGCAGCATCCTGCTTTATGGTTTGCCAACCTTTTTTCCTAGACCTTTAGTGTTTATTTTTTTTTTTTTTTTAAAAGTAGTTTTCTTTTTGGTTAAAGCATGTTTTTCTCTCTCACAATACCTTATTCCACCCGACTTAGTATTTATCTCCAACTAAGTGATTAACAAAATATTTTTCTCCCATTATGTTAATTTTTTTTTTTTTTTTTTTTCTCCCAAAGATTTTTAAGAGACTTTTAGGGAAGGTCGATCATGTGGACTTCACCACCAAAATTTTTATAAGCTAGAAAGAAGTCTTCTGAAATTTACTGCTCTTCCCTAAATCTTTCCAAGCAATTTATTTATTAATTCAAATATCAATAACTTAATTACATCATGACATAAGTCTCATCGTGGTTTTCATCACCATTAAATCCAATAATAGTTGAATGTCTAAAAATAATAAATCTTTAAATAGAAAAACCATAGGAGTGTTACATCTCCCCCTTTTAAAAAACACTCCCCTTTTAAAAAACACTGTCCTTGGTCTTTCCTCAATTCCATCTTTTCTAAAGGTGAAAAGGAAATTCCTTTTGTATTTCTTCTTTCATTTCTATAACAATCTCTTAAGTACTCATAAATGTTTTCACTTCACTTTTTTTTGACCGATGGCTCAATTATAGAGTAAAACATAGTCTCGTCTTCATTTCATGCTTATTTTCTAGCATGTTTCCATACATGTTAAGCAGGTGCTTTGATTTTTCCTTCAAGCATCGCATAAAATATTTTTTACCCACGACCAACAAATCTATCCATATGCATCCAGCAAGGCCAATAACATCAATATAACACCATAATAATACTATACGTCCTTTTGTCCCATTATCCATGACTATGCCAAGTCATTTGGATGCCATTCAGTGTGAACTTAAAAATATGGCATTTCCCCTTTCACTTTCCATATTACTTACATAGAAGCTATAAGAATTAGAGAACTATATACAACCTTCTATTTATGTTGTTGTTTTGATACCATCGTATCAAATGTGCATTCATCATCCATTCTTAAGTGCAGTACAACTTATTATCTCTACCACTTTCATCATTGTTATATTATTATCACTTTCACTGTGAAGTGGACTTAGTGAAGTCCATTCTTAGTGTTTTACTACTTAATTCCATACCCTTTAATAAGCCTATAAGCATATACAAGTATGAGGACAAAATATAAGAATTTCTCAATACCAAAATAGATAATTAATTGGTATATTGATATACTCAAGCTTCCTCGTCAAATAAAATGTAATTTCTTAGCTCCACAAACACTCATTTTCCCTTTTACACCTTATCCACTATTTTCGTTTAACTCACTCCCTTGAGTTTGTTTGGCTTGCATTGCAAATTAGTTATGAAGATTGTGTGCATCATAATCTTGTCCACAACCCAAGAGAACTTACCCTTTGCATTTATATGTGCATTTGTTGTCTAAATACATAGCATGTTAGTACATTTTCACATCTATGTGAATTTATATCAACTAGTAAAATTTGATCTAGGTATTTTCCTTCCTACTTGTCGTTGCACCCTTCAACATAGATTTTTTATTCACCACTATATTAGGCTACTCCGGGAAATTTTATCAACATTCCTATTTTATCTGGTGTTAGCCTTCCAATAAACCACTTTTACGATTATTATTGGTTTAATACAAATGTTAATTTGTGAAGTTTCTAATTAACAACAATATTGATCCTTAACCCCATACAATTTTTGAGATAATTTTATTACGAATATTGATTTTACCCTTGTTAAGGTTAATTACCATTCCACTTGAGGGATTACATGTTTTCAATCTTGTTTTTAACTTTGATCCATTTTACTCTTATCCATTTTATTGCAAGGTTGATGGTTTCTGCATTTTTTTGCACTACTCCTGAATGCCTTTGTGTTTTTCTAGTTTTCTTGGGTGGTTAATCCCAATTTTAGTCCATTTTCTATTGGAATTTATATATATTATAGTGTCTAGTATTTTTTGGATGCACTGCCTACTCCTCATTCATAGGTGCAAAAACCTTCATCGATAATTTGTTTATATTCTCAATTCATAGTTTAATTCCTTTCATTCTTACGTTATTCCACATACACACCTATATATATCAATATGTATTCAATCATGGATATATATATTCATAACATCCCAATTCCTACTACAAGATTTCCTTTTTTATACATGAGACTCCTCCGGGAGTGCACCTCATATGGAGCAATTTGTTCACGTTGGAAAAATTGTTTATGGTTCCTGTACCACGTTACAATGGCTTGTTAGCTTATAATATCTACCCAAGCCTTTTATAATGTGATGTTCTACCAAGTTTCCCTTCCACTGTCTCTCTTCCTCGAATATAACAGTAGTATACATCATGGTTTGTGCCTCTTCCTTCCATGCAATTATAAATATGTACTTAGTTATTTAACGTATTTTTGGAATTCCTCGGTTGGTTTTTTCTTAATTACATCCTCAAGAAATTAAACCTACTAAAGTTACTCTTATGGAACTACATTTCTCCTAGATATGCTTGAATATTAATTACTTCATATAGCTTGTAACAACTACTTTCTTCAATATTAACTTTATTCTTACTCTTGTGATATTGTATTTTCCTTTACGTACACAATACTTATGGTTCTTTACCAAGTATCTAATCAAAACGTCGATTTTTATGTTGGATATTTCATATTTAATAGATACATGTTCTGCACAAGTTTAATTTCACACAGGTTTTGCATCTTGTACAATGTTCTTTCTTACTAGACTTATGTCAGCGCCAACGCCAACTTCACTACTCAATATTATGCAAGAAACTTTCTGTTATCCTCGCTGTATGATTCTTTTAACTCTTATTGGTAACCGAAAATTTTTGGTATAAATTTGATGTTATATAACAAAAATATATACATCTATGTTTTTTTTGTTCAAGGCAATTTCTACCATACATCATTTCTCTGTACTATTTATTGTTGATCACTTGTGTGTTTCTTCCTACATCTTTATCTATCCCAACCAATCTGTATTTAACATTGTTTCTTGGTCTAGGTATTGGATTTAACGTATAATAGATCATATTTCTTATATGAATTCCTTGGGTGTAAGGCATATAATTCTTGTATAACGATAATAATTTTTCAAATCCCATAGACTATTTTGTATAACATGGTAGTCGGAAGATAAATCCTCATGGTAAGTATATCTCCCATTTTCATCAGATAGAGAAATATGCTATAGTAACAATTTGTATGTAATAGTAAACTTTAATGCATTTACACCCTTTATACCAATAGATACATTGGTTTATAGCAACTGATTTTATACACCTTGTTTCCCATTAATAGTTGGAAAAGCTCAATATATTCATTACCTCTCCCATATATTGTATAATACTATTACCTTTTCTTTAGATTTGAACATATATATATATATATATATATATATATATAGATAGATAGATACACACACACACGCTTACTTTGGTTTTCCCTTTTCTCGGTATAATTTCTAGATTATGACTAGAGACCTTACCTATTTTGAGTTAGTTACTACCAACACATGCCTAATCCACTGGCATCATCTGATTTCTTTAATGTTTTTTGATTGAGCAGTATAATTATTATTGTGTTTTTTATGGATTTCCTTTTCTTACTCCATCTTACACAATTTAAGGTATTTTAATATATATACTTGAATTTTTAGTGCAAATTGATTTAAAGAATGAGACCCAATGTTTCCTGACAACACCACCCTCACATTCTTGTTGTAATGCTAGAAAGTTTCATATTACTGATACCTGTCTAACAATTATGTTGTAGAAGGTGATACTTCATCATCTATTCATATAATAGCAGCCTTCTTAATCACAGACAGTTTATTAAATTCTCTTGTACCCTGCATTGTTTCAACCAACGTTCATGACCAACTCTAATGTTGGTCAATTCTTGTCATAAATATTTTCCAATGTCAAGGAATTTGAGTTGATTGAGGTGTATCCTCGCTTCCCAACTCATCATAAATCTCTACTCCTTTAGTAGGAGGTTTATTTAAGTCTTCTTCCATTTCAACTTTCCTTGAAACTTGCTCAAGTACCTCATTGCACAAACATAACATTGGTTTATGCAACATAAAATCATCTATGCATTTTGTTTCTTGTCATGTTTTTCCATTAGGCCTAGTCTTCAAACCTACAACTCTAATACCATTTTTCATGCACCTCCATTTCACATCAATTTTTATTTTTTTCTTTCAGCTATAATGGTCATTCGGAAACAACATTTTCATCACATCCTTCTCTTATAGAATATATCTCATTGTACATTTGTCAATTAATCTAATGTATTGAGAGAATTCTCCTACATTGAATCTACACATTTATTTTTCCTTTTGTGCTCAAAATTGACTCTCGCATTTCATTCCACTAGGAGAATCTATAGTGGAATCTATGCTTTATCCTTTATCACACAAGGTTGATGGATAGGGTGGTTATATTCCATTGTCATATTATTATCCCATGTAATTTTCTTAGTATGGGATACTATTGTATATATGTATAGACTAATGCTTTAATATTCCTTTCTCCTTAACTAATGATATTGGAATGGTTCAAGTGTCTATCCACTACCAGATTTAACATGCTTTGGTTTCTCTTTCCAATGTTTTGTAAGATATCATTATTTACTTGGTTAAAGTTGTCAATCCACTATGAATAAACCTTGGTAGTCTTTAATGTCCCTTTGTATTAGATATTATGTTATTTCAAGGGTATGTCTTTTTCTAACAATATCATACTTATACTAAACTCTTCTTCCAATCTGAATTTGTGATCAAATACTTGTAATCAATCCCACATTGAAGTTAACCTAAGTTAACATTTCTATATACCTTTTCTATGTTATTATGAAGTTCCGTGTGTGGCAGTTCACTTGCACGCTAACCACGACCATAATTACCTTTTTATTTCACATGGTTAGCCTTAAAATGGGGAGCATGATATTTTGGAAATGTATGATATTTACAATTTTTAGATTAATTGATATTATGTCTGGATATTGTTGGAATAATGAATTATTAAGAGGATGGGTGAGTCAATAATAGTGAAGTTCTTTAACAATTTAAGTACAAGTCTTTGATTCTTTTCACTACGACCAGTTCTTTTTGGGAGCTTTCATACACAACAGAAATGAATAGGAAGATAAGGCATTCACGTGTACATACAATCAATCACGTGAGAAGAATACACATATTGAAATAAATATTTTTACTTGGAAACCAAAAGGGAGAAAACCACCAATATGTTTGATGTTATGATGTAAGCTAAGCACCTACTTAATTACATCAATTTGTTTGTGAGAACCCAATGACAGGAGGAAACAAGCCCCTTAATATAGAAATCCACTACTTTCCAAGAGGAACCCGCCTCTTAAGAACGCATACCACTACCTTCTCTAGCCATTGTTCTATTTTTCATACAATTTTCGAAATGAAAATAGAGGAGAACACATATGCATAAAAAATAAATCTGTTCTACTCCAACTTTAGTTCCCTTCCTTCAACTTCCCAGTTATCCTTCGAACTATGCTCTCTACTACTCATTCACAGGTATCAACCTTGTGATACACCTTCATTCAGTGACACTTAGCCTAGTCACACACCCACAAGACTACACTCTTTCACACCAAACAATTCTACATTCCCCTAATTTACATAACTGCTCTCCATTATTTTGTTCCTTTGTTTCACTGTGATCGATGTCATCTATGCAACATAGTTCCATGTTGCTGTTACATTAGACTATAAGATTACGGCTATTGCATTAATCAATTTGAATGTGATCTAATTGTAGCTGCATTGCAATTAAGTCAAAGAATGAATCCAAAAGAACAAGGCTCTTTCATCCTACTGTAGCTTGTGTTCTCAATCATGCCAATTGATTTGATGTAGAGGATAGGCATATGAGGTCAATTCTGCAGGTATGATTAGTTCACTTAATATCTGTGGTTCTTCAACAAGGTTCACTTTGTTGCTTCACTCTTCTCGAGTGCGTACTCTTGAAAAAAACTCCCCATTCTCCTGTTACATCCCAACACCTGGCCACTATAACTGTATTAAATTTGAGAATGGGTGATAGTGATGGCGCCAAGCTGAGAATTAATTCTCATTAAACTTGCATACTCAAAGATATTCTCAACTTAACATTTTCCTTTAAAAACAACATTGATTTCTTGAGCTACTTTCTAATATCCATTACTCTCATTTCTCTCTTCATGGTTTGAGGAGAAATTTAGGTTTAACTCTACAAAATGACATTAATATATGATAGGTTGAGGTCCTCATTTCCTTGTATCTTAGTTTTCCTATAGAAAAAAAGAAATTAGCGTTAGATGCATCAATTATTTAACACACTGCATAACCTTGTCATGGGCATTCTTTCCCATGTATTTCAAGAGGTCGGGTGCCGACCAACTCTATCTGCATCGGTAACGTAGTTGTTTCAACCTCGACTTGTCTTTAGGCCTGAATAAAATCATTTTCCAATATTACGGGCCGATTTTATCGATCGAATGTCAAAGACCAAATACACGAGTAAATATTCACAAAATATCCCCTTGGCACAAAATTCAAGGTTTTGCCACATCACCATCATACATCATGCTGACATCATAGAGGCCACGTGGCTACCCAAGAATGTTGAATATGCCTGCCATGTGTCATCTATATTGTCACGTCACACTGACATCATCTACCATCACGCATGTACTAGATCCCACATAGGTCGAGGGTCTTGAGTTGGTGTGTTCTCCTTCCAATACATCTGTGTGACCCTGACCTATGACTAGGCCTGACTTTTGACTTAGAGATGGCCCCACACAGGTCGGGGGTCAGGAGGTCAATATATTCTCCAACCAGCTCTGCTATGCGGAACCGACCTCTCACATTGCCTGAATTCTGAATAGCCTCGACCTAGCTCAAAATGTACCTAATTCATGAGGAATGAACTTTTCTATCTACAAAATTCAACTGCCTATAACTCCTTATCCAAGAGGACTTTTGAAAACTTCAACATACTATTATAGAGCTCTTCCATAACACTATCCCATGAAGTCATTTCTAGATACATCTAAGTTGGTCTGTTGGGACACAATCTCCTCCAAACTCTGGGACTTCCAACCATCATAATCATCTTATTATGGATTCTCCACTAAGCCTTCTACTATGATGATTCCCTACATAACACTACAACAACCCAGGGACACCCCCTGAACAAATGCTCATTAATTCTAACGTCTATTGGCTCTGACCTTAATGCTAGTATGGTTGACATCAATGCCAACACACCAAGTGCCACCAACCATTTAGAAAATGAAAATTTTCCAATAGATATGCAGATAATATGGTTATATGGGATTTTATAACTATTCCAGGAGTTCCATTTTCCTTTACACTTGGACCAATAATTAACCGCCATTTACTCTGGCTGATGTGAATTACACTTGCCCTAAGGTTCCAATCCCTAGACAATGGCGAAGGTCTTTGAAGGCGCAGATGGTAATGATGGTATGAAAAATAAATTAGAGATTCTTGTGTTTTCCCTCTTTCTATTTTGGTTTCATTTTGTTTGTTAGGCGAGATATGGCGCCTCCCCATAGCAAGTCATTTGAATTTCACCTACATTCTATCTTTATTTTTTTATTTTACATAATTTGTTTTCCAAGGTTCCTATCAATATAATTTAGCACCCAGGAAGATTTATTGTTTGGTAAGTTAGTAATCTATTGTTCCTTTTAAATAATGGTTGTTGTTAGTTTCTTGTTTCAGTTGGTTTTCTCAACAAGGTTTAACAAATTCCTCTCTTATTCTTAGATTTTTACCTACCATGGTTTTGGGCGACTAGTATTCATAGAAGAGGATCTAGCTCTTCAAGAAGCATTATCCATCAAAAACCATTACAGAGGTCCAAATTTTTATGGTTTCGTTCTTCTTTATTCTTCTTTACATAGAGTTTGTAAACTCTATTTTCTTCCCTCCCAATATTTTTTGTTCTTTTTTTGTTGTCACTGTGGCTGTCGACAATGGTTTGAATCTATAGTTCCAGAAGTCTCATAAGCGTGTCAATCTTACTGATAATATATTTCAAGGGTTGTGTTGAATTATTCTAACCTATACAGGAGTGCATTTCCCTCGACGGTGCTCAATACTTAACAAGTTGTTTAAGATACCATTGAATATTGAGCTTGCGTAGCAACAATAACTTCATTTTTACTTTGGGTTGTTTCTACCTTGTCTTTTATTTTAATTTCAACGGATTTCCATTCCAAAAATGGTTGTTTCCTTTGCTCTAAGTATTTATATTCAACTTTCTTCTTATAAAGGCCTATTTCAGAGTTTTCTAGAAAAGGTATTTCTTTTACAATGAATGGGTTGCTATAGGGTCGTCTGTTGTCAATGTTCCTCATGGGTCCCTTCCAAAGCATCAAAAAGAGGACATACTTTTTCCATTTACTTCTGGTTAGGGTTTTTTTCCTTACTATTACTTATTTTATTATTTTTTTTCTTATTCCCAGTAACTTTTCATATGGAATTATTTGCAGGCCTTGCACGTCATCCTAACTCAAATTTGTTTAAGGTAACCACTTAATACTTTGTTTCAAAATGTACATAATTTTTCTTCCTCTTCGATAACCGGTTATCTAATTTATTTTCATTTCTATTTCTTGCAAATACTTATTCTTTCAGGTGCATATATTACTCTTTTGGACCCCAAAACGAATTAGATTCTCATTTTTCTCCTGGCGAGACTAATTTCACCTTCCTTCCCAGGTTGAAATATATGCTTCTATTCGACTGTTTGTGGGTGCATGCATGCAAAGCCTAGATAATAATGTATGGTGTAAGCACATATGCCATACAACATAAAAATCCTCTCTATTGCGATGCACCTTGATACATCGTACACATGTATCCCTTCCCATAATTCCTTCAATTCATCTAGCAATATTTGTAAGTAGACATCCATATTCTGCACTTTTCTTCTACCAGTGACTATGAGAGCCAACATAATATGTTCATTCTTCACGTAAAACCATGGGGTGATATTGCTATTGATCTCTACGACAAGACAAAAATAATAGTTGTTCTTTTGGAGGGAATATTGGTTGACACCATCCATGGCCATGCTGAGTCATAGACTTCGTACTTCATCCCTGAATATTCTAGGCGATGTATCCTCTACATGCTTCATGGTTATTAAATCTGTTGGGATTCACATAACTCCTGACTCACTTCCATGTGAGGCATGTCATCCCTACAACATAGCTAATTCTTTGCAACAAAATATTCTTTGAGTCCTTGGGATTTTAGGCATGTGCCGCAATATCTTATGAAGATGACCATGTGATTTACCTGTTTTTTTATTATGGTACCTATCATGCTGACATTTCGAACATATCTCTTTGTTTGTATATTCTCCTCTATATAGAATATAATCATTCGAGCATGCATGATATGATATGTACTCAACACCCAAAATTTTCAACAACTGATTTTCCCCTTAGCAACTACTTGACAATAAATTATCACTCAGGAGAATATTATCCTTGAATATCTTTCGTTTGGTGGAGAATATAATCTTAGAATGTCAGTATTTAACATTCATAAAATCAACCATTTTTAAATTTGATTATGTGATAAAATATAAGGAACTTGATCAGTCATAGAAGCTAATTACCTCAATATTTTCAAGAAACATGCATTTGACATGCCAAACTTTTCTTTCACGTTGTAGAGTGACATTGTTGTCCCAAGATAAGTAGACATTGACTTGCTTCTAGGTCCAAAGAGCGGGGTGGTGGAAGAAAATTTCAGGCTTTTGAATAAGGTATCAATGGTATGAGAATCATACCCTAGCTCCTCATTCTAGAATTCATGTAACAACATTGCCTCCATGGAAGTAATATATCATAAGTAATCATCCATACAAAACTCCATGTGATAGCCTCCATTTACAACATGTGATGAGGAGCTACTATTTTTGTATTCATTCCTAATTGGTGAATCTAGACATAGTGGGAATTTATTAGGTGGTTGATTCAACCATTATTTGTATCATTCCTATCTGATTATTGCTCTTAAGCCAACTTTCTCTTGAGTTGAAATTGTCATGGGGTGTTCCATAATATTGTAGGTGGGTCGTTCATCATCACTAGAATCCTAATGTCAAAAAATATTGACCGTCATTAGTAAAATATCAATGAGATTAGTAAGAACATCAATGCAATTGGTTTGTTGAAATGACATTATACCAAACAATTATTGCCATCATTGGTCCAGTATTGTGGTTGGAAGACGACATGGTCCAATTGGCAGGGTGAAGAGGTTGTCCATTTTCATCTTCCAACTACTTACGATATGGTACTCTTAATAAGGGCTTTAAATGTTTTTGAAAATATGGAGTAATATTTTCGGCATTTGAAGTCAATTCCAAATCAGGTTCATGCAAATTTGGAAACACTTTTATTAAAATTGAGTTGAACAGATATTTTATGAGATTTGGAATTAAATATTGGATATGGAATATCAAACTAATTAAAAAAACTCAATTCTAGTAATGTCCTTGTAATAATGTTTTTCCAATTTTAATGAAATATGTTCTCATGGATTAAAAATAAAAAAATCAATTAGATAATCAAAATATAAATAAAATATGAACTTACTGCGAATGGAAAAGGAGAGCTCCGCGAAGGACTTTGATTATTAATATGCAACGAGCTGGAATTTGAAGGATTGCCCATTTGATATTATTGAGACTTTGTCCCTACATTTGAGAAAAATCATAAATAAAAAAATTTGCGCATATCACAAATTAATCTCGACAACCATATAAACACAATCTTAATTTCAATATAGTTTTCAAACAACTTTTCAAGAATAAGGTGATTTTAAGCGGAAAATGTATACTATGAACTATTGCAATTCATGTGGATGCATTCTGAAGGATAATTTGACATTAATATGCCATTTTATGTGAAATTAAAATTTCACATAACTTTTAAAACCAACTAGTGCACTTATCATAGCAAAGTTCACTGGTGCATTTAAAAAATTAACAACATCGGGGAATTCAAATAATAACGACACTAGTTTCCTTCATTCCTAAAAAAATATGTTATCATATTGGTGCTCTTCTACAAAAATACATTGATGCATTTACAACAAATCAGCACTGCTACACACCTATTTCCCGATTTAAAAAAATAAAAATTAATTCAACCAACTCAGTCCTCTTAGAACAATTAGATTATTAATGCTTTTAAATAGAAACCGCA
Source organism: Pinus tabuliformis (assembly GCA_031772625.1). Taxonomy (NCBI): domain Eukaryota; kingdom Viridiplantae; phylum Streptophyta; class Pinopsida; order Pinales; family Pinaceae; genus Pinus; species Pinus tabuliformis. Next base: position 182,775,300 of record CM062820.1, read on the forward strand.
TCATTGCGTTAAAAAAATAATCGCACTGTTTTAGGATTTCTAAAAAAACAAATGTATCATGTCGGTGCATTGAAAAAAATTGGTGTCCTGGAAATGTTGGTGCACTTTTTTTATAGATTCGTTGGTGCACTTGACTATCGAATGCACCAATGTGGGGGGAAATTAAAAAAGAAGAAAAAATTCTTTCTTAAAATTAGAAAATGAGCATCCTTGATTGGGGTGTGAGTAGGCGTAATGGTGTTGGTGGGAACCGACCCAAGGATAATGTCTTAATGATGGAAAAGGAAATGTTCCTTGGTGATGACCATCATTTATCTCCCTACATTCAAAATTTAATGATGTGTGATGTTAAGGGATTTGGAAGGTATAGGTTTCAATCATCAAATCTGGATTTGAAGTCTTTCTTTAGAATTGTTATCCAATTTTGGGATCCGGGTAAGAGGTTCCTCTAGGATCTAGGTGTTTCTATGGATGGGTGGATCCTCTACTTCCTCACCTCTCAGTTGGTTTTTTCTCGGTGTAAGTATGCTCCCTTGGTTACTTATAATTCCCTCCCCTTTGGCATGATTCTCTGTTATTGCATGAATATCATGATGGCTATTTATAAGTTGATAAGTGTGGATGGTTCTTAGGTTTCTTGGGTTTTTATTGAGGTAATTATGGTTATATGAATTCTTCACCCTCTATTGTCTGCTAATATGTTTGATTTCTTTGGAATTCTAATTTTTTTTTATGGCTATGTACTCAGAAATTATTGTGGGGATCACATTTTGCATTCTGACTCTATGGATTTTTTATAAATTAGCTCCATTAAATCTAGCCTAAGAGCATTGGGTGATTAGGTTTCATCGTATAAAGCACTACCTTGTCTAACAGAGAGATATTCATTGAAAGGGATTCAACACTCAGAAAGCATGCAGGTTTGGTCATTTGTGGTACGGTTCTCTCCTTTCTACGGAGAAATATGGGTTTGCTATCTCAGTTGCTTATTATTTGTATGTATTATGTTTGATTATTTTTTGACCGTTAATTTTTCTTTGGTCTGGTAAAGTTATCACGACTTCCAGCCTCTCTGTAGACGGTTTTGGCTTGTTTGGGTGTGAGGAAGGGTGGTTTTGAGTTTTATTGGTTCAAAATTCTTCCTTGTTATCTGATATCCAATCCGTTCTCATGGCTCATCCCTCGTCAAAGAAAAGGAATAATGGTCGGGAAGCCTAGGCCCTGAGCCATAACAATGGTTGAGGGAAAGGTGGTGTCCAACCCCAGCCTCAACCAATTAGAGACAAAGGCCACTGAGGCTTGGTGGGAAAGTCCTGAGAATTTGCTTAGATATATTTCAGTACTGGACCTGCACCTGTTCATCAATTGATATCCATTTCGGAAACATATCTTAAGAAACAAGCTCAAAAGTATTATATATACCTAGGAGAATGGAAGCATATAGTCCTAAATCCTGGTCACTCTTGTTGAAGATACAATCGGTTCCAAAAAATCTTTTATCTCTACTGGCTTATGAATAACATAGTCACAAAAGACATAGGATCTACTTGTGTTGGGCCACCCAAATAAGATTCTGAGTTGCAAGAAATTCACAGAGAACATTAATTGATCCAGTTCTAAATTCAATTTCAAAATGTTTCCCTTATCTAGATTGAGAAGCACATCCCTTGTCTCCCTTAGATAGATTTTTCGGGTTCTAGAATCGAATATTAGACGCATATTGATTCCTCAGATGAGTAATAGGTTGATTGGCATGGTCTTACTTTTTGAAATTTTATTGTATTTCATATCATGGGTTTATAGTCATTATTCTTATGTTATCTATATATATATATATATATATATATATATATATATATATATATATATATATATATATATATATATATATATATATATATATATATATATATATATACTATTGGAATAAAGGATACTCAAACTTACACGGCCCTAGTAGACAATTTAAAAACCTTAAAATTTCAAATGTCTTACAATGTTGTTAAATGGCTAAAATACCCAGTTTCCGATTGGGTCGGTTGAGGCCATATAACATTGTTGGATGAGTATGTAAAATCTATCTTCTTATTGAAAAGAAGTAGAAAGAATTTGGCAATGTTACAGAAAAAATATATTAAAAAATGAGCGACAATTGATTTTTCAAAATATAATTTCACTATTTCATTATTTTCCAAAAAACTTCAAGTGAGCGATGTGTAAGAGGCATACCCGGAGCACTATATAGTAGCAGAATACTTTGGAGCAGCAAAACTATTTTGAAGATCACAAGTTAAAAGGTATAGTGATTCACTCAAAAAGTTGCATAGGAGAAATTTAAAATTTTATTTTGTATTTTACTAATAAAAGAATTAAAATTTTTTGTTAGGGTTTAATTAAAAGATAGACGAGTTGCAAGAAAGACATATTGAGAGAACTATGGAGCCACAAAATTTTTTGGTTTTGCCGAAAAGTAAAATATTGAAAGGAATGGTGATTCAATCAAAAACCTAGATAGAAAAATCTTAAATTTTGTTGTTAAAATATTTTACAATTTCTATTAGTTTCATTCACAATTCAAAAAAAAAAAAAAAAAACATTGTATAGTAAAAAATTTACTATAGATTTTACTAGTAAATTTTTTTACGATCTCCTTTATTATATAAAATTCAGACAAAAAACAAAAAAACCCAATACTTACCTGAAGTCATTACTTCTTGCAAAATTTCCCCTTAGGGTTTAGCTTCCTCTACCACTTCAGAATTATGGTTTTTCAATTTAGACATTTTAGATTTAATGTGTTTGTGTACTTACGATATATAGGGTGTTTGAAATGTAAAATAGGGGATTCAATTATTGAATTAGATCCAAACCCTTTTGGCCCTCTCTGTTTTTTTTAAAGGGCTATATGTTCTACGGTGTGCACTCTATAATATAATGCGCTCGTCCTCCTTCTGTAATACAATGCACTGGTATATTATAACAACCTCTATTCTATCTAATATGTTATTCATTGTTCCTGGTGTAATATAACGCACCGAACCACCTCTTCCAAATAGAACCATTAGATCGTTTCAGTGTGTTTAACCTTACAAATCCCACAAATGTTGAACAATTAAATGCCTTATGCATTTAATGTTATAAACGTACCAATGCATTTATTCAGATAAATGCATCGGTTACCAGCGTTGTTTTCGCTAAAACTTATTTGATTTATTTGTAAAATATATTTAATGGCTTCTATAATGAATGCTAAATGTTTCGTATTGATAAAAAAATGTCTCATAAGGTCTCAAGTAATAAAAATATTGATCTACAGAATGATAGCACATCAAAAAAGGTAGAGAATGTAAGTTCTTTCTAAATTATTTACAAAATTGATCTATTTTAACTATATGTAAGTTTAACTACTAAGTATTTGTTGGTGTGTGTCAAGAGGACCAACAAAATGAACAAGGTTGATAAGATTATTTCTAATCTTAGTGCAGAAGAGCGTAAAAGCATCATAGAAAAGTTGCAGAATGATGAATCAGGTGAATGAAAAAATAATATTAAATATTAGTTTTTTTATTAATAATATACTTAAGAATATTAGATAATATGTGTCAAACAATCTATTAATCCATATCTGTTTAATGTTCTACATGGGGAAACAATAAATGAAAATATCAATGCCTCTCTAAGAAAAGAAAAATGATAGCTTATGTAATTGACGATGAATTGGTCCTTAGCTCATCTCTATTGGTGTTGGAGGTTAATTTAAAAAGATTTTTTTTACAGAACTATGAGATATCTAATGAAAGGAACTTATAGACGTACTTTCCAAATACAATACAGAAACAAAACCAATGATTCTAAGAATGAAATTATATCTAAAGCATAGGACGTTTTTCAAGAGAAATGGTCAATGAAACATGTCACACTTGCAATAGAAAAAACATACAACAAAAAAAAATAAAAATTCAAAAGGTAATATTCCTAATTGTATAAAATTATTTTCTAGAAGTATATGTATATATTACTACTAACCATTCATTTATTAATAACAATTTTGTTATATTTAGTTATGATATATCATTATAAAAATAGTTTATTATGCTTTTCATTAATATTATGAAAATCCCAAATGATCAATAAGTTGATATGTGAAACATGTTAGTAGGAATGTCCAAAAACGTGTATAAGAAGATGGTCAAAGAAATTTACATAATTGAAGCATAGGAGGAGCCATCTCAACAATAACATGCTTCAAATCTATGTTATCACGATTGGCTTTGTACATATAAAAAAATAATTTAGGATCAAATATTAAATTTTCAATTATTTTCTTGCAGAAAAGAAAACAAGATGGAACTCATTAAACACATAAAACTGGATGACAAGGAAGAAAAGTGTTTATTTCAAAGTTTGTGAGTAATTGTTAATATTTCCTTATAGCAACTCAGGCTTTCATTTTTGTTTATTTACAATAGTCAGCCATGACTATCTTCAAATAGGTGCTAACATACAAAGGACAGCCATAAGAAGAATTGATTCACATTGGGTTAGATAAGGGTTGTGAGTATATGTCCCCCGATCGGGGTGATAATGACAGCGATCAGGGAAATTAAGACAAATCAGGTAAGGGAGGATGACGAGGCAAAAGGAATTCAGGTAATGATGAAGGTGGACAGAGTGATCAGCAAAAAGGATATCATTCCAAGGAGGAGCAGCGATGAAGTAATGAAGGATGAAGCTGGTGGAGGTAATGCGGCAAAGATTGGACGTGGGTACGACGACACAGAAGAAGGATGAAGGGAGGTGGGTGGTCATGAAATCGGCAAGTGGCAGGAGAATCGGGAGAAGAGAGGTGAGGAGAATTGGCGGAGGAGATATCATAAAGGAGGAAGGCGAGACAAAGGAAGGAGGCCGATAAATGAAACTGCAGAGGATTTGCGAAGAGATAGGGTGGCGAAAACATTAGGTAGGTTTATAGAAAGGCAGAGGAGGCTGAGAAAAAAAATCAGGCAGCGCCAGAAGGAAGAATCGAATGGCAACGAGGAGGAGAATGAGAAGCGACGTGGATGAAGAGAACAGAGGTCGGAGAAGCCCAGAAAAGAAAGGGAAAGGAATCGAGGATGGAGAAACTGCAGAGCAGTATCAGACAGTTCAGGACGATACTGAAGATGAAGTGGAAACATTTGATTTGGACCAGGATAGAGCTGAGCAACCAAGAAAGAGGGTATGGAAGGACGCGGGGTCAACAAAGGACAAAACACAGGAGGACAGGGAGTATCGAGACAGGAGAAGCAAAGGGCGAGAGGAGGGAGGCGACCTCGGAAGCACCTCGGGTATGAAAAGTCGGGGAAACAGGGGAAATTACAGGAACAGAGGAAGAGCAGGAAGGGAACGAGGCTAACGCAACAGAGGAAGAGGAGGGTCGGAAGGGAAACGGGAGGAGCATGAACCATTACCAGCAAGAAAATACAGGCAAACATTGAAGAAGAAGATAAAATTTGCAGAGCAAGCCTACTGTGAGAACACTAATAAGGACATCAGAAGAATAATACAACAACTGGAGGAAGAAGCGACCCAGGGTCAATCAGGATCAGAAATGGAAGATTGGGAATACCTCCTACTGGATCCAGGGAATACTAGAGGACGCATGACTCTGTATAAACAGGCCTTGCATGTATACTGGGTTATGAAAAGACTGTTGGCTAAGGCTATGGAACAGGTTGCCATGGAGATGGCTGAATTGTCCCAGGGAATTCCAAATTTGAAGAAAGAAATGCAGAACATTCAGGACACTCTGATAATGCAGGACAAAAAACTAGAGGAGATACAACAGCAGATAAAGAAGATCAACCCGGGCATAAAGAAAGAAGAGGATCAGCAGGAAGCCATGGCGGATTAATACGTAAAGATATGTATATGTTCTCTGTAGTTTTTTGAATGTCGGTGGATAGTTTCGTTTCTATTTTCAGTTCATAATGCAAACAAGAAGCAGTGGTAATCTTTTCGAATGTTTAGTTTACATAGCCTAGACAAGAAGAATTAGTATTTTTCGTTTTTGGATGGCTGTCAAAAACGTAAGGTGGCCAACAGACCCTGTTTCCCTTCGGGGCGTGTTGAGGCCACCATGAAAATGTACTAGTTTCAATTTGAAGTAATGGAAAAAGAATGGTCCCTCCTTAGCTTACAAAAAAAAAAGGGTTGTGAGTATATGTCGGCATATAAAAAAATAATTGTGGAATTTGTAAGTATCTATGTTGTTTGACTTCTCTAATTTTACAATTAATAGAACAAAAAAATCCTTTATATTAAACCTATGATTTATAATGGGTTTTAAAACATGCAAGAAACAAAGTATGGAACTACACCGACATATGACTTGTTTCAACAGGGCATGAGACTTGGTTTTGAAGCCATGTGAACAATTTATGAGTCACTTCTTGCTATGGTACATTTCTATTCGATTTAGAATGACGGATATTATTTAATTCGATTTTCATTATTCTCACCAATGTAGATACACTCATTACACTTTATTTTTATGTTTGTAGTTAGAACTGAAAGATCAAGAAGATGAAAACAATTCATGCAATTAACAAAACCTTCCTTGGAATAACCCAAGTCATGGAATTAGCTTAAGAATTGATAGTAGTTCCAGCGAAGAATGATGATCAATTAGGATATCAATGCAACTTGTTGTACTTTTGGAAATAATTGTCTGTGAAAATATGACATTTTGTTTAATGTAATGGCCATAAAGTCCCAATTCAAAGACAAGGGGTTACCAATAACAATCCCATTTTGTATAACAAAGCACATCTTAGTGATATATAATAAAATAAATTTTAATTTATTCTATTGTATTGTATTATCTAATGTCATTGTGAAATGTTACACCACTAATTAAATATAACGATGATTAAATATTGTAATGGAGAGATGCAAAATCCGATAATATAAAAAAATAATCCAAGCATAATATACAAATGCACTAATCAAATTTTAATTTATATGAATAATGTTATAAGATATACATCTACTTTTTTATGAATAACGAATTTAAAAATTTACAATAATTGCAATGTCACGGGTCGATGTTTCCAAAAAATACAAAATCTCATTCAAAAAATTGGCGTGTCTATAACATAAAAATCCATCAGTGTGTTATGTTACGTAAAAGCATTGTGACAACATATTTTTTCATGCCTTGTGCCTTCTAAGAAAATGAGAGCACCAATGCGTTTATCTCTTTAAGAATTGGTCATGTTTGAGATTAACGCCTTGGTGCATTGTAATTCATAACCCACTAGTGATTTCATACAACTAACTCCCCAGTCCTACAAAATATTATTTCCAGCTCGGTGCATTATGAAAAACAAAAGCATCAGTCCTTTTGTATAATTAACACCCTGGGGCATTTGTACAAATGATACGAATTGACATGACAAGTGTAAAAAGAAGCACCAACACAAGAATTATTTTTTGTGTGCCCTAGTGTTGTTGCTTAGAAGAATTCCCTCGAGCTTTTTTATCTCTTAGCATCATTGCAGTATATATTATTCAACAGAATTATTTTCATTCAATTCCTTAATGCTTTTAGTTATGTATTCCACCCTGTAATTTTATATATGTAGCACATCGGTGCTACTTGTTCCATTAAGCGCACCACAAGAAAAGCATCAACTAGAACCTCTAGCCGCCAAATTGTTTTCAGTTGTGATGAAGTTTTGTTAAAAATTCTACTAAAACATCGACTATCCCAAATGAATGTTTTAGCAAATGTTTTTTTGATAATTTTTTCAAATTTTATAATACTAAAAACCTCCATTATAACCTTCTCTAGAAGGTATTTTCCTTTTAGTGCCCCTGATTTGGTTGACTTCTGCACAACTTAATAAGAGTTATTTTCCTAGTGTAATTTATGATCATTTGTACTTGTTATAATGTTGATTTGATGGTTTTTTTTATCATGGCTAATATTATGATTATGTGTTGGTTAGAAGTATGGTTTCGTGATGTTCTCTAGTTATAGCTCTTGTTATTCTTTGATAAGTTATGGAATGGTTGATCAATGCATGGACTAACTATTTTGTTGCAGCAACTTGGGAGGGAATTAGATCTTCTCGATGATTTTCAGCTAAATCTTAGGGATTTACCCTTAGATATACGTTCATGACCTATAAATTACATGTTTACCATATGTTTAACAAAATATCTAGTGTTTTCTAGTTAGTCTAGGTCAAGTTATGGATTCAAGTTTGAAGGGTTAGCATTGTTTCTACATCAAATATGATTCTGGAAAGTTACAGGAGATTCTAGGCAATGATCTGGAGTCTAGGTAGGAAAATTGGCTCAGATCCCGGACAACAAGAAGTGAACTGAAAAAGTTAGATCAGAACCACATGGAGGCAAGCCTATGTGTGTGGTTGAAGGCCTATAACCACACCCCTCCATTCTTGTGCATGTGGTTGGGGTGTTAGGTCAATAAAAAGGGGTCTATCTTAGGGATTGACCGGCTGGGTTGGTTTGCAACCTTCTAATTGGTCTGTGGTCTCTGAAAGGTATCACTAATGTTGTAAGTTTTTCATCCCCACTTCCATAACTAAAACTTGGAGGTTGGGTCATGTTATAGTAGCACTAAACTTCACATTTACCGGAATACTTGTAAAAGTGGGTAAATGTGGGGAGGGGCAGTTACAGATTGGTATAAGATATTCTAGTTTCAAATACACTAGATGGGAAATATGTGATTTTTATGCATGCATGTCAGCTGTATGTGTGCATTACAGTGGCTATGGTTGTCATGTATATAGTTAGTGTTATAGTTTGTGGCATCATGCATGATGATTGAGATGATGTCAATAGGTTTATATGTTAGTGTCATTATATATATATATATATATATAGATATGCCATGCTAATATAGACTACTTTGTGTCGACAAGATAACCTCCACTAAAATTCACTAAGGTGTGTTTGATTATGTTTATATTTGGTTTATCTAACATGGTATCTTTTCACGAAGAAAAATATCAAATATGACAAGAACAATGGTGGATTATAGTTCACATTACTCTCCTTATAAATCGATTGAGTAGTGATGAGATGAGTATTGTTAAACATAATCATGGCAAAGACAAGGTATGAAAGATAAGCTTTGAAGGAATCTATTATTCGCATGCCATACATTTATAATATATTGGTGTGACTCTTCGATTCATCTTCCAAGGTCTCTTGGACTCCTTTTTACTGTTTAACTTCCACACCATAACCCTTATCAAATTAGGTGTGAAAAATTCCCATCCTTAATCCGAAGGGGTATAGACGAGTCCATGAAGAGAGTTATAATTCAAAATACAATAATGCATGACAATAATAGGATGAAGGATCTATCTCAAATGAAAGTATAAGGTGGGAGAACTCGAGGTCTTAATCGGTGGTGGTTTAAGGATGATCGCCAACACTAGAATGATTAGCGGAGTTCCCAAAACTCTTCCAAATATGGAAATAAGCTAAATATTATACTAGAGTAAGTGTACCTAATGATTTAGAGAGGGATACTTTTAACCTGGCAAAAATGGAGGTTTGTGGCTTACGTTGGTTTAAGGAGGGCCACCAACCAAGGGAACTCTTTGTGTGATTCCCAAAACTCTTCCAAGTTTGGCAAGAAGCTGAAGTCTTCTGCTAGAGGAAGTGCTCCTTAACGTTTTGGAGAGGAACACCTTCAACCTAGAAAATGGGAGGTCTACCTCCTCCAGTGTTTTAAGGAAGGCCACCAACCAAAGGAATGTTCAGGGGATTTTGTGTCTCTGGCTACTACTTTGAATCTTAGTATGGATCTCTCTGGTTGTAGGCTCAAGCATCAGGTTTAGGTTGTGGCTCAAGCCTGCCTGATGCATCTTTGAAACTTTTATATCACCATCACTTCTCCCATGTTAGATACAAGGAGACAAGAAGAAGAGAACTCAACTGCAAGTTTTTTCAATACTCTAGAAGAAATTTTGAGATATGGTTGAAATATATTATTGGTTCTTTAAACCCATTACCAAGAAGTGATCCATCAAAGGTGAATATTTGTTCTTGTAGGAGGTTTGTTTTTGAAGCATATGTCTGAAGAATGAGTGTACTGACCATAATTCTTGCCTGGTTGAATATCAAAACACTGATATTTCACATGGTCAACTTGGTCATAGTGTTGGTATTTGACAACTTCTAGCTGCAAATGTGGAGGAGAAGCATCTATAACAGGTGAAGGTGAACTACCATGAAGAAATCCTGAAGTTTGAAATTTGATGGTCTTTGAGGAATATGGAATATGAAAATATTGCTTCTTATCATATCCAAGACCTCTTTTGTACTTGTTGTTGACGAGCTCTTCCCAACGTATGATGATGCGCTTGGGAGGTGGAACCTGAAATTCTACATCTCTATGTAAAGCTACTTTAGAAATGGGCATTGAATGTGAATCAATCGCAACATTACTGATTTAATCACTTGCTAGTTTTTTATGGGTGCTTATTTCAATCTTGAACAGAGGATGGTTGAATAGAAAATAGTTTATAATGATAAATCTGTTCAAGCTTATCTCACTGGAAGTGAGATTCTAGAGGCAAAAAAATAATCTTTTCCTGTGCATTTTGCAGACATATTTTAATGTCAGAAATATTGTCCTTGTTGATGCTTACCATCTCATATACAGATGGAATTTATTAGAGTACTTAACATCTCTAATTTATCATCACATTTGGCCATTTTTGAAGAGTTAAATTTTGTGGATTAAAATGTACTCTCAAAACCAAATAAAGGGGTGGTTACTTTGCCAAATATTACACTAAGGCCAAATGAAGAATTAGAGTGTCAAACAAACTTGTAGAAGGTCTAGTACTAACACCAAATGTAACTGTAATACCAAACCCAGATAATACTGTGTTTCTTACCTTCATAAAAAATGTATTCCATCATAGGCCACAAAACTATAAAAAAATCATTTATATCTTGTTTTTTGATGTCAGGTCATGAAACGTTGGAAGTCTCTGGGAAAAGAAGAAGTACAGAGGCCAAGGTCCTTAAGTTAGAAACAATCACGAGTTTGTTGGATGGTATTTTATTTCTCCAGGTGTTCGGGCTCAACACATTTATAACTTCAATGTTGATCTAACTCATTGCTTTGATTATGCTAATGCAGTTATTATTCAAATGAAACTCTACCTATGCTAACCAATTCATGATGATATCCATAAAAATATCTTTTATCTATCGTAGGATTTGTTTCAGTGTCATGAAATGACACTACGAAACCTCAAAGGTAGAGGCAATTTTAGATTCTCCAGTGTGGAATTGAACTTAGCTACTTGATGAAGAGAATCAACTTAATCAACAACATAAATTCGATCATTATATATGGTCAATATTTCAACATCATTAATAGTCATCGGTACTCAGTATTAAAAATTGATTAGATACAAGGTATTGAATACTTTACCAGCAAGTCCATTCCATCATCCCCTCTCCATATCTGGATTGTTCAGTCGAATCTAATCCAATTTCCTAGATCTCTTCATAGATTTTGAGATACATGGTATTGAATGATTTACCAACAACTCTATTCCTGGAAGTATTCCACATCCTAGGACACAATGACAATGAAGTTCCAACTGTCGACTTATGGGAACACAAGTTATGTCGTCTAAGCATTTTTCTTGTAGCCTAAATCACTCAAGTGATTCTACCATGATTATGGTCACACCAATTCTATTTCATCCCCAGTAGCTCATGCGAGAATGCCATGAAAACTTCGTTCCAAAGCACAGGACAGATCTTGGTTGGGCCAACATCTTTAGACCTAAATACCAACAAGATTCAAATGTGTACCCCTTAAATTTTATATATCATATCAAGAGAAAAATCTAAATTCCATGCCTCTTTTTTCTCTTCATGACAATAGCTAGATTGACTCCTTCACAATTGAAGGAAGATTAAAATTCCTAAAAGTAAAGAGGTAAATAATAATCATGACATGTTAAGATCAGCACAAAAAAATAGGGTTTGTATCCTCTTTGTCTCTACAAGGATATTTGAATTTCTACAAATTGTTGTCGCACACTACATCTATCAAACATCGAGTCTAGGAAGAAGAAGGGTCACTTACATTGGGTCTGATTATATACTCGTCTCCATAGGTCTGCATATATGGATTCAAGCCCTAGAAGAACATTCTATCAACACACTCACTATAATAGAATACTGACATGGATCTGTTGCTCGACAATAATGTTATAAACAACATTTATCTTTGCTCCTTGGTAATTGAACATCCTACTTTGACTGCATCCTTGTATTTTGATTTTTTGTCAAGCACTGACAAGTGAAAAGTGTGCATAGAATGGAAGAGTTGGCACAAAAATGATGAGGTAAAAAAGTTAGAGAACTCCCATGGAAAAGCTTAGAATGAAAGAGCTATTAGTGTCACTCAAGAAAATTCTTGGCATTCAAATGGCCAAGGCCGTTGGTCTATTAAGTCTGTTCAATTTTTGTTGAAATTTCTTAATACTATAGAACACAATGAAGAGGTGAAGGCACTTGATTCACGTGTTCACTGAGGAATAAATACAGTAGAAATTGATTCAGAAATCAATGGAGTCAATTCTATGTAACAATACAATGTACTCTAAACTCTCTCAAGCATTGAACATATTAGGGAATGGAACAAATTCTAGTGAAAACTCAAATGCATAAGCTAGAAAGGGAATAAATCATAAGAATATTATAATGTTAACAAGATCTCACATCCATGTACGGGGTACAAGAAACCTGGTCAGCAAAAAAAGGTGCAGGAGGAGGAATGGATGAGATCTTGACGACATTTATGGAACAACAATAAATGGAAGGACTGTAGAGAAAGTTATGATAGTACTATCTAATGAGGCATAATTCAAAATTGTGCAACCATTGAGAACCAAGAATAGCCATAGCCAGACTTTGGAAAAGGCACATATTTTTGATAGGCTGAATGGTTAATGAGAAGGGAAGGAATTAACTTGGCTCTCATACCATGCTAAACATAACCATGGCAAATGAATCTAGTATTCACATGATATACATTTATAATACATTGGTGTGATTCTTGTATTCATCTTCCAAGGTTTCTTGGTCTCCTTTTGACTGCTCAACTTCCACACCATAACCCTTAATGGATTACATGTCCAACAAGTACACTCCTAATATAGCAAATAGAGTGAGAATTTTGAAGGAAAAAATCATAATTTGCAAGGCATGTAATGACATGATAATTTAGTCACATGAAAGGCTTAGAAAGGCTCAGGAAAAGTAAGCTAAGTTCTATGGGGTTATCCTTTAGAGTATATCATATTTTCATAGACAGGGACAACCAAGGATCAAATATGGATAAGCCGAAAGGACTAATGGAGCATATGGTAGCAGGTCTCAATCAGGAAACTGTTAGGCCTTTGTTTTGTATATCTTTATACCACTTTTTGATCTAAAATACCTCATTCTTTTGTTATTTTTTATGGTTATTGTCATCATTTTGTGCATTCTTGGGTATGATAAGATAAATATTCATGATTTAACACACTTCCCTTATTTTAACGAGATGTAACATGAAAATCATTATTAATGATGATTGTGTGTATGTAGGTCTAAAAATTGGTCAAATTTATTTTATAAACATGCACCAATAGTTATTTGTAAGTGCACCAAGTTTTGGCCTGTGCCTGCAATAGGAATAATTCCTACACTAAGTTTTGTGCCTGCACCAATTTTGGGCTTCAATAGATTGGCACACTTTCAGGGGAAAATGAAGATCACACTTTCAGGGGAAAATGAAGATTGTTTTTGCCAAAAATAATGTTTTAACACCACCACATGAGTTAGAATGAAACTTGGTCTTATTTGTAAGTTTCTATATGCAAATTAAGAAATCAGTGCGAAAATGTGCATAATTTTTAACCTACCAAATTTCTCCTCAATTTCCATGCAGATGAATTTGAATCTCGAAATTATGGAATGTGGGTTTCCTTCCCCAAATGGAAAATAGGGAAAGTCATGGGAGGTTTTCCAAAATTCTTTATGTTTGGGAGATACGCTAGGTTCTTTGAAATAATTCTGTAAAAAATGAAAATATTCCATAATTTTAGGATCTTGCTGATATTTGGAGAAAAGGAAAAAATTTTAGTTTCTAATGCCCCAAATTTTTATTTCTGTGTTGAATTATGGATACACTAGATTTCCATCAATCGAAAAATGTTGAATTGTAATTTGTTGTATTTTTAATTCAATTTCTAATGTAAAAAAAATACTTATATAAACAAGGTTGTGGCTCTAAGCCTAGAGGACAGTAAGTTATTCCTTGTACTCTCATGCTGTTGGATTAAATCCTAGGGGCTTCTTCCCCTTCCTTAGATCAATTTGGAGCTAGATTACTAACATCAAGATGTATTCCCCCTTCCTTAGATCAATTTGGAGCTAGATTACTAACGTCAAGATGTATTAAAAAATGTGATATTTTTAATAAAAAAACATCAATGCCAAGCTCCCTTTCCATTTTTCTTAAATTTTGTTAATGCTTCTCATTGTTTTGTAGCTTAATTTCTCTATAAGGAGGGTATGAGCTAGTTTGTTTGTGCCCAACTAGTCTAGCTCTTTACTCCTTAATTAGGTAGTATTGTGTGGATTTCCTTTGAAATATATCATTGTGGCGTGTATGTTTAGAAGATTTATCATTGTATTCTTGTGTGTATTATTTAATATTATTCCATTTATTTTAACACTCTACCTCACTTGGAGATATAAATTGTGTATGATTTGGAATGTTTACAACCTAGATATGAGCATAAGTTATTCTCTGAAATCTTGTTCCATCATTATATATTATGGGTTGTACAAGATCTATTTTGAAATAGGTATTATATTTTTATATATGACTTGGTGTCTCCATAACTTCAATTTATAATCATTTTTTCGGTATTAGTTCCTTTGGTGTAAAGCCTTTAACAAAAAATTATTAATGAGATTTCCCTCTAAAATATTTGAATCGTTTTAGATCTAAAATACTAAGGGTTTATTGATTCTTTCATGAATATTATGTGATACATACTATTGATACAATAGTATTGAAGCTTCTCATCCATAGTGTTTCTTGCAACTATTCAGGTGATATTCAAGAATAGGATTCGAACTTGTTCCTCTTTCATACCCAAGATTTTCCTATTATTATGATCTTGTTCTCTTGTATTAAGTTAGAGAGCTACATTGAGGGTAAATTTTTGCATATCCTAGCTATTAACGATTGGTTGGTTGTCAATGAGATTCTTTTACATACATTGTAAAAGATTAGTCAGTGCAATGGATTACATTTTGTCATTAACTTGTTTAGTCGGAACATGTGTGGAGCAGGTATCTTTGATAGTTAAATAGAATAGTGTGCAAAGGGTTTTATTTACAATTAATTTGTTGTTTTTATTATTGATCTTTATAGATTCGGTTCTTATTCATAGGTCTAGTTTTATTTTCTTCTTTTTGCAAATCTTTTTCCTATGCATATCTTTGGTTTTAGAAAGAAGAACAGAGCAATATATATATTTTATGAAATATTATGAATTTAATTAGAACAACAGGGCTTCCAAACGTTACTTTTGAATGTACAAGTAATTAGAAACCACAGTAGTGCAGGAATCAACAACACGAGAGGAGTGAGTAGTGTAGGAATCAAAAGTATAAAGGAGTGAGATTTGAGTTAGTGAAAGAATGCTTCAAGGCCTCTTTGGATCTTTTTAAGCTCTTTTTTGGAATTATTGGAGTGAGATATGTGTTCTTTTCAAATGTTTTGATCATTTTTTTGGTTAAAAACTCAGTTTTCTTGATGAGTTGAAATATCCAATGTCGAAATTGATTAGTTTGTTTTTGGTTTCACAAAGTTTCCAAGATAGTGTAGGAACTAAATTGGGAGTTTATGCATTGGTTTCAGATTGATTCAATAGTTAGGGGTTTCTCTTTAAATTTTTGAAAGGTTGGCTTTATTTCCAATTGGTCAATAATTAATGTTGCTTCCAAATGTAGGTGATTTGCAAGGTTAATTTTTGAAATAATCAAGGTTTTCAATTTTAATGATTGTTTTTTTATCACGGGATTGGAGTGGGTAATGATTGTTATTTGCACGATAGATTACGTTTTTGTTTTGCATGTTGTTGGAGCCATTCTCTGGCATTCCCAGTGTAGTGCTAAAGAACATGGCCTATCCCTTGCCAAATCAAGAAAAACTTCTCCAGGAGATGAAAGGTTGTAACATATTAAGAAAAATCGACCTGGAGTCTGGTTTCTACGAAATCAGAATAGCTGTCCAAGATCATTACAAGACATCCTTCATGGTCTTGCATGGACAATACCAATGGAAGGTAATGACTTTCAGCTTAAAGAATTCTCCCTCTGAAATCCGGAAGTGAATGGAATATGTTTTCAGAGTATTAGATTGGTTTATCAGTTATATAGATGATTTAATCATCTGCTCCAAGAATATCAGGGAACACCCGAGGCACCTACAGATCTTTTGCAAGCATTATGTTAAGCATGGACTAGCTCTGTCCCAATCTGTGATGGATATTGTATGAAAACATATAGAGTTCTTAGGGTTGAAGATCACAAATGGAAATATTACGCTACAAGATCATGTTCTTTTGAACCTACATAATATCCTAGAGAATATCCCCAACAAAACCCAGCTATAATGGTTTCTCGAGAGTCTGAATTACATCAAACGATTATAAAAAGGAAAGGCCCAAGACTTCATCATCCTACAATAGCGCTTAAATAAGTCACCCATCCCATGGAATTTAGCCATGACTGACGCACGAAAAAATATCAAGGAGAAAGTGCAGTCGCTTCCTCATGTAAAGCTCCCTACTGACAAAGGATCTTATATCCTTGAAATTGATGCATCTAATGTAGCATGGGGAGGCGTTCTTCTTGAACACATCAATGGAATTGAAGAGATATGTGACTATGCCTCAGGAACATTCCACAAAGCCGAACTAAACTATCCTTCAAGCCATAAAGAGGTACTTGCAGTTAAAAAGAGTATCACACATTTCAGGCTTTACTTGAAACCAATAAAATTTCTGGTATGTACCAACCACAAGATCATGCCTCGCATGATACAATAAAACTGTGACTTGGAGGACAATAATGTCTGCATTATATGATGGGAAATCTGGCTCGATGGTTATGAATTCGGTATTGAACGCAAGCCTAGATACCTCAACTCTATAGCAGACCTCCTTACAAAGAAGCCTCAAGTTCTCCATCTACCATATCTATTTCGGAAATAGACCAATATCCAAATTGGGAAATCCAGCCAATCCTAACTACTCAAGTATATAACATGTTGTTTTATAAATATTTTTCATCTTCTCAGATTCAACTTCATTCTATTGATGTTAGTTTTACATCTCAGGATGAACCTACTGAAATCCCCTTGCTCGAAAAGTCACTGATTGAAACTCATAATAACCAGCTATCTGATGCAATCATAGGTGCCTTTGCCAGTCCCGTTCACAATGGACCAACCTTTGGCATAGTTTAGCCCAAGTACTCTGTCTCCTTAGATTATCCATACATCTATGACCTCCTCCAAGCCTATATTCATCCACAAGGCTTTTACATGAAACAACAGTCCAAAATTATTCATCTTAAAACTTTGCTTGTTGTATGTTTTGGCAATGACAGCATGCCTCCATTCCAACCCCAAGTCCGTCAGACTTTGCATCTGGTAAGCGAGGTCGAATATGTTTCCAGTAAATCCACAACTCCCATAAAATTTGAGTGTACTGGAATCCAATATCTTGAATATCGAAAACCAAATATGACCAATACCATCAATCTGCCCTCCTAGAAGATAACCAGAGAATTGTGAAATCCAAGCCCATTGCTTTCAATCCAACCTCACAGCATTTTCGGTTACCACCACAAGTTCAGACAACCTTCAGATAAAAGGTTGCAGAGATGGTCCAAGACTATCCCTCAAGCTCTACGCCCCAAGGAACTGAGCTTGTTACAGAATAGAAGTGTCAACATTAATAGTGTCTAGCCTGCAATCAGCTGATACATAAGTTGAGCAAGTTTGCTCAACCCCACTGACCTCACGTCGTAATGTTTTCTCTGCTTCCTAGAGAACAAACCTCCAAAACTGTCAAGGTCTCTACTAGAGAATAATCATATGTTCCTGGAAGGAATTTACCTTACGTTTCCTTCCAACAGTTTGATGTTGATGGTTAGAAGAAAAGGGAATTTGTCACTTATGACACAATACCGACATCTACTGCATCAAGTACTACCACAACACAACTTAATTATGCAAATCTAGAGCTTGAACTAGAGTCAAAGAATATATATGATTTGCACGGAGACGTCCTCAAGGTCAAACAAGCAATCTATGAAGAAAACGAAGTGTGCGAGACACTATTAGCAAGACTCAAATTGCTAGACCACAAAGTCACTGATATTTCAATCCTAACAGCTACCCATGTAAAGTTAGAACAACGAATGACAACAATTTTCTCCATTTTGTATATCCAGACTCCATCCATAAAAAAATTAGGAGCCAAGGTACCCACACCAGATTATTTAGTGTTAGACAAACCCACCAAATATTCTATTTTTATAGATGACACCAAACAAAAGCTAAAATGAACCTATAGTTTTAGTGTGGCTAGTCATGAACTACCTACTTGGAGTTTTGGGATCCAAACAGTAGAACACAAGGTAGCATAGGAATTGGCATAAGAAATAGATGAAGCCAATTCAAGATTCTTATCTTTCTTGTAACAGGTGTAAGAAAATGGTCCTGCTCTCACAGAGGCCTAAGTCAAACAGTTCCTGGTTTATGTCAAACAGGAACCTGGAGTCTCCCCTCTAAGGATTACCCAAGGAAAAAAATCTAGACAAGTTTCAGTCATAACAACTGGTGTTTCTACCATGTCAGCAACGATTAAGGCCATGCCACAAGAACCTATTATTTTTCCCAATTTCGAGACCAAACTTTAAATGGAGAATGCCATTAATCTCCTCAACAACTAGACAACGAAAAAACAAGTGGATGACCCTACCCTTTCTCCCTGCAATATAGCTCAATTGATCGTTCATGGATTTAGTGGCCTTGCCCATACCTGGTGTCATTATGCCTCTACAAAAGGTAAGGAAGCCATCCTTTGTCATGTTGATTCTCTAGTTCAATTACTTATTTCTATCCATGCAAAGTTTGTTGGCCTTATAGTTTTCGCGACAGAATAAGTTTTAGCCAGAAGCTTACAAGAAGCCAATTCAGCCTGGAAGAAAGCCCTTCAAAAAGAAAAGATTGTTCCTAGGACATCGTAAGACACCTTTAAAATCAATCTGATGTTACATCTGTAACAAGGAAGGTCATTGGTCAAATGAATTCCCCAACAAAGATCGTAAGCCCAAGCTTGCGGCGTTATTTCAAGGCACACCAGAACCATCCATGTGGGATCTATTCTATTGTGATGTTGATGATGAATCGACCAGAGAAATATACTTTCCTGACATTGACTCTGAGCCCGATGAAGAAGATGGAAACCCCATTATAGGATTTCATGAAAGTTCTGATGATGATGATAGTTTGCAGTCTTATAAATTTTTCTTGTTTTCTATGCCTAACAAATGATTTCTATAACTCCAGCAAAAAAATGCGGAAATGCCACCATGGCAAATGAATCTCTGCGTGAATCTTCATAACGAGATCCAAAGCATTACGACTTCCATGACCGCATTGAATTGTCCAAAACCAGAGTTCTCCAGTCATATTACATCTAAGAAAAATGGAAATGAGATAGCTTATTTAGTTCCATCCCATTGGCATCTTGATGAGAGTTATGTTGACGATATGGCCAAGCACATAGAGAGACAACATGTCAAGCATGCTTCTTGTAATTCTCTGCATATGTAGATTAATGAAAAGAAAGAAAAGATCAGATCCCTTTCCTCTGAGATCCAGGTTATTAGAGCACAATTGCACCAGACTAAAAATGAAGTTTTTGACTCCTCTCATGAGCATTTACAACAAATTTCAGCTACGGATCATGATAGTTCAGAACCTCCTTCCACTGTCTCGTCTGCCCTTGGTTATGGACAATGGCCTGATTCCCCTGATTTGTCATAGCTCTACCCTAGTAAGTCACTCTCTCTAGCTTGCCAACCGAAATTGTACATTCCCCTTACTTTCCCCCCCTGATTGTAAACCTTATTCATTAGATTATTTACTTGATTCTGGTGGCCAGCTTAATTTAGCTTTCCATTTTTCCATTCCTCCTTTTTATTGGGAGAAATCAATGGAGGATGGAGCCAGTATTACTGGTTCTATTTTTTCCCTTCCTCACCAAGTCATTGATTTCCTGGTCTCTATTAAGGCCCACTCTATCCAATGTACATTCTTAGAATTAGATGAAATCCCTGCAAGCATCACTTTGGATCCGAGTTCTTTACTCGTTGGTCCCTCGTTTCAATTGATTATCAGAAATTATTTTTTGCTCTTACTATTTTTGGTAAGCCTGTACATGCTCCCCTTAAGATTTCTTGTACATTCTCTATTCCCCATATATAGAAGCAAGAACAACTAAAGCCTAGAGATGTCTGAAAGAAGGCACGAATCATTTCGTTTGCCATAGCTCATTAACAAGATTATCTGAAAGATATTTCTAGGAAGATAATCTAGCAATGTTCATCACACATCCCCCATGTGTTCTGGACAAGAGAAAAGTATGTGATTGATCTTCCATATGTAGATGATATCCAATTCTTCCCATAGAAACCATTAGCTGCTTTGATGATTCCAACAAAGTTGGACTATTTCCAGAAGGAGATTGATGATCTCCTTGAAAATGGTTTGATCGAACCAGCAAAGAGCCCATGGGCCTGTCGAGCCTTCCATGTGAATAAACATTCTAAGATCAAAAGAGGTCGACCACACATGGTGATCAACTACCAACCCCACAATGCATTGCTAGAGAACATGGCATATCCCCTACCAAATCAAGCAACACTTCCCCAGAAAATGAAAGGCTGTAACAACTTAAGCAAATTCAACTTGAAGTTTGGTTTTCTACCAAATCAAAACAGGTGTCCAAGATCCTTACAAAACATCCTTCGTGGTCCCACATGGACAATACCAATGGAAGGTAATGCCTTTCCTCTTAAAGAATTATCCCTCTGAATTCCAAAAGCGAACGGAAGATGTTTTAAGAGGTTTCGATTGGTTGATCAGTTATATAGATGATTTACCCATCTTCTCCAAGAATATCAAGGAACACCCGAGGCACCTGCATATCGTATGCGAACATTATGTTAAGCATGGACTAGCTTGGTCCCAATCCATGATGGAGATTGGGTTAACAAATATAGAGTTCTTAGGGTTGAATATCACAAATGGCAGTATTACGTTGCAAGATCATGTTCTTCTGAACCTACATAATTTCCCAAAGCAGATCCACGACAAAACCCAGGTGTAATGGTTTCTTAGAAGTCTGAATTACATCAGACGAATTTAAAAAGTACAGGCCCAAGACTTGGTCTTCCTATAACAATGCTTAAAGAAGTCACCCATCCAATGGAATTCAGCCATGACTGAAGCGGTAAAAAATATCAAGGAGAAAGTGAAGTCTCTTCCTCCTCTAAATCTCCCTACTGACAAAGGATCCTATATCCTTGAAACTGATGCATCTAATGCAGCATGGGAAGGCATTCTTCTTGAATGCATCAATGGAATTGAAGAGATATGCGGCTATGCCTCAGGAACAATCCACAAAGCCGAACTGAACTATCTTTCAAGCCATAAAGAGGTACTTGAAGTTAAAAAGAGTATCACACATTTCAGGCTTTACTTGAAACCAATAAAATTTCTGGTACATACCGACCTCAAGATCATGGCTGGCATGATAAAATAAAACCATGAACTGGAGGGCAACAATGTCTGCATCATATGATGGGCAATCTGGCTCAATGGTTATGACTTCGGTATTGAATGCAGGCCCATATACCTCAAGTGTGTAGAAGACCTCCTTACAAAGAAGCCTCAAGTTCTGCATCTACCATATCTATTTCGGAAATAGACCAATATCCAAATTGGAAAATCCCCCCAATCCTACGTGCTCAAGTATATATCATGTTGTTTTATAAATATTTTTCATCTTCTCATATTCGACTTCATTATGTTGATGTTAGTTTTAAATCTCAGGATGAACCTACCCAAACCCCCTTTCTTAAAAAGTCACATATCAACTGGTCAAAATTCCATGGCTATAAATACTGTCATCTTTGAGCCATCTATTTTGGCCTCAACGGCCTTGTAAGACCATAAATGAATGTTAACATCCTATGTGTTTTCATAGACACTCGGCATAACCAGCTATATGATGCAATCGTAGGTGGCTTTGCCAGTTCCCTTCACGATGGACCAACCTTTGGCACAATTTACCCCAAGTACTCTGCCTCTTTAGATTATCCATACATATATGACCTCCTCCAAGCCTATATTCATCCACAAGGCTTTCACATGAAATAAAAGTCCAAAGTTATTCATCTTGAAACTTTGATTGTTGTTTGTTTCGACAATGATAGCATGCCTCCACTCAAGCCCCAAGTCTGTCAAACTTCGCAGCTCGTAAGCGAGATGGAATTTGGTTCTAGTAAATCCACAACTCCCATAACATTTGAGTGGACTAGAATCGAATATCCTAAACTTTCAGAAACCAAATATGACCAGTATCGGAAATCTGCCCCCCTGGAAGATCACCTGAGAATTATGAAATCCAAGCCCATTGCTTTCAATCCAGCGTCACTGTCTTTTCGGTTACCACCACAAGTTTAGACAACCCTCAAAGAAAATGTTGCAAAGATGGTCTAGGACTATCCCTCAAGCTCTACGCCCCAAGGAACCGAGCTTGTTACAGAACACAAGGGTCAACATTAGAAGTGTCTAGCCTGCAATCAGCTAATACAGAAGTTGAGCAAGGTTGTTCAACCCAACCGGCCTCACATCCTAATGTTTTCTCTAATTCCTAGAGAACAAACCTCCAAAACTATCAAGGTCTCTACAGGAGAAGAGGCGTATGTTCCTGGAAAGAATTTACTTTGCGTTTCCTTCCGACAATTTGATGTTGATGGTCAGAAGAAAAGGGAATTTGTCCATTATGACACAATACCAGCATCTACTGCATGAGGTACTACTACAGAACAACTTAATTATGAAAATCTACAGCTTGACCTAGAGTCAAAGAACATAGATGATTTGCACAAAGACGTCCTCAAGGTCAAACAAGAAGTCTATGAAGAAAAAGAAGTGTGTGAATAACTACTAGCAAGGCTCAAATTGCTAGACCACAAATTCGCTGATATCTCAGTCCTAACAACTACCCATGTAAAGTTAGAACAACGAATCACAAAAATTTTCTCCATTTTGTCTATCCAGACACCAATCATTAAAAAGTTAGGAGCCAAGGTACCCAGACCAGATTATTCGGTGTTAGACAAACCCACCAAATATTCTATGTTTATAGATGACCCCAAACAAAAGCTAAAATGAACCTATAATTTTGATGTGGCTAGTCATGAACTACCTACTTGGAGTTTTGGGATCCAAAAAGTAGAAGAGCAGGCAACGAAGGAAATGGCGGAAGAAATAGATGAAGCCAATTCAATAGTCCTATCTTTCTTACAACAGGTGCAAGAAAATGGTCCTGCTCTTACAGAGGCCCAACTCAAACAGTTCCTAGTTTATGTAAATCAATAACCTAGAGTCTCCCCTCTGAGGATTACCTAAGGTGAAACATCTAGATGAGTTTTAGCCATTAAAACTGGTGTTTGTGCCATGTCGGCAGCCATTCAAGCCATGCCATAGGAACCTACGTTTTTTCCCAATTGGCAACCCAAACTTGAAATGGATAATGCCATTAAGCTCCTCAATAACTGGGCCACGAAAAAATAGGTGGATGACCCTGCCCTTTCTCCCCGTAGTATAGCTCAACATATCTTCAATGGATTTGGTGGCCTTGCCCATACCTGGTGCCATTATGCCTCTACAGAGGGTAAGGAAGCCATCCTTAGTCACGTCGATCCTGTGGTTCACTTACTTATTGTCGTCCGTGCACATTTTTTCGGCCTTACAGTTGATGAAGACGCAGACCATTACAATGAACTGTTCATGTCTGACTAGTTAGGCAATATTGGTATTAGAGAAGAATACTTCTGTCAAATCCAGGATTGGATCATTCGATATAAGTCATATTCAAATATTGCATACCTCAAGCGGTACATCCAGAGTATGCCTAGTGCTCTTCCCAAAGCCATCAACAAATATTTCAAGGACAAACATCTCTCCTTAGATGGCATGACAGTAGAAATGGTGCATGGCCACATAAAGAAAGTCAACAAGGAACTATGTTTAGCAGAATGAGTTATGACTGACTTCAAGGAGTAAAATAAGATATTTTCCAATAAGGTCTGCATGAGAGTTGGCTAGATGCCCAACATGGGGAAGGTACCATTTAACCATGATCCCAAATTATCTTGCAAATCCAGAGATCATCCCAAGAAGCATTGGTCGCCACAGAGTAAGTTTTAGCTTGAATCTTAGAAGAAGCCATTTTAGTCTAGAAGGAAGCCCTTTCAAAAGAAAAGATTGTTCCTAAGATATTGCAAGACACCATAAAAAAATTTCTGATGTTACATCTATATCAAGGAAGGTCATTGGGCAAATGAATGCCCCAGAAAGCTCATAAGCCCAAGCTCACGGCCTTATTCCAAGACACACTAGAAACAACCATGTGTGATATATTCTATTGTTATATTGATGATGAACCAGCCAGAGAAATATACTATCCTGACAGTGACTTCGAGCTCGAAGAAGAAGATGGAAACCCCATTATAGTTTTTCATGAAAGTTCTGACGATGATGATATTTTGCAGTCTTGTAAATTTTGCATGTTTTCTATGACTACAAATGACTAGGAAAACTCCAGGAAAAACTTGAAGAAATGCCACCATGGTAGATGAACCTTCGCATGAATATTCATAATGAAATCCAAAGCATTACAGACACCATGACCGCATTGAATCATCCAGAACGAGAGGCATCCAGTCAGATGACGACTAAGAAAAAGGGAAAGGAACTAGCCTACGAGTGTTATGGTAACAATTTGGCCAAGCACACAAAGCGACAGCATGTCAAGCATGCTTCTTGCAATTCTCTACATATGTAGATCAACGAAAAGCAAGAAAAGGTCAGGTCTATTTCCTCTGAGATCCAGGTTATCAAAGCACAGTTGATCCAGACTGAAAAAGATGTTGTTGACTCCACTAATGAGGATTTAGAACAAATTGCAGCTACGACTCTTGATAGTTCCAAACCTCCTTCCCCTATCTCGTCTACCCCTGGTTATGCACAACGACCTGATTCCCCTGATCTTTCATAGCTGTAACCTGGTAAGTCACTCTCTCTCGCTTGCCAACCCAAATTGTATATTCCCCTTACTTTCCCCCCCCCTGATTGTAAACCTTATTCATTAGATTATTTACTTGATTCTAGAAGTCTACTCAATTTAGCTTGGAATTTTTCCATTCCTTCTTTTTATTGGGAGAAATTAATGGAGGGTGGAGCCAGTATTATTAGTTCTATGTTTTCCCTTCCTTACCAAGTGTTTGATTTCTCGGTCTCTATTCAGGCCCACGTTGTCCAATGTACATTCTTAGAATTAGATGAAATCCATGCAAAAATCATTCTTGGATCTGAGTTATTTACCCATTGGTTCCTCGTTTCAATTGATTATTAGAAATTACTTTTTACTCTTATTATTTCTGGTAAGCCTGTACAGGTTCCCGTTAATACTTATTGTACATTCTCTATTCCCCATATACAGAAACAACAATAGCCAAAGATTGTAGATGTCCAAATGAAGGCACGAATCATTTCATTTGCCACAACTCATCGACAAGATTATCTGAAATATATTTTCGAGAAGATAATCCAAGAATGTTCATCAGACATCCCCAATGCTTTATGGGCAAGAGAAAGGCATGTGATAGATCTGCAAGATCCACTCACGGAACGCATTAGCTTATTTGATGAGTCCAACATAGTTGGATTATTTCCACAAGGAGATTGTTGATCTCCTAGAAAAGGATTTGGTCGAACCAGTAAAGAGCCCATGGGCCTACTGAGCCTTCTATGTGAATAAACATTCTAAGATCAAAAGAGGTCGACTGCGCATGGTGATCAACTACAAACCCCTCAATGCAGTGCTAAATAACATGGTGTATCCCCTGCTAAATCAAGCAACACTTCTCCAGAAGATGAAAGGATGTAACATCTTCAACAAATTCTAATTGAAGTCTAGTTTCTACCATATCGGAATAGTTATCAAAGATCATTACAAAACAACCTTCGTGGTCCCCCATGGACAATACCAATGGAAGGTAATGCCTTTCAAATTAAAGAATGCTCCCTCTGAATTCTAGAAGCAAATGGAAGATGTTTTTAGAGGTTTATATTGGTTAATAATTTATATAGATGATTTACTTTTCTGCTCCAAGAACATCCAGGAACACCAGAGGCACATGCATATATTTTGCAAGCATTGTGTTAAGCATGGACTAGCTCCGTCCAAATCCAAGATGTAGATTGGAGTAACACATATAGAGTTCTTAGGGTTGAATATCACAAATGGCAGTATTACATTACAAGATCATGTTCTTTTGAACCTACCGAATTTCCCAGAGTAGATCCCCGACAAAACCCAGCTGCAACAGTTTCTCGGAAGTTTGAATTACATTAGATGCTTCTATAAAGTATAGGCCCAAGAATTGGTCGTCCTACAATAGTGCTTAAAGAAGTCATCGATCCCATGGAATTCATCCATGATAGGAGGTGAAAAATATGAAGGAGAAAGTCCAGTAGCTTCCTCCTCTAAAGCTCCCTACTGTCGAAGGATCCTATATCCTTGAAACTGATGCATCTAATGCAGCATGGGGAGGCGTTCTTCTTGAACACATCAATGGCATTGACGATATATGTGTCTACACCTCAGGAACATTCCACGAAGCCGAAATGAGTTATCCTTCAATCCATAAAGAGGTACTCAGAGTTAAAATGAGTATCACACATTTCAGGCTTTATTTGAAGCCAATCAAATTTTTGGTATGTACCGACCTCAAGATCATGCTTGGCATGATCAAAGAAAACCATGACTGGGTAGACAACAATGTCTGCATCATGCGATAGGTAGTCTGGCTCGACGGTTACGGCTTTGGTATTGAACACAAACCCGAATACGTGAACTACATAGCAGACCTCCTCACATGCAAAGCAACAGTCTAATCAGCTTGACAGAAGCGTTTGTGGGCCCCAGTTAATTTTCTTTATTATGTTCCTAATTTGGTCCCCATATATCTTCAGACTTTAAGGGATGAGATAATGCAAGTTTTACACTTGCACCTGAATCTATAGTTGAACTGGCACTCACCGGTCATGTGATAACTTGACACCGGATATGGATCCTACAAATGAGAGGCTGCATCCCTCATATTATTCAATCTGAGTTGTTCTAGTTTTTGAGCAATTAGTCAAAATTCCTTTCTTCTCTTTTTCTCAAGAGTGATGCTAGATTGCTCCCAGTTGTCATAAATGAAGCGAATAAAGTATCAATCACTCAACAAGTCTATAACAGAGGTTTCGAACTGTGTCTCTAATCTCCCTTCGTATTTAAGAGATAATAGAATATAGAATATTAGCGTTTAATTTTGAAGAATTGGGCTAGATTTTCACAATATAACCTGAAATTTATATTGCGCAATCTAAAGGCTCAAGCTTTGCACCTAACTACCTAAGTTGCACAACTGCAAAGTCACTCAGCCCCTCCCTAAGCCTGTCACCCGGTCCCGGCTTAGTCAATGGATCAACATGGAACATGTTAGACCATGAGTTTATCACACTGTTGTCATCTTGTCATGAGTGAATTCCTGATGCAGGTACTCTATCACACTATGACAGGATGATGAAGAAGGATATGGAGAGTAAGAACATGCTATAAGACATCTTTTTAGCTAGTTATATGCAAGTTTATCAATCAATAGAAACCAAAGGGACACCAGTTTGTAATCGCAGCTCAAGATTTCATATCATTGAATACTCCTCACCTCTAAACAATATGGAGGTGGACAAAAGATCATACTCGAGAAGAAACATAGCAAGGAGCAACCAAAATGGATTGACATATCCATGTCATCATGTAGTCCATGTCAGTAGTGTCATGTCATGTCATGAGTCGAAATATGCCACATCATTATTGTGTAGTGTGTAATTATCTGTTCAAAATGTAATGTAAAGTGGATGTCCAAGAGTCATTCATGTAATGTGAAAAGTCATGTAGGAAGTCAAAAGGTCACATAGAAGTCGAGGAGTCATTAGGGTAGTCCAAGAGTCACAAGGAAGGTTAATCATCTTCCCATATGTTATATATACACCCTCATGGTACAAGAAAAGGACTCTACACCTTGGCTCCTCCCACAAGGCATTAGAGAAACAATCTAGTCCTTTTGAGGAGGTAGCAGCTCCAACTCTCCATTATTGGAGCTAGTGGTGTTTGATGCATACATGTGTCTTCGGAATTTTACATAATATATGATCCTTGATGGCTAGCACATTCTTCATGCATGGATTATGAATATTTGTAAGACTATTTTGTAAATGTTTGTGCTTCATGTTTGCTTTCACCTGTACTAAAGTAGTTGAAGTATTTCGGTTATTTTAGTTCTTATCATATTGAGAATTTGTTGTAATAGTTGCAATGACCATCACATCTTTGTGGACTATTCCATTGGATGTTAGATGAACCATTTATGTTCATGTGTGTCTCTGCTAGGGTGGTACTATTACCTCTCTCTTAGAGGCTCACTTTCTCCTTCCATCCTTAGTAGAAGAACCTCGACACACCAACATCCAAACACTCACCAGGAACACTTACTTTCTTTAACAAGGCATATTTGTGCTCCTCCCTCTTGCTGACAGTTAGAGCCAAGCAAAATATTTAAGAATACATGGAAACCGAGCCAATTATTTGGATGCGATTCCTAGTCCAAACAGTGTGAGGTCTAATTGGGACTTCACATCAAGGATACCCCCTTGGTTGACAGATTTCCAACACCCTCAACACATCAATAAAAGTAATGAAACATATTGACTTACCCAAACTCTTTATTTACATACGGTTGTAAATGTCTGAGTAAACGAACTAAAGTGGATAATGGGCCCTCCATGCATTATCTTTTCAAATTTTCTCTCTTGCATGTAATCCTTCAGCACATCCTTCAAAAAATTCCTTCTCTTATTTAACCTTAGAAAAACCATAAACCAATGATTTTAATGTTAGAAGCTTTAAACTATGTAAATTCAAATGACATCCTAAACTATCTTTGGACATGGAATTATTGGAAATATGCTCTTATCTAGAACAATTTCAAAGAGAAATCCTTCTTAGTTTATCTGTCATTCACTATAAGAGTGTTCCAATTAGATCACTCATCATAATTCTAAAATATACCATAAAAAAAATTCATATTAAAAGAGTTTGCGTCGTCATACACCAATAATCATAATCACATCCATTAAATTATAGAATGAGTAGGGAGTTAGAATTTGACATGATTAGCCCCCAAAATATAGTGTGATCTCATATGAAAGGGAGATTCTATAGAGACCTATCTCTGATTTAGTTGATTAGTCAATTATAAAAAACATAGAGAAGATAATAATAGTGATAAATTAGAAATAATAAAATAGAATCACTAACATAAGTTGAGGCATAAGAAAAAGAAAAATTTCCATTCCCACAACTCCACACACCAAATATGTTTAACAATGATCATCATAATAGTTGATGTAGCTTGTAATAAAGGTGGTCACATCCTTATGAAACAATCAACTTGCTACTCATGATTGAATGTTTATATTAGTTTATTTTGTAACGACTGAAGCAATTTGCATGCATTATTCACAAATATTTTTCAAATTCACTATTTGAAACTAAAATAGTGCTAAATATATGTAAACATTAACTATCAAAATGCAAAATATACCAAGATATTAATTCTTCAAAATAAAAATCAAGATTAACTTCATGCATGACATTGCATCAATTATCAATGGATCATTGTCACTTGAACAGATTGGCAAAGATACACAACACTTAAATTCTACAATTTATTAGTTATTCAGGGAAAAAAGATTCATATTCAGCTAATGCAACTTTAGGAAAAATGTTCCCCTTATGTGATTTGACTCTTAAATTATTAGGAAAGCTAGGATGTTCTCCAATTAAAGTGGGATATAAATAGCCTTGGTGTTCTTCTCAAAAACAAAACATCACTAGTACTACCCACCTTTTAAGGAAGTGTTTCAATTTTTTTAATAGGTTTGTGAAGTATTTAATTAAGGTTGCATATATAGTAAGTTATTTGTAGTTTTGATGTCATTAAGTTTTTTTTTAATATTTATATATATTTTTTCTTAATTATTAAAATATTTGAAATAATTTTTCCCCAATGGGGTGACAATTGAAGAATTGAGAGCCCTCAGCTTTCATGCCCAACACCCTTGAGACAATTATAGTGGCTTGGATTAAATTTATGGGGTGTCATGGCCACCCCCATGCAAGTATTCACATTCAATTGGAATGGTTCTGGAAACATCCAAGTTGGGCTTTAGCTTGTAGTGGAAGCTTGAGGGGAAGAATTATGTCTTCAGCTAGATTTGGGTGCACCATCTCCTCTCCCCATCAGGGAACCTAGAGGCTCTGTTATGGTGTCTAGGCATGCTTGGTGGGGGAGAGTGTGATCCCTGAACATTTTTTATTGTGCGTAGAACATTAGAGGCACTAATTGAAACTGAGTGTTCATATAGGGAAGCTACCCTGGCTTGTCACTATAATTATGCCATTAACAGATTGAAATGGGGACGTGTAGGTCTATTATGGAGGAAAATTCGAACAATGCGTTCCTAGAAATGATATATATTCTTTTCCTGGGTACTTCCAATACTTGTAGAACTCTATGTGAGACATTTGGTATACATTACCTAGCTTTTGAATGGTTATGTTGTTGTGAGAAATTTTACTAGCTTGCATGTGAGTTGGGTCAAAGCCCCGTGGGAGTGTCCTTCTTCACTCTATTTTTTAATCCATTTTTTTTAGAATTTTTTTGTTGGATCCTACTAGATGATAGTCCATTTTATTGTTGAGTTGGCTACCTATGTCAAAAGGTTTAATTATAGGTTCATTATTTAGCATTTGAAGCCTAGAACCATATGTGGCAAATGGGTTTTAGTATGGGGTTTTGAGTGGTGCATGTCAAAGTGGGAATATCCCATCATTGGCTTGGGCCAAGGTAACTGTTACAACTCCATAGTGAAGGTATATCTTAAAATCTACATGCTTAGACTTGTTGTAAATATCGATAGTTTACATTTAGGTGGGTATCTTGTCTAGTCTCCTAATTATACAAGGAATTTTCATTGAATGAGTTCATATTCAAGTTGGCTCTGGAAATGGATATTATTTATTTTGTCTAACTCAGAGACACTATTTAAGAATTGTGTTGTGGCATATAGGTTTTCTTTCCTCTTTAGTTGGAAGCTTTCTTCAGTAGTTTCCAGGGAAAAAAACAAGGAGGTGGATTACCAATGGCATAACGAGGTGGTAGTGCAGATATGCTTCTTAACTGGGAGATAATACTTGGGCTTTGCCCCATGACTGCTTCTTTTCCTATATTAGATTTTATTCTCACTGGCTAGGTAACATACAAAGGTAACAACCCTGGAGGTCAGAATAAGGATCAATAAAATGTTAGAGAGGCAACAAACTCTTTATAGTCAATAATCTTGAGGAGATTTGTAATAAGATACATCATCTGGAGAATATGGTTGTCGAGAATCAACATGCACTATCAGAGTATAAGTTATTAGACTAATTTGGATAGTTAATTTCAAACCCAAGTCATACTAAGGGCACAAGGACTTCACTGGGGAGAAATACCATATGACGTGCATTCATATTGGTCGAGATATATTAAGGAAAAAATGACATACTATATTGTGTATATAATATGGGGTAAAGGGTTTTTATATGTTGTGTATAAAAAATGGAGCTCAAAGTTAATGAAAAAATATAAAAGGGTATAAACAATGTTAATAAAAAATGGATATCCACAATATCTAGTTAAAGTAGGGGATTTTTAAATTGGGAAGTTCTATTGGGTTCATATTGGTAGGGGGTTAAATATTTAGTTATTTTTAGAGGTATTTTCCAATATGTAGTGAAATTAATGGTATTTTTTAGTATACCATAAACGCACATGCTATGTCATAGGTTCATTGAGTGAAGCCCGTCTGAGTAGGGGATACCACAAGAAATATCTTGAGGGCTTGTTCCTATATTGAAAAATAAAGACTTTAATGGGAATGATTTTAACAAAAATATACGCTGATCAACATGGAATATTTTCCCATTTGGCTGATGTGAAATAGAAAGAATGCAAGATGCATTTTCACATGGAGCGAACACATGAGCGACTCATCTAAGACTTCATAACATCACATGCTCCATCAGGCTTTAGTGTGTGGGACCCTTATGCACTTACCTCTCATACAAAGGTTTTTCTTGTTTGGGAACATGGAAAGAATTGTTCATATCAAAAAGGCACAAAAGTTTGGATTAACTTATATCCTTTTCCATCTAGATAAGATTGATTTATTAATTTTTTCTTTAAGATGTATAAAATTTCAATGACTATTAAAAAAAGATTCCAAATCATATAATATTTAGATTTTATATATTTTATTAAGCCAAACTTAACATTAATCCATTAAGTACTAAATTACATATATAACGAACACTTTATATTATTAAAATGAAATTCATTAAATCATTCCTTTAAATTTTTATTTAATAACTATAATATTTTTTATTATTAATAAAAATTATTTATTTTATTAATATTATTAATGATGTATAATAAATTTATAAAAAACTTAAACTCTTTCATTATAATTATGTTTCTTAATATACAATTATATTATACACAATTAAAATAAAATGTGTTAAATATGAATTACCTCAAATGACTTCATACATTAGTAAAATGCAAAAAAATAAAAAAGCGTGATTATTATTATAATTTAAAGAAAGGCAAATGTACATTTACCGTTACCTATAAGACATCGTACTATTTCTTTTAGGATGCGTTGATAAAATTCATTTCATTAAAAAAATAAATCGTGATTATTATTATACTTTAAAAGATGGCAAATGTACATTTACCGTTACCTATAACACATCGTACTATTATTTTTGGGATGCGTTGATAAAATTCATTTCATTAGTTTCGATTTTCAGATATTAATTTTGATATTGATAATGAATTGATAAATTAGAAAATTAATGTACAGATTGTTAGATTTATAGATCTAGTAATGTAAAATGATCAATTTTTTAAAATTGATAATATTTATTAAATTAAATTTATATTTAATATTGAATTATAAAGTAGCACAATTATATGAATTAAATTACTAGTAAATATTGATAGATACTAATTTTCTTTTTTTGTTGATCAATTTTTTTCATTAGATTTATATGAAAATAAGGGTTACATAAGATGACTGTATGGTCCCTTTTTCCTTATTTTTTTACAGTTTTTGGAATTAGGGTCTGAGGATGCCACATATAAGATTTTACAAATATTATTTTCATTTGGCATAGTAGCCATATTTTGCATGAGGAAAACAAAAAAAACTAGAGAGACCAACAACAACATATAAAGGCGGAGGATTGGGAGGGAGTACAGGAGCAACTGCAAAATAGCTATCATGCTCATGCATATGAAAATGAATATGTTCCACCCAAGCTTCCAGGTTGCGGAGGTGGTCATTTGTTCTATGATGGTTCCGACTAAGAGTATCGAGTTGTTCCAATATCTCATTCTGACTAAATTGGATATCATTCATATATGCGACGAGTTAATTGTGATCTTCATACATGGGGTCGTGAATGATGTCAAGATTGAGTTGAATATCTCATAGTTGCGGTGCCAGGGATTCCATTGTTGTTGGAGCCTCAATTTTTCATAGAGAGCGAGCTGGAGAAAGTGCCACTTCACCCTCACGCTCCATGCTAGTTGAATTCATCGAAGACGAGCTAGTGAATGGAGCTGGGTGGTTTGCATTGACGAAATGGCCACCCCCACGATGAGGCCTCCCTTGATGTCCAGGCATTTGTTTGGTAACAAGGGGCCTGACCTACTGGAACTAGGAGGACCCCGAAGAATTTATGTAATAGAAAGAGCGAGAGAAACCACTAGGGGAAACGAACACCCTGCAAGGTTGCGCAGAGCCAGGGACTCCACCAAGGATGATATCAAAGGAAACCCAGTGATTCACCTAGAAAGTCTCTTACTAGTTTCCACTAACCCACTTACGCGACCAAGTACGACCCTGACAACCTATATGGGGACCCCTAAGACACTAAATGCAGGGAGAAAATAATACAAACAACTGAGAACCTAAATGGAAGAAATAGACAACCCCTTAGTCAGGTGACAAACAAAGAAGGTAGCTAAAGGCATACCAAGGTAGGGGCTTCCACCGTGACCAAACAAAAGAGACCAAGAATGTAAACAAAGGTAAAGAGTCCCATAGGATTAGATGAACGCCTGCAAACACAAAGCCCCAGAATAAGAGATGAACCCTTGCTAGGACACCCTGTGGTAGCACAAGATGCACAAGAGATACCTCAGAACCTTGTACAAGCAATAAAGCACAAATACATGTTTGACGACAGTAAGGAAGAACACCTTGAGCCACCATAACAGAATGAGACGACTGAACTAGCATTTCCAATGAAATGCAGTTCCAAGATCCAAATTTCTTCCTAGGAATGAGTCGAGATCCCAAGTACTCGTTTGAAGGCTAAACTCCTGCCAAGCTAGAGCGGACTGGACTTGCACTGTGCCACATCTCCAGAGCCAAAACCTCGGCGAGTTGCCATGGTTTCCTTCACCCACTCTTTCAACCTCCCTCTTACCAACATGCATCGCCTAAACTTCCAACCAAAACGAGAACTTTGTCACCTTTCTTATCATAAATGCTGCATCATCGAGAATGTTCACCCTAGAGGTGTACGAGGTAATTAACCCATAGATTAATTGCAACATGTGTACCCGTGTGGTGGAGGGGGAAAGCCTCGAGGACCAGTCTAGTGTCGTTTAACCACCCACATCGAGGGTGGATAGACACCAATTTATAATAAACATCAAAACATTTATTTCATGGTACAATTCACATTGCTAAAATTTAAAAATGACAAAATTAACTAAATTATAACTTTATTTTAACTTACTCTTATTATTATAATAGATTTTCCAGATTCATCCCATCCATATTGAGTTGAATATATTCAACTCAATATGGATGGGATGAATCCGGAAAATCTATTATAATAATGGGATGAATCTGGAAACTCTATTACAACAAGCTAAGAATCGCATAAATCTTAAATCTGAAAAAGATACTCTTATTTTTATTAAAAAGAATTAATATATCATATAAACATATATAAATTTTTAAATCTTAAATCTGAAAAAGATCATCCCTTTTCATTGAAGTTCTTAATTTGTAAATAAACTTTGTTACAATATCAATATATATCTATCTTAATCACGGATAGGATGAGTACAATTTTTTTTCTAGTGGAAAACTTGAAAAAATATTTGCTCATGAAATAGAATAGTGAGACTACTATAAATATTTTAACCATGTATCTCCTTTTAAGGCCCCTCCAGTTTTGAACCTGTGACCTCTTAGGAGGAAACACATGCTCTTAACCATTAGGCCCACTCAAGTTGTATATATATATATATATATATTAGACTAGGTTGCAATACTAATAAAGAAGTGAGCACAATTAGAATGAGATTAATGGTGTTTATAATACTTTTTAAAAAAATTAACCAAATATATAAATACATCCAATTTTATTTTTTTAGCTTAGATGGTTATCTCAATTGGTTGATTCATAGATTTATCTGGATATTAATTTTTTATATTGTTTTTTAGTTAGAAAGTATTTTGAGCATGAACCAAATCACACTTTGCCCTCTTATTGGGTTGTACAATGCACCTCACCTCTTGATGCAAGGATGGGCCAGTACTATAATTTATCAATACAACATGCCCACAAAACAATAACTCATTTTATATAATATTTATTAAATTTTTTAATTAATTAATTTAATTAAAAGGGAAAAAAGTATAACTACTTTGAAGATTATACTCAACTTTTAATTTGTGTATAATATTAAGAATGTTCTAAAATATTAGTTAAATTACTACAATTCACTTGATAATTATTAGTAATTAAATTAAAATTGTTGATAATTACTCGTAATTGGATTAAAATTCCAAAAACACTCTTCTAAAATAAATATGAATATAAAAATAATTAACCAATTTAATGTTAATGCTAATTAATTAATAAATATATATATATATATATATATATATAAAACTAACTTGGTAAATCAATAACAATCCTGATTAAATGTGTCACATGTCAATGTTTGGTGGCTCCAAGATCAATTAATAACTAATTGAGTCCACATCATTAAGGAAATATCGGGCAAAAGTTAGACGTATCGGGCACAATCCCTGTACGCAAAGAATTGATAACATTCTCTGTTTTAGTTTTCGAGACAATGTCTAAAATCAAATCAATGAAAAAGCTGTAACGTTGATAGTGATGTTGAATTAGATGTGAAACGGGTGGTTCTTTTTTCCACCACATAATACAATTATTCAACGGTCTATTTTGAAGTATGGCATCCGTGGATGGAGGTCGTGTCGAAAGAGGAGTCCTTTTCCTTTTAATAAGACCTTCATTTGAAATTTGAATCTTTTGCGATCAAGCGGATATAAAGTATTTTGGAATCAACAATGAAGTTCAGCATCAGCTGTCGCGCCCGCCGCCTCAACAAAGTGCGTTTTACAAACGCACATGTATTTAGCCAAGGTAGTTACGGGCGGGTCAATACCCTCTTGTAGCGATCGGATTTGATTCAAAGTCAGTAAAAGGATTGGGACCATAGTAGGCTTTCCCATTAGGGCCTCTCTCCACGGGTCCCGCCAACTCGACGAAACATAACAATCAACACGGCGGCGAATGAACAGTTCACTCTTCCTATTCCTCTTATAAGTATTCGCATTCCTTACGTATATTTTACATTTCACCGTCTAAGTCTTCCATCTATCAGAGTTCTCGCATTCCCATACTGAATGATATCCTTTAGATATCATATCGTTTCTGTTAACAGAACTTCGATCTGATATCGTATCGATTGTTTGCTAACACTCAGCTTTATGATGAAGAGCGCTACAATGGCTCTGCTGGTTATGATCTCCTTCCTGCTCATTGCAAGGCAGATTATGATCTCTCTTCTGCAAGCCCCGGGAAAGGATGCGTAGAGGAAATTCATTGTTGGCCGTCCACATAATCCACGATCTTAGAACGGTGGCGAGAGCAACTTTTGAGATCCCGGGTATTTTTCTGCCTCTATTTGACTCAATAACATATATTTTACTGACAGCTTTGATCAAATGGTATATTTATCTCAAGTGTTTCTCACCCTGTAGTGTAATTCCACATTTCACCGTCTAAGTATTCCATCTATCAGAGTTCTCGCATTCCCATACTGAATGATATCCTTTAGATATCATATCGTTTGTGTTAACAGAACCCCGATCTGATATCATATCGATTATTTGCTAACACAGCTTTCTGATGAAGAGCCCTACAATGGCTCTCCTTATTATGACCTCCTTCCTGGTCATTGCAGGGCTGAAGAATAAACTGTTTATAGCCCTCGACAATCCACAGGACATTGAGGCCATTAGCAATGCTCTTCTCGACGATGGCTCCTGCTTGCACGCCACCTACTGTCATGTGGAGGACGCAGTGCCACCAAAGAGATGATAAACGTCGAAATTTTAAATCTAATCACAGCCATGGAGATGATCAAGTGCAGCAATAAAACAGCAATAAGAGCAAACTGATTTTTCTCCATGACGAGGGAAAGGATACCCAGAAGAAATTCATTGATGGCCGTCAACATAATACACGATCTTAGAACGGTGGCGAGATCAAGTTTTGAGATTCCGGGTATTTTTCTGCCTCTATTTGACTCAATAACATATATTTTACTGAGAGCTTTGATCAAATGGTATATTTTTCTCAAGTGTTCCTCACCCTGTAGTGTAATGTCTTCATATTATCTCAAAATATTTATAATATTTGAGTTTTAATATAAGGTTTATTTCTTCCCTGTAAACAAAATTTAATTGTTTAGGTTTTTCGTTTTTCGTATGGCAATCATACAAAGAAGTAAACAAAATCATTTAAATAATAATTTTTAATATTCCAGTTTTAATATAATGTTTATTTCTTCCCCTAAACACCGTTTGATATTTAGGGTTTTGGTATGACATTTTTGATATAGGGCTTATTTCTTCCCTGTAAACATCGTTTAATTTTTAGGGTTTTCGTATGACATCAATAAAAAGAAGTAAACAAAATCATTTAGATACTAATTTTTAATATTCCAGTTTTAATATAATGTTTATTTATTCTCCTAAATACCGTTTGATGTTTAGGGTTTTGGTATGACTTCAGAGTAAAGAAGGAAACAAAAACATTTAAATCTATTTATTAACTAGTAAATACCCTAGAGTAAAAAGTATAATATTATTTGCAAAAACATATTTATAGTGATTTGGTGTGATTTCATTTTGTGAGATTAGAATTAATTAAATATTATTTATTTATTTATTTAATTTTTTTTGGCTATTTTAATTAGTATTTTTTATGTTAGGTTTAATAGAAAACATATAAGAACAAGAAAAGTAGAAATTAGAATAAATTACATAGTCTCACAATATGTAAAATTACTTTTTTTATGGAAATATTTGATTAAGTATATATATGATTAAGTATATATATATATATATATATAACATTCTAAATCTTAAGAAATTGGATTTAATATACTAAAAATAAACAATATCACACACAACAAAGAAGTCAACTCATAGTACTAACTACAAAGTAAACTAGTTCAACAACCTACGAGTACAACCCATTGAAGGACAACTGGTCAACCAAATAGCTCACCAAATAGCTCACAATTCTAGAACACTCAATTTATACATTATTGTAACATCTCCCTTTAATGGAGAGATGGATTTTCCATAATTCCTAGTCGTTGTCTACCTATTTCAAAGTTCATGTTTCCAAGAGGTTTAGTAAAGATGTCAGCTACATTTTCACTTGTATTACAATACACTAAGTGAATCTCATTTGACTTTATCTATTCCATTACAAAATGGTGTTGGACTTCAATTTGTTTTTTTTTGGCATGATAAATTGGATTATTTTCCAACTTAATGGAACTATGGTTGTCACATTTGATGATTATTGGAATTCTTTGTTTTTCTCTAGAATTTTTAAGAATCCTCCTTAACCAAGTAGCTTCACAAGTTGGATTGGTCAAGGTTTTGTATTCAACTTATGTGGTTGAAAAGAAAACAATTGGTTGTTTCTTGGTGCTCCATGATATGATACACAACTATACATTGAATCCATATCCAGAGGTTGATTTTCTATCATTACGATTTCCAGCCCAAACTCAATGAGAAAAACCTGCCAAATCAACATCATATTCATCATTATACATAATACCAAGATTAATTTCTCCTTTCAGATATTGGCGAAATTTCCTTGTTGTTTCTTTGTTGCTTTCAGAAGGCTTAACCTTGAAGTGACTAGGGATGGTGACATAATATGCTATATCTAGCTCGGTAGTGGTCCATGTCGTTCAAACTTCTCACTAGCTAATGATACAAAGCTCCATCACCTCTTTAGCTCCATCATCATAGATAATTTAGCATTTTGTTCTAAAGGACTGGATATTGCCTTGCACTCAATCATATTGAACTTTTTAAGG
Organism: Pinus tabuliformis; assembly: GCA_031772625.1. NCBI lineage: Eukaryota > Viridiplantae > Streptophyta > Pinopsida > Pinales > Pinaceae > Pinus > Pinus tabuliformis. The sequence continues at coordinate 182,815,407 of CM062820.1, forward strand.
ATTTACCTTGTATTTTTTCTTTGTGCAATTAGTGTCTTACAAGATTGCCTCCAAACATCAATACTAAGCAATAATGCAATTCACCAAGATCCGTCATCTCAAATTCCTTTGACAACTTGCTTTTAATTTCTTCAATCAACTTGGATTCAATTCCTATTATGATAAGATCATTAATATATAAAGACTTTAAAGAAATATTCAGTTCTTCATCTTTCTTGATGTACATGTTATGATCACTTTTGTTTCTCACAAAAACTTTTTCATAAAAGAAAGAATCAATATTCACATACCAAGATCTTAGTGCTTGTTTCGAACCATATAAAGATTTCTTTAACTTGCAAAACATATTCTCATATGACTTCTTTACAAAGCCTTCAAGCTAAATCAAATAAAGACCTTCTTTTAACTCACCATTCAAAAAAGAATATTTGACATATAACTCCTGCATTTTAAAATAACTTTTTGTAGCTAATGTAATCATGACTCTAATTGTGTTCAACATAGCTAAAGGTGCAAAAGTATCTTCATAATCAATTCCTTGTTTTTGTGAATAGTCTTTTGCAACCAATCTAGCTTTATACTTATCAATACTGCCATCAGTATTAAACTTGGATTTAGAAAATCATTTTCATCCTATGGGAACTTTAGTTTTAAGTAATTATATTAATTCCCATGTGTCCTTGATCATTATAGAATTCTACAATTCATTAATTTGACCTCTCCATTCTTCATATTCCTTATCTTCTTCATAACTTAGGCTTTGCAACATTCATTACATGAGACATCAATGCATAATCATTATTCCTTATAGGTGCTTGAATTTATTGCGATGATCTTCTTGGATTTTTCCTGTAATCATCTTATTCTCTTCTTCTTAGAGTGTAATGACTGCTTGATGCTTCTTTCTCTTGAACCTATACTTATTCATGTTCCTAACCAACATTTGTATATATTTTGACATAATCATTAGTACCATGCAATACATGACTATTATATATTTCATCATCTTCATCTGCATTGTCATGAAACACCATATACCTACTTGCAAGAAATCTATGTGAGCTAGGATCAAACTACTTGTTTGCTTTTTTTATCATTACAATAACCAATAAATGTGCACTTAATTGAATTTGCATCAAGTTTTCTTCTTCATATTTAGGAATACAAGAAAATGTCTTGCATCCAAAAACTCTTAAATGACTCACTTTTGGTTTATACCCATAAAATTCTTCAAAATGTTTTTTAAGATATAAACTTTTGGTTGAACTCCTATTTTTAAAATCAATAATTGTATTTATGGCTTCAACCCAAAAAACCATTAGAGGCAATTTTACCTTGAAGCATACTACTTGCACATTCTACTAGTGTTCTATTTTTCCTATTAACAACTCTATTTTGTTGAGGTGTATGTGATATTGTAAATTGTTGTAGAATCCCATTTATTTTAAAATGTTGATTAAATGTTCTTCATTTATATTCTTCCCCATGACCAGATCTAAGAATTTTGATGCATTTTGTAGTTCGTTTTTCTACCATACTTTTGCATTCTTTAAAGTACTCAAAAAACACCATTCTTATTTGTTATGAAATACAACCAAGTATACATAGATCAATCATTAAGAAAAATAAGAAGATATCATGCTACAACAAGAGATCTAGTTTTCATAGGTCCACATACATCAATAAGAATCAATTCAAGTCTTTCTCTTTGTCTTTTCCCTTTATGTATAGGAAATTCCTCTCTATGTTGCTTGCCAAGTGCACATGCTTCACATTCAACATTCACATTCTCTTACATATGAATGGATTTTTACCTTTGACTACCAATGCCAGATTTGTACTATTAGAGCACAAATCAAATTTATTCATCGTTTCTTCCTCTTGGAGAAGGATCCATGTCAATTCATCAAACATAGGGGGTTTTTGTCTAGATCGAAGACTTGAAATAAATATTTTATAATATTTCACTAAGTCTTTTAATGTGATGGTGACTAAGTCAACATTGGACACATTTTCACCAATATCTCCTTAATTATCACTTAAATCTTTGACAGAGAAAATGATATTGAGTATATTTCCTTTTGCTTCCATTTTTATAGACAAAAGCTTAGTCTTTAAAAATAATATGTGGTTTATATTTTTTATTTCGTACAAACCCTTGAGCACATCCCAAGATTCTTTTGATATCTTACAATCTCTTATCTATGGAATTATATTGTCCTTTATGGACATTCATAGTAGCACCTTTTCTTTTAGTTCTTTCTTCTCCAAATCTGAAATAGTATCATCACCAATGGATTTGGTTGCATCACCAATGAGTTTGGGCACCATAAATCACCATAAATTACCACTTACAAATCACCATAAATTATAACCCTACAATATTATTAACAACTTAAATTTCTAGTGAATATAATCAGTACCAACATGCTTACTGGATTCATTTAGATATGTATCAGCCAGAGGATTTGACATGATGACAAAAAATTATCTTTCTTCAATCAACAACTTCTAAATCACACATACTTAAATTGATTTTTTTCTTAATTTCTTATATCTCCCTTTGACCAATTAATCTCGTGGGTTTGCTTAATATGTATATTAAGTAATTGTCATTAAGATTTAAAAAGAAATCCTTTCCTCTTTACAATTTCATTCATTAATCATTTACTTTTTACAATTTCTTTCATTTTTATGGAAAATTTATTATTAATATCACGGTTTTAAATTAACTTATTTGAAGAAATTTATAATTTATGGATTTCACTTTAATTTTTGTTTTATTTTTTAAAATATTTAATTATAATTTTATTTTATTTTTTAAATTTTTTTTATAATTTTCTTTGCGGGTTGAAAAATAATTTATTAATTTTCAACTATAAATCAACTTTTTTTTGTATAGAATAGACAATTTTTAAAACCTCTTATTATACATGTATTATGCATTTCTCCACGCAATAGTTTTCATTAACAGTGACCCAAAATGGATGTAGAATATACTCGTAAGTCTAAAGTGTTCCTCATAGAGGAAAAATGAAAGTCATTGGATGATTTTGAAAATAGTCTCATCTTGTATATTGTTTCATTCCGAATCCAATGCAATTTGAACGGGCCAAAACGGACTTTGGACGAAGACGTTATCGCAAAAAGAAAAATGCCCATTAACCTTAGAAAATGAGGCATTTCTTATTAAATGTGGCCTAAAGGGTTAATATTAGCCTGATGCACTAAAAACCCTTATTAAGCACTAAACCTTTATAAAGTGTGTTTGCATGTAAATTCAGATAAAGCACGTGGCCAGTAGCGGCTAGACGAACCCAAAGAATTTATAGAAAATAGGCTAAAACCTCTGACTTCCAAAAGGAAGGCAGTAAGTGGTATTTTGGGTGCGCTTCAAGCAGCAAGCGGCATTGGATGGGCTCCGCCCGATTCCATATACTGAATGATGTGTGGCACAACACAGGAGAGAGGAAACCGCTTTTTCAGGCGGGTAATTTTCGCGCAAGTAGGCCACCCAAAAATGCTGCCAACCGTTGGATTGGAGATCATAATCAACTATGGAGATGAGCGGACTATTTGCTGTTTTGGGTTTAGTGCGAACCATCAGATTAAAAGGCAAATCAATGGACCAGATTAAGTCGCATCGCAATGAGTCAAGTTCAAAGGAATGGACCTTGGGCCGTAAGCAATTACGGTCAGGCCGATAAAGCGATTGCGATATGCCATGCACTGATAGCATGATCAGCGATCGACAATCAGGATCACAACAATGTAAAGGGCCAATGCACATTACGACATGTGATTGCGATATGCCAATAAAGGGCAGACTCGATGGGAATTATAAACGCGAACGCATAAAATTTGAAATCCAATTTATTCAGATTTTCTTTGTATTTCCCGTATATTGAGGTTCTGACCTCCTGCCTAAGCAATTGCGATATGATGATAGAAGGCGGACCCAATGGGAATTATGGACGTAATTTCATAATATTTGAAATCTAAAAATGCGGGATTTCTTTGTATTTCCTATCTATTGGGTTTTTTGGACAATATTCCATGTGATTGCAATTTGCGATGGAATGGTGGACTCGAGAGGGATATAGATGCGATTGCGTAATATTTGAAGTCCGGTCTTTGCGGATTTCGTTGTATTATCCCCTATATTAATGTTTTGGCCATACACTTGTGCAATTGCGATTTGCGATGACAGGATGGACCCGATCGGTTTATCAATGTGGGTGAATGCATTTTGAGTTCCGATTAAACACTCCAATGATGTGTTTCTGCCAATTTTCTTGGGTATTTTCGTTATTTGGCTATTTCGGCCAGAGGAAGGCAAAATGATCGGGTTTCCCACAACAATGGCTCCTTTCCATTGTAAATGGATTCCTGTGGTGGAACAGTTGGGTTTTCCATTATGGAGGGTTGTAACCGATGTGTTACAAAAACACAGAGAGCACAAAGGTGGAAGATTGCTAAGAATGCGTGCAAAGGCCGAGACATAACACAAAGAGTAGAACTGATAGAGGGTCGCTTGGAGGTTAGGTGAACCCAGAAGCTTGTGAGAGCCAGAGCCAAAGAGCTCACAGCAGACTTCTAAGAACCATGGAGTTGTAATGAAGTTGTAGAACAGCAAAGATATCAAATGATCAAGCTGTTGTTGGTGTCCAGAGTGTGCTAAAGATAGAAGAAGGAGTTCCAGAAACAATTAAGAGGATTCTAAGGGAGTCAGAGAAGCCAGAAGCTCAAAGCTCTGACTGAAGGAGTCCAGTCCATAGAAGCCTAGATCTATCTGCAGAGTGAGGACAACCAGGGGTAAGATGGCATTCTGAACCCATAGGTTCAGTTGTAAACTAATGGAGTTGAACGTGGAGCTTGTAAAATAATTAAAGCCATAATCCCAAAGAGCCTAAGCGAGTTGATTAGAGCTAAGGGAGATGTACCCCAAGAGTTTTGGGTGAACTCGATATTATATTGTTGTCTTATGTGTTTGCTGATTTGCTAATTTATTTACTGTTATATGTCTTTTATATCAGCATAAGCAAGTGAACTTAAATCACATTAACAGCTAAAAACAAACACTAGCATACACCTTTTTCAAGCACTTTTTAATTCCACAATTGGTTAATCATAAGGTCTTGGAAATATATAAGCTTTGGAGTGGGAGAGGTTCAAGTAAGCTTGACAAGAAGCCTTTAGTGCCCCATTTCAAATTAGGTGGTATCAGAGCCTAAGGCTGATTAATCCCACCTTCAAAGAAGGTTATACCAGAGCAGGTTGCATCATGCAGAAAGTGGTATCAGATCAGAATGCTAATTGACAAGGCAAAGGATTGCTTCTCTGAAAGGTGTTTGGGCAGTCAAGGATTGATTGTATGCTTGCTTGTAGACTGAATATTGTGTGAGTTTATGGAGGTAAAGGGAAAGCTATTTATAGCTTAGTCCAGGAGAGGACGAAAAGGAAGAAGGGCAGAAGGCATTCTTCTTATCCTTAAGGACCTCAAGGCAATCCTTGAAGCACAAGAAGTTTGATGCAAAAGGTTGCTTGAATAAGCTCTTTGTTAATCTTGTTTGAAGTTCTTTTGTTCATTTTGATAATGACAACTTCTACAAGTGAGTCCTCAAGTTCCTCCTTCATCAAAAGATTCTTTGATGGAGACATGAAGCAAGACCTTTTCATCATGATGGACAAGGTGAGAGAAATGTATGAGGATGGAAGGAAAAGGAGCATACCTAGAGAGCAATTGAATTCTGTGGAGGAATAGAAGCAATTGCTTTCTGAAAAACTGCAATAAATGGAGAGGCAAGTTCATATTGCAAATATGAACCTCAAAAGGATGCATGAGTTGGAGACACAACTCTTTGTTGCCAAAAGAGCCTTAGTCAAGTATCATCTTGAAGAAGAGGTAAACAATTAATGTTTGTCTTCAAATTCTTCTAAGAATGCTTATATTGGTTCTTTTGAAAAACATATCAGAGGCATAGGTTCCAAGTTAATGTCCAAGATGGCCTATGAAGGAAAAGGCTTGGGTAAACATGCACAGGGTATTGTCGAGACAATAATGGTTGAGGAAAGGCCTAAGTATTTGGGTCTTGGCTATGGACAGTCTTATGGAGAAAGTTTCAAAGCTTCCATGAAGGCCATTGAAACAGTTCCAAGAAGGAGTTTCATTTCAGGTCTTCTACCTCAAGAGTGTGAATATTGTATTCGTGGAGAATGCAATAGCTTGAAACATCATTTGCAAGATGCAGGTGTTCATAAGCATACACTTGAACTAGAGAATTGTGAACACTCTGAAAGCGTTGAAGAGGTGGATGGTGTTCTAAAGGGAGCTACTTCTTCATTCAATTCACCTCCTCATGGAGGAAATAAAGGTGAAAGAGAAAGGTATAAATCTAGTTGTAACTATATTCCTTTTGATAATGTTCAGCATGGTAAATTTCCACATAAGTATGGGAAAATAAGTGCATTTTCCTTTTTTGGATTGGATAACCATAATGTTTCTAGATGTTGGAAGAGAATGACCACATATAGAAAACTTTTGAAGGAAAGGAAGCAAGAATCTAAAGGTCCATTGGACAAGGCAAATAATGTTGTCAAGAGGATGCACATGTGTTGTACTTACTGGCACAAGCAAGGACACATTGCTGAAAAGTGTTGCACTTTGAATCCAACAATGCTTCCACGAAACTTGAAGAAGGTGGAAAGATAAAATGGTAGGAATAGAAAGGAAGTTTCCATGAATGATGTGTTTCAGGATGATTCACATGTTGATGCTGATGTGCAGACAAAGGTAGCACCTTTGAAATGGATTGGTAAGAAATGGTTAGAGTTCTTATCCAATTAAAGATTGCATGTCTTTTGATTTGATGCATCTATTTGCATTTCTTTGTTAATGGAATGCAAGTTGCAAGATTTTACCAAGAAGGTGAATGGAAAAGTTGAGGAGGAGACTCATTTTGTTGCAACAACATTATATTCATTTCAGCTTCGAAAGTACAATGTGCTTAAGCAAAAGTTGAAGGATTAAATGTATGCATGAGAACGATGTGAATGAACACAGGGATGTTGATGATTTCCTTGTATTTGAACATGTATGTGTAATTAACTTGAAGAGTTGATTGCTTTGTTTTTAAACATGCATGTAATGCAATATTGACTTGAGAAAAGTTGATTTTGGTCTCCAATATGGAGATAATGATGAAGTGTTTCATCTTTGGAAAAACATGTAGAAAAGATGTAAAGACAAGGTTGACTTGAAGGGTCATTGTCTTAACGGCATGTTTCGTGGGCTTGTTATCTAGTCCATCATTTGTATGCATATGTAAGACATGGAGGTGTTCACAAGATGTGAAAATATGTTTCTTTTGTTGAAGCAGGAGTTTAGGCCATCCAGTTGTTGTCTATATTTCTGTTGTTGTTAACAGTTGTTCTTAACAGCATGTCAAATAGGTACAAATGTAAGATTTTGTGAAGCAGATGTAACTTCACATTTGTTTGAGCCACCTTGAATCAATGATCAAGGAAGAAAAGTTTAAACTACCTTCTGTGACCATCTCAGCAGGAGTTCTACATGAAGTCAAGGAGGAAAACAGATCTTCCCAAGAGGACAATCACATACAGGAAGGAAAGTAGTCAAAGGCTTTGGTTCAGAGGCACTATGCAAGGCAAGTGTATGGAGGCTGAAAGAAGAGGGTGTTGTTACTCTCATTTACTATTTAGATCAGTATGTCAGTCTTTTGGAGACCAAAAGTTTTTTTAGTTGGAAGGTGTGATCCAAAATGGATCTAGAATAGACTCTTAAGTCTAAAGTGTTCCTCACAGAGTAAAAATGATATTCATTGGATGATTTTGAAAATAATCTCATCTTGTAGATTGTTTCATTCTGAATCCAATGCAATTTGAATGGGCCAAAACAGACTCCGGGCGAAGAAGTTATTGTAGAAAGAAGATTGCTCCTTAACCTTAGAAAAGGAGGCATTTCTTATTAAATGTGGCCTAAAGGGTTAATGCTAGCCTTATGCGCTAAAAACCCTTGTTAAGCGCTAAACCTTTATAAAGCGCGTTCGCATTGAAATTCGAATAAAGCACGTGGGCAGTAGCGGCCAGACAGACTTGAAGAATTTACAGAAAATAGGCTAAAACCTCTGAGTTCCGAAAGGAAGGTAGTAAGTGGTATTTCAGGTGGGTTTCAAGCAGTAAGTAGTATTGGACGGGCTCCTCCTGATTCCATACATTGACTGACGTGTGGCATCGCATAGGAGAGAGGAAAGTGCTTTTTCGGGCGAGTAATCTTCGCGCAAGTAGGCCACCCGAAAATGCTGGTAACCATTGGATTGGAGATCACAGGATCAACGGTGGAGATTAAGCGGACTGTTTGTTGTTTCGGGTTTAGTGCTAGCCGTCAGATTAAAAGACAAATCGACGGAGCAGATTAAGTCGCATCGCAATGAGTCAAGTTCAAAGGAATGGACCTTGGGCCGTAAGCGATTGCAACTTGCGATGGCGATCAGGTTGATAAAGCGATTGCAATATGCGATGCCCCGATAGCGCGATTGGCGATCGACGATCGATGATCAAGATCACAACAATATAACAGTCCAATGCACATTGCGACTTGCGATTGCGATATGTCGATAAAGGGTGGACCCGATGTGAATTATAAGCGCGAATGCATAAAATTTGAAATCTAGTTTATTCAGATCTTCTTTGTATTTCCCATATATTGAGGTTTTGATCTCCCGCCTAAGCGATTGCGATATGTCGATAGAAGGTGGAACCGATGGGAATTATGGACGCAATTTCATAATATTTGAAATCTGGAAATGCAGGATTTCTTTGTATTTCTTGTGTATTGGTTTTTTTGGACAATATGCCATGCGATTGCGATTTGCGATGGAATGGTGGACTTGAGAGAGATATAAATCCAATTACGTAATATTTGAAGTCCGGTCTTTGCAGATTTCTTTGTATTATCCCGTATATTAATGTTTTGGCCATATGCATGTGCGATTGTGATTTGTGATGATAGGATGGACCTGATAGGTTTATCAATGCGATTGAATGCATCTTCAGTTCCGGTTAAACGCTACAATGATGTTTTTTCGCCAATTTTCCTATGTATTTCCGTTATTTGGCTATTTCCGCCAGAGGAAGGAAAAACGATCGGGTTTCCCATGCCGACGGTTCCTTTCCATTGTAAACAGATTCTTGTGGTGGAATAGTCATGTTTTCCATTATGGAGGGTTGTAACCGATGTGTTACAAAAACACAGAGAGCATAGAGGCGAAAGATTGTTGAGAATGCGTGCAGAGGACGAGAGATAACACAGAGAGAAAAACTAACAGAGGGTCACTTGGAGGTTGAGTGAACCTAGAAGCTCGTGAGAGCCAGAGCTAGAGACAGAGAGCTCACATCAGGCTGCTAAGAGCCATGGAGCTGTAATGAAGCTGCAAAACAACAAAGAGATCAAATGATCATGATGTTGCTGGTGTCCAAAGTGTGCTGAAGATAGAAGAAGGAATTCCAAAGATAGTTAAGAGGATTCTCAGGGAGTCAGAAAAACCAGAAGCTCAAGAAGCTCATAGCACTGACTGAAGGAGTCAAGTCCAGAGAAGCCTAGATCTTTCTACAGAGTGAGGACAGCCAGGGGTAAAATGACACTCTAAACCCATAGGTTCATTTGTAAACCAATGGAGTTGAGTGTGGAGATTGCAAAAGAATTAAAGCCATAATCCAAAAGAGCCTAAGCGAGTTGATTAGAGTTCAAGGAGACCCAAGAGTTTTGGGTGAACTCCATATTATATTGGTGTCTTATGTGTTTGATTATTTGCTGTTTTATTTACTGTTATATGTATTTTATATCATCATAAGCAACTAAACTTAAAGCACATTAACAGTTAAAAACAAACACCAGCATACACCTTTTTCTAGCACTTTTTAATTCCGCAATTGATAAATCATAAGCTCTTGGAAATATATAAGCTTTGGAATGGGAGAGGTTCTTGTAAGCTTGAGAAGAAGCCTTTAGTGCCCCATTTCAGATCAATCAGTATAATCAAATTCGATGTAAGAATATTTTTCAAAGAGCCACTTTTACAATAGTTCTAGTTCTAATTATTAATGCAATAAAATTCCACGCCAAAATACTTGTTAAGCAATTGACCTTCAAGTTATCACTATAAATACGTGTATTATACATTTCTCCACGCAATAGTTTTCATTATCAGTATCATCAAATTCAATGTAAGAATATTTTTCAAAAAGCCACTTTTACAATAGTTCTAGTTCTAATTATTAATGCAATAAAATTCCACACCAAAATACTTGTTAAGAAATTGACCTTCAAGTTATCACTATAAATGTGATGGTAATTTCTTTATAAGGGTTACCTATTAAAACATTCAAGTTATCACTATAAATGTGATGGTAATTTCTTTATAAGGGTTACTTATTAAAACATTTTCATGAAATTTAATAGTAAATGCAAATTTTGTTAATTTAGAAAAATATTTTTAAAAATTATGTGTTTTTAAATAAAAAATTATTTATAAAATAAACAACAATAAAGTAAAGCTTTCCGGATTGATATTCTGATTTCTCCATTCTCAATCTAATTTTTCAATAGGTTTGTAAAGAAACTTAATAGTTTTAAAGGTTTTAAAAAAACCTAGAAAGTAAAGATAACTATTATTACCTTTTTTGGGAAACAATTCTCCGATTATGAAGTATTTAACTATTAAATTTTTGAATGTCAGATCAAAAATCCTTTACACGAACAATCCTAAATTTGTTTACTTTTTCTCCATTTACCTATTTCCCTTTGCCAAACGATTTAGTAAAAGGATTTCCAGTTGTAATGGATGTGTAGTTTCTCATATATAACCATCCTTATAAATAGGTAATCACTACCATGTCAATTCATTTAATATAACTTTGAGAAAGGTTCTTTTCCTTGGAAAAATGCTTCGTATTTAACTTTTTTTTTTTTTTTAAATAACATTTTATTTTTTACCCTTGTTTTCTTAAAAAAAAAAAAATCAACGCTGTAATATTTTCTCTTGATATCGTTTTAATAAATATCAAGTAAATTTTGGAAATTTACTTGGCAAAACCTTCGAAAAAAATGGCTTTTTCAATTTTGACGGGTCCACCTTATAGCCCTTCAACTCGGCCCATACGAGATAAAAGGTCCTCTTAAACATCATATAAATATGGAGCCATGGACCTCATTTAGATTACATACCACACTTGAGTTTGATCTAAAACTTGTAGGAACATTCCAAAGGTGCGAAGGAGGAGAAAGAAAGTTCAAGCCTGTTTTGGGTTTTCTATATTAAGTCTACTTGGACTAAAAAAAAGTTTTCTATATTAAGTTTACTTGGACTAGTGTCGATCATTGTTCACTTTGGGCTATTCTTTTTTTGTTTAATGCATATTTTCTCTGTGATTGGCCTGAAAATTACAGAAGGTTTTGACTTTGTTTGACCATTGAATTTCATCTCTATTTTGGGTTGTTGATTGAGGTTAGCTATAGGATTTGTCTAGGGTTTTACCGTAGGAACTTTGATCGAAGATTTTCAATCTGTTTTAACTTTGTTTAATTGAGGAAAGAAGGTCAAGAGTTTTTCTAGGTTGACCAAATTTTTCTAGGCAAGTTTTGACCATTGAATTTGATGAAATTGTAGACAATTGACCACTGTTGACTGTACCTTCATAGGATGAAAAATCTCAAAATAATATGTTCGATCATATTTGACTTTCTCTCTCTATTGAGTCGTTTTGGATTGGTTGATTTGGGAACTCAAAGCCTTTACTTTGATTGATGGATGTGTTTGGACTATGTATCTCATGTTGAACATTTGTCGACTATTAGAATAAGAAGAATTGACTAACATATTCCCCCTTGTGGTCTTATTCCATGGTCATTGGAATAATATTTGTCTCATTATGCTTGGATATCTTCTATTGTGCATTTATTGGTTACTGATATATCTATAATTGCTTATTTTTTACTGGGGTGATTAGAATTGAAGAAAATTATCTTACATGATTATAAAAACATAAAACACTATGAAAAATTAACATGGTATCAAAGTTGAGGTGAAGGCTAGCGTAGGGAGGCCAAAGAGCACACTTTTGGGACACTCTTTTCGCTGATTGGTGATCAAATTTTGGGCAAGATGACTATATCCTACTTCAATATGGAGGAGAAGTTGAATGATGACTTCAAGTTTGTATCATGGAGGACTATATTGGATCTTACTCCTGAGGAGAATGATGTGATGGAATATGTGTAAGGACAAGTAGTTTAGCCTCTTGAGAATGAGAATGTCAATGCCAAGTCCAAGTACAAGAAGGGTGAGATCAAGGCCAAGAAGATCATTATTGATTTTCTATAGGATCATCTCATTAGTTATGTGTCCAATAAGATTAAGTAAAAAGATTTGTATGAAAAATTGATTGGGATGTTTGAGGTCAAAAATTTAATTCAAATAATCTCTTTGAAGAGAAAACTTCATTATATCAAGAGGAACGAGTTTCAATCTATTACAACCTACTTCATGAGAATCTCTCAAACACAATATCAATCTCTTTCCATTGGAAAATTCATATCTGATAGATAGCTTGTGAAGATGACACTTGGTGAGCTCCCCATGTCTTGTGAAACATTAATTACAAGGATTAGTTGTAGGAAATAGCTACCTACACTTGACGAGATATTGGAAAATTGCACTCAAGAGGAATTTAGCATCATTTCTAGAGGAAGAATCAAGAGACAATAAGACAGAGACCCTATAGCCTTTCCACCAAATTTCAAGAAAGGAAAAGGGGAAGAAGGCCTTCCAAATGGAAACCAAAGGAGTCAACCCCACCATTCAACAATAAAAGAAGATATTTCTCAAAATTCTGATGCTACAAGTGTGATAGATTTGGTCACATAGCCATAGATTGTCATGATGGAAGAAATTCTCAAAGGCCCAATAATATTAAAAACAATGGAAACGTAAACAACTTCAACCATAGAAGGAAAGGAGGAGGTCCTACTTCCCATGAAAGTGTTGAACAATCCCAATGTCATAAAAAAAGGAAAACAAATACAAGGTATGCTAATAATGTTGCAAATTTTCAATGTGGATATGTTCTTTTTGCTACTTTCTCTAGTTCATCTTCATATAGAATTAATAGTCAGATGGTGGATACCGCGACATATAGACATTTTACTAGGTATCATGAATTCCTCTCAAAATTAGTTGAGAGTGAGACCAATTTAAAAATTTTACTTGGGGATAATTATTGTCATCCTATAAAGGGTTATGGTTCAATTTATTTTCATTTTGAAATTCTCCAAACCATTCTTCTACAATATGTGTTGTATATGCCAGGCTTAAAGAATAATATTGTGTCCATCTCTTCCATGGAAGGCAAGGGGTTTATATTTGCATTCATTGATGTAAAAGTCCTTGCTTGGCTAAGGAATTCTAGTGTGAGGGTAGTCTTCACACATCATATGAGAAATAATGGCATTTACAGAGATTGTGGATGACCAATTCAAGCATTGGTCCATGACCAGTAATCAATGTGAGCCTTGCCACTAGAGATTTTCTCACCTTCATTAAAGTATTTTCTTAAGTTGAGTAGGATGGTTGCAGGGATACCCAGGGTTTACAGTGATCATGAAGGTGTATACGAGGAATGTGCTAGTGGGAAGAGTATCAAGGGACCATTCCCTTCTAGTTTCTATATATCTAAGTAAATTCTTCATTTTATTCATTCTCACCTTCGTGAGCCCATGGTAGTAAAATATCTTAGAGAATATTTATACTATACAATCTTTGTTGATGACTTCTCTTGTGAAACTTGGATCATCTACTAGAATAACAAGGATGATGTTTTCAATGTATTCATGAATTTATGGGCTCTTGTGGAAAATGAAACAAAGATGAAGATCAAAATCCTAAGGACTGATAATCAAGGTGAATACAACTCAAGTGAATTTAAATAATTTTGCATATACATTGGGATTAAGAGGGAGGTGACTACTCCATAAAAGTGTCAAAAAAATGGATTTGTCGAAAGGAATAACAAGTACATCTTGGACGCAGACAAATCCATGATTCACCATAAAAAAAAATCAAGTTTCTATGGGTAGAAGCTATAAATATTGTTTTCTATGTCCAAAATAACGGTTATCATCAAGACTTCAGAGACAAGACTCTTGAAGAAGTTTTTGGAAGTGTGAAAATGGAAGCAATACACTTGAGAATATTTTGTTACCCTCTCTACTTTCATTTACTAATGGAAAATAGGTCCATGTTGGAAGATTTAGAAAAGAAAGGTACGTTTGTTGGTTATTATGAAAATTCTAATGCTTACAGGACATATGTGATAGGCAAGAGGATCATTGAGCTCAACTGGGATGTGAGTTTTTGTTAGGCCAGGCAGTAACTCTCCAAAGGTAGTAAAACTGATTCGTCTATTATTCCATAGGTAGGTTATTGCTATATACAATATGAGTGATTATTCAGTTCATCTCCCGATGATTGTTCACATTCCTAATTTATTTATTTACAAATTCCCCCAATCATGAAGATTAGGTGTCAACATTCCCCCCTTAATCTGAAGTGATGTTGGTGAGTCCAAGCATCATTCTGAATCATTCAAGCTTTTCCTTTCCAAGTGCTTTGGTGAAGATGTCTACAATTTGCTCATTTGTGGAACAATGACGTAGATGGATTGTTTTGGCCTCAACATGATGTCGACTCAGATGATATTTAGTATTGATATGCTTTGCTCGATCATGGAACTTTGGGTTCTTGGCCAACTTTATTACAGAGGTGTTGTCAATCATGAGTGGAGTTGATTGTACTTGTTTTACCTGCAAATCCTCAAGAATTTTCCTGAGCCACACAATTTCTTTCGTTGCTTCAGCTGCTGCCACGTATTCTGCTTCTATTGTGGAATCTGCTGGAACTGATTGTTTGTGTGATCTCCAGGAGACAACTCTTGATCCAAGACTCATAGCATATCCTGAAGTAGATACCCCAGTTTCTTTGTCTCCATCAAAGTCTGAATCAGAGTATCCAATCAAGCTGAAGTCGTCCACCTGTGTATACTTGATTCCAAGGTCTTGAGTTCCCTTCAAGTACCTTAGAACTCTTTTTGCAGTAGACCAATGTCCCTCACAAGGCTTTTGCATGAACCTGGAGAGGATTCCAACAGTAAATGAAATGTCTGGTCTGGTAGTAGTGAGGTAGATGAGACTTCCTACAAGCTGTCTATACTTTGTTGCATCCTCAAATTCCTTTCCTTCAATAGATGTGAGCTTTAAGTTTTGTTCCATTGGAGTAGAAAGAGGATTGCACTCTGTCATGCCAAATCTGTTTAACAAATCTCCAATGTATTTCTTTTGAGAAAGAAATATGGATTTTGGATGTTGGGTTACTTCAATGCCAAGATAGTAATGAGCATAGCCCAAATCAGTCATTTAAAAACTTTTCCCCAATTCCTTCTTTATGGATGCAATGTAGCTTTCATTGTTCCCTGTCATTAAAAGATCATCTACATATACCACAAGATACACAACTATTTTGCCAACTTTCTTGACAAATAAAGTTGCATCATCAAGATCAAAATGATTGAAGTTGAGTTTCAAAAGATGCTCAGTTAGTTTTTCATACCAGGCTCACGGTGCTTGTTTGAGGCCATACAAGGACTTCACATGTTTGCATACTTTATGTTCATGTCCTTTCACAGCAAATCCTTCAGGCTGGGACATAAAAACATTCTCTTTTAGATCTCCATTCAAGAATGCAGTTTTTACATCCATTTCATGGACTTTCCAACCGTTCTGAGCTGCTAGTGCAAAGAGTGTCCGGATGGTGGTACATTTTGCTTTGGGGGCAAAATTTTCCTCATAATTGACCCCTTCCTTCTGTGCAAAACCTTCTGCCACAAGCCTAGCTTTGTGCTTGTCAAGTGAGCCATCAGCTTTGTACTTGTTCTTGTAGACCACTTGCAGCCAATTGGTTTGGTTCCAAATGGAGGATCAACCAGCTTCCAAGTGCCATTCTTTATGAGGGCATCATACTCCTTTTGCATCACTTCTTTCCTTTCATCATGAGAAGCAACTTATTTGAAGGAAGTTGGTTCAAAATCTATAGACAAGTTCAATTCACAATCATAAGTAACATCCATATCAACAGGTGAATTAGAGTCATCTACATCACCTCCATTTTGTCGGTTTGAATTTCTAGTTCCTGTTTTTCCAATTTCATCAGGATGAACACTTTCAAGTGTCTTTGTCAGCCACTTTGGGGGACCTTTCTGAGATGGTCCAGGTTGCTGTGTTGATTGAGTTGGGACTGAATCAAGATTGAGTCTCCCAATTCTATCAATTACATCACTTAAAGCATCATCTGTTGTTGGAGTTTCATGTAGAGGAGATTGTTCTTCAGAAGAAGATTCCACATGTTGATCTAGTATAGGAATCCCCGCTTCAAGATGTGGAATCTGATTATCAAATTCTTGAAATGATTTCGTTTTTTTGAATCTATCCAAGCGATCAAGTTGCCGCTCAACAACATTATCAGATTTGGATGATTCAAGAAAAATTACATCTCTAGATACAACAAACCTTTTATTTACTTCATCATAGAGGTGGTATGCTTTGGAGGTATTCGAATACCCCAGGAAGATACACTTACGACTTCTAGCACCAAGTTTGTTTTTATGTACCTTTGGTATCAAAGCATAACAGGTGGAACCAAAGATCTTGAGATGTTTTACCGAAGGAACATGTCCATACCGCAATTCATAAGGAGTCTTGTTTCTTATAGCATTAGATGGACATCTATTCTTTATATATGCAACACATAGAACAACATCAGCCCAAAACATTATCTTTACATTTTTGAAGAAAAGCATGGATCGTACCATATTCAAGATTGTTCTATTCATTCTTTCAGCTACACCATTCTATTGGGGATTATAAGGCACAGTTGTTTGATGTTTGATCCCATGTTGGTGAAGATAGTTTTCAAATTCATTTGATGTATATTCTTTTCCATTATCAGTGCGAATAGACCCAATATGAGATTGTGCATCATTTTCAATCCATTTATGAAAATTCTTGAATGTTTGAAAGGCATCAGATCTGTTCTTCAATAAATAAACCCAACACATTCTCATGTAATCATCAATAAATGTCATGATATATTTATTTCCATTTGCAGAAGGAACAGGCATTGGACCACATAAATCTGAATGAATGAGTTCAAGCTTCCTATGTGCTCTTGAATGTGAATCATGAAAATACTGTTTGCTATGCTTTCCTAGAATGCAAGCATCACATTGTTTATGTTTCCTAGGAATTGTAGGCAAACTAGCAACACCATTTTTCTTCAATAAGTGGAGACTGTCATAGTTTAAATGTCCAAATCTAGCATGCCATAATAGACTTGATGGAAGTGTACGTTCTTCATGATGAGAAATATATGAGAAATGTTGTGCATGAGTAGAGGTTCCTTGCAGTTTGAGAAGTCTTTCTTCTTCTATTCCCCTCATGACAAGTGAGTGGTCAGATGCTTTTCTTACCTCAAGCTTGCCATCAAACATATGAATGGAGTGACCTTGCTGGCGGATGTGGACCAAGGACATCAAGTTTCTCTTGAGTTGTGGGAGATATAGAACATGATCCAGAAGAAAGTCTGGAAGACCAGGCCGTTTAAGCCTGATTGTGCCAAGCCCTGATGGCTTGATTTTTGACTGATCTACAAAGTATACTGCTCCAACAACATTGTCAGTGAAATCTTCAAAAAAATCTTTTCTATGAGTCATATGACAGGTTGCTCCTGAATCAAGCAACCAATCATTTTTCGAAGAAGCAAGTGAAGTATTAAACAAATCTTCATTTACTCCATTGTTACATTGTGCCTCAATATAGTGAGTAGATTCAGGTGCTTTACCTTTGTCTGTATCATCAGTTTTACCTTTATGTTGGTTTCTTTTCTGCTCAATTTTGTCCCATGGTAGCTTGCATGTAGAGGCATCATGTGATCCATTTCTTTTGCAGCGAATGCAATGTAAGTCTACCTTTTCTCCTTGAGAATGTCTGACCCCCCCTGCCTCTGAAGTATCTTCCTCTTCCTCTTCGTCCACCTCTTCCTCTTGTAGAATCTTGAGCAGGATGCTTTTCTTTATGAGCAAGGCACACAGTCCCTTCAGAAGATTTAGGGTCTGTCTTCTTTCCAAAGGCTTTCTCTCCTTCAGCAAACTTTTTCACAAGAGAGTCAAAGGTTATATATTTAAGATTTCCATTTGCTTGTAAAGACTTAAGATAATTGGAGTAGGTAGGATAGAGTGCCTTGAGAAAAGAAATAAGAGGGATATCCAGCTCAACCTTAGTGGATTTGATATCATGCATTATAGACTTTACTTCAGATGCAAGAGCAAGAGTATCATTATTTTTAAGTTCAAGAGTGAAGAGTTTAATCATGAGCTGAACAACATCAAGTGCAGAATGTGAGTCATAGAGTTCTTTCAGGCCAGGCAGTAACTCTCCAAAGGTAGTTGAATATGATGAAATATGGCGACTCACCTCTTCATTTACAGATGCTGCGATTAATGCATAGGCTTTTCTATTCTTGTTTTCCCAAATGACGAGCTCTTTGTCTGATGTAGGCTGCACTGGGTCATTGTCTCCTTCTCTGACACACACTCCTTTCCACAACTCATTGAAGATGAGGGTGTGTTTTATCATCCGGGACCATTCAGGATAGTTCTCCTTGCCAGTGAGAACTATTCCTACCATAGAGATGATTGAATTTATTGTGTAAAAAAACTTCTGCTGATATACAGTGAAATTGTACTCAAAAGGGCAAAAAGATTTCAAATTCTTTATGCACTATGTTTTCTTCAAATGTCTCCAAAATTTATAAAATATCCTCATATAATATTTCCATATCACCTCCCCTTTTAATTTCTTTTAAGCAAGAGCTCCACGCACAAATGAAAACCATTCAATATATATATATCATTCAATATATATACCATAGACCACTCGATGGACCTATTAAAATGCAGTTCATAGGTGGTGTATATTACTTAATAAAGCCGCAATTTAAATACTGTTTCAACCGCACGGTGCTGAACTATTCAAATTGCATTCACTCCACAGTTCACAATACTAAAAAAAGGAGTTAATACCATTCAAGCTAAACGCACCAAACTGAACACGAAACTGAACTGAGCAATAATTTAATACTGCGCATTTTAAAACAGCACCATTCAAAACTTCATTTGAATCTATATCCGCTGCGCCAACTTAGACTGTTCAATCCAATGGTAAGACAACAGAATGTTTGGGGAGTGGGATTTGTTTGAATGAAACCATAGGTGGCGCATATCATGAATATGCACCCAAAAACTTTAATACAGAGATATATTTACAGTGAGATGCTGATCGAAATGATATACCATACGATACCATAGCACAAAGCAGTGAGATACCATACGATACCATCGCCTTCTTCCTCATCCGCTTCAAATCTTCAAGCAGCTGCAACTCGTTACATAAATCACGATTCACCACCGTTTTTGTCGGCAATATTCCATGGCCTTCATATAGGGAATGGATAGCAGAGGAGTATTGGAAATGACAATCTTCCACAATCACGCTCTTCTCAATTTAAAATCCTCATTCAGAGTGGCGAAGTAAAAATGTTTTCCACAACAGTGAGGTATTTTGCAAAGAAACCGAAGCCGAAGATGAAGCCAGCTGATACAAGACTCCCACCCGAGTAAGCCATAACGATCAGCACTGCTGTTTTTGATGTGATCAAAGCTCATGGCCCTCTTACTGTTGCAGGCACCTGGGATCATTTGAAGGAAGCAAGAATAAAGGGATTGGATAGCAAAACTCACTTACGATGGATGAAAGAGAGAGAGAGAGTGAAACTGATCTGCAATCACGTGGGACACAATAAACAATTTCTGTATGTGACAGGGAATGGAATATGGAGTAGAGCACAGTGGAAAATTATTTCAGGACAGAGGCAGAGCAGCACTCAGTGGACAGAACGACAGAGGCGTTTGAGGATAGAGCTCAGGCCAGCGTACAACCCATAGTAGCAAAAGTGAAGGGAGTTACAACTATTTTTAGAACTGGCTCTGATACCATGTCAGGCCAGGCAGTAACTCTCCAAAGGCAATAAAACTGATTCATCTATTATTCCATAGGTAGGTTATTTTTATATACAATAGGAGTGATTGTTCAGTTCATCTCCCGATGACTGTTCACATTCCTAATTTATTTATTTACAAATTCCCCCAATCATGAATATTAGGTGTCAACAGTTTTGATAAAGATGTTGCCCTTGTAATAGAAAGGGAATCTCTTGTCCCTCTCAGCACTGAGAAAAGAGATGCTATTATGGATGAAGATGCAGATCCATCATTGCCCAAGCCAAACCCTACAGATGAGCCTATGGCACCCATGGATACTTTGGATCCTTGTTAGGTCCCTATACTACTAGTGTAACCCCTTATTGTTATTAGTACAACCCCCTTATTATAATGTTGTGCCTGTGTAGTCCCCATATTGTTATTATTGTGCCCCATAGAAGCGCACTATTGTTATTAGTGTGCCCTTAGATTATTATTGTTATGTCGGCTCTCATTATATTATGACCCCTTAGACTCCTATATATAGAAAGGAGGTCTTGTCATTTGTATCATTTAATAATTATTCATTTGTGTAATATAAAGGAGGTTGCCCCCTTGAAGGGCTTATTTCTAAGGCGTTGATCTACCTTTTCTATCTTTTTGTGAGCTGGTTTCATAACATTTGGTATCAGAGCTCCAAACAGGCCATAGTGGCATTTTCGCTATTACGTTTTCACTATGAAGTTTTAGAAGCTAAAACAAAAACCCATTTGATAAGAAAGCAGTCTGAACCGTGCGTCTAAATTTGAGATCCAGAATAGATCATCATGAACTTTTCACTATAATATTTTTTCTATGAAGGTTCATACTCTAAAATTAAAATCCATTTGAACTCAAAGCTTGGTGAAGCTGAGATCTGAATTTCAGATCTTGTCTCACAATATTTTTGGAGATATAATCTGAGACATTTAGGGTTTCTGCAGGCTCCCGAAATACATCCTAAACAGATGACCTTGGGAAAACTGTCATAACTTTCTCTCTGCACATCAAATTGAAATTTCACGAGACGTTGCAGAAAGAGGACGGACTGTAGTTTTCTGTGTATCAGTTTCAGGTCCTAGTGTTGAAAGAGTGACACGAGGCACTTTGTACAAGTTCGATCTACTGAACTAGTCTATAATTGAGTCATCGTGGGAGATTTGACATGACGGTTCCTTACTGAATCCAATCTTGATCAGACTTTTGGGGTTAAAAAGAGGACTAAGAGGGCTACTAAAATATGAAATTTCAAAACTTGGAGATCCGAAATTAGGGAGTTATAGTCGTTTCAAGATCGAGCTCCTAAAATCAAGAAAAGACAATATGAGGAAGTTTGATGGCAATGATCCAATAAATTGGTTACTACAGATGGAGCAATATTTTGATCTACATGAGGTGCAACTGTTACAAAAGGTATGTATTGCATCTTCATATTTAGAACCAGATTAATTTTTATGGTATAAAGGGTTGAGTTCTCGTAGAGCTCTTGTCACTTGGTCAGTTTTCACAAAAGAAATGAGAGCACATTATGAGGATACAAAGAGTAACAACTTCTTTAGCCAATTGATAAATCTCAAACAAAAGGGCTCAATGGCAGAGCACATTGAGGATTTCAAAAAATTGAATATAAGGGTAGATTATATTCCAGAGAAGAAAAGAATTGATGTCTTCATAGGGACTTTAAAGGATAACATTCAACATGAGCTTTGTGTTTGGGACCCTGATTCATTGGAGAAGGCATTCAGGTTGGCAAGAGAAATTGAAAGTGAAATTATGGAAATAAGGAATCCCACCACTCATGACTATAATTATGGGAGTGTTTTTTCTCCTCGCCTTCCACAACCTACAAGGTTTACACTGCAACAATTGGAAGAAAAAAGAGAAAAAGGGCTTTGTTACAATTGTGATAGAAAATACACTAAAGGTCATAAGTGTGATGAGAAGAAATTATTTTACATAGATTATGAAGAGGAGGAAGGAAAGGATCAAGAAACATCAAAAGAAGAGGATATGCACTAGAAACCAACCCTAGAGAAAGAAGAAATGAATCCAACCATATCTTGTAAAGGATTGGAGATAATTACCACTCCTCAAATCCCAAGATAGAAGGACATATCAGGAAGAAAAAGGCTCAAGAAGTGAAAGATCACATCGAGAAAGAAGAAATGAATCCTACCATATCTTGTAATGCATTGGCCAGAATTACCACTCCTCAAACTATAAACCTAGGAGGGTAATATACTCTAAACCTAGGTTTTCAGGTTCCCTTGGCTTGTAGAAAATTTATATGACTTTGGAAAGGCATTAGGGAAATTGATGTGAAGGCCAATATTTTTAGAACATGACAACAATAATTAAAAGAAAATGTAAAACAATTTACTAATGTAAATGCTATTGCGATTTTTCCTTCACCAAGTAAATGTTGCATACTGGGATTTACCACGTAAATGTTGCGTACTGATATATATTTTGTGTGCCATTCTTCTTATGAATGATTTTAAATATAGAGTTTGAATAAAATAAGTCCTTTTATCTCAAGATTTTTGATATCATAAATTATCTATGTTGATTTTAGGTTTATTTATTTTAGTTTGGTGTGCTTCCCTCTCATGTTAATATTTTTCTTGTTTTAGGTTGTGAAAAGTATTATTCACATAAAAAAGACACAAACACCTAGATTAATCTATATCTATTTCAATCAAAGGTTAACAATGATTTATTAAATGTTTAGTCAAAATTTTTAAGATTCCAATGATGATTAGGGAAAATCCCAAATCATATAACATTTAGACTTTTTCATTTATTTCACTGCGCTATATATTTTATTAATCCAAACTTTATCTCGATCTTTTAAACACTAAATTAAATATATGAAAAGTAATTTATTGTATTAAACAAATTTCATTAAACCAATCCTTATACTTCTAATAATTATAATATTTTTTATTATTAATGTGAATTATTTCCCTTTTTATTTTATTAATATTATTAATTATAAATAATAAATTTATAAAAAAATTAATTTAGAATTATATTTATTTATATAAAATTACATTATACACTATTGAGATAAAATGTGTTACATAGGAATAAGTTAAATGAATTAATAATTTTTTAACATAAAATAAATCTAATTAGTCTTATAATTAAAAAGAGAATGCAAATGTACATTTACGCTAACTTATAAGATATCTTACCAATGTCTATGTAGATTGAGTTATACACATGTCTAACTTTTTTAAATGGGTAGCATTCATTACATTAATTTTGATTTTTATAAATTAACTTTTATGTTGATAATGTATTGATAAATTATTTAGATTAACGTTAATTTTGTTAGTTATCTATGTGTGTCTAACTTAACTTTCTAAATACAATGATACTGCAATTATATTATAAACAATTTCGGATAAATGTTTCACATGTCATATAGGTTTGGCAGAGTTCCAATATCAACTAAGAACTAATTAAGTCTATTATCATTAAGAAAATACATTTAAAGTTCACTAGCTTTGATAGGGTAGCTCATTGGTTGAAGTCCTGTATTAAGATTTTGGTCCTATTTACAAGTGTTAACAATCAACACCGGCAATGGAGAACGCGGCGAATGAACAGTTGACTCTTCCTGTTCCTCTTTATAAGTATTCGCATCGCTTCGCATCTTTCATATTTCCCCGTGGAATTCTTCCACCCATCAGAGTTTTCGCTTTCCCATACTGAATGCTATTCCCTTTTCTTGCCAATCTATTAGGTATCATATCCTTTGTGTTAACAGAACTTCGATCAGATAACATATCGTTTGTCTGCTAACTCTGAGCTTTATGATGAGGAGCCCTACAATGGCTCTCCTGATTATGATCTCCTTCCTGCTCACTGCAGGGTTGAAGAATAACCTGTTTATAGCCCTCGACAATCCACCGGACATTGATCCCATTTGCAATGCCCTTCTCGACGATGGCTCTTGCTTGCACACCGCCCACTGTCATGTCGAGGACGCAGTGCCACCAATGAGAGAAGCCCCTCGTCCGTAAAGAGGGCCACCAATGAGAACATTCTATCGTTCAGCCCTAGCCCAGGTTTTCAAAAGATCAAGACGCCCCATGCACCTGCGGATTTGGCAGGCAAAGCCGAGGGTAATTTTAATTTAATGTCGAATAGCGCAGTAGCACCGTCCGAACCCAGTCCTACCGTAAATTCCTTGGTAACCGAACAATGGCTCTCCACATCTAGTAATAGCCCTGGGATGATTGACATGTGGATGATCAGGCCTGTATCTCGAACCATAAACGTCCACATCTTCAAATCCCATCACAGCCATGGAGATGATCAATTGCAGCAATAGAGGAGCAATAAGCGCAAACTGGTTTCTTCTCCAAGCACATGGATAGGCCACCAAGGGGAAATTTATTGATGGTATTCCACATAGTACACGATCTTCGAACGGTGGTAAGAGCAACTTCTGAGCTTTCGGTAATGTTCTTATATTATCTCGAAACGTTTTATTTCTACCCTGTAAAACATGGTTTAATGTTAGGTTTTGGTATGAAATAAATAAAAACAGGAAACAAAAACATTTAAATCTAATTTTTTAATATTCTGTTTGTAAGTATATTTCAGTGTTCTAATAAGCATATTTCAATATTGTAATATTAATGAAATGAAGTGTTATTTCTCTTGCATCTTTGTATTTATGGTTATATATGTAATTTTTTGCGTTCCTGTTTAAGTTTGGATCACTGGTATCAGAGAAATATAATATTTTTCTATTTTTTTTTGCATGTCCCCAATGAGGTTAGGGTATAAGCAGTTAGGGCTCTATTTGGTGTAACCTTTGCAAGTACAGCCTCGCAAATCCTAACGACCTCCTATGGCATAAGAAAAGAGAGATGATGGGGAATGAGATCTTATCAAAATATTTATTGAGGAAGACCTCAAGCGACAAAGGAATGCGATGATGGACAACTTTTCCCATATCCTTCTTTTTCTACCCATAGGTGACGCATATTCATCCAGCAGCAACTCTCGACGTGCCACTGCTTTTAAGGTACAAGTTAGCTTTGAAATTCCCATATTTGAGCGCCATATAGATGCAGATGTTATGGATAAATGGTTGAATTTATTGGAAGGATGAAATAGATATAGATTAATCTAGGTATTTGTGTCTTTTTTTATGTGAATAATAATTTTTACAACCTATTACAATAAAAATATTAGCATGAAAGAGAAGTGCACCAAACTAAAATAAATAAACCTAAAATCAACATAGATAATTTATGATATCAAAAATCTTGAGATAAAAATACATATTTGATTCAAACTCTATATATAAAATCATGCATAGGAAGAATGGCACACAAAATATATATTAGTATATCTTGAGATAAAAAGACATATTTTATTCAAACTCTATATATAAAACCATTCATAAGAATAATGACACACAAAATATATATAAGTATGCAACATTTACATGGTAAATCCTAGTATGCAACATTTACATGGTAAATTCTTGACGATTTGTGAAGGAAAAACCGCAATAACATTTGCATTAGTAAATTGCTTTACATTTTCTTTTAATCATTGTTGTCATATTCTAAAGATAGTGGCCTTGACATCAATTTCCCTAATGCCTTTCCGAAGTCTTATAATTTTTTCTACAAGCCAAGGGAAGCTAAAAACCTAGGTTTAGAGTGTATTCACCTCCTAGTTTTAGGGTTTAGGATATATAGGTGAAAGAGGCATTCCCCCTCCTGTAGATCTTCAGGATGATTCTTTTGGATCTTAGTGGTGACCACGATGGTACTGAGCTCTGCGTCAATGATCTTCTTCCCTTTGCCATTCCACTTGTCGGGCTCACAATCAGAGTCGAAACATGCATCTGATTTGGAAGCCTTCAACTTGGCCACCAATGACTGGTTAGCCTGACACTCCCTTGTATTATCAATGGAGCTCTTATGTAACTCACACCATTTTATTATGTCCTTCTTTATCTTCTGGTGTTGTTCTTTTCTTGCGGCTTTAGCCGGTTTTCTTGGGTTGCCCTACCTTGGATTTGTCATTTTCTCTGTGGTTTGGGGTCGCATTTTCCTTGCTTCGGATTCATAGGTCCAAAGTCATGCTTTTTTTGTTTAAACTTCTACTCAATCTTGACAATGTATCGGTACGTCGTGTCGAGCGAAGAGATGTCCACGAAATCCATCTCCTCTTGGATGTACTTGTGTACGCATCTAGAATGTCGCTCAAAATCTTTGATACCCAAATTTGTGTGTAGGGTATGGAAAAATTTTATGAAATCTGGCACATCCTTGTCCCTTCCCTGCCATAGCGTGGTCCACATTATGTATCTATCTTCATAGCTCCCGACAAGGTAATAACTTTCCTTGATGGTGTCTCAAAGAGAATCCCATGTGGGTGCGGCTGAAAATAGTGAGGATTCCATCTCGTCCTTTTGTTCACAGTGGGTTTTCCACCAGTCCTTGACGTGTGGGGTGGCTTTGAAAAGTGTAAAATTAATATTTTCCCAATTGGAAAAGTTATGAAGTGAAAAATCAAAATTTAATAATGATTTATTAAATGTTTGGTCAAAATTTATAAGATTCCAATGATGGTTAGGGAAAATCCCAAACCATATAATATTTATACTTTTCCATTTATTTCACAGCGCTATATATTTTATCAATCCAAATTTTATCTTCATATATTAAACACTAAATTAAATATATGAAAAGTAATTTATTGTATTAAACAAATTTCATTAAACCAATCCCTTATAGTTACTTCTAATAATTATACTATTATTTATTATTAATGTGAGTTATTTCCCCTTTTATTTTATTAATATTATTTATTTTATTAATATTATTAATTATACCTAATAAATTTATAAAAAAAATAATTTCCAATTATATTTATTGATATAAAATTACATTAGAGACTATTATTTATTTATATAAAATTACATTATAAACTATTGAGTTAAAATGTATTACATAGGAATAAGTTAAATGAATTAATAATTTTTTAACATAAAATAAATCTAATTAGTCTTGTAATTAAAAAGATAAAGCAAATGTACATTTACCCTAACTTATAAGATATCTTACCCATGTCTATGTCTATTGAGTTATACAAATGTCTAACTTTTTTAAATGGATAGCATTCATTACATTATTTTTTATTTTTATAAATTAATTTTTATGTTGATAATGGATTGATAAATTAGTGAGATTAACGTTAATTTTGTTAGTTATCTATGTGTGTCTAACTGAACTTTCTAAATACAATGATACTACAATTATATTATAAACAATTTTGGATAAATGTTTCACATGTCAAATAGGTTTGGCAGAGTTCCAATATCAACTAGGAACTAATTAAGTCTATTATCATTAAGAAAATACATTACAGCTAGCTAGCTTTGATAGGTAGCTCATTGGTTGAAGTCCTGTATTAAGATTTTGGTCTTATTTATAAGTATTATCAATCAACACCGGCAACGGAGAACGCGGCGAATGAACAGTTAACTCTTCCCGTTCCTCTTTATAAGTATTTGCATCGCTTCGCATCTTTCATATTTCCGCGTGGAAGTCTTCTACCCATCAGAGTTTTTGCTTTCCCATACTGAATGCTATTCTCTTTTCTTGCCAATCCATTAGATATCATATCCTTTGTGTTAACAGAACTTCGATCAGATATCATATCGTTTGTCTGCTAACTCTGAGCTTTATGATGAGGAGCCCTACAATTGCTATCCTGATTATGGTCTCCTTCCTGCTCATTGCAGGGCTGAAGAATAACCTGCTTATAGCCCTCGACAATCCACCGGACATTGATCCCATTCGCAATGCCCTTCTCGATGCCCTACTCCGTAAAGAGGGCCACCAAAGAGAACATTCTATCGTTCAGCCCTAGCCCAGGTTTTCAAAAGATCAAGGCGCCCCACTCACCTGCGGATTTGGCCGGCAAAGCCGAGGGTAATTTTAATTTAACGGCGAATAGCGAAGTAGCACCGTCCGAACCCAGTCCTACCGTAAATTCCTTGGTAACCGAACAACGCCTCTCCACATCCAGTAAGAGCCCTGGGGTGATTGACAGGTGGATGATCAGGCCTGTATCTCGAACAATCTTCAAATCCCATCACAGCCATGGAGATGATCAACTGCAGCTATAGAGGAGTATTAAGCGCAAACTGGTTTCTTCTCCAAGCACATGGATAGGCCACGAAGGGGAAATTTATTCATGGCAGTCAACATAATACACGATCTTAGAACGGTGGTAAGAGCAACTTCTGAGCTTTCGGTAATGTTTTTATATTATCTCAAAGCGTTTTATTTCTACCCTGTAAAACATCGTTTAATGTTAGGGTTTTGGTATGACATAAATACAAAGAAGGAAAGGATTTATTTCTTCGTGTGAACATCGTTTGAGGCTTAGGGTTTTGGCATGACATCAATGCAGAGAAGGAAAAAAAAGACATTTACATTCCTTTTATTAAAGTGTCGGAATGACATCAATGCACAGAACGAAAAAAAGACATTTACATTGCTTTTATTAAATCTTTTTTATTAACTAGTTAATAGGTTAACGGGAAAACAAATCCTAAGACCGGAAAATAAAAATATACTGATTTGGTATCATTTCAATACTTTCTGATATTGAAATTAATTAAATATCATTTAGCT
Source organism: Pinus tabuliformis (assembly GCA_031772625.1). NCBI lineage: Eukaryota > Viridiplantae > Streptophyta > Pinopsida > Pinales > Pinaceae > Pinus > Pinus tabuliformis. Next base: position 182,844,290 of record CM062820.1, read on the forward strand.
ATTTAATTAGTAATATTATTTTATTTTTATTTTATTTTTGCTTTTTTAACACTTGCTATATTATCTTAACACTTTCTATATTATCTTATACTGATATAGCTAATAGTTATATTAAAGTAATTCGGTTTAAGACTTCAAAAATATTATGGCATTTCTATTTTTAATATCTCGTTTTAAAACTAATTTATTTTAATAAATTTATAAATAATAAAATTATAAATAGTAAATTTTATTTCTTTTAAAAGTATTTATTTATAATTTTTTTTAATTTTTAAATATCTCTACATTATTTTGCAGAAAAGATGATTTTCAAATTTTTTATTATATATTTCTCTATACGATAGTACAAGTTATCAGTATAATCCAATACAATAGTACAGGTTACCAATATAATCAAATTCAATATTAGAATATTTTGGAAGGAGCCATTTTTCCAATAGTTTTAGTTATCAATGCAATCAAATTCCAAGTCAAAGTATTTGTTAATGGATTGAACTTCAATTTATCAATACAATAATACAGGTTATCAATATAATCAAATTCAATATTAGAATATTTTGGAAGAGCCACTTTTCCAATAGTTTTAGTTATCAATGCAATCAAATTCCAAGTCAAAATATTCATCAATACATTGAACTTCAATTTATCACCATAAATTTTGATTGTGATTATTTTTTATTCACTTTCATTTAACAGTTGTGAGGCGAGGAGGTAACTCCTCAAATGCATTGTGTTTTTGCATTAAGGCTGATCATAGATATATGCATGGAGGGAGAGACTTTTGGGCTACATCTTCTAGTGTCTCTTCATATTCCAATTCTCCTTATTTTCTATTTACACTATTTTACATGGATTCAATTAATCCCAATGATTAGGTGTCATCATTCCTCCCTTAATCTGAAGGGATATTGATGATTCCAAGTATCATTCTGAACCGTTTGGACTTTTCTCTTCCAAGCGCTTTGGTGAAGATGTTTGCTATCTTCTCATTTCTGTAACAATGACGTAGATGGATTGTCTTGGCCTCAACATGATGTCGAATCATATGGTATTTTGTATTGATTTGCTTCGTTTGGTCATGGAGCTTTGGGTTCTTGGCCAGCTTTATTGGAGAAGTGTTGTCAATTGTGAGAGGATTTGAATGCACTTGTTTCTCTTGAAAATATTCTAGAATTTTCATGAGCCACACAATTCCCTGTGTTGCTTCAGCTACTGCCACATATTTTGCCTTAGTTGTGGAATCTGCTAGAACTGATTGTTTGCATGACCTCCAGGAGATAGCTCACGATCCAAGACTCATAGTATAATGTGTAGTAGATACCCCAAGATATTTATCTCCATCGAAGTCTAAGTCAGAGTGTCAAATCAAGCTAAAGTTTCCCACTTGTGTTTAGTTAAGTCCAAAGTCTTAAGTTCCCTTCAAGAACTTTAGAACTCTTTTCACAGCAAACCAATGTCCCTCACAAGGGTTTTGCATAAACCTGGAGAGGATTCCAACAACAAATGAAATGTTTGGTCTAGTTGTTTTTAGGTAGTTGAGACTTCCTACAAGCAGTCTATACTTTGTTGCATTCTACAATTATTTTCCTTAAGTGGATGTGAGCTTTAAGTTCCTTTCCATTGGAGAAGTCAAAGGATTGCACTCATCCATACCAAAAATTTTCAACAGATCTCCAATATACTTCTTTTGTGAGAGGAATATAAACTTCATATGTTGAGTTACTTCAATACCAAGATAGTAGTGAACATAACCCAAGTATGTGATTTCAAAACTTTTCCTGAATTCCTTCCTTAGGGATGCTATATAGCTCTCAATGTTCCTTGTCATCAAACTATCATCTATATACACCACAAGATATACAACTGTTTTGTCAACTTTCTTGACAAACAGAGTTGCAACATCCAGATCATAATGGTTGAAGTTGAGTTTCAGAAGATGCGCATTTAACTTCTCATACTAGGCTCGTGGTGGTTGCTTAAGGCCATACAAGGATTTTACAACCTTGCATACTTTATGTTCTTGACCCTTCACAACAAATCCTTCTCGCACGGACATGAAAACATTATCTTTCAGATCTCCTTTCAAGAAAGTAGTTTTTACATCCATTTCATGGAATTTCCAACTGTTACGAGTTGCTAAGACAAAGTGTCCGTATGGTAGCCCATTTTTCTGTGTGGGAAAAGTCTCCTCACAGTGGACCCCTTCTTTATGTGAAAAACCTTTTTGCCACATGCATGGCTTTGTGCTTGTCAAGTGAGTCATCAATTTTATACTTTTTCTTGTAGACCCACTTGCAGTCTATTGGTTTGGTTCCCGATGGAGGCTCAACCAACTTCTAAGTATCATTATTTATCAAGGCATGATATTATTTTTGCATGGTTTATTTCCATTCATCATGAGAAGAGATTTATTTGAAGGAAGTTGGTTCAAAATATATAGACAAATGCAGTTCATGGTCAGAAGAAACATCCATATCAAAATGTGAATCATAATCATCTACATTACCTCCATTATGCCTGGTTGAACTTCTTGTTCTTGTCTTTCCAACCTCATCAGGATGAACACTTTCAAGTGTCTTTGTGAGCCTTTTTGGAGGACCTTTTTTAGATGGCCCAGGCTGCTCAATTAATTGAGTTGGGGCTGAGTCAACATTCAGTCTCCAAATTATGTTAATCCCATCAGTAATAAATGTCATCTAGATGAGTTGTTGGAGCTTCATGTGGGGGAGAAGGTGCTTCAGAAGATGATTCCATAGATTCATTGAATATAGGAATCCCCACTTCAAGATGTGAAATCTCGTTATCAAATTCTTGAAAAGACTTTGCATGTCTGAATCTATTGAAGCAATCAAGATTCCACTCAACAACATTATCAACCTTCGAAGATTCAAGAAATATCACATCTCTAGATACTACAAAATTCTTATTAACTTCATCGTAGAGACCGGATGCTTTGTAGGTATTTCAATAACAGAAGGAGATACATTTATAACTCCTTTCACAAAGTTTATTTCTTTGTTCCTTAGGTATAAAGGCATAACAGGTGGAACCAAAGACCCTAAGATGCTTTACAAAAGGAATGTGGCCATAATACACTTCATAAGGAGTCTTGGTTCTAATAACATTAGATGGACACCTAATCTTTATATACACAGTGCACAGGGCTGCATTAGACAAAAAATCACTTTTAGATTCTCAAAAAACATCATGGAATGTACTATATTTAAGATTGTCCTGTTCACTCCTTCAACTACTCCATTCTATTGGGCATTATAAGGCACAATTGTTTGATGTTTTCTCCCATGTTGGCGAAGATGAAATTTAAAATTCATTTGAAGTGTATTCATTTCCATTATCAGTTCGAATAGAGAAAATATGATATTGTGCGTAATTTTCAATCCATGCATGAAAGTTCTTGACTCTTTGAAAAGCATCATATTTGTTCTTCAATAAATAAACCCAAGGCATTCTATTGTAGTCATCAATAAATGTCAGCATATATTTATTTCCATTTCCATAATGAATAAGTTCAAGTTTTCTATGTGCTCTAGAATGTGAATCATGAAAAGGCTTTTTGTTGTGCTTTCCTAAGATACAAGCATCACATTGCTTAACTTTCCTAGGAATTGTAGGGAAACCAGTAACACCACTTTTCTTCAACATACAAAGGTTGTCATAATTCACGTTTCCAAATCTATCATGCCACAAAATACTTGATCGAAATGTACCTTCATCATAATGAGAACTGTATGAGAAGTTTTGTGCACCAGAAGAGGTTCCTTGCAGCTTCAGAAGTATTTCCTATTTTATCCTTGTCATGACAAATGACAAATTTGATTCTTTTTTAACCTAAACCTTGCTATTAAACATATAAGTGGAGTTTCCTTGCTAGCAGATGTAGTCCAAAGACAACAAGTTTCTCCTTAGCTCCGCGAGATATATAACATCATGCAGAAGAATCTTTGGAAGACCATGCAGTTTGAGCTTGATGGTGCCAACCCATAATGGATGGTCCCAACAGTCCTGGGGAAAGTTTCTCCTCAATCAAGCAACCAATCATTTTACCAAGAATCAAGTAAAGCATTAAACAAGTCTTAATTTACTCCAGTGTTGGAATGTGCCACAATGTAGTGAGTGAATTTGGGTGCTTTACCTTTACCTTTGTCATTGGTTTTACCTTTTCTTTCATTTCTTTCCTGCTCAATTCTATCCCAAGGAAACTTGCATGTGGATGCATCATGACCATCTCTATTGCAACATATGAAATGAAGATCAGATTACTTGGAATTGTCTACCCCTCGGCCTTTAAATTCCTTCTTCCTCTTCCTCTTTCGCCAAATCTTCCTTGAGAAGAATCTTCCGCATGATTATTATCTCTATGTCAAAGACACATAACTTCTTTAGAAGGCTGAGGAGATTTATTCTTCCAAAAATCCTTCTCTCTCTCAGCAAACTTCTTCTCAAGAGAGTCAATGGTATGCTACTTAAGGTTTCCACTTTCTCAAAATGACTCAAGCTAATTTGAATAAGTTGGATATAGTTCCTTGACATAGATAAGAGAGGAATGTATATTTCAACCCCAGTGGTCATGCATAATGGATCTTACTTATGATGTTAAAGCAATAGGGTTATCATTTTTCAATTCAAGACTAAAAATTTAATCTTCAATTGTAAAACTTCAAGTTTAGAGTGTGAGTCATACAATTCCTTTGACTTATGTATGACTTCAAAATAATTTGAAAATGGCGAAATATGGTGGCTCACCTCTTCAATTACAGACGTTACAATCAAGGCATATGACTTGTTCTTCTTATTATCCCAAATGGAAATCTCTTTATTTGAGGTGGGCTTTGTAGGTTCATTATCTCCTCCTACATAAACTCCTTTACACAACTCATTGAAAATGAGAGTGTGTTTTATCTTCCTTGACCATTCAAGATAGTTTTGTTTTCTAGAGAGAACTACTCCAACAATAGATATCAATGAATGCATTTTAAAATATGTGTAATGTGTAAAAAATGTACTTCTGCTAGCAAAACAATGCGCTTATGGTTGTAATTTGGGGAAGGGTTATATGGGGAAGGTGTTGTATGGGGGAGGTGGTATATCAGGGAGGGGGCATATGGGGAGGTGTTATATTGGGAGGTGTTATATGGAGAGGCATTATTTGGGGAGGAAGAGGACTATGTTGTATGGGTGGTATGCTAATATGGAGGACTAATAATTTGGTTGAAGGACCGATGGTATGGAGCGACGGAGTTAATTATGGAAGAGTTATAAAGGTAACACGATCAGATCAATATGTGGAGAAGTTATTAACTATTGGCAACATAATATATTATGAGAGCTTAAACGTAACACCAATGGTGGTACTGGTGCTAGCTGTAGTTCTCAAGATGGTACGAGAAATGGAGTTAGCCATGGTATTGAAGTTGGTGCAGACATAGTGGCTCATGTTCAGACTGCGAGTGTGACATAATGTTGTTAGGGACATAGAGACACAACTAATAAGGAGACATAATCACAATGGATGGTATGTGGAGAAGGCGGTATGGGTCAGGCGTTAGTTTTCCATCATCACGTTCCTCTATCGCTCAAGGGCTTCTTTGAGCAATATTTTGAATGGATTTGCTGCTCCCTCGTCTTTCGTTTCTTCCACCATGGGATGTCGTCAGGGTTTGAAAAGATGTTCTTGCAAAGATTCAACTAGTTCAAGCCCTAAATCCTTATACCCTGACCTTGTTGGGGACATGCAAATAAAAATAGAGAAAAAGAATAACAATCTAATACCATTGATCTGGACATATGTAGGAATGTAACAAAATATAGATATAAACATAAACAAAGAGATGCAGTAGGAATACAACTTCATTTTATTAATTTCAAACAACTGGATTATGCTTACATACACAATGGAAATAAACTAGCATGGGTGATGATAGGTTATTTATGAGAAGAGATGTGGCAACTACATTCCTCTAAACTATGTTACAATGAGGATTGAAGGCCTATTTATTATTGAGAAACAATGGAAAACCCTAAACATCCAAAAACCTAACTCCAGGACATGAAGCACCAAAACTATGGGCCCCGTTTGGATAAATTGGTACATCAACTTCCCGAGGTCGTAACTTTGGAATATGATCTTTGTTTGACGTGAACAATACCTCATTAGAAATATGTATCAAAGGATTAAAAAATTCCAATGAAAACATCAACCAAATCCTCATGATTTCTAATTTTTCCAAAAAAAACATCGTTTATGGCCTCAAAACAACTCCGGAAATTCAGGACCTCAAAATCTACCAAAAATAATAAATTGTGCAACAATTAAAGAAACCAAAAAGCTGAAAGATAGTGTTGGAGTTCGATGTGAAATAGGAGGGTGGCTACCAATATCCACTTGGATCATACAGTCTTAAATTCCATTAGATATATTTTATGATTCTTCTTTTGATAAGGAGATAGATAAGAGAAGAAATATTATTTAGTTTCTTGGGATAAGATCTATAACCCATTGTTAGGGTAGGTTTGGGTCTGAAAGAGCTACCCACCCTAACCACCGTTCTAGGAGCCAAGCTATAGTGGTGTTGGATCAAGGGAAGAAGTGATACCCAGAAACATATATGAGTAAGAAAATATGCTATGCAATCCCTTTCACTTAGCTCATTCAGACAACCTCCCATTAGGTGAGATATTTTATATGGAAGCTAGATAAGGAATGGGTGCACATCATCCAACTTCACTACTTCTAGGAAATTCATGATGGAAGAAGAATATTTTTTCGCAAAGACTCATGGAAGCTTGGACCCAATCTACAACACCATCCACAGATAGTTGACATACATTAATTGATGATAAATTAATTACATGCTAAAGTTTCTAATTATTGGGAGGTAGTGGGAAAATTCTATGACTAGAGATAATGGCTTTCGTCAAAATGATGGTCACCAAATCCAAATGATGAAATGTAGACAAACTTCTAGAATGAAGTAAAAAACCACTATATTTTGATATCTATCTAAGCCAACAAGCTTCGATTGGGATACAACCTCTTAGGCTCTTTCACACTCAAATAAAACTACAAAATAAAAGTAATTTTCCATGATATCCACAAAGAAACAAAATGGAAAGGAATTTGGAAAAACAACTTGCGGCTAAAAGTTCCTTTGCTCTTTTGGCTTTAGCTCAAATAAAAGTACCAAATGTGACAACCTTCCAAAGTTAATCTAAGAGGACCCTTCCATTTTATATTTTTGTAGACATGATGATGAAAACTCTGAACATCTATTCCTTCACTACAGTTACTCTAAACATATTCTGACAACCATAGCAAATTGCATGCTATAATTTTTTGGAACCTTAAACAACATTGGTAATACCATTTATAAAAAACATATCCTTAATCACATACGGGTTTTAACCCTTGGGATATATAGAATAATTTAATAGGCATACCTTTCATAATATTCCCATGACTCTCCACCCTCTTTAGACCCTCATTAGATCAAATTTCCATGAATCCATTGTAGGTCAAGCATGGAATTCGAGAATCTCCACTAGATTCCTCTCCCCCCTTCTATCCCCTTATCATCCCTATTATGTGTCCCTCTTATTAGCACCCATCACTCCCCGCCTTCATAAAAATTAACTTCAATGGAGCTTTGAAAGGAAATCCAGGCCTTGGTGGAGTTAGGGAAATTTTTATAGACAATCATAGCTCTATTGTTTACTTATTATATAGTCCTTTGGGGCTCACTATAAACAATGATACATATCTAAAGCCTTAGCGGAAGGCCTTCATATTAGCCATTGTTTGGGCTTTTCTAGGATTATCATAGAAGGGGACTCCCATTCGATCATGAATATGATATCTACCATTCTAAGTGGTACCCATCCAAATAAATTCTCACAAAACTGACATCTAGCCAACACTTTGGAAAATGTCATAGATCTCCTCTCTCTCACTATGGTCATTATCCCCCTTCATGTGTGACAAATAATGAACAAGCTAGTTCATATTCTCATTGACAAAGTATGTAAAACTCAAGCGACATTAATCTCCACAAAATGGAATTCAATTCAAGCATCACCCCCAAAGAAAATCCACCTCGACGAACGGGAGGACATCCACCCCCTTGATGATGTGAAACATGGTAGCCACATGTAGGGAGGTGTTTCTACTATCCCACCCATATATATAGTGGGTGGACATGGAAACACCTCCCCCATTGATTAAACTTAAGCCCATACATTCAACCTTCAGGTGGCTGCTCCACTGCTACATCACCCCTATAGAGTATAAACAAGAAAACTCATCCAATGTTCCCTTCCTCTCAGTGCACTTAGTGCCCAGACAATTTTTACACCTTTCATCCTTAGTAGTCACCTATCATATGATACGAGAATCTCCTCGCACATATTGGTCCTTTGAAGTGGTGGATAATTATACCTATGGACAAAAAGTCATTCAATCAGTTAAATTACAGAGCTTTTTATTGGTTTGGATTCTTTGTCCAACGTATTTTGACTTGTATTTTAGTCTCGTACCTCAAACAACACTTCAATATTCAAGTATATATTTATTGTGAACTTTGATAATATGTTTCTTCTTTTTCTGGTTGTTATCATTTCCTAGTTATTTGGAAGTATTTCCAGGAACCTGCAGTTGTTGTCCTTTGTAATTTTTATTCTCCACTTCCTTTTTCATTTGTCCTCTTATCTTGCTTTTGGCTCTCCTAGTCCCAAGCATCAATTTTCACCTGCCTAGTTTTCTTTGCATAATTTTACTCCTCTAGACAACTTTGTCAACATCTCTCCTTTTCACCCTCTAATTCTTGTCTCCCCTCCCCCGTCTTCATCCTCAGGTTTTTCTTATCCTTCATCCTCCTCGACTTCCACCAAGTTTTCAGTTTCTCCCCCTTTCATCCCATACCTCTCCACTAATTATGCCACACAATTCCCCATCAACATGGTCATTTCAAGAAGGGTGTCGCCTACTATAGGGAATGGATGGTTTCATAACACAACATGGAGTGGAAAATTTGGCTATGTAGTTTTGGGTTCATACTCCTACTCGAATTTAGCAAGTGATTGTAGCTCCAAAATGAGAGATAGTATATGGGCACTATTACCACTCAAACCAATAGGGGACCTAAAGGGGTTCCTAATAAGGAAACTTCTAGGTTAAGGGCAACAGTGGAGGCTTAGCCCACTGCCACCACAGCTAAGTCTCCTTTCTCTTTAAGGACTTTCACTGATAGGACAAGTCCCAATATTGTATTCATCACCTGTAAAGTATATGCTAATGGATATCTGAGAAGTGACCATAAAAAACATTTCCTAAGGATGGACTGAAAAATGGAACTCGCTTGCTCTTTAAGAAAGGGTCTCCATCCACCAGGGGTATGGGGTGAGGATTGGAGGGATGAGGGAGAAAGGATAGGCTTATAAACAAGGTTCTCAATCCCTATAATCCTTGGGAAACTTGGATTCCCAAATGGTCCTTGACAAATGATATTTATTAAGAAGTGGGACCACACAGGGCCAAGTGGACCTAACCCAGGTTCAAGGATGGAATGCACCACCCAATGATGTTCCTATCCTCAACAAGGTGAGGGGAAAGGACCAAATAAGGATATTTTCGCCAAAAGGTTGAATTGATCCTATTGAGGTCTAGCCTTGGGATGCTTAGGCAAAATAAAATCCTGGAACTAGGGCTTGGGATTCCCAGAATTCCACCATTAAAATTGCCTCAAATTTGGAGGACAGGGAGGGGACCCACAAACGTAGTAGCTTATAGTATATCAAAGTATTTCCTTGGGTAAATTCCCAAGAAATTGATGCCCTGTGTGACCTTATGGGGCTAGACTTGGGGAGAAAAGGAGAAATGGTAAAAGGAGGGTTAAAATGATCACCCTTTTAAGGTACTAGTGCCTAATTCACTTGGAGATATGGAGTCACGGAAGGTGATAAGAACTCAGTTTCTTGATCAGGGAGGCCTAGAAAGTTAACTTCATCTGATGTTGTGAGAAAGAAAAAAAAGTGACCTTCAAACATTTATACTTCAAATAAAATGATTCAATATTATCGAGACAAATAATCTATAGGAAATTTCCTTCATATAACATTGGACCGTTCTTTAATTTAGCTAAAACATGCTCAATTCCACATTTCAATTATGCAGCACCTAGCCCTAATTTTAGCAGTATGCAACAATAAGAATAATAACATAAAAATTTATTTATAGCGTTATAGGGTATATCCAACGAGAATTTTTTTTACAAGACAAAGCTCCAAGACAAGATAAATAACCCAAATCCATACATCAAAATTCATCCATCTCCAAAAATATCCTCCAAGGAAAAAATGTGAAGTTCTCTATGATTAGAGAGATCCCAAGTCAAGTGATGATCCAAATGAATTTATCTAACAACAATATATATCCTCCTAAGGAGATAGAATTATCCTATGGGCCTACATTAGCCCCTAATGATAAAATAATGTGCAAATAAAACCCTTATTGGGGACAAGCCCACCAAGCTAGCTCACAAGTGTAAAAGTAAGCCTCACAAGGGGCCAAATAATAACATGTATATGTCGTAGGGCCCTACAAAGGCATAATAATATATAGAAGTGACATATTGAGGAATAAATTCCTTAGAATATGAGGGATAAGGAGGTCGACCCTTGTTCTCTCAATAGTAGACTTGAGCTGCTACCAATGGGACTAAGGGAACATAAATGACCCCATGGGTCTCCATATCAATCGGAGATGCCTGTAGATCCTTTGCAAGGGTCGAAGTGGTGGAATGAATGCTTCCATGACATCATACAAGTCTTAGGACACCTACCAACAGTGTGGGGATCCTGTGGGGGGATCTTGGGCATGATGTATGAAGAATATCGCCATCATCCCAAAAGTAGATCACTAGTAGTCTTTGTGAATCGATTAAGATTCGTGGAATGTTTCTACTGTTGTTGAGGCCAATAGCTCTCTATGCACACCCTATATTTTCCAATGTAGACCTTTGGGGGTTAGGATCTCTATAAGGAGATCAAACCTAAATGGAAACCACCTATAATCCTGCAATACGATCTAATGCATCCCCTAGGCTTCTAGTATAACCAGTCATTAAAATAACTAGGTAAAAGAGCTTACAAATCATGGATAAAAAAGTGGGTACTTCATAATGGCACGTCCTTCCATAGTGGGCTTTGAAATGTGCTAGTGTCTCCAAACTCCAAAGGGGCTAATCTAAGTACCTTATTAGGTGGTTTCAACAAGAGAAGGTATACTTTAGGATATGTGTTTACTTTTGCAATGGGGTCCATTAGTTTGATGATGAAGCTTCAAGAAACAACTTTTTTATCTACCATAGAGGGAGAGTACATTTTTGTCTCACATGGTTGTAAAGAAGAAATTTGGTTGAAGGGTATTCTAAGTGAACTAGGGTGATTACAGAATAATGTGGCTATATTTCCTGACTGTATAAGTGCTTTACATATGGTTGCAAATCTAAATTTTCATAGTAATACCAAACATATTGATATAAAGGGTTGACACCTAATCATTGGGATTGGGTGAACATTTGTAAGTAATGTAAATAGTAAATAATGCAGAATAAGAAAATTAATAGACACTGGGAGGTGAGGCCCAAGAGACTCTCCCTACTTGTATATAACCATGAGCAGCCTTAATGAAGAAATTCAATTCGTTTTGAGGAGTTACCTCCTGGCCTGACATGCTACCAGAGAAAGCTCCCAAAATAGCCTTTATTTTTAACTCCTTTCTTACATATCTGCATTCTCCTCCATTTCTGAAATCTACCAAGAATGGTTCTTCCCTTATGTGTATTGAGTCTCTCATATTTGCTAATCCTTTCCATCCTCTGTCCCTATGCGCTTGATGCCTGGAGTACTAAATAAAGGAGGTGTAGTGATTGAATGTTGAATGATTTATTTTCTTCTTGTTCGACATTGAATGGGCTATCATTGAGACTGGTATAAGAGAACCAATCACAATGGGAGTTGAGATGCTACAAGAGACAAGTTGCGGTGTGCATTTCCTAAAGCCGTGAGTGAACAAAGTTGAAGTGAAATTTATTTATTTTTATTGTTTTTGTTGACCTCCCCACTGTAATACCTCAACCTTTTATACTGTATTACCTCCTCGGCATGTCCACTACATACATATCTGCTGCAAACGCATACATATCCAACTTCCTGTGTAACACAGTACTGCAAACTACCACCTTCCTCTGTCACGTAGCCCATAACTATTCGCTCCCACTCCCACTCACAGTTTATTTACATTGCGTCTTTTTTTACTAAATGCCCATACCACTACATTTAATGAACATTGTCGATTCGTGGCCTCTGTCATATATACCACATCGCCTCCTGTAATAATATATAATGTTGTCATAGATTCATATAACCTCATTGTCACCTCACCATAATGACTCCTCATATGTTGGTTGTTGTCCATTATAACACGTCATCCCTCCATTGTATATTTGACTGGAGGGTGCATCCTCTGTGACACTGGTAGGATTTCGAGCCATGGGGGATTATGTTGGTAAATCCCCTGGCATTGTGATAGCCTCTCTAAGAGTTCTTCTCATTGGATGGGCTACCATGCTCATCACCTATGACATGCTCAGGCTTTTTGGTTCCATTGGAATATAGTATCAATATGAATGAATTAATTTCTTGTATATTATTATGTAAAATTTTTTCTATAATCATCATTCATGCAACACCAGATGATCAAGTTTGACTACGCAACAAACATATCACATTTTGTTGATCTCCTCGCCTCCATTGGGCCCTCCGCCTATAAAATTGCTCCCCATATAAGCCCTCCCTTCATATAACCTTCACCAACACATATTTCAAATATACCCTCACCCAAATAATACCTTTTTTTTCATATATCAGAGTGCATTATTTTGTACACATTACCAGCTGCAATTTCTTACAGTCTATTAGCAGCAATGTAATTTTTTTCTCACAGTATACATACTTAAAATGAATTTATGAATATCTATTGTTGGAGTGGTTCTCATTGGCAAGGAGAACTATCCTGACTAGTCTTAGAAGATCAAATAATCTCATTTTGAATGAATTGTGGAAAGTTGTCTGTGAAGGTGTAGGAGACAATGCACCTCAAAATCCCAGTTCAGATAAGGAATTCACCATTTGGGAAAACAAGAACAGGAAGGCATATGCCTTGACTGCAACATCTATAAATGAAGAGATGAGTTGCCATATTTCACCATTTTTAAAATGATTTTTAAGCCTTACAGTTGAACGAACTCTATGACTCACACTTTGAACTTGAATTTGTTGAATTGATGATTAAATTGTTCAATCTTGAATTTCATAATGATGATCATCTTGCTTTAGCATAATACATAAGATCTATGATGCAAGATATCAAAGTCACTAATGTTGAGCTAGACATTCATCTAATTGATTTTGTCAAGGCACTTTATCCCACTTATTCAAATTATCTTGAGTCATTGTAATCAAATGGAAAGCTCAAAGAAATTACCTTTGACTCCCTTATGAAGAAATTTGCTAAGAGAGAGAAAGCTTTTGGGAAGAAGAAAACTCCTCGGTATTCTAAAGAAGCTGGGTGTATTGCACATAGAGAGAAGAATCATGCTCAAGATTATTCAAGAGGAAGAGGTGGTCGAAGTGGAAGAGGAAGAAGAAATTTCAAAGGTAGGGGGGGCAGACACTCTTAAGGAGAAAAATTTGATCTTCATTGCATATGTTGCAATAGAGATGAATCACATGATGCATCCACATGCAAGTTGCCTTGGGAAAAAAAAATGAGCAGGAAATAAATCAAGCCAAATGGAAAACCAATGACAAAGAGAAAGGTAAAGCACATGAATCCTCTCACTATGTTGTGGCACATTGTAATATTGGAGTAAATGAAGATGTGTTTAATGCTTTACTCACTTCTTGAAAAAATGATTGGTTGCTTGATTCAGGAGAAACTGACCACATTACTTTAGAAGAGATTTTTTTGAAGAATTTACTAACAATGTTGATGGTGCAGTATACTTTGTAGACAAATCAAAACTCAAGCCATTAGGGCTTGGCACAATCATGCTCAAATTTCTTGGTCTTCTAGAATTTCCTCTCCATGATGTTTTATATCTCCCACAACTGAGGAGAAACTTGTTGTCCTTGGTCCACATCTGCCAGCAATGATACTCGATTCATATGTTTGATGGCAAGGTCAAGGTCAGAAAAGCGTCAAGTCACTCGCTTGTCATGACGAGGATAGAAGAAGAAAGACTTTTGAAGCTGCAAGGTACCTCTTATGGTGCACAAAATTTCTCATACAGTTCTCATTATGATGAAGGTACATTTCCATCGAGTCTTTTATGGAATGTTAGATTTGGGCACTTGAACTTTGACAGTCTTCGCTTGTTGAATAAAAGAGTTTTACTGGTTTGCCTACAATATATAGGAAACCTAAGCAACGTGATTCTTTTATTCTATAAAAGCATGCAAATAATATTTTCATGATTTACATTCGAGAGCACATAGAAAACTTGAACTCATTCATTTAGATTTATGCATCCAATGCTTGTTCCTTCTGGAAATGGAAATAAATAGATGATGACATTCATTGATGACTACACCAGAATGTGTTGGGTTTATTTATTGAAGAATGAATCTGATGCTTTTAAAACAATCAAGAACTTTCATACATGGATTGAAAATGATGCACAATCCCATATTGGTTCTATGTTCACTGATAATGGAAAAGTATACACTTCAAATGAACTTGAAAACTATTTTCACCAGTATGGGATCAAACATCAAACTGGTATTCCTTATAATCCAAAATAGAATGGAGTATCTGAAAGAATGAATACAAGAATCTTAAGTGTGGTACATTACATGATGTTTTTCAAGAATGTAAAACTAATGTTTTGTGCTGACGCAATTCTATGTGTTCTATATGTAAAGAATAGATGTCCATCTAATGCTATTAGAAACAAGACTCCTTATGAAATGTGGTACGACTACATTCCTTTGGTAAAGCATCTGAGGGTCTTTTTTTCCACCTGTTATGCATTAATACCAAAGGTACAAAGATAAAAACTTGGTGCAAGTAGACATAAGTGTTTCTTCTTGGGGTATTAAAATACCTCCAAAGCATACTCTCTCTATGATGAAGTTAATAATAATTTTGTTGTATCTAGAGATGTACTAATATTCTAAAGCTGACAATGTTGTTGAATGGCACCTTGATTGCTTGGATAGATTCTGAGATGTAAAATAATTCTAAGAATTTCATAATAAGATCCCACATCTTGAAGGGGGGTTTCCTATAGTGAATCAATCTATGGAATCTTCTAATGAAGCACTCTTTCCCCCACATTAAGCTCTAACCACTGATGATACTTTGAGTGATGTGACTGACAAAATTGGGAGACTCAATCTTGATTCAGTCCCAACTCAATCAACTAAGAAGCCTAGACCATCTTAGAAATGTCCCCCAGAATGGCTGAAGAAGACACTTGAAATTGTTCATCCTGATGAGGTTTGAAAGACACGAACAAGAAATTCAACCAGGAAAAATGGAGGCGATGTAGATGATTCTGATTCACTTATTGATATGGATGTTTCTTATGATTGTGGACTAAATTTTTCTACATATTTTGAGCCAACTTCCTTCAAAGAATCCGCTTCTCATGATGAGTGGAAAGAAGAGATGAAAAATGAGTATGACGACTTGATAAAGAATGGCACTTGGAAGTTGGCTAATCCTCCATTGGGAACCAAACAAATTGGCTGCAAGTGGGTCTACAAGAACAAGTATAAAGTTGATGGCTCACTTGACAAGCATAACTCTAGGCTTATGGAAGAAGGTTTTTCATAAAAGGAAGGGATCGATTATGAGGAGACTTTTGTGCCCACAGAAAAGTGGGCTGCCATCTAGATACTCTTTGCCTTGGCAGGTTAGAAAGATTTGAAAGTCCATCAAATGGATGTAAAAATTGCTTTCATGAATGGAAATTTGAAAGAAAATGTTCTTATGTCATAGCGAGAAACATTTGTTTTGAAGGGACATGAACATAATGTATGCAAACCTGTGAAATCCCTATATGGCCTCAAGTGATGCAGGGTTACCCCCGCACATACCCACAATATGCATAACAATGCATAAATACTTTTGACCCAGGTATTTGACTACCAAAGTAGTCAAATCTTCAACCACACATGGTTAAAGCCCTTTTAGTCATAGTTCCTTTTATATCGGAACCAATCACCCCACTTAAACCTCCTATTGGGACTATTTAACCATTCATAACTTTCATATAAGACTTTATTAAAGCCTTCCTTCTAAATCCTTCTATCGGGAATCAAAACCCTCTTCGATCCTTTATAAAACCCATAAGCCCCCATATATATCAACCTTTCCCTCTTAAAACATTGGTTAATATATATATTTACACATAAAACCTTCATTCAATGTTATTTCCTTATAAAACCATTTACAAAGGAAAACGCTGCAAAACATACCTTTTTCCGCTTTGGTTTGGGCTCTGCACACTTCTGAGGATTGCCTTTATCGCAATCTGCTATCGGCTCTTCCGCGGGTCTTTGACACATGTATATCTCATCACGCCTCTGATTGTGATATGCGACTATCGGAAGCGTTAAAATAACGCTTAAGCCTTTAAACACTCGGGCGCAACTCCTTAACACAATACAAAGGAATTACATTAAACTTCCACCCCGAACCATATTAGGCGGACTTCAAAGTTTATATACCGTAGCTCTAAGTAATGTCAGGTTCGTTCATCCATTGGCCCTTTGTATTATCACAAGTCTCTTTCCATATGTTGATTACCGATCTCTGATTAAAGCAGGACCGTAGATCTAGTGGTCGATCCAATGGTCGAGATCCTTTCCCGTTTCAAAGGTCACTTGATGGTCTTCCATCGTTGATCTACACTTAATAGATCCAACAGTTCACATTTGGCTTCGGTTTGATAATACCCACGAGGTTTAATTACCCGATGAAGCAGTTTCACCACTCCAATTGTTGCTATGTGGCACACACTCGGTGGAATCGGGTGCGCTGCACTCAATACTGCTTACGGTTTTGAGGCTACCTGAAATCTGCTTTCACTATTACAAAACCGCCTTCCTTCGTTAAAGTTCGTCAGTGCAATATTTCTCCGTCTCCTCTGCGATTGGATCCTAGCCATTGATCTATAAGATCTAACAGTTGTTGTTCATTCTTTCTTCATTTCACTGATCCTCCTTTCACTTCCATTTTTGCACTATTTCTTCAATTTTCCTTTGTGGTTCAGTTTTATTCAAAGGTTCTACTTTCCACCTCTGCTTCTCAACTTCTCTGAGATTAACTTCACTCCTTCTCTCCAGAGCTTCACTCTGCTTCCTCAATTGGATTCTAAGATCCTTTTACGATTCCTTTGAATCACTCAGCTCTCCCTGTGCATTTTATAGAACTCTATCTGCATCCTGTTACAGACCCTATGAGTTCACACCATAATCAATCATAAAACACTCGACTTACACACTTTGACACAGTCAGGAAATAAACTTTGTATATATATGTAAAAACAAAAGGTTACAATCGAGACTTCTCTGTCTTGCCCAGGCCTATTCTTCAATATTAGTGGCCTCCTTTTTCTGACTCTGCCTGTAGGCTTACATATATGCCAGTGAGTTCTGTTGAACTCATCCTAGTTCGACTCCTAAATCTATTGAATTGACTCCTAAATCCTCTGTCCACTTCTACTTCAATTAATTCCTAAAAACTCTCCTTAGTTCCTCGAATCATGGAATGATTAAAGAGTCCTAATTGAATTTAGATTGTTTTGTCATTATTGCCCACTCATGTCCTCCTTATTTGAGAGTATTTACAAGATATCTCACACATCTAATTTATTCCTATTCTATGCACTCAAAAGCCTAATATTACATTAACTTGAGACTTAGGAAACTAACTTCCTAAAAATACATGACTACCTATGTCCACTTAATTACAATGATTTTCACTTGGGTTGAATGCTCCTCCATCATCAAGCAAGCACCACAAGCTTGGTATGAAAAGTTAATTGAGCATCTTCTCAAACTCAACTTCAAACATTATGATCTTGATGATGCAACTTTTTTTTCAAGAAAGTTAGCAAAACAGTTGTATATCTTGTCGTATATGCAGATGATTTTTTGATACATGGAACAATGAGAGCTACATTACATCCATAAATAAGGAATTAAGGAAATGTTTTGAAATGACCGACTTGGGATATGATCACTACTATCTTGGTATTGAAGTAACTCAACAACCGAAGTATGTATTCCTCTCTCAAAAGAAATACATTGGAGAACTGTTAAATAGGTTTGGCAGGGTTGAGTGCAATCCTTTGACTACTCCAATGGAACAGAACTTGAAGCTCACATCCATTGAAGGAAAAGAATTTGATGATGCAACAAGGTATAGACAACTTGTAGGAAGCCTCAACTACCTGGCTACTACCACATCGGATATTTCATTTGCTGTTGGAATCCTCTCCAGTTTTATGCAAAAGGATTGTGAGGGACACCAGTATGTTGCAAAAAGGGTTCTAAGGTACTTGAAGGGAACCCAAGACTTTGGACTCAAGTATACACAGGTGGGTGACTTCAGCTTGATTGGATATTCTGATTCAGACTTCAATGGAGACAAAGAAACTAGGGTATCTACTTCACGTTATGTGATGTGTCTTGGATTAGGTGATGTCACCTAGAGATCACACAAACAATCAGTTCCAAAAAATTCCACAACAAAGAAGAATATGTGGCAACTGTTGAGGGAACAAAAGAAATTATGTGGCTCAGGAAAATTATGGAAGATTTGCAAGTAAAACAAGTACATTCAACTACACGCATGACTGGAAACACCTTTGCAATAAAGTTGGCCAAGAACCCAAATTTCCATGATCGAACGAAGCACATCAATACAAAATACCATCTGTTTTGACATCATGTTGAGGCCAAGACAATCCATCAACGCCATTGTTCCACTAATGAGTAGATTGCAGACATCTTCACCAAAGTGTTTGGAAGAGAAAAGTTTGAAAGATTCATAACAATGCTTTCACTCACGAACATCCCTTCAAACTAAGGGGGGGAATATTCATAGCTAATAATTGGGATTGGGTGAACACTTGTAAATAATGTAAATAGAAAATAATGGAGAATAAGAAAATGAAGAGACACTGGGAGGTGAAGCCCAAGAGTCTCTCCATGCTTGTATATAACCATGAGTAGCCTTAATGAAGAAACAAAATTTGTTTTGAGGATTTACCTCCTAGCCTGACATAAAGTACCATTTTGTAAAACATTTTATTGATGGAGGTGGAGTTCATCTTATAAACACCCACACTCAAGAAAATTGTGAAGACATAGTTATGAAACCAATGTCAACAAACAAGCTACAGTTGTGTCTTGATTCCCTTGGCTTGCAAAAAAGATAACATGAATTAGGCATTAAGAAAATTGTTGTTAAGGTGGATATTTTTAGACTATAACAACAATGTTTTAAAAGAAAATGGAAAACTAATTTACCAATATAAATATTACTGCAATTATTCTAGCAGAGATAGTTTATGAATGAAAAGATAGTTACTAAAATTATTGTAATGTTTTCTAACTCATAGGATGATTATGAGAGAAGAAGTGGTTGTGTAAGAAAACCTATTTCTAATATTTATCGAATAAAATTATATTCTCCTTACACATAGATGTTTCCTTGAAAAATCCACATGGTTCTACCACGTAAATGTTGTGTACTAATATATATTTAGTGTGTCATTTTTCTTGTGAATGATTTCGTTTATAAACTCGAAATCGCATAGTAAGTCATTTTATCTCAATATTTTTGATATCATAAGTTATTTATGTTCATTTTAGGTTTATCTCTTTTATTTTAGTTCACTTCCCTCTCATGCTAGTACTTTTCTTGCTTGACATTATGAAAGGTATTCTTCACACCAAAGAGGCAGAAACATCTAGAATAATCTAGGTACATTTCAATCAAAGTTTAACATTGATTTATTAAATAGTTGGTTAAAATTTGTAGAAGATCAATAACAAAAAATTCCAAATCATATAATACTTAGACTTCTCCATTTATTTTATTTCACATATCTTTTATTCACCTCAACTCAATATTGATCCATCAAACACTAAAGTAAATATAAGAAGACTAATTTAGTATATTAAAAAAAATTCAGTAAATCAATCCCTTAAAATTATTTTCAATAATTATAATATTTTTTATTATTAACGTCAATTATTTTCTATTTTATTTGTATAATTTATTTTATTAATATTATTAATTATAAAAGAAATATATAAAACAATTAATATCTAATTATATTTATTTATATAAAATTAAATTATACACGATTAAAATAAATTAATGTGATACAGTGAATGAGTACATTATTAAAATGAATAAATAAGTATCATGACTTGTGGGAGCTGAAGGCACAATCTGGAGCTGAAGGCGCAAACTACACTGAGGGCGCAAACTGGAGCTGAGGGCACTAACTACGGAATAGTTGTAGGCTGGAAAACCGTGTCGCCAGAGTTTGAAAAGTTTCAGGGCCTGCCTCTAATGGAAACGCGTAAGGGAGGGAGCTCCCCTCCCTCCTACAAAATTGCAATTGCTAATAAAGGTAAGTCCCCTCTGGGTAGAGTCAGAGATTTGGAAGAAGAGGAACAGAGTAACAATGACAAGGAAACAGAGAGGGGCAAACCTAAGGAAAATGTCAGCACTAAAGATAAAGAAGAAGAAGACAAAAGTTAGTGTACTAATAACAATAAACAAAAAGGACTGTGCAAACCCAAAATGGAGGTCACTCCTAGAGTGGTGTTAAACGATCCTGCACTTCGTGCACACAAAGAACATATGCGGACCTACACTATAATCTACAAGTTTATGGGAATATGGCCCACAGAAAAGGCTTTACAATTATGGATTAAGTACCACTAGAAACCGAAAGGAAGTATAGATCTGCATCTAGGGTCCAAGGGTTTCTTCATAGTGGTGTTCACAAACATCGAAGACAAAGACAGAATATTCGAAGGAGGACCCTACTTTTATGCAGCAGTTGGCCTCTACATGCGGCCTTGGAAGATGAACTTTGTGCCTGAATGGGAGATGTTCACTTCGGTACCGATATGGGTAAGACTTTATTCTCTTCCTCTTGATTATTAGCAAACTGAAATGCTTGCTGCCATAGGTAACAAACTAGGATGTTTTGTCAAAGCTTCGGAAGCCACAAGAAGAGGAAAATACACTTCATATGCAAGGGTCTGTGTGGAAATGGATCTATCAGGAGCTCTTCCGGATGAAGTCATCCTAGAAGTTTTTTATGAGGAATGGGTTCAAACAATAGATTACGAACATATCCCTTTCAGGTGTCGTAAATGCCATGAACATGGACACTTGAACAGAGATTGCCCTATTAGTCTAGCAGAAATTAAAAGTAAAACTAAGGAAATGAATGATCAAGACAACTTCCAAAAAGTTATTAGCAGAGGAGAAGGCGGCAGAAAAGGACCAAGGCAACCACGTAATGAGGGGGAAAAGGTTAGCGAAAATAAGTATCATGTTCTGGAGGAAAATGTAGAAATGGAAAATGGAGAGCAATCTATGGCAGATGGCCCTAAGGGTATGGAAATGGAAATGATAGCAGACTACAACCCATCACAAGAGACGGAAAACAAGAAAGAACACATATTGAGTGAAATGGAACCAGAATTGCATCAGGAAATGACCCAAAGTGAAATAGATCTAGAAGACCACGAGCTTCAGGAAATTCTAGATAAGGAGCATCTAGATCTAGAAGGATTTTTGAGGCAGGGGTCCACGGGAGGGATAGATTCACTACCCCATGAAGACTGTAACAAGATTCAATAGCTATTCTTATGGAAAACTCAGGATACAAATTTAGAAAATGGAAAAATCAGTGAAAAGCAGGAACACAGAGGAGTCGAGGTAATGAAAGCTATTCCGGGGATAGCAACAAGAAATGTAGGAAAAAAGAGAGGAAGGAAAAAGCAGAAGGACCTCTTAATGGAGTGTGGAATGTTAATGATAGACTCAGTTAAGATGAAAGATCTAACTAGTTATTCATTTACTAATCTTTAATCATGAAGCTCACATCATGGAATATTAGAGGTCTAGGTAGTAAAAGAAAACAAAGAATGCTCAGTCATAGAATGGAACTGGAAATGCCAAATGTTATCTTCATCTAAGAAACTAAATGTTCCATCCAGAAAATGAAACAACTCCATAGTAAATGGCTTAATAGATTTGATTTCCTGGAGGTTAAGGTAGAAAACACAACTGGGGGTATTCTTACTCTGTGGAATCTAAAGAAAATTAGTATTACAGATGCAGAAGCATATAGGAACTATATATCAGTTGTCCTATAACCAATGGGGAAGACAAAAACCTATTTGGTCACCAATGTGTATGGTCCTCAAAGAATAGATGACAAACTTAAATTATTAGACTCTCTTATTGATCTTAGACACAGACAGGTGGGGATTCGTTGGATCTTGGGTGGAGACTTTAATATGATAAAATCGATCTCAGAAAAAAAGGGAGGTACCAGAGCACTCATCAGAGACTCTTTAGTGTTCCATACTTTCATGGAGGACATGAAACTGGTAGATGTAGCCCTAAACAATGGTTTTTTCACTTGGAGTAACAAAAGAGGAGGTAAGGCACAGGTTGCCTCGAAGTTGGACAGGTTCATGATTTCAGAGGAACTATTGCTCACGGATACAGAATTAACAGCATCGGTCCTTCACTTTGGCAGGTCCAACCACTGGCTGATCCAATTGGAATTCAAGGGTTTTTTCTCTCCCAGGAACAAGCCCTTCAGATTCGAGAACATTTGGCTCTCTCCCTCGGATTTCATCAGCAATATTGAAAAGTGGTGGACAAATGATTTGCAATTCCAAGGCACAAAAATGTTCCTCCTTCATAAAATACTTAAACATGTCAAGTTAAAACTAAAAGAGTGGAACAAAAACGAGTTTGGTAATATTTTCGAGAACAAAAGAGCACTGGAAATCAAATTACAAGAACTCAACCAGGCCCTTATCAAAGATGGCTTTGACAATATCAAAAGAGATCAGGCTGATAAATATCACCCAGAATGGGATAATGTATGCAAACAAGAGGAAACATTCTGGAGGCAAAAGTCTAGAATGCTATGGCTCAAGGAAGGAGAGCGGAATACAAAATTATTTCACAGATCCACCATGGCCAACAGAGCACAGAACAGAATCTCAATGATAAAGGATGAGAATGGACAGGTATAGAATACACATAATAGTATTGAAGCCGTGCTTGTCCAATATTTCCGAGATATCACCCGAGAAAATAATCCAGACAGAGAACATTCCATCAAAGAAATCACAAGGCACATTCCCAAGTTAGTGTCTAGAGAGGACAATTTTAATCTCAACAAGCCTATTACCAGCGAAGAATTCAGTGAGGTTCTTAAAGAAATGAAGAACTGCAAAGCTCCAGGGCCGGATGGTTTCAATGTGGACTTCTTCAAAGCTTGTTGGCACATTGTTAAACAGGACATTCTGGAGGTGGTGGAGGACTCTAGATCCAGTAAAAGGATCCTGAAAGCCCTCAATACTTCCTTCATCTCCCTGATCCCAAAACAGGGATCAGCCCAAATTGCAGACAAATATAGACCCATAGCTTTATGCAATGTGGTTTACAAGATCATCTCTAAAGTAGTGGCAAACAGACTTAAACCTCTCCTTCCTTCTTTAGTTTCCGAGGAACAATCAGGGTATGTGGAGGGCAGACAAATCTTGAATAACATAATTCAAGCCCATGAGGTGGTCCACAAGCTTAACAGTAAAAAAACAGGCGGGGATGATAATGCAATTAGATATAGCAAAATCCTATGATAAGGGCAATTGGAGCTACATCAAAGAGGTTCTCAGGGCTTTTGGGTTCGACCATAACTGGATACGCTGGGTCATGGCTCTGGTGACCTTTGCCAGTTTTTCAATTCTGGTAAATGGTTCCCCCTCAGAGATTTTCGTTCCTTCAAGAGGCCTCAGGCAGGGGGATTCACTCTCTCCCTTTCTCTTCATTCTCATGATGGAGGGACTGGGCAGATCTATTAAGCATGCTAAAGAAACGGGAAAAATCAAAGGTTTGCAATTATCAAAAAATGGTTAAGCTCTGACTCATCAACAATTTGTTGATGATACCTTGCTGCAAGGGCTCCCCACAGTCAAAGAAGCTTCAGCCTATAATCTAATCCCGAAGGAATTTGCTTTGGCTACAAGTATGGAAGTTAATCTTTCCAAGTCAACTTTTTTTTTCATTAATACTAATATTGTTGTTCAGAATAATATTTCGAGAATTCTAGGTTTCCAAAGGGACTCCCTCCCTACAAAATATCTGGGAATTCCTATTACAGACAAACCAATGCACAAAATTATCTGGGAATAGAAGATTAATAAATTGCAAGACAAAGTCAAAAATGGGACTTTCCGGGTCATGAATCTGGCAAGCAGGGTGGTTTTAACAAAGGCAGTTCTTCAATCGATCCCGGTTTTCATGTTATCGGCCCTCCCAGCTCCCAAAGGTGTTTTAGAGAAATTCAGAAACATTCAAAGAGATTTCCTCTGGGGTAAAGAAGAAACTAAGAATAAATGGGCCCTGGTCTCTTGGGACAAAATCTGCAAACCCAAAGGACAAGGAGGGCTAGGCTTCGATGATCAGGAGATTCTCAATAAAACTCTAGGAGCCAACCTTTGGTGGCAATGGGTCAAAGAGACACAAGCTCAATGGGCTAGAATATGGAAAGAAAAATATGCACGCTCTTGGCACATTAAGTATCTAATAAGAATGTCTGGAAATGTGAAAGGGTCTCACATCTGGAATAGAGCCTGGGATAATAGAAGTCTTGTTCAAAACAACTGCTTCTGGGAAATCAGAGCTGGTGATTTGGCACTCTTTTGGGAAGATAAATGGTAGCCAGAACCAATTCTGCTAATAGAGGATTTTTTAGTCTCAAACAGGAAACAGATAATCAAGGGTTAAATAAAATCAAGGATTTCTGGGATCAATCTCAGGCCTTATGAAAATGGAGAAGCTGGAGCAAACTTAACCATGGAGAGGATAGCCCCATGAAAATTAAGGCAGAAGCTCTTGGAAGCATACGTAAACAAAGAATGATTTTAGCTACAGAGGGGCAGGACCAATTGATATGGGGCAGTAAGAATAAAGGTAACTTTGATCTTAAGGAAGCCAAAAGCATGCTTCTGGGGCTTAATTACAGGGTTCCAGACAAAACTTGGATGTGCCTCTGGAAGCACCAAGGCTGGATGAAAATCAAGTTTTTTATGTGGTTGGTACACCATAGAAAAATTTTAAGTTGGGACAACATACGGAAAAGGGGATTCTTGGGGCCCTCCAGATGTAAGTTTTGCGAAAAGAAGGAGGAAAACATGGAGCACATTCTCAACAGCTGCCCTTATACTACCTGGTTATGGGATTCCTTCTCTTCCATTTTCCAGCAGTCTGACAGGGACAGTGATAGTATCACTAACACCCTGAATAATTGGAGAGTTAATTTTTCAGAGAATGAGTTCATTAATGTAGCCTGGACTTTTACACCAAGCTTCATAATCTGGAATATTTGGAAGGAAAGGAATAAAAGGATCTTCAAATCTAAAAAGTCCACCCCTCAAGGTCTTTTTAATCTGATCCTGAAACAACTTCGGAAGACTGGTAGTACCATGGTTAAAAATCTCCCCAATAAACCTTCGTCGGTATTTGAGATGCAAATTCTCAGCCAATTGGGAATGAAAGGGATTATTCCTCAAGGTTTAAGTAGAAAGGATTTAGATACTGATATAGGGATGGAGCTCTGGCAACCTCCACCGAAAGGATATCTGAAATACAACATTGATGGGGCTTCAAAAGGCAACTCGGGAATAGCTGGTTATGGAGGAGTTTTAAGAGATGAAGAGGGAAAAATCATTTTTATCCTCCATTATCATCTTGGTAGAGCTACTAATAATATGGCATAATTAATGGCATTGGAACAATGCCTGGAGTTTATGATCCAACACCGGTGCTCTAATGTCATTATTGAAGCGGACTCGGAGATTACCGTTAACTCTGTGAAAAGAATTAATTGTGGTACTTGATCGGAGAAAGTTTCTAATCACTGGAAACTTCTCCTGGTTTACCAAAGAATCTAGGTCCACCTCCAAGAGCTGTGAACGGTGATTTTCAATCATGTTCATCGTTCGGCCAATAAATTAGCAGACCTTCTTGCCAACCAAGGGGTGAACAATGCTGAAAGCGGGATAGCATACAAGTGGCGAGAAATTCCTCCAAACCGTTTAAAAGTTCTCTGCAAGGAGCAAGCTACAGAGGACAAGGAAATGTTTGATTATCGGGCCCGGATAATAGGATTAAATTAATTTTTTCTGTCAAGCGGTTTCTCTTCCTTTTGTGATGCTTATGACAAAAATTCAAGCAGGGGTCTGTCTCATTCTCTTCCGGAAGCACATGAGGGGAATTATCAGGGTCTCGAAGGAAATTTTAAGGAGTCAATTCTCAAAGGAGCTCAGGCTCCGGGATAGGTACAGTGTTCAAAACAGACAGAGATTGGATATTTGTTTGCAGACAATAGTTTTTTCCCCTCTTCCCACCCTTAATTCTAAAAACCATGTTTGGGCTGGTTGTTGGGTTATCACATGTCTCAAAGCGGTAAGTGGTATTCAGGTTATGGCAGCGATCCCATAGATCAGGTGACACGTGGGCAAGGTTCAATTTTAAAAACCGTTGTCTCCCGCACACTATTCTTCAGACAGGTTGGTGATAGCGATATGAACCCTGGTCGTTAGATCCAACAGATAGGATCAACGGTTGAGATTGCGGATGCAGTTTGGTGGGTCTGATAGCTGAGCCACGTCATAACTTTTTGGCGCACTCTTCCGCCTCTTTTATGGGTTCAGTGGATGCGTACGAGGTTTGATTTTCAAGCGGGGGAGTCAGGTTTTAGAAATATTGAAGGGCAGCAAAATTCTCTCTATGGGCGGAGTCAGGTTTTAGAAATATTGAAGGGCAGCAAAATGCCCTTTATGGGCAGAGCCATTCCTTTACCTCCCACAGTTACGGGGGGTGTGTTAGTGATTTTTAATTCTTTTTGCTCGGCTCTTTTGTTCTGCTCAGTGTTCTAGTCTTTCTTATGAGTCTGTCGATTTACGCAATGTATTTCTTTTGAGTGTTTAGAGATTTGATTGTAGGGCTCGAGGCTTGTTACTCTCGCCCGTTTCCAGTTTTTGTAGGTTTTTTTCTTGGAGTATTTCTCCCTGGGGATTGTTGTACTCTATGTATTTTTATTTGCTGTTTATGGAAATAGAAGGTCCGACTCTTGCTTTAGCAAAAAAAGAGAATACACTATTAAAATGAAAAAATTACTGTTAGAAAAAAAGAAGCAAATGTACATTTACCCTAACCTATCAGATATCTTCACATTTTCTATAAGATGAGTTGATACGATCCATTTCATTAATTTTGATTTTGATAATGAATTGATAAAGGAGTACAATTAATGTCGATGTTGGTATATCTGAGATTGACCTATTCACATGTCTAACTCTGTGAATGAATAACACGCTGAATTGATTTTGATCTTGACAACGAATTGGTAAAATAGTGAAATTAATGTTATAAGATTTTAAATCACTGCTACCAGGAAGACCTTTCAAATTCCTAAAATAGCTCCGGCCAGAACACCCCCTGCTGCCTTGTGGGTGGGGCCGCAGACTTTGACTTGAGGTCCCCAGCTGCTTGTGTGGCCAGATAGTGTCTTTCTGACCATATCTTAGAAGTATCGGCCACAATCAATCTACACAATGAGTTGATAAGATTTTTTTCTTTAATATTCAAGTCAGTGGTGCGAATCAAATCAATGAAAAAATGTTGTAACGTTGATAATGATATTGAATTGAAAAGTAAAATGGGTGGGCTATTCTTTTCCACGCCATGTTACAATTCCTCAATAGTCTACTTTGAAGCAAGCCATCCGTAGGATGGAATTTCTTCCAAACCAGATCGGCTTTGTTGAGGGACGTCGTGTCGAAAAAGGTGTCCTCTTGCTTTTAATCGGACTTGAATTTAAGATGGATTTCGGATATCTTCATTTCAATCTTTTGCATCAATCTTTTGCATCAAACGGGTATAGAGTAGTTTGGCATTAACAGTGAAGTTCAACATCGACGAGGCCTGGAATTTCAAATTCACTGAGAGAATTTGATCACAGAGTATGACTCGGTTTTCATACCTGTGATTTTAACGTTTACATAAATTACTAGTGTGCAACCATTTTTTATTATATGCTAAAATATATGAGACTGTCGAATCTTTTATCATATGCAAAAGTATATGAGATCCTCCTCGAAACTTGGAAAGGGTTCTTGTGCTCTTGGCATTGAGCAAAAATACCAAAAATGCTTCCTCTTTTTGTTGCGAGTTCGATTTAGACGGAAGGAAGATTATGGTTTTAAATTGAATTCTACTTAAAACTTTGCCACTTAATTTTTAAAAAATGTGCTTTCAAACATGTGCTTTAAAGTTCTACCAAAATGTATTTTCATATGACAACATGCTCAAACATATTAACATTAATCTTTTTGTTTAATACGATACAAATTCTCAGCATATATATGCAAAATAAAATAACAAATAAAAAAATTGCACAAAAATGGATTTATTAGTAAAATTGAAATGATGTGAAATTGAAATGAACAGCAAGTTGCTTGTTACAGAGTTCCATGTTGAAATGTTACAAGGTCCCATGTTGAAACAATTATCCGATAATAAGGAAATCATCAAAATTATAGAAAAAGATCTGATTATACAATTCCTTATATTTAGAATAGTGATCACGTACCCATTCATAAACTATTTATTTAATAAAAAAAAATTAATATATATAAAAAGTACGGTCAATCTTCACCTGCCAACAATTTTTTAAATCTACCATGACAGGTTCGTTTTTGTTTTAACTGTCACTTTTGACGTTTAGAAAATCTTTTTCACGGTCAATTACGTCAGAAAATCTAAAAAAACATTCTGTAAAACGTCGAATTCCAGGGCTTGCATCGAAAATCGCGACCGCTCCCAACGTAGCGGGCTTTGCAAACACACACGTATGACCCAAAGTATTGAACAGTTTACGGGCGGGTTAATACTCTCGTGTAGCCATTGGAATTTATTCAAAGCTAGTAAAACGATTCGGGGCACAGTAGGCCTGCCCCGTCCCAGTTTGTGGCAATTTCGAGGAAACATAACAACCTACACTGGCCTAAGGAGAAGGCGGCGTATGACCCAAAGCTAGGAAAACGATTCAGGGCACAGTAGGCCTGCCCCGTCCGGGCCCTCTCCACCCGTCCCAGTTTGCGGCAATTTCGAGGAAACATAACAATCTACACTGGCCTAGGGAGAAGCCGGCCAATGAACAGTTCACTGTTCCTATTCTTCGTATAAGTATTCGCATTCCATCGCATATTTTCTTGTAGAGATCTTCCAACAATCAGAGTTATCGCTTTCCCATACTGACATACATTATCTTCTCTTGCCAGTGCAATAGATATCATATCGTTTGTGTTAAGAGAGCTTCGATTTGATACCATATCCTTTGTCCTCTAACGCTGAGCTCTGCTAACGATGAAGAACCCTACAATGGCTCTCCTGATTATGATCTCCTTCCTGCTCATTGTAGGCCGCAGCAGCGGCAGGTCGCTTATGAAGAATAACCTGTTTATAGCCCCCGACAGTCCTTCGGACTTTGATCCCATTCCCAATGCCCTTGATAACGATGGCTCCAGCTTACACACGGCAGTCTGCCATGTGGAGGACGCGGTGCAGTGCCATGAACAGACAAGCCCCTCGTTGGTAAAGTGTGCCACCAGTGAGAACACACTATCGTTCAGCCATAGCACAGGATTTCAAAAGATCAAGGTACCTCACTCGCCTGTAGATTCGGCCGGCAAAGCCGAGGGTGTTTCCAATTTAGTACCGAAGGGCAAAGTAACACTGTCCCAACCCAGACCTACCGTAAATTCCTTGGTAACCCAACAACGGCTCTCCACAACAAGCAATAGCTCTGCGGTCGTTGACATGGGGATGATCAGGCATACTTCTCGAACAGTAAACGTCCACATCTTCGAATCGAATCGCAGCCATGGAGATGATCGTGTGCTGCCAAGAAAGAGCAGGGTGCGCGAATCGAATCGCAGCCATGGAGATGATCGTGTGCTGCCAAAAAAAAGCAAGATGCGCAAACTGGTTTCTTCTCCAAGCCCAGGGAAAGGCCACTCAGTGGAAGCTCATTGATGGGTGTCAACATAGTACGCGATCTTGGAATGGTGTTAGGAGCAACTTCTGAGCTTCCGGTTATTTTCCTGCCTCTACTGAACTCAATAGCATAGTTTTTACTTACAGCTTTGATCGCGATAACATATCTTTTATTTACAGCTTTGATCGCGATAACATATCTTTTATTTACAGCTTTGATCCGAATTACCTGAAGCTTTTCTTAAGCTGCAGTACAATATTTTCGTATTATCTGAAAACATCTTTTAATATTAGAGTTTTAATATAAGAATTTATATATTACCTGTAATGTAATGGTTTTTTAATCATGTGAAAACATTCTTTTCGTTAAGGCTAGGATTTTGGTATGGGGTTATTAAAGTGATATTTTAAAGTGATATTGTTTTCACCATTTTAGAAAATAGAGATACTATGCCTATGACATTTATTGTTAGTTCTTCTAAATTGATGTCTACCATAATCTTTATAGAAAACTCTTAACACCAATTTATATTTGTAAAACATCATAAAATTAAAAAGTGTCTCAGTAAATGACTGGTGCTTAACTTCAACATTCCTAACCTGGCGTTCCGATCTACTTTTCTTTTGATTCCTTTCTTTTTTTATTTCTCACTAGTCTCTCACTCTATTAGGGTATCCTTGGCTCCTTTTCTTTTGATTCCTTTCTTTTTTTGTTTCCCGCTGGTCTCTCACTCTATTAGGGTATCCTTTGCTCACTCTATTAGGGTATCCTTTGCTCGTATGTTGAGATTTTCCTCCACCTCTGAGAATCTTATGTCCATGGAAGCCAATTTCGTTAGTAGTTCTACGTGTATTTTTTCATAATTATTTTGCATTAGTCAGAATTTATAATCCATTTTTTCATAATTGTTTTGCATTAGTTAGAATTTATAATCCATGATTGCCACATGCATCTATTTCTCCTTTTCCTCTAGATTGTTCCTTTGTTTTGTAGCTTTCAACAGATCGTCCTCTACCTCCAATAGTCATTCCATAAGCTGGTTCATTTTGTCTTGCACTTATTTGAAAGAAGTAATCTTAGTATCCTCGATGATTACTTCTCGATGTCATGCATCACGTCAAATCATGCCAATTGTCGTGAATCTCCACCGACAAGTATAAACCGACCCCTGTCACTAACATCCCATCCATTGGGAGATAGGGATATCGAGAATGATAACTAATCGGGAGATAGGGAGAAATTTAAGCCATTATGGGATGATAAAACTGATTGAGCATATGTATTCACCATTTTTCTGATAGAGAATGAAACTGAAAACTGGAGCAGAGATTGCTCCTCTCAATATTCTAAATGACTAAATAGATTACATTGTAAACATCAATAATAAATGATTGAAGTAAAACTCGACATCTATGCAGTAGAACTCAAGTAAAACTGAATTGTCTAGGAGACATAGCAGACAATAGAATCAAATGTGATGACACCTAACCAACAACTATCTGTCAGTGAGATTAATATCTCAACATCCCCTCCTAATCGCAATTTTTACATGTAGAGACACTTACAATGCCTAGTTGTTCTCTTTGAAATTCAAATACATTCTTGCCCAATGGCTTTCTGAAAATATATGCTAGTTGATCTTTGGAACCACAAAATAAAGTACTATGTCGCCATCATTGAGAAGCTCATAGATGAAATGAAAACGAGTGGGAATGTGCTTGCTCTTTTTGTGGAAAACAATATTTTTTGATAAAGAAATAGCTGAAGTATTATCACAGTAGATTGGAGTTGGCTCCTTCTGAATATTTGAAATATATTTCAATAATCTTATCTACCACACAACTTGACAAGTTGTTGAATTTGTTGCTACATATTCTGCCTCTGCAGAAGATATTGGAACAATTGATTGTTTCTTGGATGCCCATGAAATCAGAATTGTTCCAATATGAAAAGCATACCCTAAGGTTGTTTTGTGATCATCTAAACTCCTGGCATAGCCGTTGTCTGTATAACCTGAAAGTGAACAATTTTCAGAATGTGTATAGAACAAAGCCTAGTCCATTGTCCCTACAATATACCTTAAAATCCTTTTTGTGACCTTCCAATGAGAAATCTTAGGTGACTACATAAACCTAGAGACTAAACTTGCTGCAAACATAATATCAGGTCTAGTTGAAGTGAGATATAACAAGATACCAACTAGACTTTTATACAATGTGGAATCAATTGCTGGTGCTACATCTTCTTGCCAATTTTGTGTGTTGATAAATTGGTTTATCTTTAGGTTTGCAATTGGTCATTCTAAACTTTTTGATGATATCAGTGGCATATTTTTGTTGACCGACAAAAATTTCATTAGCATATTGATGAATTTCAATGCCTAAGAAGTATTTCATGATTCCTAGATATGTCATATCGAACTTTGTTTGCATTGCTTCTTTGACATCGTTTAACATCATATTTCTTGTATAAATAAGATCATCTACATAGAGGCATATAATAAGAATTTTACCTTTATGCAATTTGGTATACAAAGTTGGCCATGATTGCTTCTGCAAAAACTACTTTTGATGAGATAGGTGTCAATGCAACTATACCAAGTTCTTGGAGCTTGTTTCAAACCATACAAATATTTCTTCAATCTGTATACCTTGTGTTCCTGTCCTGGAACTTCAAAAACAAGAGGTTTCTCTACATAAACTTCTTTTGGCAATATACCATTTAGGAAAGCAGATTTTACATCAAGCTGATAGACTTTCCATTTGCGTTGAGTTGTTGGACAAAATGGTTCTGACAGTGTCTAACCTTGCTACTGGAGAAAAGATTTCACCATAGTCGACACCAAACTATTGTAAGAATCCTTTGGCAACCTGCCTTGCCTTATGTTTCTCAATTTCTCTTTTTTCATTCTTCTTGGTCTTATATACCCATTTTACCCCAATAATGGTTTTGTGTCTTGGAAGATCAGCTAATTCCCAAGTTTCATTCTTCTCTATGGCAACAATTTCTTGGTTCATTGCATCTACACAATGCTTTTCTTTAACTTCTTCAAAATGAGTTGGTTGATATGAAAGAAATGCAAACAAAATATGCTGGTCAAACTCATGCTCCTACTCATATATTTCTCTAACGCTTCTTGTTTTCTAATTGTCTTCTGAATATGTTGAATCACTAGTGGATTCACTGCTTGAAGATTTACCATTTTCAGAATGGTATGGTTCTTCTTCAACCTGAAATCGTGGTTTCTGTGGTGGATAAAAAGACTGACTTCAAGCTTCATCAATATGCCAAGATTTATTTTCAAAACAATTTACATCTCTTCTTAAAACAAACTTCTTTGTAATTGGATTATAAAGTGTGTAGGCCTTCGACTACTCACTATAGCCTACGAAAATACATCTTTCACTCGTATCATCAAGCTTCCTTCTCTGCTTCTGAGGAACATGTGAAATTGTTACTAATCCAAAATTCTAAAGTGAGATACATTTACCTTTTTACCATCCCATGATTCTTGAGGTAGTGTATTTTGGAGAGTGGTTGCTAGAGATTTATTGAGAACATACACTGCTATCGAAACTGCTTCAGCCTAGTAATTGTTTGACAACCTCTTCTCACGAAGCATACATCTGGCCATGTTCATGATTGACTGATTTTTCCTTTCTAATACTCCATTCTCCTACGGAGTATATATTGTCGTGTTCTGCACTATGATTCCTTGTTTTTGACAAAATGCTTTGAAGTGATTGGAGTTGTACTCTCCTCCTCTGTTGGATCTGAGTAATTTCAAAGGCTTTCCACTCTGCTTTTCTTCTTCTGCTTTGAATTCTTTGAACCTTGAGAATGTATCTAATTTTTTTCTATAGAAAATACACCCATGTATTCCTGCTACAATCATCAATGAGTGTCATAAAATAAAGACTACCACCAATAGACTCTGTTTTCATTGGGCCACATATATCTATATGGAAAATCTCTAAAGGCTCTTTTGTTCTAGAGGAAGATGTGGGAAAGTTGTCTCTTTTATGCTTGGACATAACACACATTTCATAATTACAGTATTTTTCATTCATAATTGGGAGACCAATGACAATTGACTGTTGCTAAAGCTGACTTAGACTTTTGAATGGTAGGTGGCCATATCTAGAATTCCATAGCTAAGAATCATCTATTCTTGACACATTGTGTAGAAAATACTGTGAGAGATTTCAACTTCTAAGGGTCAAATGAAACATCCTATTCTTGGTTTTTTAAACCTTTGTTATCAGTCTTCTATTGGGAGCTTTGTTATAGATATAACATGTGTTACCTTGAAATATTACATCATAACCATGTTCCATCAGTTGTCCTACACTAATGAGGTCATGCTTCAGATTTGGAACATAATAAACATCAGGAATGTATTTATGTTGATTCTCTTTAGTAAGAATAGGAACACTACCTTTTCCTTCATATTTAATGCAAGAACGATCTCCAAGAGTAATTTATGATGTTATGGAAGCATCAAGATAAGAAAGCATATTTTTGTTACATGTCATATGATTGCTACAACCACTGTCCAACAACCAAAGATCCTTGTTGTGAGTGTCTTAAGAAAGATTTCATGAAAGAAACATTATTTTAGAGGATTCTCCTTCATTGTTGGAGAGATGGGAATTGCCTTTGTGCTCATCTCACTGTTTCTTTTTGAATTCATGTTCATAATGCCCAAATTTCTTGCAGTAATAACACTAGACATTATATTTTCTCCATGGGTTGCTTCTTTGAGTTTGGTTTTGAGGAGGTCTCCACTACCCTGCTGCATGATGATGTTCTAATCTTCCTCTGCTTCAGCATCTCCCTCACTTTTTGTCAACTCTATATCATCTTCCTCCGCCTTTGCCAAAAGTAAGTTGTGCTTTGAAAGCTTATTCCATGGAATCTTTTGGCAAACTGAGTCTTGTTTCATGTGCTAGAAGTGATCAAGTCAAATGTTCTACTGAGAAAGTTGTAAAATATTTGGATTCAAAAATGGATGCTACCATCATGTCATATTTCTTGGGAAGACTTCGAACGACTTTCTACAAAATTTTCTCATTTGAAATGGTTTCACCGATCAGTTTGATCTGGTTGACTATTCCCATGACTTTAGTGATGAACTGATCCACATTTTCTTTGTCAATCATCTTTAGGGTTTTGAACTGTGATCTCAAAGTCTGTAATTTCACTTTCTTCAGTGTAACATTACCTTGATACACAACTTTCAACATTTCCCAAGCTTCATGTGTTGTGGATGCGACAATTATCTTGTTGAAATTAGAGTCATTGATTGTGTTTTGAATCCAACACTTGGCTCTCTGTTCTTTCTTTCTGAGTTCAATCGCTGCATTCCTCTTATTATTAGTCATGACCTCCCATGCTTCTTGAGTCATCTCTACATAGGGAGTATGAAGTGTATCCCAACACTCTTTGACTTCCAGAAACGTCTTCATTCTCAAAAACCAAAACTCATAATTTTTGCCAAACACAGTCTGGGTCTGTGGCAAAGCATTGGAGGAAGCCATTTCGTTGAATGCAAAATGTGCGCCTTTTGTTTTACATATGCTTTCGAAACTTTTCTTAAAAAAAATTCCTTTTCCTTTCGAGGTGTTTATTTAAAATAAAAAGTTAAAATATAACAAAACCTATTTTTAATACTCCTTTTTAAAGTATAACAAGGCCACCTTCCTTTTTTTAAATCATATGGTTTCAATAAGAACAAACATTAAAAATATAAACATAATTTGAAAGGAATCACGAGTACCTTTATTAAAAATAATGAAGATTGACTTTTGAATCAAGAATCAAAATTGGAGCATTTTGTCTAGTACATTTGTTTTAAATTAGTATAACACGCTATTCATCGTTACCATGGAGTGTTAGGCCATAACCTATGTAAGGAAAGTTGAGTAATGCGAGCTCTCGTCTAACTGTTTTGTGTTAGTAATGCCCTCGCTTCTCTGGTGCTTTGGGTGAGCATTAATAACACTTTGGTTTGACTCTTGGACATCATTATTCTCCCAACTTTGAATACAAATATTCCCTTTAATGACTTCGCAACAACCTTTCTTTTTGTAGTAGGAGGTGTTTCATAGCTTCTTCACTTCGCTATGATCTCTGCTCTTTTCTTATGAATACAATCATATGAAATGTTGCTCTCAAGGAGTCTAATGCAACCTCACTCTATCTTTGCTACTATGTCAAAGAGTCTTATGTAGTCTAAGCTTTAACGCTATGACAAAGAATGAAACAAAAAGGTGGAGCAAAGATTGCTCTTCTCCATATTTTGAATGACTAAATAGATTACATTGTAAACATCAATAATAAATGATAGAAGTAAAACTCGGCACCTATGGAGTATAACTCAAGTAAATTTCATCTATCTATGACGCCTAGCAGACAATAGAATCAAATGTGATGACACCTAACCAACAACTATCTAAGAGTGAGATTAATATCTCAACATTTTCTGATGTTGATGTTTAAACTTGCATCCACTTGTATGTTCTCTATACTGCATTGATGTGCTAAGTGTTAATGCCATTATACCTATGGTACTCTTTAAAATCAACGATTTGGTACCAAAAATGGGCCAATATTCCTTTCTCATAAATGCCCAACATGATACCATCATCAAGTCACTTAATTGTGGGATGACTTTATTTGAACACATATTATTCTTTGAAAAAATCCCTTGGTTGTAGCGATTGATGGCTTCATTTTTGTAGAGAGGATAGTTTTCCATAGTCTTCATGTTATTAGAGAATAAATTATTATGCTTTGATTCTTCTCCATTAATCCTTGTCCCACTATGATTCCTTTATTTAGCGGATTTTATGCCTCTAAATTTAGATGTCCATACACATGATAAGATTCTATGTGTTCAAAATGATGAATTTGCAATGCAATCCTTTGCAAGATGGCATGAAGGGTACGAGAAGAGTTACCTGTATTTTTTTGCACCTGTCGAATCATGATCATTGAGTAACCAAACACGACTGAGTTTGGAATTTCTCTTGTTATGTCCAATTCCAATCCTTGCCTTAGTACTAAATATTTAGCTTGGGTATTGGTTGAGGTACCCAATCCCAAAGAAAATTTCACCTCTTTATTCTTTAGGGAAAATGATAAACCTTCAAACTCTTTCCACCCGTAGATTTCCTTTCGAGGCTCCATAAAAAAATAGAGAATCTTGTTCTTTACACATTCGCCATTTTTGGAAATTATATGGGTCCATGATATGGGGGTGTGCCTAGGGGTGTTCCTACTCTAATCCAATCCTTTTCAAATAGGGATAAGTAGTTTAACTCAAACTCATTATAACCATGAGTTGTTACAAGCTAAAATAAGAGACATGTTTCTTTACTTTCCACCAGTTTGGGATACAACTGATCTCCTTTAAAAGTTTTTTTTTTAAGGGAAGCCAAAATTACCAACAAATATATTTTCAGAGGAATTCCGAACATCAAGCTGATAAAGAATTGGCTTTTTCTTGGGCAAGGAAATTTATTTCTCTGATTTTCAAACATATCAACTGAAATTTCTAGCATTATTTCAGTGTGAATTACCTTTGGAAATGCTTCCTTATAAACAACCAAGGAAAATGGATAATACCATAATAGATGAGGGAATCTTTCTTCTGTAGTCTTACAAAAGACAATTCTTAGTGGACCTTGGATAGTCCCTTTTTTAAGATTCTCATCTGTCATTATTTTTCCATGAACCAATGCCCAAAGGAAGGTATTAACTTTATGGATTTCATTCTTATTCCATATGTCCCTCCATAACCTATTTTGTGTAGGGCGTAGTAGCATTTTTACTAACATATCATACCCTTCTTTAATGATATATCTTTGATGCTAATTGATCCTTCAAGAATGCTAATGAATGTCAATCATATTTTGATGTTTCTTCTAAGTGTTGTATCAATTCAAGTTTCCTTTGGCCTAGTCGCTTTTATTTCCCTTTCACTCAAATTCAAAGCCTCGAATTGCTAGTTATTGACCTTTTTTCCCACACATAGGAGGGAAATCATGTTACTAGAGTCATCGAGCCCTGCTTAACTAATATAAGAATTAGTTACTCCCTTAGCCACCCTAGGTTATATAAAAATTGTATCGGTGGTGTTGTCCTCTGAAGATGATGTGCATCAAGTCTACATCTCTTTAGTTGACTCATATGGAACACAAGATGTTTTAAACACATGTGGTTTGGAAGCTCCAACTCATAAGCAACTTCACCAACCCGCTCCTTCACCCTAAATGGCCCTTCATACTTCCTCGTTAAAGATGTCGCATTCCATTTTGGTGCCTGAAACTAATTTCTTGTGATCCTCTGAAAACCATATCCCCAACATCAAAGTGTACGTCCCGTCTATCCTTATATGCCCATTTCTTCATTCTCCCTACTGGATCATGCAGGTACACATGTGCTAACTCTAAAGACTCCTCCCATGCATTTAAGAATCTCTTCGCATGCGGACTCCTCAAAAATCATCTCGGTAACGTGGTGTGTGGACCAACTGGAATTTGTCCATTAACCAACTTAAATGGAATATACTCAATTGCATAACTCTTCTACAAGTTGTAGCTAATCTGAGCCACATGTAAGAGTTGTAGTTCTGAAGAAGTCCTCCAGCAGTGGATTAATCCATTCAGTTTTCCCATCTGTCTTAGGATGGTGTCTCAAACTCCACAAAAAAATGTCCCAACCAACTTGAACAAAGTGGTCCAAAATCTGCCTCTAAAACACGGATCTCAGTTCAACATGATACTCAAAGGAATTCCCCAATACTTCATAATATCCTTGAAGAATAGCTCAATAATATTCTCAGCCCTACATGGCATATTCATCGAAATGAAGACGACGTACTTGGAAAAATGATCCATAATGACCATAATCTCATTATACCCCTGTACATGAGGTAACTGAGTGATGAAGTCCATGGAAACACTCATCCAAGGTCTATTCGAAATTGGTAAAGGTTGCAACAATCCTCCCTATCTTTGGTTATCCGATTTGTCCTACTCACAAATTATGCACATATTTACATACTCCTCCACATCTTCCTTGAGCTTCTCCCAAATGCATCCTCTCTCCAATAATGCTAAAGAACGAGGTTGCCCTGGGTGGCTAGCCTATGTAGAATCGTGGCACTCCTTCAAGGGGTGCCTCCTAAATCCAGATGTCTTTGGAATGTAGAGTCAGGTCCCATAGAAAAAGAGTCCATGTTGTAGGAAATACTTCCTAGTCTTCCCCTCCTTCACGTGCTTCACAATTCTCTTCACCTGTATATTTGTCTCCACACTAACACATAGTATACTCTGCATCTCATAAATCATATGACTCAAGTCCTACTTCGCTCAGCACAACCTTCTCCCTCCTCAAGTCTGGATAAATGTCCCTTCCTGTTGATGGCATCTGTAACTGCATTGAGTCTACCTGACCTGTACTTAATAGTCATGTCAAACTCTACCAGGAAGTCTGCCAATGAGCCTGCTTTGCTGACAACTTCAGTTGGGATGCAAAATAACTCGTTGTTATGTTATTAGTCTTGACAACAAATGGCTTCCCAATCAAGTAATGTCTCCACACCTGTAAATGGTGGATGATCGCAGTCATCTCTTTCTCATGAATTAGATACCTTCGCTCTCTATCCTACAACTTCTAATTCGCATATGTTACTGCATGTCAATCCTACATGAGCACTCCCCTAATCATAAAATCACAAGCATCTGTGTGCACCTTAGGTTGTCTCTGAAAGTCAAGTAGCCTTAGTATTGGTGTTGTAACCATCCTCTTATTCATATCCTCAAATGTTGCACGACATCTCTCCATCCAATTCCATCGCTTCTCCTTCTTCAAAAGGTTTGTCAGTGGCACAATCGCCTTGGAATATCCCTTTATGAACTTCCACTGGTAGTTGGTCATCCCCAAGAAGACTCTCATATCATGGACATTCTTCGGTTCAGCCCAATCCTTGATCACCTGCACCCTCCTCGACTACATCCGTATGTGACCTTGACCCACAATGTTTCCTAGGAACAGAATGTTGGTCTCAACGAACATACACTTCAAATTCTTCAAGAACAGCTGATTCTTTGTTAATTCCTCAAATACCAAAGCCAAGTGCTCCTTATGATCCTCCATGTTATCACTAAACACCACCATGTCATCCAAGTATACAATTACAAATGAATCCAAATATGGATGCAAAACATCATTCATTAAATTTGCAAAAAGTGGCAAGAGCGTTGCACAACCTGAATGGTAGGACAAGGAACTCAAAACTCACATATCTCGTCACAATCACGGTCTTCTTCTCATGACCCTCTGTTATCTGCACCTGATGATACCCATGCCTCAAATCAAGTTTTGAAAACAGTTAAGCTTTCGCAAGCTTATTAAAGAAATCCGCAGCAAGTGGAAAAGGATATATATTCTTTATTGTCTGTCTATTCAGTGCACGATAATCACAGCACATATGTAACTTATTCATATCCTTCTTTCTTTGAAACAACACTCGAGCACCATATAGGGACCTTGAAGGTCATATGAAGCTTGCATAAGCCAAATCCTTCACTTGTCGCTTCAACTTTTCCAACTCCAGCCCTAACAAATGATAAGGATCTGTTGTTGGTCGTTAATTCCCTGACTCTAGCTCAATGTTATGGTCAACTGTATGTCTTCATGGTAGTACTTTCAGCAACTCATCAGGCATCAAATCTACATATTTGGCTAAAACGTCAGAAATCTCGGTTGGAATAAGCGTCTCCACTCCATCATCATCCTTAACCTCCCTGATGACTGACACATATGTCAACATCCAAATCCCGCATAGCCCTACTCATACCTAGTGTGGGACAACAATTTCGTTGTTGCCCTTCACAAAATCCTGCCCCAATATTATGTCAAAATATTTCATCTCCATCACTATGAAGTCCAAACAATCCTACCCATCGGACACATCACTTGTCAATCTGGACACTTTCCCCTTGAGTTCACTGCCTTGACTTCCATATCCTTAGGTGTAAGCTGCAACCCAACTTCTTTTGCTAACCCTATCGTCATAAAGTTAAGAGTAGCACCTGTGTCCACCAAAACTTGGACAGTTTTCCCATGAATCTCCAAATCAAGAAACCCCAAACTATGCTGCTAGCATTTCTTCTGCTCGAATCCCTGCGTGCATACATCTATGATCTCTATT
The DNA here is from genome assembly GCA_031772625.1 of Pinus tabuliformis. Classification (NCBI taxonomy): domain Eukaryota; kingdom Viridiplantae; phylum Streptophyta; class Pinopsida; order Pinales; family Pinaceae; genus Pinus; species Pinus tabuliformis. The sequence goes on from CM062820.1 coordinate 182,885,936, forward strand.
GCATACACCTATGATCTCTATTGCATTTTGTTGTATTCACTCTGATACTATTTGACACGGTGCCCTAACGGTGGAACCGACTAAGGGCATGACACCTACGGACCATATCCTTTTTACCTAATCATGGATCCTACTCTCGATTCTGCTATTCGATAGATTGAAAAATGGATCAAAACCCTAACAGCTCGTTTAAGTGGAAATAACAATCTGTTTGTTATGAAGCCCTAATTGTAGCCCATGGAACCCTGACTACAAGATAAGACCGTGGTCCCAATCGAGGGCAAATTGAATTCCCCCTTAATGTCCCCACTCGCTTCAATTCAAAATTTCACTGCAGCCTAGCTGAAGCTTCGCCAACCCAAAATATATTACAATTTTCTCGCGGTCAGGCTTCCGCGGACAAGACCGCGTGCAGCATTAGTACTTCGTCTATGCTCCACCAGTCAACCAGAAACCCTAGTTCACATCGTAACCCAAAAGCCCACTTCATGAAACGAACATACCGAAATAACCGGTTTGCTCCCGATCTATTTTGTGAATTCTGTGTTAGTTGACGGCCTGTTCGATGGCCACATTTTGATCCGAATTACAACACGTCAAAAACTCTTTCGATACTTACGCATCGACGGACCGATAGTAATAAAGCAAGCGCTTCTTGTCCTAACTGCACCACATTTTTATTAATACATCTTAAGTTTTCCTCCTTACTGTCATTTCGATCTCAACCTCGTACACATGATCGCCAATCAGATTCCATATTCCATTTTATGTGCTGTTATACATTCAAATTTCTAGCCATCATTTGCCACTATTTTTATAATATTTTGTTTTCTGTCCAATTTACAGCAAACCAAAAGAAATTCTCTTTAACTTAAATGATAGGCTAACTAACTGGGAAAAAACAAAAACAAGAGGACCACTCAAGATATTACTCATGATATATGCTTAGTGATTTGAGTTTCACTCCCTTAGAATCGAGAGTAGTTGAGTAGTTAAACGCTGCGTTCATGAAAGGGGCACAGAAAAGAGAGATGGACAACTACACTTGACCCACATCCAACGGATATTAATAGAACTACCACTACCATTGCCCTTCCCAAGTAACACGTGGTTACTCCGTGTTATGTGCATCGCTAGGCTACATAACGCTTTTACCTGTTGTTGATAACTCGATCACTTCATTTTTTGATGCATCCGCACCCAAATTTTCAATTGGTTTTTTAATTAAATTCAAATTATTTCGTAATAGGACAACTATAGTCTTAAATTGGAGTTTTTCTTCTGTGTAGTTCTATCTATATGCTTCTTTTTTTTTAATATATAGACTATAAATGATATAATATTTCTTTTTCAATCTATATGTTCTCTTTCATATATATATATATATGATAGTATAATAAAATTAAAAATGATATATATTTTCTTTTCCAATCTATATGTTTTCTTTCGCATATATATATTTGTGATAGTATGGGAAAATAGTAAGTTTGTATTTTAATATTTTTTAAAATAATTTTATAATTTTTTTCAACTTTATCTTAATATCTTCCAATGAGGTTGTTCTTTCATCCTCAATTCAATAATTGAATTCGTTTAATTATTTTTTTCATAGAATATGTTAATTTAATAGATAGAAATAGTTATGAAGGAAAATACAAAAAAAATATAATTATTTGATATTTCTTTTGCATTTTCTATTTGTAATAATTTTTCTTGTTATTATATAAATATAAATCAATAATATATGTTTGACACACTTAAATGTTAATAACAATTTAATTATCTCTTAACAATTTTCTAACTAATTATTAATATCAAAAGTCAAACTCATTAATCATTCGAATTAGGCCAATAACTAAGATTAAATGTTTTAACACTTTCTCTTAATCTAAGTTGTTATATTTTTTAGTAGCAACAATACAATGTGCTTTTATTTTCACGAAATGCATGGTTTTTTGACAATGCAAACTACTGTAAGAAAAAACAAAAATTGACTCCTTCTCGACATGTTCAAGATATTTCAAGAGTTTTCTCAACCAAGCTACATGGCATGATACTATAGTAGCTACTACTCTATTTTTATTTTGAAGAAAACAAATGAGGTAATGGGTTTTTTCCATTAGGATTAACTTTGACTCGGTATTGATACTGTACAAGTCGTTTTAGGCACATGGTTTTGTGGCTATGGTATTATGTGAGTGGTATTTTGTAGGAAAGAAGCCTATAAATAGGCGTATTAGTCTCCATTGTAATGGGCCAAGGGTTATGCAAGTTTGGGTTCCCTGTCCAAGCTAAGGGGCCAAGGGTACTTGAACAAGTTTAAGTTTCACAACCAGTGTAAGGGGTGAAGGATTGAGTAGGACTCATCGATGGGTTTGGTGAGGGTTTTGGTAAAGGAATAATGGAATTATGTTAGGCTACATTTGTCCCTAGAGTTGGGGTTTTCCAAGGCTATTTCTTGGTGTTCTTTATGTTTGTGATTACTTCTATATTTTTTTCATGATTATATGTCTAATTTACATTTCCTTGTGTACATAATAGTGGCATAATTGTGGGTGTACTAATTTTTTTGTGTCTGTATTTTTGTGGAGGTTGTGTGAAGTTTTACTATGGAGAGATCTATGTAAAGGAGGAAGAGATTTTTGTGTGAAGAAGCTAGATTAGATGTTTGAATTTTATTGTGGAAATAAATACATAAAATAATCGTATATTTGTGTGTGAGGGTGTTGGATCAGTTGTGTCAAGTTTAATTGTGGACAGCTTTTCTTGTGAAGATGTTGGATTAACATAGATCTCATGAGATCTGGTGTCGATCGATAGATTGGAGCCAATGCTTGGCTTCATGGGAAATATATGTTTCCAAGGATGTATTTTTCCTAGTTAAATATGGCAAAAGGGACGAAGTGTCAATGATTGTGTAAAGGTGTCGTGGAGAAGAACTAATAGATTGGTTCCTTTTATATGGACATAAATTTCAAATGTGTGGTGCATGTAGAAATTAAAGGAAATAGTATAAGAAGGAAAGACCAAAGACATATATTAAATATAATAGAAATGATGTAATTGGGAATATTGTTGTAAGACCTGGTAGGCGTGTGTACCCAAAATCTAGAGTGACAAGGGATATGTGGGATTCCCTTGAGTACCCAGATATTTTGGTGCTTCAGATCCATAACAATTCCACTTTCAAGTTTAAGGGGGAATTATTAGGATTAACCTTGACTCGTGACTAATAGTCTACAACTAGTAGTTTTTGGTATATGGTTTTGTGATCGATTCTATTATGCCAATTTTATTTGGCTTGAATGAAGTCTATCAATATGCTTATTAGTATATATTTTAAAGGGTAAAGGGTCTATTAGGGCTCCCCAATAGGCTTTGTGAGGATTTTGGCCAAGTACTTATTGAATTTCATTAGGCTGTGTTTTTCCCTAGAGTTAGGGTTTTCCGAGGGTGTTTCTTGGTGTTCTTTATGTGTGTGGTTGATTCTATATTATGTTCATGATTATATGTTTGATTTAACTTTTCTTTTTTACATAAAAACTTCTGATATTCCCATGAAATCAGAATTATGCATAAATGAAAGGCATATATTGAGGTTCTTTTCCTATCATTAATGCTACAAACAAAGTAATTGTTTCTGTATCTCATAAATTTGTTGTCTTCATTAGTTGTATACCACAATCCATTATCAGTCGTACTTATAATATACCTCAAAGATATTTTTCAAAAATTCTAGTGTGAGTCCTTAGAAGAGTCCATAAATATGGAAATATAACTAAATACATACATAACATTAGGTGCAATTGCTACAAAGAATATGATTTTTACTACAAGACTCTTATACAATGTTGAATCAGCTACTCCTCAATAATCCTACTTGTCCAATTTTTCTCCTGTTGCAATATGTATATCTAGCGTTTTGATTTTCCCATTTTGAATCTATTTAAGGTATTTGTGGTATTGAGCAGTTTGCTTGACTTGATTTCCAAAATTGTACTTCACAAGACCAATATCTATCATCTCAATCTCTCTTTTCAAAAGCTTCAAGTTCATCCAACATCATATTTCCAATCTATATCATATAATCAGGATGAAGATAAACTATCATAATATTACCTTCCTAATTTTATTTCTTGTAGAGAGTAGGCCCATTGCCCTCTTAAACCCATTCTTGAGAAAATAAGAGTGAATCAGACTCTGTCAAGCTCTTCGAGCTTTTTTGAAGCAATAGAAGGCCTGCCCCAACTTATACACTCTTCAATCATGTCATTTTACTTCAAATACTTGTGGATAATCCACATATGCCTCTTCTAATAAATTTCCATTTAGAAAGGTTGGTGCCACATTCATCTAATAAAATATGCATTTGTTCTCGAATGCAATGGCTAAAATAGCTCTAACAATATCCAACCTTGCTACTAGATCGAAGGTTTTTCCATGGTAAATATCGAGTTACTTAACAATCCATTTAAAGATTATGCTTGATTTATATTTCTCTATGTTTCTTTCATCATCAAATTTTGTCTTGTACATTCACATAAAACTAATGCTAATTTTATCTAGTAGGATATCAACAATATCCATGTCTTATTCCTTCCAACAATTGTGATCTCTTCATTCGTGGGATGTACCCAATGTTATTGTTTAATTTCCTCTTCCAAATAAGTAGGATTATAGGATAATAAATAAAATTGAGTTTGTTAATCCATTGCTTCACAATTTTAATAGATTTTTCCTCAAAATCATTATTTTCTATTTTTTCATTGGAGCTACTGACTCACTACTAGAATAAGGACTATTTCTCTGATTTCTCACTAAAGGTACTAACTCATTGTTGGAGCAAGAAATATTCTAATATATTATTCATTATTTTTTTGCACACATGACCTTAGCAATTTTGTTTGAATGAATTTCTCCTCAATGTTCCAATTGTTCATATATTTGGAGGGATGGATCTTTGTTGTCCATGTTTCACTTTTTTTTTATCTCTCCAATATTTTACATCTCTACTCACCACAAATTTCGCGGTGACTTAGTTATTGTTGATTCAAATTATAGCCTTATAATTTGATTAACATAAATTATCAACCCAGGCAGGTAATCTTGTGAGATGCATGCAAAGTATATGCAGGCTTAACACTGTAAGTGTTGATTAATCTAACTAGCCAATCACACAAAACCAATGACTCTTTCTTGCATCAATCACTTAGCAGCAAAGGCTAAACAGTGGATCAAACATGCCTCTGCAGCTCTTAGGATTACTGAAGATGATTAGGAAAAGATATAGAAATCAACTTAAAACAAATTCAGAAATTCAATCAACATTAGAAATAAAAATTTCATTAACAGAATTCCACACATGAATAGAAAAATAATTCATTTAATCCAATGCTGTTGATATATTAGAAAGAGTACATTAACTCTAAAAATAAATTATTCCTACATAATGGAAATAAAATGCATAAAGACTAAACTATGAGAGTTGTGAGCAAAGGGGGCCCTCCCTTACTCACAACCCCTACAAACTAGAAGAGCTTGCTCACTGAAATAGACATAACATATATATTTATATTAATATGAAAATGATACAGTTGAGTACAATATGATACACAGTCTTGTGCTAAAACCAACTCAGCAATCTAACAACCTTTATCATAGAAACTATGAGAGAATTTATACATTTACAAAGCCCATATATGCCTCGAAATAAAGGAGACTACTAATCTAGGCCATCAGCTAAAAGAACTGTTACAAAATATTGATTTTAGACATACTAGTTCTAATCAATGACTAAAAGCATGGATTAGATGAAACTCGTTACATGGTTGTAGCTTTCCTCCAAACGGCCAATGAGAGAAGGCTTCTGAATCTAGCCAGTGTTTTTGGTAGATTTGAAATAGCCAATAGGATAGCAACTATATATGATATATTCCCCACAAAACCCATGTTCCCATTTAACTCAGATATTCGTGGAACATGGCTAACTGTCGATATTGCTACAAGAAATCCGAGCGGTTATAGGAAATCCATGACTGCAGAAATTCCAGAGTGTTTTAAGTAAATAGAATCACACAACTGTCTAAAGGAATTATGGATCTGTTTCTGAATCAAAACAAATCTACACAAGAAATCGAGATTAGTTGCCATGGTAATTAAATAAAGAGCAACTAGCTAAGGAATACTCAAAGTTAAGGTAAAAGACAATTTTTAGTGTTAATTTGCATACCTTCAACCTACAACACCCTTTTGGAAAAAACATAAGTATTCTAACTGAAATATGCATAGTAGGGGTTAAAGATAGTTAAAAATGGGACAGGTAAAGTATGGAAAATGTTGTCAAAATCGGGCAAAACCAAGCCCCAACATATCCACCACACCTAGCTCCTTGCATGACCCTTAAACAAGAAAAATTGTTGCATCCTCAACAAAAACAAAAAGGAAATCATTCCTTATCCTGAGCTGCAGCTACTACAACCAACTGATCTTCTACCTATGCCAACTGGTCCAACTGGTTACCACCAGATTCTGTAGGAATTTGACCCTTGTACAATTCATTCTTCTTTTTCAGATGGTCAATCCTAGCCTCCTTCTTTTTCATAATTCAGGTCGCTTTCTGTACCCACTCCTCATTCCCTTTCTATATACACAGGCTATTCTCCTTCAGACTATCGTTTTCCATTATCAAGGCTCTCTCCAAAATGGTGAGCTCAGCGATGATTTCTTCTAATTCTTGCAGAGGCCATTTCTTTTGAGGGGTTACTTCCCCTTCCTGATGTCCTTGGAGAGATTGAGGAGACCCAATGTCCTCCTCTGCTTGTTCTTCTAGTGGAATGGGATATGATTGTGCCTGATACCACCTAAGGTTGATTTCAAGAAAACAATTCCCAAAAATCAAATTAGCAAAACCAAGAGGCTCCTTGTGGCTTTCAAGTGGTGTCATGGTGTGTTTCATGTATGGCTCATTTTTCACTCGAATTTGATTATTCCTACCCTTATATGGAAGCCACAAATGCTACTAGTGTGTTAAAAAATATCCCTATAATTTTCTACACCAATCCCTACTAAGTAGTACACCATAGGCTTCTGGTATGTCCACAATTACAATATTTATACATTGGTGAACTAAAGCACATTTTGATAATCTGATAAGTACATTCTTAATGTCACCAATAGCCTAGAAAAGAGACATGTCCAACTGAAACATTTTTGCATCAGTTTTCTCCCATTTTGCATTTATTTTCTTTGCTATAGATAGAACCATTACATTTACTCATGTGCTAGAGTCTAATAAACAAATATGGACATTATAGTTAAAGTTTTCAAATGTAAATAAAAACAACGGGAAGAGAGAGTTAACTTCTAATGTTAAAGCATTTACTACAGATTGAAGAGGACCATCACGGTTACCTCACACCTTTTTAGAGGAGAAAGCTTTATCACCTGTCGAATCATGTGAAATAATTTTGACAAGAAGTTCACATTGCCCTGCGATCTTCATGAGCTCATAGATGGAAATGTTGGCTTGTGTCCTCTAAATATATTCCACAATGTTATAATCAATCATTTCAACTATAGCAGCTAGTGTTGAAGTGTCTCTAGGGGTGGATTTATTCAATGCTTCTGAAATGTTAGACTCACTCTTGTTACTCAGGGAAGTGTTCTTGGACTTAGCTGCCTCTATAGGCTTTCTCTCTACATTTTGAGAAATATTTAGAGGTGGCGAGATTCTTCTCAACAGTTTCTCCTTCAATTTTTGTCTAGTCAATTCATGTTCAGATATAGGCCCTTTACTCAAACTATATCTACCATTTTTCATCTGATGAGGGGACTCATTCTTTGGCCGTTCTTCAACATCCTTCTTATCGACATTATAAATACAGTTATATACATTCACTACATGTCCAACATGTTTTCTTTCTTTAGCCACTACAGTTTCTTATGCTTCCTCTGTTTTTTCTATTTTCTCATCTTCCAATAGAGTATCTATGATGTGCACAACCAAAGAATTCATGTTGTGGTTCCATTGAGGGCATGTATTTTCTAAGTGATATTCTCGATGCAAAGAAAAATAATTGTCCATTCTAATTATTTCTATGTTCATCACAAAATTTGAGCTTTGCACATGTTGAAGGAAATGTGACTAGGTTGGGTGCTCATAAATGTAATTTTGATATTTGTACTTATTCAAGAAAATAAATATTGTTTTTATAAAATATGTCAATGAGTTTCTTGCTCGTTGAAATAGGTCTAGCACATATTAAGTGCTATAGGTGAGTCAAATAGTCAGAAGGAAATGTTCACAACCTTAAGGGCATGTTACACCATGTATTAGGGTCAAGAGAATACGTACAAGAAAATTCATGTCCCCTCCTCTGAAAAGCAACCATCAAAGAAGCTACCTCAAGCATGTTACACCACCAAAGAAGCTATCTGAGGCAATCTCAACAAGTTAGCCTGAAAACTATCCTCAAGTTGGCCTAAAAGGAGGGACCGTCCTCTATATATAGAGGTTGTCCACTCCACCAAAATGCACTCACTTATATCTATGAAATTCGCAAAGAAAAGAGGCAAGTAAAGTGTAACGAAAGACAAAGAAGAGGTCTCCAAGAGCAACGAAGAAGGTGAACCCTAGACCAAAGTCAAGATGACCATTTCTAGGGCAGTTGCAGTCACACGTGTGAGAAACGTGAAGGCTCTCTATGATTATAACAACAATAGTATATCAGCAGCACATCTCTCATTTATTTGGGCTAGAACTTAGTCCTAAAGGGCCTCCCACCCAAGCGAAGAAGTAAGGAAGAAGAGAGAAGGTAATAGGGTTGTTCTAATGTCTATTACAACCACACGTGCGAAGAGGAGGTTGTCTTAACTAGTATAACAACCCTCACATTACAGTCATAGAAGTTCATTGGTTGGTGAAGAGAAGAAAGGGATCATCATAAGGAAAGGGTCTCATAGAAGGCATTTCTTCTAGAAAAAGTGCAACAAGGTTTACTAACAGTTGAAATAAGAATGAAGTGCTGGAAGGAGGAGGATGAAGTTATGGGGAATGAATTGCAGGAAGAGAAAGTGTCTGAGAGCAAAGTGCATAAAGGAGGAAGGACTTGACTTGTGCTTGGAGGATATTCTTTTCAAGGATCTAGCATTTGGCATTGATCAATAAGAAGCTTCAATAAAAGAAACTTACTAAAGGATTTTCCTCTCAGAAGAGAGGTTTTGGCCCTCATAGAGATCCAACATCTTGTGTTGATGTTCTTATGTTTTGGTGGAAATTTAATGAAGCACACATGCATTAATAAGAAGAAGATTAAGCTAACAAGAAAAAGTAAAAATACTCCACAAACTGCTTTCAAGTAACGAAGAATCACAATACACCTAATTACCCAGATTCTTCAAAATCACAATCTTGGTGCACTGATTTTTGTTGTTACTATTTTTCCTTCGAAAAGGGAAGGACTTGGGAGGCTTGCGGCTAGTGGAAATCTCACTTGAAATTTTCTTTAGTTATCAAATTTCATCAGTGGGCGTCTTCATCATCCTAGTCAAGATTTCGATGTTTGATGATTCCTTCTCTTTAGCTTTAATGGAAGAAGGTTGTGAATTCCTCCTAGTCCCTTTGGAGTCTGTATATTCTTCATTATTTGTAATTAACACGATTGTGTACAAGTCATGCTCAACGATGAATGCTTTTATAAAATTTAGTGCTAAGGTTACCTTTGCAGCTCTCTTTACAAATTGGGAAATACTGGTGGGCAATGAAATTGTATAATAATCGATGGTAATTGAATCATGTGATTGTGTGTCTTGGGAAATTTATTTATTATACAATTGAATTTATGATTAAAATCCTTCACTTTCTCTTTTCCCCCATCTTCATGATTTTGATCTCTTTGAGTTGCATGGTGGGACTCTTATCATTAGTGAACTTCTCAAGAAATAGATTTCTAAATTCCCTCCAATGTGGATTGAATTTATGGGTAGACTAAGGTACCATGATTCCACTCTGCCTTCTAATGTATGAGGGAAAATTCCGCATGCCACATGATCATATCTCACCTCCATCATTCATAAATGCAGGTAAGAATCATCGAGATGGTCTTCTTCCTTTGTTTTCTTATTTGGATCATACTTTGAGAGAAAGTTTTCCAAATGTCTCGGCATCCTATGAAAAGTGTTCGGAAGAGCAAGAGGCCCTTGGGCCATCCAATCCAAACTTGTTTCTACCATGTTCTCGTCTCTACGTTATTCGTACTTAACGAAATCTGAGGAATCTTCATTGTCTGATTCGTCAAAGAGTTCATCAGAAAGAAAAAATATATCATATTTGCATCCTTCGTTAAGAGGTGGAATTTGTTCTCGATGTTTGATATCATTTGCGGGTTCTACCAACTCCTCAAGAGTGGAAAAAACTAAATATTCCACTGTAGACACCAAGATATCGATACCAATTGTATCTTTCTTCTTTAGAAATGTGGAAGATTTTATGCTCCATGAACTAATCTGATAGCCTTCGTGAACTAATGGGTTATAGGACAAATTTCCCAGATATGTTCATAACTTCGCAAGTTGGTTTCTGGGCTAGGCTAAGAAGATTCTTGAGCTTATGGAATCAAAGTGATCCTAGGAATGTTACTACCTTTTCTAGAACAATATTTATTTTGGCATGTAGAGTTATCAACCATAAAAAAATGGCTTCCCTCTTTCTAGTGCGAAAATTTTGATGACACTCAATATCGATAAAATATAGGGGATCTCCTTGATATAAGGTCCCAACTAGATCTCACATAGTTTGGTGTAGGAGTCCCATCTAGAATATGATTCGACTGTCGTTTACTTGAAGATATGCCTTGGCTTTATCTTTCAGTGTGAGAGAGATGCACAATTGTCCTTTCTAATGAGCAAGCTTGTATGCCTTGTGAATGTAAAATTATTTATGTATCAGGGTTCTTCTACTGTGGAGGGGAAAATCAAGGGAGCCTCTAGGAGAGAAGTAATAAACTTCCCTAATTGAGACATGTGAAAGACAAAATCTCATCTAACATCAAAAGAAAGAGTTCACAAAGTTGCGATGATCATTATAAACATAATAACACATTTCGGACAAGGAGCACTGAAGTAACCAAAATAGTTCAACTCATCGAGTACTAATGAAAGCAAACATCAACCACACACATAAAAATAATATTCTTAGAAACATTTAGGATCCATTTGTGAGAATTTGTTGGTGTGGAAGGTTTCAATACTAAGAAAACATCCCGAGGTACATAAATACAATGAACATCACTAGCTCCAATATTGGAGCATTAGAGCCACTGATTTCTCCCCAAAAGTACTAACTTTGTCTATGTAATGCCTTGTGGGAGAAGAGAACGTTAAAAATATTTTACATGAGGAATAAAGATATATTTAAAACTTGAGGAATGACCTTTCACATCCTCATGACTCTTGTCTTTCCAACTTCTAATGACCTTTGGACTTCTACTATCTTTGGAGTTCCAAATGACCATTGGAATTACATAAGACTCTTGATATTAAAAGTCTTTTGGAGTTCCATGACTAATTTGTCTGTTAATGACTCTTGGACATCCACCTAATTGTCTTTAGAATTACAACAATACATCATGATTTCCACATCATCATATGATGAGACTTGACATGTTACTATATTTGACGACGAGGACCAAGAGTGACTAATGACGTGGTGTTTTCTTTAGTGGTGACATGGTTGCTAGTTTGTCTTCGTTCTTTGTTCTTATTGTGGTCATGGTGCTTTCAGCCTCCAAAGTGTCTTTAATCTTAGAGAATTTAAGGTGCTTTGATCATTAATGTTCAACTATGGTCTTTGTTCTTTCCATGCTCCCTTTTACTTGTTCTCTTTGGTGAATCTTCCTTCTTTGTGCTTGTCGCGGTGTTTTTGGAATACTTGTATCTACAAAAACTCATGATGAGGAACTATCAACTTGAAAATCTCGTATTCTACCATGATCCATGCATATTTTCTCTTCAATCCTTTTTGGTGCACTAAAAAGGGTCAAAGGGGCTTCTGGGTGCAATGGCATAGTTTGAAAGGATGAAGGGTTGAAGAGGAGAAGCTTTAGGGCTTCGGCATGAGCTCATGCACCCAAAGGAAGAAGAAAATCAAGGAAGGGTGCATGGCGCAATTCTGAAGGACAGTGTGGAGAGCTTCACGCTACCCAATTGCATTATCTGCTCAATGGAGAGAGGGAGGCTACAAGGCACACTCCCGAAAGTTGAAGGTTGAGGCTTCATGCCTTCTAGGTGTGCTCACACACTAAAGAGGCCTCAGGGAGGGCACAGGGTGTACTCTTGAAGGCTGAAGGGTAAGGCTTTGCGCCTTTAGACTGTGCCCAGGAGCTGAAGGGGTTCAGTAGGGAGCATGATGCATTAGGGAAAGTTAAGGATTGAACTTTGGGTCTTAAGGGTGCACCAACACACTCAAGGATGACACACTTCTTCGAGTTGAAGGAGTGCACTCAAGGAAGACTTATTCATTTTTAGAGGGTGCAATTTGTAATATGGGAGGGGAATCGAGCTTGAGGAGTGCACTTTGCACTCTTGGAGGGCATGGGCTGCATTTTCGAACAATGAAGGATTTCCCATCGAGCATTTGAATGCTCATGCACTTTTAGCCTTAGTGGGTTCACTTTCAACTGAAAATTTGTCTACGTCTGAGATATGGGGAGAAAAGTGGACAAGATGAGTTCTAAACATAAAACCAAGTGCAGCACATACCAACTCATTAAGAAATCTTAGAAAAGAATAATCAACAATGAATAAACACCAAAACGCCACTTTATACAAATTCCCCAAGTACGACGAGTGAAGTGTGGGTGACTGCGGCCCATAAGTGTCATTTTACAACAACAAAGATGTTACAACCATGGAATGTATCTGGAGATGTTATAATTAATGTGATGACAATTGAGAACATTCAAGAACACTTAAAACATATAAAGCAACATGAAACAACACTTGATTACCGAGGTTTCATATAAAGCAACATGAAACAACACTTGATTACTGAGGTACTTGATACGACAATGAATTTGGCTCCATAGTTCGAATGTATTGAAATTTTGGAGGGTGTTGTAACAGTGACAACATGATCCCATCTTTGCAAATCATTTTCATTTGTTCTGGTACAAACATAGCAAACTCTTTATTTAGGTTTTTGGAAACTGCAATTTTATGTTTGGTTTGGCTTTGTCTAGTAAGAAACCAACATTGAACTATAAATTTTTTATCTAAATATTATTTTCAAAAATGACTAATTAACTTTAAAAAGCATTATATTTATCTCTATTTTTACAAATTATGTAATTGCAACATGAGTTTGATAAATTGAATTCTAATACAAAATTTTAAGTCTCTCTTAAGTTAGTACGAAGTGGACAATTGAAAAACTTTTGAAAAATTAGTATGATTCCATTAAACTAACCAGGATCTATTCCAAGATTCAATTAGGCTAGGATCTATTCCAAGATTCAACCAGGATTTTTCTTGACTCTTGATTTACCAAGCTCCACAATCTATCTTAACTCTGGATCTATCTTAATCTCCTAGATGGATCAAATATTTTTAAAAGAGGTTTGTATGTCAAGAGACTTGATGCCTCTTAGATCTCAGTAGACCAGTTAAAAACCCCAAGAGGAATAAACATATTTTCACTTTAATATATGTTTCTGTCTCCAGATTTGATCTCTGCACTTCTAAATGTAGACTAGTTTAATTATTAATTAGAAATATAATTGGAAATATTGGTTTATAAAAGTAAGAATCCGGTATAGCTATATATATTAATTATATTAATATATATTTGAACTTCTACGGCATCTAGTCGACTGTGATTTGAATCTTCTGTGGTTTGAGATCTAAAACCTCTCGTCTGTGCTGATCTGAACCTCTGCGGCCTGTGGTGATATCAACTTAGGTAGTGACTTGAACTGTGTTGTACAGGTTTTGAAGTGGCACTATTTCAAACATTTTTTCCTTGAGTGCAAAGAAGATCGAGGATTTCCGCCCTTGCGAAGATATATTTCGTTATGTAGATTTACCTAATTATTGGAATGGAATTAAACTCGGAGCATTTATTAATTGAAGCGGAAATCAAACTTGATAGAACTATTGCAATAACTTTTTAACAAAGAATTCTTAGTAAAAAGACGATTTGCAGCACATGAAATGTGCAGGCTGCATATTTGAGTTGAATTTAGGGCTGTCTATGCGGTCATTCACCCATACATAATGAGCAGGGCGGCATAAGATCGCTTAACTCTATAGACCTTGTGCGCGACATGTTTGGGTTGATTTTAGGGTTGTCTCTGTGTACTCCGGCCGTACGCAGATATATTTCGCTCTGTAAAATTACTTTATTATTGGAAAGGAATTAAACTGTAACGATATATTAATTGAAGCGGAAATCAAACTTGATAGAAATATTGCAAGTACATTTTAGCAAAGAATTCTTAGTACAAGGACGATCTGCAGCATTTGAAATGTGCGGGCTACATATCTGACTTGATTTTAGGGCTGTCTCTGCGGTGATTCATCCATACATGATGACGAAAGCGATGTGAGTGGTTACCTCTATGGACCCTGTGCGCGGCATATTTTGGTTGATTTTAGGGTTGTCTTCGTGTAAACATGGGACATTTGGGACGGTGTTGATTTTGTTGGCTGTTAATCTATAATCTATAATGAATTATTTGATAAATAATTTAGTTTAATTTTGCATTTAAGAGATGTGATTCTCGTAAATATTTATTAGATTTAAAGTTAAAATAGATTTATACTGGTTTAATTTTTCTTTTAAATAAATTTATTTAAATATCATGGATCATTTTTATTTTTATAAAATTATTTTATTTTTATTTTCTTTTCTACTATCAAATAATAAAATACATTTAATATTTTTGTATGTAATTTTGTACACCACTTTTAAAAAACATAAATATGACATATCATTACAAATAAAATGTTATATATAATTAAAAAAATTACTTTTTACCAAATCGAGAGATCAAATCTCATAAAAAGAGTTAAGAATAAGAGCTACCTTTAAAGTATTAAACCATCTCAACACTTATCCAACCTCTATAGAAATTTGCGCAATCTTAGTGATCACATTAGAATCTTAAATTAGTATTTTCCTTTCATTTTTATCATGTGAAAATTTTCCATTCTCATGTATCTCTAACTTTTATAATCATATTTGCAATATTCCCTAACCTTAGCTCTAGTTGGATTTATTTCTCCCTATGATACATTCTGAAATTATAGAGGAACAAAAAAAATATGAAAATATTTACACTGTGAGTTTAGATCAAAACGGAGGGGCCATTAGAGCAAACTGTGTACTAATGTTTGGTGTTTCAACCCAACAAGAGTATTGAATAAAATGTTACTACGTAAAATTTCGGATTCTCCAACTGAATCTGACCATACTTTGGTCGTCTCAAAATTAATGTAAACAAATATATAATGTTCTAAAATATTAAAAGAAAAAAAATAAAGAAACGCCGCAAACACCTCTTCTTTCGTTATCAGTTTCACCCAACCCTGATCCGAAAACTTGGTGCATATAATTGTCTCACAGCTTTATATATTTGAATAACTGAAAGCCTACGGCCCAGACATTGTTTACCAAACTCAGTCCAATTCGACCGTATATAGCTTGAAAAATGGTTCAAATTGTCAAAACCGTAATAGCACGGTTCAATGAAAATAATAATATGTTTAATACGAAACGATGGTTAAAGCCCATGGAACCCTGATTACCAGGTTCCACTTCTCTCGTTCGATGGCAAATTGGATTCCTAGTTAATGCTCACACTAGCTTTAATTCAATTTCCGGGCTAACCTAAGCTTCAAAAACGTGATATGCATTACAATTATATCGCAGTCAGCCTTCCGCGCAGAAGACCTCGTTCCACATTGAGGTACCTCTTCTATGCTCGACTGGTCAACCGGGAACCCTCGTTCACATCCTCATCTGGCTTAACACCTAAAATCCCTAGTTCATTGCAGCGACAATACCCAGTACAGCATCAATATTTTTTAAAATGAAGACCACGTTCAACGTTGAGGTACTTCTTCTAAGCTCGACTGGTCAGCCGGAAAGCCTAGTTCACGTCCTCATCTGGCTTACAACCCAAAAGCCCTAGTTCATAACAAACGACCATACCTACTATACAGCAATATCCTTTAAGATGACCGTTTTAGATCGGATCCAGGTGTACAATTCTGTATCAGTTGCAGATCTTTTCGATGTACATATTTTGATTCGAATTACAACTCGTCAAACCTTCATTTGATACTTACCCATCAATGGTTTGATACCAAACTAGCACGGCCTTCACTAATCCCAAGTCTAAGGGCTGCTTGTCCTAAGAGTACACTACCACTTCTTTTTCAAATATATAAATTTATAAATATTGAAGTATATCTTAATTTTTCCTATAAATATTGAAGTATATCTTAATTTTTCCTACGGACAGTTATTTTGATTTCAAACTCGTAAACGTGACTCCCAATCATATCCGAAATTATTTGGTGTACATTACATTTTCTCACTATGATTCTGCCACGATTTCTTTTTATTCTGGTAGTTTGCAAATCTAAAACAATGAAAACAAATTCTCACTTACTTGAATACTATATAATAAATTAGGAAAAACTAGAGATGAAAGTCAGATCTTCTCTGGTTTGCTGATAATCTGAACGAGAATATGTTTCAATGTTTCTTGGAGTTGAGTGTAGTTAAACACTGTGTGCATGAAATGGGGAGAGGAAAGAGGGACGAACGGCTACGACTGACCCGCAACCGGCGGCTATTTAGCCATTGGAACTGCCCTTGCCAATTAACACATCATTACACCATGCTACTTGCGTTGCTATGGCCAGATAGCTACGCCATGTAACGCTCTTACCTGTTAAAAATCGCTCGACCAGTTCACTTTCTCATATGGTTCATTGGGAAAATTTTCATTTTCTGAATTCAATTCAATATATTTACTAATATTGACAACTCTATTATAACTCTAATATTGAATTGCATATTCTCCTACCTATAGTTTCATTTGTATACATCGGAAAGTAATATAACACTGTTTTATTTATTTTAATTTATAAATATTATAAATTCATATGAATCTTCATTTTAATAACAATATATCTTTAATTTAATTTTTTCCTCTCTATTTTATTTATATTTATATATTTTATTAAAAATATAAACATTTATTTCTATTTATATATTTTATTTGAAATATAAACATTATAAATTTATTTTAAATGACAATATATTATTTTTCCTTAATACCATAATAACAAAAAAATTGAATATAATTATTACCTTTTTCAAAAACAACATTTATGATCTATTTCAATTTTATTTAACTTTTTCGCTTTTTAATTTCACAATTAAGTTTATCGATATTATACAGCGTAATTTTTTTTTATATATCTTATTACACTTTTTTTTTCATTTAATTTTTCTAATAACGATGGTAATCAAACTCAAAAAAAAAAAACGAAAAAAACAAAAAAACACTTCCAATTTAATAGTAATAATATCCTTATATGAATGGCTTATTATGATTACCTTAATCTAAAACACCACTTCAAATTTAATAGTGATAATATCATTGTATGAATTGCTTATTCTCATTCCGTTCGTATTCTCATTACCTTACTTCATATTCAATTTTATTTTGAAAAGTAATTAAAAGAATTGTTTAATCACTCTTTTTACACGTTACACAGCTTGTAGATAAATTAAATTATTTTTTCATATAAAGTAATTGAAATACTAATTGAAACTTAATAACATTCCTATTAAATGATTTTTTCTCTAAACTGTAAAGTAATTCAATACACTCCGCTCCTCTTTATATGATTTTGCAAATATACGCTTTAGTCGACCTAAAATGTGATATATCATTACCATTCCAAAACTCTAAAAAGTTAGGTTAGTAATAGATTTTGCTTATTTATTATTTTGAATTATTTAAATATTTAAATATTTGTTATTACATTTTTCAGTTTTTCCTTTCTCAAATTTTGCCGGTCACATATATATCTATCTTATATAAACATATTTCTAATGGGTTACGGCTTTAAAATAGATGGAACTACTTTTCTCACTTATATGATAAAGAATGCAGAAAAGTAGAGCAGAAGGCGGTTCTTTTAATATTACAAAATATCTAAATAAAATTACATTGTATACATTAGTAATAAATGGTTGCATTAAGAGTGAATTGAATTCAATAAGACTAGACTAAACTACAAATGAATTATTAGGATACTTGGATGTAAGGTTTTGACACCTAGTAGGTGGTTGAAATTAGATTCTCTAACACCCTCCTTAATTACAACCATATAAAAATTCAATTGAGATGTATCGTCTATTTCTCACCTAGACATATAATTTAAAATTTTGATTTTAACTTTTATTCTTCTCTTTTTCTAGATCTTATAGCCAATAAATTGTTTTAGCTTCTTCTTCTAATTGTATCCTTCAAACCTTAGTTACACTATCTAAGCATGTCTTAGACTTCTTGAAAAAATTCCTTGTATGTGGATTGTTGCCATGTCATCTTTTGCTATGAAATCTTCATGATCAATTTTTTTCAACTTAAGTTTATAGTAAAACTATATTTCTTCAAGATTCCAATACTTGAAAATTTCATTACATCAAGGTTCTCTTCAACATTCATTTATGCAATTTCTATGCAAACTTCATGAAGACATGGCTTTGCAAGCCATGCTTGAGGGAAGCTTAATTCTTCTTCATAATCACATTGTGTACCTGCACATTGGAAATTAATGATAAGTGTAAAAACATCTGCAAAACCACATTGGTTTTATTCCTTCTGCAATGAGAGATTTCTCCTCTTGTGCTTCCTTCTCTGCCTCTTCTTCTATCTTTGTTTTCTATTTGTGGGCTTCCTTCTTTCCCTCAAGCCGTGTCTCTATATCTATATTTGTTTCTTCCACTTTTGTACTAACATGTCACCAAATAGCATCATGTCAATATGGTGTTTCACTATCATTCCATGCCTCCTTGGATCACTATGCATCTGTTATCATTTCCCCATTTGTTGTGGCTCAACAAACAACTTGAAGTACAAACATAATAGTTTCTATGTTGTCAACTTCTAACTCTAACAATAATGGTTGTGGCTATGGCTTACAACTTCTAACTCTAACAATAATGGTTGGGGCTATGGCTGAAAGTAAGGTATGGTCCAAAAATCGAAAATAAATTCACTTTTACTACTCAAATACTCCACTCCAATTTATTCAAATTTTTTTTAATAAACTTCACCCTTCGAAAATACTTTTCAATTCTTTTTTTTAAATTGAAAAACCAAAAATTTTATAACACCAAGGCCCTCATACTTTCTTTTTTAAATAGAAAAACCAAAAATTTTATCGACACCAACACCCTCATATTAATTAATTGATATCCATAAACATCTACTAGTCATTTACGTTAAATGACTGATACTGCCTAGTATGTAATCATATTTTCCAAAATGACCATTATGGTCCGGATCAAGGTGAGGAAGTCTGACTAAGTCGCAGGTCTGCTCGATTCATAGGGTTTGATACGAATTATAACGCTTTAAACCTTCTTTTAATTACTCGTCGACGGGTTTATATTATACTACCTCAGCTGTGCAATGCCTTAAGCAATCCCGAAACCAAGTGCTTGTTTTCCTATCTCTACAGCAAACTTTTTTGTTATATATATATATATATATATATATATTAATTAATGTTTGTGCTCCTGACTCTGTCGTGTTTATTTAAAGGTTGCCAACATGGTTGCCAATCATATTCCATATTCCACTTATGGTGTATATCTTATTCTCTGTTTATGATTCCACCGTAATTTTTTTTGGTTGTTGTGTATCAAATCTTAAGAAATCGGTAAAACAAAATCTCTTTTCTCGCTTGAATAAGATAGAAAATTGGGAAAGAGGAAAGGAACGAACCAAAAAAACAAAAGATAAGATATATTCCTTAGCTCGCGCAGTATCCAGATCAATGAGAAACTGACAATCAAATATTGAGATAGACCCTGACCTGCATCAGAGAGGGAACCGATCTGCATCCAATGGATATTTTGTTATGGAAACTACCGCTATCATGGCCCTTCGCAAGGAACACTTTCTATCGTTACACTATGCTAAGTGAGGATACTTATTTAATAAGTTGGGATTTAATGTTTATGGAGTATTCATTAAACATTTTCGGTCAGATCTTCTTAAGGTTTTTATTTTTTTTTTCAATTTAATTTAAATAATATAAGTACTAAATTTTTATTGTTTATTATTTTTTTATTATTTTTTTTGAATTTTTTTTGAAATATAAAGGTTTAATTTATATGTTAATTTTTTTTATAATTAATAATAATAATAATTTAAAAATAATAATATAATTTATTTTATTTTTATGATTTTTTTGTAATGTTGCATGGAAAAAAATATTTAATTTCTTAATATAGAATAGTATTTATTTTCTTTTAGTTATGCAATTGTATTTATTATTTTTATATGTAAATTATTTTTCATTTATTATGCTCACAAGAAATGTTTATTATGGAATGTTAATAACTAATAGATGGATGGCAGACTTTAATTTTCATGGAATATAGTTAGGTTGTTTATGTGTTTTATCTTAAGATTAGCTAATTTTTATGATTTATATATTTATTTTGCAATGTGAGATATATCATGAACTATTTTGATGTTTATCATGGATTGATGCCTATTTGCATTTATCAACTATTTAGTTTATGTGAATTTCACTTTAAAGATAATTGAGAAAATAAATTATTCTACTAAATAGTCCAATAAACTTTTTGTTGAATTATATGTTACCCCACTTGTTTTAAAGCTGATCATAAATTTTGGTTGCAATTATTATATCATCATTATCACAAAAATTTGTTGTGTATATCTTAACATAATATATTCTGTTTCTTATTTTGCAAATGGTTGTAACTAATTGTATGTGAAAAATTATATCGAAATAAATGATTCCTAAATGGTTTACTGAATTTGGTAAATTGCATGATCGAAATAACTTTCTTATAGTTTATATATATATAATTGTATCATATTGGACTTATTATTTACTGCTACAAATAAGTGTACCTCCCATATTTATAATATTGTATCATTGCTTTTTTTTTTTTTAAAAGCATAATTGTCTTCTATTTTGAAAAAATACTTCATGTATTTCTATATACTATATTTTAATAGATGTCTCATTTATTTATATATGTTTTCTACTCTATTAAATTAACAATATGATATACTTTTTTTACTGTGTAAATGATTTTTTACTCTTTCACATTTATAAGAGTAATATTGGGATAGACTCATACTCAGATTGACTCTCTCATGAGAAAGCTCTGGAACATGAACAAAATAAAGCATATTGTCCTGTGATTTAATTTATATTTTGTTAATGTGATAAGTGCATAATTTAACAAGTGTTGTAGGCAGCGGTAGTCCCTGCCCAGTCTGGAATCCTTATATTTAGTTAGGTCGTTAAAAATGTTTCTCTGTTTAATAATAAGTTTGAAAAAAATATTGCTGACACTATATGAATAGTTGAGTAATGTATTCGTAATGTATTAAAAACCTTAGTTGAGTAATGTATTCGTAATGTATTCAAAAGCTTAATGTATTCCGGTTGTGTGCAGAGGGGGTGAGAGTTGAGTAATGTATTCGTAATGTATTCAAAAGTTTAATGTATTCCAGGTGTGTGCAGAGGGGGTGTGTGCAGGGTTTTCCCTTCAGCACAACAATCTAAATGCGACATGTTGTGTGATTAATGACACTGTATGAATAGTTGAGTAATGTATTCGTAATTTTAAAACAATGCATCGGGGCCCTTCTATTAAGAATAGTTGAGTAATGTATTCGTAATTTTAAAACAATGCATCGGGGCCCTTCTATTAAGTTTCTTAACTGTGACGACCCTTTCATTAAGTTTCTTAATGAAAGGCATATGTAGTATTTACCATTTAAAATATCCCTTTGTAAAGTTTGTCAAATTCATCACACTACAATGCTAACAATACCATTCAAACATGGGCCTCCGTCAAATCACTGGATTAAGTGAAAAAATTAATTAAGTTTAATCTCAAATCAAATCAATGGATTAAGGAAAAAAATCTAAGTTTAATCACAAATCACTTTGGCAAAATTATCACACTACAATGCTAACAATATCATTCAAACATGGGCCTCCGTCAAATCACTGGATCAAGTGGAAAAATTAATTAAATTTAATCTCAAATCAAATCAATGGATTAAGGAAAAAAATCTAAGTTTAATCAGAAATCATTGTCAACAAAGCGCTTTCATATCATCTCAACAACATCGATTTTTTTTATCTTTTTAAGTAGCTAATTCTACATCCTCCTTACACCGATCACTGACCACTGCAACTGTTAGAAACAATGTGTCACAATCCATCGCAATATCGGGGTGATCGAACTTGTATTAATGTGAAGACCTCGGTTCAAAACCCTCTATATGGGACTGTTCTAATTCCCTCAAGGTGTTAATTATACTGATTGAGATTGAGAATAATCCTACTCTAAAATAATCTCGTCTGCCAATCCATCGAACCAATCTAAACAGCCAAGCAATGAAGGGCCAAACTGAAGCAACGGAGATCGTCAAGCTCCGATGCTGAGATCCTGGAAATGACGATCTATATTTAAAACCATTGAAAGTAAACTGGGCCACTATTTTGCATTCCTATCTCTAAAACTTTTATGATGATGGAAAATTGGAAACTTCATATATATATAATATTATGGAAACAAAATTGTTGCCATCTTTATAATCACTCAAAGATATCACAGGCAATCATGCAATAATATGGATACGATATTCCATTCAAGTTCTATTTTGGATTTGAGAAATGCTTCCAACACTCGAACGTGTAAATGCAAAGCACCTCTTATATAAGCTTGCATCCTGCATGGAATGAATGCATGAGTTTCAGTTTGAAAAATCCAATGCCATTTAAATCCATAGCCATTTAAAGAAATGCTCGAGAAATAGATATGATATATAACCATTTAAATCCAATGCTCCAGAAATGATATATAGCCGTACGGATACATATCTACATGCAATAACAAACCATTGACACAAATTTTAACGGCAAATGTTCTAAGTAGAAACTCTTAATAACTCTCAACCATTCATTCCCTTGCCTGGAATATTGCAAGAGTTGAAAATAATTAATATTATTTTGTATTAATGGAGAAATGGTTACATAGTTGTAACGTATCTCCTTAGTTTAGGATTTGTTCCTAGAGTTTAGGAGTGTGGTTGCAACTTCCTGATTTCCAGAGTTGTATTTAATGATGTAATCTTTTCATTGATGGAAATAGAGTGTACGAGAGTGCTCTCTCTGTTTTGTGAGTGTAGTTTGTGCAGGCCACACCTGTGAGCTACATCTCCTTCTTTTCAATTTTGTTCACATTTTATCTTGGTATCAGAGCTCAGATTGGGTGAGCCTCATCTTTTATCACCTTTGTGGCTGAAGTGCCTTTGTAGCTAGCTTGCCTGTGTGGCAGAATTGCCTGTGTAGCTTGAAGTGCCTCTATGGCTGCGTGTACACAAGAGCTCTGTGCTCAATTGAGCAGGTGGACTGCAGAACACCTGGTTCGGACTCAGAATTTTTTTTTCCTGAGTAGAAGGGAATTGGCGTGATTTTCGCGCTGACAGTAGCGACAGAAGGCGGAATTGGCGCGACTGTTTGGGGATTCATCGTGCCAGAGTGCCAGAACACCCGATTGGCGCGGAATTTCATGGATTAATCGCACCAACAAATTTTACTCTGAGCGATTTTTCCTTGGCACGGTTTTTTAGCTCGGGAATGCGCCGATATGCATGGGGACGCACCAATCTACCTTCAAGGGGATCTGCGGGAAGCCTCATCTTCATTTGGCGATTTGTGAGGGGTGCAGATCGGCAAAGTTGCAGATCTATCTAGGAGAGGCAGATCAGATCAATTTTGATCAGATCAATTCTTCGGCTGTATTGAAAACGCCGAATTTTCTCATCAGAGCGGGATTGCCAGACACTGTAGATCGGTGGCAGAAGTGACAGATCGATTTGACAGGTATCATTTTTTGTTTTTGGGTAGATTCATTTTATAGATCTGACCAGAATGAGTAATACGATGGAATCTTACCTTCACGAGTCTGGTAAACTCGATGGATCTAACTTCACGAACTAGAAGTTTAAGATCCAGACTTTGCTTGAGGGTGCGTATGCGAGGTCCATAGTTACAGGTGACGAGCAGAAGCCGAATGCGGGGACGCAGGAGCAAGACTGGGATAAACAAGAGAACAAGGCGAAAGTTTTGCTGAAAATGTCTGTGAAGGACAATGTTATTGCGCACATCAGAGACTGTAAAACGTCCGCAGAGATCTGGACGACCATCAAAAATATGTATCAGACCCAGAACACAAGCCGAGTCTTGGCACTTAAAAGCAAACTATTTGATGAGCCCCAAATTTGGTAACATTTTGGGCTCATTTTGTCTAATTACCCTTGTTCAATCCTTCATTTTTCATAACTTATGCATTATTTTTTAGTATGTTTATGTCATTTGTACGAATAAGGGTAGTCACTATTCCTAGGTGGCTAACACGTGCTCATTTCAGGATTTTTTTACACATGTTGGAGCAAAACCGAACAGACATGGGCTAGGAGAAAGCCAAGTTTGGGTTGAGGATTCATAGGGGGGTTGTCTATGGCATTAAATAGCCTGCCTCGGGATCTTCACCCCCAACTTCGAGCTCCAAAGGCCACCAAAACTGGATCCATAAGGCAGCCAAACAAATTTCTTGGAAGGAGTTGTTCACTCACAGTTTGGGCAGCCAAGTCCCATAGATTTAGGAGGCTAGCTAGGGCCTCGTGGTGTATAAATGTTAAGGCCTCAGCCTTCGAAAAGGAATTTTTGAAAAATTCTTGCATATTTTGTACTGTAGTGCTGCTAGCTTTGTTTTGTTCTTTTGCAGCCATTGTTGGCATAACTCTTGACTTACGATTATTTTTTGATAATGGCAACCAGTCAGATTTGATATCAGCTCTGAGTTTTCTATAGGAGCCATAGCTCTCAGGGTTGGGCCCAACCTGAGAGCCTAGGGCCTCCTTCTTTGTATTGTTATCTTTCCCTTAAGCATTGTGATTTTCCTTTTTTGCATTTGAAACGTGGTTTTGTTGAGCAAGATTTAGTTGTGTTGGTTAAATAGGTCATTGTTGAGGAATAGAATTGCTTCAGATGTGTAGAATAGATTGATAGGATAATAATTGATAAAGCTCCAGAAAAAGGGTTGCCTGCACTCTCAGTTTCACCTCTCCCTTATTCGATCAGGGGCTGGAATTGCAAAAACAGTGCTGCCCAACAAAAACGCTAGTTTGCTTGACCATGCAATCTTTGGTGTAATGTCTTCATTTGTAGAAGTTAGTCATGTGTTCAGACCTTTGTGGATATTTCTTTGATTAAGTGTTGTACATGGTTCTGTTTGGAAATAACGCTGTTGTTCATTTGTTTCGTTGATAGTTGGGATAGATTAGCTAAGATTTTGATTATGTGCAGGATTTGGTTGATTCGATTAAGTACACACCATGCAGGGAATATCCATCTCTCCCTCATCGACCTAAGCTTCGTTCAGGCCAGCTGCTCCATCTCCTAGTTAGCTTCCTCGTCTCACAACTACTCTTCTGCCCACGTAACTCTACCTTCTTGCTCTTCCATTGCCTTAGCCTTCCATAAGTCAAGTTAGTTTTCCACATCCTCTCATCACTTCACCCATCAGTCACTGGGTCATTTCAGACCCCTACCCTACCTCTTTATCCATTCATGCATCCTCTTTCACTCACCCATCCTCCAAAATCCAATTTTAGAACATCCTGTAGAAATTCCTGAACATCCTGTAGAAATCCCTGAAACATCCTGTAGAACCCCTGCAGACTTCCTCTAGAAGCTCACAAGTGAGGTTGCTGGATAGCCAAACTTTGTGAAACTCTCTGGAAGGGTGTTAGGGACTCCTTAGACCTTCTCTAAGCCTTCCCAACCTTTTCCAAGCAGTCCCCTTCCTTGATCCACCCCTGCACAGTAAAAAGCCAGTTAAAACACATGCATGATAATTCTGATAACTTATTCGAAAACACAAAAAGATGTTTCCTTCAGATAGAGATAGCCTAGGCATGTGCATTTTACCTTCATAGAAGTAATGGCATCTCTTCTAATAGTTTGCATTCTCTCGTCTGCATTAGTAGGACTAGCTGGTAGAATTAGGGTTTGCTAGGGTTTATGTTACTTTTTGGCTTTCAGTTTCTTTCTGCAAGTAGATCAGCTTCCTCTGAGTTAGCTTCCATCCATCAGTTAAAATGATTCTTCTAAGAGCTCACAGAAGTTGGCTTGAGCCCTAGCGGACTTGTGCCAGCTGACCAAGTGATAGCTGCGGCAAGAGCTAGTACTTGTGCATACAACATCGTCGCTTCCGAGTTTGTTACGAACTACTGGGTTGATAAAATTAAAGAAGGGAGTTCCAGGAGTTGTAGCATTATTGCTGCAATACTGGGGCCCACCATCTTTTTGGCGCCGTTGCCAGGGAAGCGTCAGAGTATTGGTGATTGTTTCTTTTCTTCTATTTTCCTACACTCGCCTTCTGCTAGATAGTTTATTTCATTTCCATCCTGCAATTTCATTTCCGCAAAAGTAAAATAGATATTTCCTGCTTTCATAGATTAGCATTTCAATTCTAAAATTTCAATTCTGCAAGCGTAGATTAGCAATTTCAATTCTGTAAGCGTAGTTTAGCAATTTCAATTCTGCAAGCGTAGACTAACATTTCATTCTTGCAATTTCATTTGAGCAAAATAGATTAGCCATTTCCCGCTTTCATTTCAATTCCACATTTTCATTTTAGCAAGATAGCTAGTTGCAGTTCAATCTATTTCAGTTTTGCAGGTGCAAGCAGAAAAAGAAAAAAGCAATCAAAAGCCTTTCCATTTCATGCCTCGTAGGAATAGAGATAAAACTGGCAAATTCTTACCCAACACCCCCACCACTTCACTGAGTCACCCTTCTCTCTTCTTTGGTGACAGTGATCCAGAAGAACCTATAGGCGAGCCTCTTGAGATATACGAAGATCCTATACCAGAAGAAGAGTTAGAAACCACTCCACCTGAAGCCATGGCTGAGAATGGAAGAGAAGATGAGAGAATAGAAGGTTCCTTTCCCATCCGAGAGACCAATGGAGACATGAAAATGAAAAACATAAGCCCCTCCTCTTTACCTCACTTCCATGGATTGACTACTGAAGACCCCAATACCTTCCTGTTTGAGTTTGTTGTCCTTTGTCGAACCTATGACTATACAGAAGATGAGCAAAAACTGAAACTATTTCCCTCTACCTTCAAGGATGCAGCATTACACTGGTTCATGGGCTTACCTGGAAACAGTATCACCACTTGGGCTCAGATGCAACAAGCTTTCAATACCAAATACCGAGACTATTGTAGGTCCAAGGAAGCCAAGGGAGAGATCTTTCGGATGACCATGGGAAATGATGAGTCTTTAGAAGATTATGAGGAAATCTTCCAACTTAGCTATAAACAAGCTAGGTGCACACTTGACCCTGAATCTCTCAAGTTGGTCCTGCTCTGAGGAGTCCCTGAAGACCTTTTAGATACCCTTCACATGTTAGCTGGAGGAGATATTTACCAACTACCTTATGAGGATATAAAGCCAGTGTTTAGAAACCACTCTAGGGCAGCCCAGAAAAGAGGTAGGGGAAACCCCCTTTCAGCTAGTGCTACTTTCTCCAAGCATGAGTTTGTTAATCAGCTGGAGGACCTCAAAAGTGAGGTGAGACAGACCATTGCCATGCAACTTGATACATTCTGAATCCAGCAAAAGAAAGAGGGAGCTGAAAGGGCTTTGGCAATCTTCTGTCCTAGGTGTACAAGGAAGCACCCTAAGAACGAGTGTCCATTACACTCGGTAGAGGTATGTTTCATTTGTGAGGAGGATCACCCCACAAACCAATGCCCAACCTTACCTGGGTTCCAGGCCATGTACCAAGGAACTGAGGCACCCTCTGAACCTCTCTACTTCCTCAACCAAAGGAGGCCGCATGGACCGAGACCTTACCAGCAGGGGATGCAAGGGACATCCCAAGCTTATTATAGCCCCAACCAATCTGCTCCTATGCCTTCTTGGGGTCCCCATGCTCATCCTTCCTGGTCTGTGCCTCCTCCATGGTCTTACCCACCTCAATACCATACTCAGCCCACTACTCAGTCGTTTCACTCCCATGTCCAGCCACAGCCTCAGTGGAATGCACCTCAACCGGGGTGGAGGCCCCAGTACAACACTCCTCCCGCCATTTTGCCTCCACCACCAATTCAACCGCAACCATTACCTCTTGCTCCTCCAAGACAACCCCAAATGCCTGCTCAACCAAACCCGAACCCTAACAATCGATAGACCTAGCAAGTATATACCGGGGAAACAACATGCCCTACCTATGCTGTGGAGATCTAGGAGATCAACCTGTGATCCGAGAAGACTCTTCCAGATCACCAACCTCCTCCCCCAGAGGACGAGGAAGATAAATAGGAAAGTGAACCCAAGGCCACTCCACCCTTTCCTGAAAGACTAACAGTCACCACACAACCCGACCCAGAGGAGAATGAGCTTCTGGGAGAACTCAAACAGTTGTGTGTGAGAATACCACTTCTCCAAGCCATTAAAGATGTACCAATATAAAACAAATTGGTTAAGGAAAAGTGTTTCAGGCACCCAGGCAGGCGAAAAAGAGATGCCTCAACCATCAATGTCATAGGAAAACTTTCTGATTTTATGTTGTGGCAAGTAATCTGTCCAAAGTATTTGGATCCTGGGAGTCCTATAGTTGATGTCCACATCAATGGCACCATCATACCCCACACTTTGATTGATTTAGGCGCTGCCATTAATGTGATGACCAGGGATACCATGCTCAAACTCAACCTTCAAGGTTCCTTAAGGAAGACCTCGATGGTCCTGCAGTTGGCAGATCGCTCCACCATGACTCCCGAAGGGATTGTGGAGGATGTCTTGGTCTCTGTCGACTCTTGGGAGTATCCTGCGGACTTCTTGGTTCTTCAACCAAAGGAAAAGCTCGCTGGATACCCCCTTATTTTGGGAAGACCTTGGTTAGCCACTGCGGATGCTTACATAAGCTGCCGAGTAGGAAACATGACCATCAAAAATGGTCCTATGTCCAAGCAGCTAGTCCTATACCCTCCTGCCCAACCTCTATTAGAGCATGACTTACCACTTTGGTTGGAAGAAGGAGAAGAGGATGAGGTGTAATCTACACCCTTGTGCACCTTAGAAACCACCAGGGGGGGCCCTCAAACTGAGGATGATTTGATTGAGACCTTGATTCAGAATTCGCCTCCCAGTGCATTGTCCTTAGAGAAATTGGTGGAAGATACTCAAGCCAGCACCTTAGTGGACCTTTGTGTGACTGATCCTCTCTCTCCCAGAGTAAAAAATGTGGAGTTTGGCCCCGAGAGAATGTTAAAGATCAGCTCCTCCCTATCCCCTTCCCAGGGAAAGGAGCTGTATAGTCTGTTTGCCAATCATCTAGATGCTTTCGCTTGGAACTATAAGGAGATGAAAGGAGTCCATCCTTCGGTCTGTACCCATCACATCTACATCAAAGAAGATTGTAAACCAGTTAGGCAACCTCAGAGGAGAATGAATCCAGCCCTTAAGGACATTGTCAAAGAAGAATTGCAAAAACTGTTGGATGCAGGATTCATCTACCCCATCTCGGATAGCGAGTGGGTGTCCCCTCTGGTGTTGGTACCCAAGAAAAATGGAGAGTGGAGAATCTGTGTGGACTACCGAGAACTGAACAAAGCCACCAAGAAAGACCACTTTCCTCTACCTTTCATAGATCAAGTGTTGGATGGACTGGCGGGGAAGAATTTTTTCTCTTTCCTAGATAGGTTCAGTGGGTATAACCAAATCCAAATCAGCCCAAAATACGAAGATAAGACCACCTTCACTTGTCCTTGGGGTACCTTTGCTTACCAAGTCCTTCCCTTTGGGCTATGCAACGCTCCTGCCACTTTCCAAAGAGCAGTGTTGAGCATCTTTTATGAGCTCGTCCATGATTCGGTGGAAATCTATATGGATGACTTCACCCCTTATGGGTTCAACTTCCAGGAAGCATTGTCCAATCTGGGAAAAGTTCTAACCAAGTGCATTGAGATGAACCTGTCCCTTAGTCCTGAAAAATGTGAATACTTAATGACTGAAGGGACCATGCTAGGACATACCATTTCTCGCCAAGGATTGTAGGTGGATCCTAATAAAATTTCTCTCATAAAAAAGGTTCCACCTCCTCAGAAGGTAAGAGATGTTCGGAGTTTCTTAGGCTTAGCAGGATATTATAGAAGATTTATTAAAGACTTCAGTAAGCTAGCCTCGCCACTGTTTGGCCTCTTAGCAAAAGATGTTGAGAAAAAATGGACGGACGACTGTCAAAGGGCTTTGAATGAATTAAAGGATAAGTTGGTGTCTGCCCTGATATTGAGAGGTCCAAACTGAGCCCTACCTTTCCACATCCACACTGATGCCTCGAACAAAGCCATAGGGGCAGCCTTAGGATAGGTTGAACAAAAACTCCCATATGCCATATACTTTGTTAGCAAAAACTTATCCAAGGCATAACTGAATTATACTGTAACTGAGAAAGAGTTCTTGGCCATGGTCCATGCCCTGAACAAGTTCCGCCACTGCATCACTAGCTATCAAACATTTGTACATACTGATCATGCTGCAATTAGATATTTAATGAATAAACCATATGTGAATGCTCGTATTATTAGATGGTTACTTCTATTGCAGCAGTTTGATTTGACTATCGTTGACAAACCAGGTAAAGAAAATGTTGTTTCTAACTTCTTATCTAGACTGGATTTACCTGCAGAGGAGGATGGAACAGTGGACGACCAGATGCCAGATGAAAATTTGTTTGCTATCTCAGTACTCTCTCCATGGTTTTCTGATATAGCAAACTACCTGGTCTCAGCACAGTTCCCTCCGCATCTATCTTCAAAAGAGAAAAGCAGAATTGTAAGGAAGAGTGCCTCATTCACTTGGATCAGGGGCAACCTGTTCAAACTCGGCTCCGATCAGATCTTAAGGTGTTGCGTCAGGGAGGAGGAAGTCTTTGACATCCTCCTAACCTGTCTGGATGGGCCTTGTGGAGGACATTTTGCAGCCAAGAGGACTGCCTTCGAAGTTCTACAGGCATGCTACTATTGGCCCACGCTTCATCAAGATGTCAAGAGATATATCAGCCAATGTGACCGATGCAAAAGGATGGGGAAGCCGACACCAAAGGACAAAATGCCTCTCCAACCTCAAGTGACTCTTGAACCATTTGAGAAGTGGGGTATGGATTTTGTGGGTCCTATCAATCCTCCTTCAAGGCAAAGGTCTTACATCATTGTGTGCATAGACTATTTGACAAAGTGGGCGGAAACCAAGGCAATCAAAGCAGCGACAGAAGAGAAGGTGGTTGAGTTTTTAAGAGAAAACATCTTCTACAAATTTGGCTACCCAAGAGATCTAGTCACTGATCAAGGAAGCCAGTTCACCTCCAACTTAATTGAAGACTTGCTTGCTCATCACAAGATCAAGCATAGGACTTCCACCCCCTATCATCCTCAAGCAAATGGGTAGGTGGAAGTCACCAATAGAGCATTAGAAGGGATTTTGACTAAGGTGGTGAGCAGCAACAGAAAGGATTGGGCAGATCGCCTGGTTGAGGCCACTTGGGCTTACAACACCACTTGGAAGACCACAACCAGCTTCACACCTTATGAATTGGTCTATGGGAAGAGAGCTTTGCTGTCAATTGAGTTCGAGTACAACACATTGAGGATGGCAGCTCAGCTGGACCTAGATCTCAGCCATGCCCAACAAGAAAGGTTATTGCAGCTGAATGGGCTAGATGAACACCGAATGTAGGCCCTTCTCCACTCAGAAGTGGTTCAACTCCAGAGGAAGATATGGCATGACCGGCACCTCAATGACAAGCAATTCCAACCTGGAGATTGGGCACTGCTGTATGATTCCAGACATAAGGATTTCAAGGGGAAGCTGAGGGCAAGATGGCTAGGACCATATGCAATGGAGAAGTGTAATGATAATGGGTTTGTTCTTATTCGGACCATTGATGAGGAAGCCATCCCCATGCTCGTCAATGGGCATCGACTAAAGATCTACAGGAAACCTCTTTCGAGGCAAGAGTTCATCAAAATTGTGGAAAAATCAGTGCTGGTCATAGAGAAGGGTTCTGCCTCTGTTTTGGGCATACCCTGAGCATCATAAAAATAAAAAAAAATCATAATAAAAATATCCTTGGGTGAAAACCTTTTTGAGGCTCCCAAGGCAGATGGTAGGGGTGAAAACCTCATTGAGGCACCCCTATTGTCTCTCTGAAAAAATTGGAATAAAAAAGACCCTTGGGTGAAAACCTCTCTGAGGCACCCAAGGCAGATAGTAGGGGTGAAAACCTCCTTGAGGCGCCCCTGCTGTCTCCTAAAAAAAAAAAAAAAAAATAAAGGAAAAGGGAAAAAAGGAAAAAAGAAGGAGGCAGAAACAGAAAAACAGGCTCAATCTTTGGAAATTAATGCAGGTTGCAGGTATTCCATGCAAAAAGGAGGCCTCTCAACTCAAGAACAAGGGTCCCTACCATGCTACCAGGTGACCTCACTAGCATTCCATCCATAAACACTCATCTCTTCCAAGGTTTGGGCACAATCTAGTCATAGTTTAGCCTTCTACAGGAAGCTACAGGACTATCTACAGGAAGTTCTATATTTCTACAGGAAACATCCTGTAGAATCTTTGGACGGGCCAGGACCGACTATGTAGAAGAATTTGAAGCTCGAAGCCCAATAAGGAGGCATGCAACCAATGTTTGTCTCCATCACCCACTGTTGTCGCCTCCTTCCACCACCATTGCTGCCATACGATTGAAATATCTGCACAGTCATACCAGAACATTGGACTCTTAGAAGAAATAATTTTCAAATGGAAAATAAAGCATGCAGAGGCCCAATGCGCTACCTGTCAAGGTGATCCAAGGACCCTGCACCTGTGAACGTGACTCCACCATTTCGGCATGCACCCTAGGAGGAGAAACGACTACAGGATGTCCTACAGGAATCCTGTTCCAGTTGATCCGGCTAGAGCACACACCATGAAGATACCTGCAACTCATGAAGCCAGTGCATGCACCATCCACAGCCAAGAAACTGGTCTCGTAACCAGCAGAGGTCAACGAAAGGGAGCTCCCATGCCTGTGCACGAAGCAACAGCAAGCGGATCCATCACCACTCGTCCTGAAGCATGAGAAAAATCACGTCCACGGATGCACACGTAAGTGCCTCACCCTGTTTCGTCAAATTACATGAACGATGCTCTAAAATGTGTGTAAATATGAAAATGAATGGATTGAACAAGTCAGGTAGCCATTCAACTGGCCACCACAACCAGCCCGACAGCCTCGTCCGATTCGAAAAGCTTTGGTTGTGTCGACGAGACAGGAAATGGACACATGGGAAGCGTCCAGTCGGAGAGAAGCGACGATCTAACAGGAGTGGCGGCGGTAGATATACAGGGAATGATTCGACGGTCAGGCAGACATGCAGCGGAATGATAGCAGGTGACGTCGGCCAACAGGCTGACAGGGACAGCTCACCCCTGCGCCACAAATTCCACAGAAATTCAAATCCGTCGGCTAGATCACATATGGCGCACTGCACTCATTTATTCTCAACCGCTTTGCAGTGGAGTACGCATCCTAAATTTTCAGAAGGCTGTTACTTCGAGTTCTCAGTCCGTTCCAACGTCCTGTTGCTACACAAAAGGCCCATAGCCATTGAAGCACTCCCCAGCACCCGTGCACGACTTCTACAGGAAGCTGCGCTACAGGAAGCTCAACGTTATGGAGGAAATTGAACTATTCACGTCGAAGGTAAGCCTGAGCATAGTCCTCCCATGCAATTGGTTCGAAAGGTGGTGAAGTCGATGTGTTAAAGGGGTAGGAAACCGTGAATTAGAGTCTGTGCATGAATTTGCAAGCGTCTTCTTATTGCTGCATGAGAATTGTCATCATAGTGTGTATGCGGGATTTTCTCCAGGGTTTCATTCATAATTGAGCCACTCTCAAGGCTCACTCATAGACAGTCGTGAATTTTATAAACTGTGTGCATAACAGAGGCATAGCTCTTCGCTCTATCTAAGGAAATCCCAAAGACCGACTTTTGTATACGAGCAGGCAGGCTCAGGCCAACACAGAAAGTGTTTACCATGCCGAGAGGGTTCATTAGAAAAGAGCCTATAGATTCAAAGAAGTTACGGGAAACCCCTAAGGTGGTGGACCTGTTTTCTCGTGCACGATGGATGTCATTCTGTGACAAGCTTCAAGGTCACGATGACGAGGTTGCAAAAGAATTCATGTGATCCTTGCAGCCAAAGTCAAAGACGTTGGCCGTTGTCAACTTCAGAGGATTGACCCTCAGACTCACCCCACAGTTCATTAGTAGAATCACTGATCTACCGATGGGGGTACCTTGGGATAAGGAGGAGAGAAAACTAGGTCAGAAAGCTAAGAAGGAGTTCTTTTTGCCAGAGGAACAATTCTCAGAAGACAAGAATGGAGTTCGAAGAACCAGCCTACAGCCATTCTGGAGTGAGGTCAGCCTCCAAATTATGAAGTATATCACGTGCGAGGGGTGATTCAGCATCGTGTATGGATATCATTTCCGACTGCTCACAGAACTTAGGCACCAAATGGACCTACCCTCAGAGAAAAATTTGAGCATTCCTTACTTCCTCCTGCAGTCCATGACTGAGTGTGCCACCAAATTGAGAGAGGGAATGCCAGACCAGATAGCCCATCATGGGCTCATTAAGCTCCTCGTGGAAGATGCACTCCACACGTACATCGTCCCTCTCCCCTGGGAAACCTTTCGAAATTTGACTAAGGATGATGAAATCCGAGTGTTGGCTGAGGAGCTCACCTCCTCCAGTAGCAAGGAGAAGGAACCCATTCAAGCAGAGAAGAAAGGTAAAGGCCAAGAAACCATGGACAAAACACCATAGAAAGAACACAAGGGAAAACAAGAGAAAAACCAAGCTGCCAAAATAGAGGGTGACAAAACCACACTAACACCCAGGGAGAAACGACTACAGAGCAGGGTGGAACGGAATGAAAAAGTCCATGTCAGCGAGGGCACCTCTAAGGCAGCCTCAGCAAAATTGAAAGAAAAAGCACCCTTAGCCAAGCAGGCTAAAACGGTGCCATCTATTTCTATAGGAAAGTTAAAAACGACTTCTACAGGAAGCCAGAAATCAGCCACTATAGGGCTTTCTATAGGAAGTCCTAAGAAAGGAAAACAAAAGGAGAAAATGGACAAAATTCTTGCTAGGGAGGCAGCAGCTGTGCTGGCCACCCTAAGTACCTCTCCCAAGCCAAAGGGGAAACGAAAGAGGGAGACTCCTCTGTATTTCAAAGCGAGGAGAAGTGTAAGAATTAAAACCAGCAGGACCCAACCTCCATCCAAAGACCCAATTACCATTGAAGACACCCCTACCTCGCCAAAGGAGAAGTCCCCCTCCAAAGTATCAGTCACTTATGAGCGGGGGAGCCCAAAGACAACTACCTGGAGGGAGAGAATGGAAAGGTCAGCATCAAAAACCCCTCTACAGGATGCTGAAGCAGTTCTACAGGAAACATTAGCCAGGCTCAAGGAGACTGAAAGAATGGAGGGGGAGGCAGCCACATCACCACAAAGGGAAGAAGAGGTAGAACACATTATGGAGCCTAGCCCCCAGCCCAGCTTGAGCTCTTATTATAACTTTTTGGAGGCTGGGAAAATTATTCCACAAAAATTCACAGTGTCGCTTTTCTTTGTGCTGGAGGAAGAAAGAGTGAGGACCCACACATGGATGAGGATAGCTAAATCTAAAGGAGTAGCAGATATAGGCCCCTTCGAGGAACAACTCAAGGAGGCAAGAAGGGAATTAGCTATGGAAAAACACGTGGGAAACTGCCAGCGAGTATTTCTACAGGAAGAGAATGAGAAGCTCAAACTACAGCTACAGGAACAGAGGAAAGAAAGGGGCATAGCATCAGAGGACACTACAACAGAACTTCAAGGCAAAGAAGGAATGCAAGCTGATCTTAAGGAACTAATCTAGCAACTACAGGAAAGGGAATTGCAAGAAAATATAGAGATACAAGCTCTCAAACAGCAGTTGCAAGAAAAAGAGGCACAACTGGCCTGCATGGCTAGTTGGGCTGTGGATGCTCTACAATGTAGGAAGCCGGCCAAATCTTATGGCCTATACCTACGGGACCATTGGCTGCAATTCCAAATTAATGCATTAGCACAGAGGGGTATCTCCCAGATCCAAAACCCCCAGCAGTTCACAGATTTATGCAACAGTAGCTCCACAGAGGACAAGGCCAAGCTATCAGAGTTCTACCTCCATAATTTGGCCCTTCCTAACGTAACTTCATGGGACCCCAACACAGTCATGGGATATATGCAGCTGATGGCATTTACCTCATGGTTAAACCACGAAGAAAAGAGAGTGAGAGAGGTCAAAGATGTTATGAACCGAGAGTTACATGAACCACGGTTAATTAGAGCAGAGCCAGGGGACCCCACTGCATTGATATCCGCCCACCAACACCTAGCAACCAACCCTCAGGCTTTATTAAAATACATGGATCAACAGGCTCAGGCTATAACACATTTGAAGGGTATGGAGCTATTATTAGGGGACAATTGTGTTCATGCTTGCACCCGAAGGTGGAACACATTGTCCCACATCCTCAAAATCAGGGAGTATCACACTCCAACTAGAATGAGGGAGGGCCTAGTACGGGTACCTCTCTACAAGAACTCCATGCAGAACCTCTAGGCCAGCTGGATCGGCCTCAAGCTAAGCCAACCTTTGCTTTTGGGATTGGTAGAAGGAAGCATAGAAAAATAAGACCATAAGCAGTGGGAAGAGGTGGAAAAAAAGGCCGAGTTCCGTGACAGTGAGGAGGATACTACTTTAGAAGCCTGGGATGTGAGAGTGGCAATTAAAGCGATGAAAGACGAGGAGCTGGACTAGTTGCTCAGGGATGAGCAATCATTATAGCAGGGGGTGATGATGAGCCCCAAATTTGGTAACATTTTGGGCTCATTTGGCCTAATTACCCTTGTTCAATCCTTCATTTTTCATAAATTATGCATTATTTTTTAGTATGTTTATGTCATTTGTACGAATAAGGGTAGTCAATATTCCTAGGTTGCTAACACGTGCTCATTTCAGGATTTTTTGACACATGTTGGAGCAAAACCGAGCAGACATGGGCTAGGAGACAGCCATGTTTGGGTTGAGGATTCATAGGGGGGTTTTCTATGGCATTAAATAGCCTCCCTCGGGATCTTCACCCCCAACTCCGAGCTCCAAAGGCCACCAAAACCGGATCCAGAAGGCAGCCAAACAGATTTCTTGGAAGGAGTTGTTCACTCACAGTTTGGGCAGCCAAGTCCCATAGATTTAGGAGGCCAGCTAGGGCCTCGTGGTGTATAAATTTTAAGGCCTCAGCCTTCGAAAAGGAATTTTTGAAAAACTCTTGCATATTCTGTACTACAGTGCTACTAGCTCTGTTTTGTTCTTTTGTAGCCATTGCTGGCATAACTCTTGACTTATGATTATTTTTTGATAATGGGAAGCAATCAGATTTGGTATCAGCTCTGAGTTTTCTATAGGAACCATAGCTCTCGGGGTTGGGCCCAACCTGAGAGCCTAGGGCCTCCTTCTTTGTATTGTTATCTTTCCCTTAAGCACTGTGATTTTCCTTTTATGCATTGGAAACATGGTTTTGTTGAGCAAGATTTAGTTGTGTTGGTTAAATAGGTCATTGTTGAGGAATAGAATTGCTTCAGATGTGTAGAATAGATTGATAGGATAATAATTGATAAAGCTCCAGAAAAAGGCTTACCTGCACTCTCAGTTTCACCTCTCCCTTATTGGATCAGGGGTTGGAATTGCAGAAACAATGCTGCCCAACAAAAACACTAGTTTTCTTGACCATGCAATCTTTGGTGTAATGTCTTCATTTGTAGAAGTTAGTCATGCGTTCAGACCTTTGTGGACATTTCTTTGATTAAGTGCTGTACATGGTTCTCTTTGGAAATAACACTGTTGTTCATTTGTTTCGTTGATAGTTGGGATAGATTAGCTAATATTTTGATTGTGTGCAGGATTTGGTTGATTCGGTTAAGTACATACCGTGCAGGGCATATCCATCTCTCGCTCATCCACCTAAGCTTCTTCCAGGCCAGCTGCCTCATCTCCTAGTTAGCTTCCTCGTCTCACAACTACTCTTCTGCCCACGTAACCCTACCTTCTTGCTCTTCCATTGCCTTAGCCTTCCTTAAGTCAAGTTAGCTTTCCACATCCTCTCATCACTTCATCCATCAGTCACTGGGTCATTTTAGACCCCTACCCTACCTCCCTAGATGTTCATGCATGCTCTTTCACTCACCCATCCTCCAAAATCCAATTTTAGAACATCCTGTAGAAATTCCTGAACATCCTATAGAAATCCCTGAAACATCCTGTAGAGCCCTTGCAGACTTCCTGTAGAAGCTCACAAGTGAGGTTGCTGGATAGCCAAAATTTGTGAAACTCTCTGGAAGGGTGTTAGGGACTCCTTAGACCTTCTCTGAGCCTTCCCAACCTTTTCCAAGTAGTCCCCTTCCTTGATCCACCCCTGCATAGTAAAAAGCCAGTTAAAACACATGCATGATAATTCTGATAACTTATTCGAAAACACAAAAGGATGTTTCCTTCAGATAGAGATAGCCTAGGCATGTGCATTTTACCTTCATAGAAGTAATGGCATCTCTTCTAATAGTTTTCATTCTCTCCTCTGCATTAGTAGGACTAGCTGGTAGAATTAGGGTTTGCTAGGGTTTATGTTACTTTTTGGCTTTCAGTTTCTTTCTGCAAGTAGATCAGCTTCCTCTGAGTTATCTTCCATCCATCAGTTAAAAAGCTTCTTCTAAGAGCTCATAGAAGTTGGCTTGAGCCCTAGTGGACTTGTGCCAGCAGACCAAGTGACAGCTGGGGCAAGAGCTAGTACTTGTTCATATAGCACCGTCGCTTCCAAGTTTGTTACGAACTACCGGGTTCATAAAATTAAAGAAGGGAGTTCCAGGAGTTGCAGCATTATTGCTGCAATACTGGGGCCCACCACTATTTTCGATGAGGATGAACAAAAATGAGACTGTTGCTGCATTTGTTGCGTGAATCAAAGATGTGAAAGACAGATTGGGGAACATCGACGTGACGGTGTCTGACTCTGATCTTGCCGCAATCACACTGAACGGGATGGGAGATGAATTTCAAACGTTCATCACTTGATTGATGGCAAGGGACAAAGCACCCACATTTGATGATCTGACAGGGATCTTGCAGCAAGAGGAGGAGCGGTGACAGAACTTGAACCCCCAGAGTGATGATCTTGCGCTGATGGCGAAACGACGATCATTCAAAGGAAAGCAGTCACAACAACAATCAAAGCAGAAAGGAGGAATATCACATAATAATTCACATTCACATAAAGGTATGCTTGCAAATCATTCTGAAAAGAAATGTTATTATTGTGGAAAGAAGGGTCATATACAGAGTGAATGTTATAAGAAGCAGGAAAATGCAAAGCACAGATGATA
The DNA here is from genome assembly GCA_031772625.1 of Pinus tabuliformis. Classification (NCBI taxonomy): domain Eukaryota; kingdom Viridiplantae; phylum Streptophyta; class Pinopsida; order Pinales; family Pinaceae; genus Pinus; species Pinus tabuliformis. The sequence goes on from CM062820.1 coordinate 182,925,835, forward strand.
CTTTGTTGAAGAAGAAGATATAGACTTCAGTCATGAATTTCGACTGTTGACAGTCGACTGTGCCCTTTCAGCATCTAATGAGGATGATATTTGGTATGTCGATTCCGGAGCATCCTCTCACATGACAGGTAAAAAGGAATTTTTTGATAGTCTTGAAGAAAGTATAAATGGATCAAAAATATACCTAGGAGATGATAGTGGATACGAGATTAAAGGTTATGGGGTGATTTCACTTAAGCTACCAAATGGAAAAATTAGTCACCTTAAAAATGTTTTATATGTACCTGGAACTAAGAAAAATCTGATATCTGTATCCATGATGGCTGATCAAGATATGCAAGTCAAGTTCTTCAAGACTCATTGTGTGATAAAGGATTGCAGGAATGAAACAGTTGCAACAAGCATGCGAGTTGGAAGCCTATACAGACTGGATGCAAAAAGTATACCAAAGCAAGCCATGGTTGCAAGAGGATCGATAACTGAACAACTATGGTATGAGAGGTTCGGTCACTTGAATTCGCAGGGCCTCATGTTATTACAGAAGAAAGGTATGGTTGAGGGGCTCCCTATCTTTCGTAATATTCAGTTAAATAGTGATGGTTGCACCTTAGGAAAAATGCATAGAGAACAGTTTCCTATGCATGATAGGAGGAAGGAAATAGATATTTTAGAACTAGTGCACACTGATGTATGCGGACCTATGCAGACAAGGTCACTGGGAGGAGCATATTATTTTCTGTTATTTACTGATGACTACACTAGATATTCATGGGTTTATTTTTTGAATAAGAAAAGTTAGACTTTCCAGTGCTTTATAGAATTTAAAACCTTGGTGGAAAAACAGTTTGGTAAGAGCATAAAAATTCTCTGATCTGATCAAGGGGGAGAATACAAGCTAAGGGAATTCATGAAATTCTGTAAATCTCACGGGATTGTTCAGTAGTATACAGTGCCACACACACCACAACATAATGGAGTTGCAGAGCGCAAAAACAGAACCTTGGTGGAGTGCGCAAGGAGCATGTTACAAGGTAAGGGTCTGTCTAATAGTTTTTGGGCAGAGGCTATTAACAGTGCTATATATTTGAAGAACAGAAGTCCTACCAGGTATCTTGGATTCAAAACCCCTTTTGAAGCTCTATATGGATTTAAACCAGTAGTAAACCATCTAAGAGTATTTGGGTCAAAAGCATTTGCCCATATACCCAAAGCTGACAGGAAGAAATTAGACCCTAAAGCAGTTAGATGCATCTTTGTTGGTTATGGCACAGAATTTAAAGCATATAAATTATTCAATCCTGAGCCTCGTAAGACATTTGCAAGAAGGGATGTAGTGTTTCATGAATAGGTACAGGAAGGGAAAGATGACGTTGGTGATGATTGGCACATTCCATTGTTGATGGAGGAAAGTAGCGAGGATGAAAGAGAGCAGGAGCAGAAAGACGAGCAAAAAGGAGAACAACAAGAAGGTGATAATGCAAGCACAATTATAGCAGAAGAAAAAAAATTTGAGGTAAGTCCCCTACCAAGGAGATCAGGTAGGAAGACTCAATTACCATTAAAATTGAGAGAATATGCTTTGATGTCAAAGGTTTTGAACATTGTAGAACCCACTAATTACAAAGAAGCTAGTCAATTTAAGGGGTGGAGAGCTGCAATGAATGAAGAAATGTAATCAATCCTTAGAAATGATACTTGGGATTTACTTGAGCTTCCTAAGAATAAAACGCTCATAGGATGTAAATGGTTGATTAAACAAAAAATGAATGTCGGCGGAAGCATAGAGAAATTAAAATCTAGGCTGGTTGCAAAAGGATATTCACAGCAGGAAGGTATAGATTTTGATTTTACTTTTGCCCCTGTAGCAAAGTTAAATACAATCAGAATGCTTATTGCTTTAGCTACTAAATGTAATTGGGAATTACACCAGCTTGATGTTAAATATGCATTTTTAAATGGTGATTTAAAAGAGGAAATTTACTTAGTACAGCAAGAAGGATTTGTAAAGCAGGGGCAGGAACATCTTGTTTGCAGATTGAAAAAGGCTTTATATGGTTTAAAGCAAGCACCCAGGTCTTGGTATGAAAAGGTTGATTCTTTCTTTTTAGAGCATGGCTTTCATAGAAGTTTAAATGACCCAAATTTGTATACCAAGTACAATAATCAGGGGCAGATTATTTTGATTTCTTTGTATGTGGATGACATGATTATAACAGGAGATGCAAATGACTTAATTTGAGGAATCAAAAGGCTTATGGCACAAGTTTTTGAGATGAAATATCTTAGAAGTCTTCATTATTGCCTGGGATTAGAAGTATTCAGAGATACTCGGCAAGCTTTTCTTACCCAAGGGAAGTATGCCAGGAATCTGTTAGAAAAGTTTCGTATGGATCAATGTAGATCAGCAGTGACACCTTTGCAGCAGAATCTGAAGTTGAGCAGTGACGATGGCACTAAAGAGGTTGATGCTACAATGTACAGACAGCTGGTTGGCAGCTTGATATATCTTACAACAACCACACCTGACTTGGCATACTCTGTTAGTGTGTTGAGCCAATTCATGTCGAAACCGCTTGAAAGTCACTGGGTACCAACAAAAAGCGTGTTGAGGTATCTTTGTGGTACTGTTAATTATGGTATTTTATACACTAATGCATCTGATGTTACTCTAGCAGGTTTTTCATACTCAGACTGGGCAGGTAACTTGGATGATCAGAGGTCCATCACAGGTTACGCATTCAACATAGGATCTCGGGTCATAGCATGGAGCAGCAAGAAGAAGAGTATTGTAGCTTTGTCTTCGTGTGAAGCTCAGTATCAAGCATTGTGTGCAGCAACGTGTGAAGCGATCTGGTTGAGAAGGCTTCTCAAAGATGTAGGAAAAGAACAGAAGAATCCCACTTCCATCAAAAGTGACAACCAGAGCACCATTAAATTGGCATACAATCCAGTGTTTCACAAAAACACCAAACATATAGACACTCAGTTCCATTTTGTTAGAGAGAAAATAGAGTCAAAAGAAATTGTTGTTGAATATTGTAAAACTTGTGACAATGTGGCTGATATTTTTACAAAGCCTCTTGCACGAGTGAAATTTGAATTGTTTAGAGGGATGTTAGGCGTTCAGGAGAACCCTTTCTCCATTAAGGGGGGAGTTGAAAATAATTAATATTATTTTGTATTAATGGAGAAATGGTTACATAGTTGTAATGTATCTCCTTAGTTTAGGATTTGTTCCTAGAGTTTAGGAGTGTGGTTGCAACTTCGTGATTTCCAGAGTTGTATTTAATGATGTAATCTTTTCATTGATGGAAATAGAGTGTAAGAGAGTGATCTCTCTGTTTTGTGAGTGTAGTCTCCAGGTGCAGGCCACACCTGTGAGCTACATCTCCTTCTTTTCAATTTTGTTCACATTTTATCTGCAAGAATGACTGTTTCGTTGCCTCTAGTCTCTTTCCTTGAAGAAAATAGAATTATTTAGTAAATTCAAGGACAATAGAATCAATTAACCATATATAATATTAATTTATGTTAATCTTCATTGATTTAATGACAATAGAATTATTTAATAGATTCAAAGACAATAGAATCAATTAACTATATATAATATTAATTTATGTTAATGTTAGACTGACCTATCCAACATATGAGGTATGTATTAATAAAGTTTTGATGATTAAGTTTTTTATTTTAGTTATTTAATTTCAATTCTTACCATGCAACTATTTAATTCTAATAATTATTATATTTTATGCAAATTGATCTACTAAAACATTATCCACATAATCTTTATAGTCTCCATTTATATTACTATTCAATGGACATAATCTCTATAGTCTCCATGAATTTCCGTTAGGATTCATCGTTTGGAAGTAACGAAGTATTTAATTTCACATCTTACCATGTAATTATTTAATTTCTAATAATTGTTTTTGTATTTTATGAAAATTGAACCACTACAACTTTATGCATATAATTTTGGTAGTTTCCACTTCCATTTGTTAAACTTCATAGTCTCCACTTCCATTTGTTAAACTTCATAGTCTCCACTTCCATTTGTTAAATATATAAGAGCATACATATGAAAACATAAACCGACCTAATAACCAAAAATAAAAGAAGTTTGATTGTCAATACATGAGCTAAACTCTCACCGGAATCTCATATCTTCATAGGAGCAATGAATACATTATTATATAGCTCACACATCTCTAATTTCATTATCGATTCTCCGACTAATCTACTGTACCTAACAATTTAATGAATGATCACTCACTACATCTATAAATTTTTGCCCTAATTGCAATAACTCAGAACAAAAAAATTGCTAGCTAATTTATTAGCAACTACATAGCTTTATTTTAAGCATTATACTCAACACTCCACCTTAATGCTTAATGAGGTGATTTCAAGCATATCCCTTAAGTATTCAAACTTTCGTTTAGATAATGCTTTGGTAAATATAAGCTATTCATTTGTTGTAAAAAACTTTATTTGAATTTCTCCTTTTGCCACATAGTCTCTTATGAAATAATATTTGATATCAATGTGTTTGGTGCAATTCTAAAACACTGGATTTTTAGTTATGGAAATGGTAGACAATTTATCACAGTAAATAGTTGTGGCATATTTTGGTTCTTATTTTAGATTTAACAATACTTTCTTCAGCCAAATTTCTTCACATGTTGTTGTTGATGCTGCAATATAATCTGCCTCTGTAGAAGACAATGAAATAGTTGGTTGCTTCATTGATTACCATAATGCTACACCTGATCCAAAGCTGAATACATAACCTGAAGTGCTTTTCCTATCATCAAAAGATCCAACCCAGTCACTATCTATATAACCAACCAACCAACCCAAAATTATTTGATGAAGTATACTAAATCCAATAATTTCTTGTTCCACAAACAAATCTCAAAATTCTTTTTGCTGCTCCAAAATGATTCTTACTTGGACTTTGCATGAATCTGGAAATCAAGCGTACTGCATGCATAATAGTAGGCCTAGTGGTAGTAAGATACAAAAGACTTCCTACCAAACTCCTATAGGATTTAGCATCTACATTTTCGGCTCCATCTTCTACATAAAATTTTTCATTTGTATTCATGGGTGTGCTCATGGGTTTACAATTTCCCATTTTCCAACAATTTCTTTCATAATGGCCAAATCTTTTACAATAAAAACACCGAACTTGGGATTTATTAAATATTTTACCTCCATCACAGTCATCATTACCTCTTCCTCTTTTATATGCAGAAAAAAATCTTCCTCAACCTCTGCCTCCTCTGTATGTTTTTCCTCTTCCTGTTCCAAAAGTGTTCTGCCTTTCCTCATGAGAGGAACCACTTTTATCATTGAAAATATTTCCTCTTGCTTGAAAAGCCTGCTCAATAGATTTTTCAGAAGATCTATTGATTATTTGCTCATGAGATTAAAGAGACCCCATTAGCTCATTCACATACAATTGAGTTAGATCCTTAGGCTCCTCAATAGCAACAACAACCCCATCAAATTTTGTAGGCAAGCTTCTTAAAATATTCTCAACAATTCTTCGATCTTTTAAATCTCCTACATAAAACTTAATTTCATTCACTATACCCATAACTCTAGTGAGAAAATCTTGAATAAATTCAAAGTTTTTAATGCACAAGGTTTCAAATTCTCTTCTTAATGACTGCAACTTAACAATTTTTACCTTATCACTTCCTTGATATGCTTGCTGCAAAGCATCCCACGTCTCTTTTGATTTTGTTACTCCAACTTGTTTGGGAAAAATAGAATCATGCATTGCTAGCTGGATTAGGAAGAGAGCCTTGGAATATTCCTTACGGCTTTCCTTTAGCTGGTTTCTTTGGTCTTGAATCCAGCGGGCAAGTGCGTGAGCATCTGATTCTATATATCCATTCTCTACGAAATCCCACAAATCATGTGAGAGAAACAATGTTTTCATCTTAATGCTCCAAAACCAAAGTTCTCACCTTTAAACATTGGTATTTGTTGCTGAGAAATATTCATATTGTTGGCCATTGATGCTAACTGCTAAGCACTCCCACCAATAACATGAATCTGCACAGGCTTCACAAAATTATGAAAACTCTTGCTAATGGCTTTCACAAACTTTTGAAACTTCCTGCCAACAACACACACTTTACATATAAATCAAATATTTTAACCTATTTCTCTAATACCATGTTAAATCTATCAAGAGCACACATATGAAAACATAAACAAAACTAATAAACAAAAATAAGAGAAGTCTGATTCTCAATCCATGAGTTGAACTCTCATTGGAATCTCATATCTTCATAGGAGAAATGAATACATTATTATATAGCCCACATATTTCTAATTTCATTATCCATTATCTGACTAATCTACTATCCCTAATAATTTGTTGAACGATCACTCACTACATCTATAAATTTGTTGTCCTAATTCTAATAACTTAGAACACAAAATTTGCTTGCTAATTTGTCAGCAATTACATAGCTTTATTTTAAGCATTATCCTCAACACCATTACAATTCATGGTTTGATGATTGAAATCCCTTGCTAGAATTTGAGGTGTATGTATTCAACTAACCGGATGAATGCAAGGCTTGTCACAACAAAAATTAAAAATCAAAAAATCACATTTAAGAAGATTTAGGATGAATTGGATTGATGAATGCATTCTAAAAATCTTCATGGTTAGAACCTTTCTGAATTGAGAGGACACTGGAAAAAAAAAAGGATGACGATTAAGTGTAGATTGTTTATATTTTTGAATTGAAATATAAACAATCTACACTTTGCATGACAAAAGCAAAAAAAAATATGTGAAATATAAACAATCTACTTCTGAATTGGAATATAAACAATCTACACTTTGCATGACAAAAAAAAATGTGAAATATAAACAATCTACAATTTGCATGACATTATTTTACACATTCAAATCCTTACATACCGCTATTTTTCTTCTACACATATTTAAAAATTGAAAAAGAAAAGTACAAAATAAAATATCAATGGTTACTAAAAATAAGTAGAAAATATGAGTCATAGAATTGAAATATAAACAATTTACACTTTGCATGACGAAAACAAATTGTGAAATATAAACAATCTACTTATGAATTATGAAATATAAACAATCTACACTTTGCATGACGAAAAAAAATGTGAAATGCAAACAATCTACAGTTTACATGACATTATTTTACACATTCAAAAGCCTTACATAACACTATTTTTCTTCCACACATATTCAAAAAATTGAAAAAGAAAGTACATAATAAAATATCGATGGTTACTAAAAATAAATACAGAATCTGAGTCATAGGCTGCAAAAGCAGAGTAAGAAGGTTTGAAAATCCATTGAAGTTTACTTACAACAATGAGAATAGATAATCTAAGGTCACAAAGTGTTGATACAATGGGAGCGGGCTACAATGGCCATCTAATCATTTTATCTCATCACCTGCCATAGCTCAACGTTTACGCATCTATTTCATGCCTACAGGGCTTAGGAATTTATACAAGATAATGTTGTACCTATATATGAGAGTGGTGGATTTACATATTGTCCATATTTCTAATCTTCCGCAAGCTTTGAAACAATAAGGAAGATTGTTCATTGTTGTTGTTCCAAAGTACCAGTTATAGTAGCAAGTCCAGCTCCATAGCACCGAAAGTATATGACCATTCCTCCTTGGCTATACTTGGTATAGAAAGCGATACCTTTGAGCTCGCTCACCTAAAACTAACCCCATCGACATTTATACCTCATAAAACCACCATACCATATTTGAACATCCAGCCATGCACCATCTATGACAACTAAAATGAAATTACTTCAATTTATTTAATCATATTAATTTTTATTTTCTATAAATTTGCATATGTTTTTATATTAGTTATTTATTAGTTAAAAATAAAAATAAACAAACCTTTGGTGACATATGGCCTTCGATACAATCCACGTGCCCCCACTACCTTAAATCATTTGTTGACGACAGTTTTAGAAAGACTCTAGAAGGAGATTCAACCATTTGGGTGGATGCTTGCAATGGAATTTTGTGGTGGAGGAGATGTTGGGTGACCAAGCGCCTTTGCTTCTTCTGATCAATAAGGTGATTTTAAGTCACGACCCTTGTTTCCAGCCACTTAGTCAACCACTTAGTCAATGGGAGGTAAAAAAAAAAGAGATAACACAACTCAAGCTCTGAAAAAATCTAGGTAGATAAAACCATGGATGAGTTTCTCGTCCACGCTCCTATGATTGATGATCATAGGTATTTTACCATTTATATTAACAAGAAAATAATGATTACTTATAGATTAATCTTCTTACAACTCAATACCCAATTCCTCTTATGATGGTGGTTCTCGAAATGAATCAGAAAAAGTTATTCTTCACTACTCGTACTCTAAGCGCTTGAACTGCTAGCACCCTCATTTAGTGACTGAGGAACTCTTGTATTCTACACATCAGGTAAATTTTCTAAGGTTAGTGAAGTTGGAAGCTAATTTTTCTTTTTTATCTTCCTCTCTATCATTCTGCACATGAATTGTAAAAAAATTGATGTTTAAAAAAATTTAATTACAGAATCACATAGACATGTAATGGAAGTAAAATTAACACTCCTACAAATATATATTTTCTACATAGTTCTATTCTACACACCCAAAGCGACTGATGATCCCAAAGTTATATCCCCATATCCCAGCTATCATCTTGATCCTGAGGTAGACATGGGAACGTGTCAATCGTTCGAATCCTTGGACAATCTTCTAGAATTCATGAACAAGGAAAGTTATTTGAGTGCAAACCCGACCAACAACATTTTCAATGGAAGTCTTGTAATGGAGGTTAACCATGCTTGTTATATCATGGCCCGTAGGATGTCAAAACGAGCAGACAGCCACCAGTACTTGCTATGTGTGCAAGTAATCATGCCATTTTCATTTTCACGAGAAATCAAAGGCATCGAATTAATTGTGCACGGATAGACTCATATGGAAAATCGTTATTATTCTCACAAAACCTTGAAACAAACCACCAACAGAAATTTCCCAACCCACCATGGGAAAGTGTAGCTCACTTGCACCTGCCAACAACCATGAAAATCTAGTTAGGTGGAGCAGATAGGTTGGTTTCACCTTCCTTTTACAACCCGAAGAAAGAACAAAGAACTCACATTAAGGAGAACTGCTCAGAGGAGCATTATCAAGAAGTCTATATCTAGAAAAATCAGAGGATTTCAGTGTTCAGTTTTCAACAATAGAAAAGTAATCGAAAAACTTTTAAAGGGGAAGATATATGGAAAATAAAACAGAATATATGTAAAAGCATACCTTCAGTTTGTTTGTAGCAGCAACAAACTGATCCAGCAACTGCAAACAAAATGATCCAGCAATGCTTAAATGGGAAGATATATGCAAAAGCATATCTTCAATCTGCATGCAGCAACGACATACCTTTAGTTTGCAAATCCACGTCTAAATGGGAAGCCTGATAGACTTCTATGCTTATAAGAATAAAATATATCATTGCATTATCAAGAAATATATCATTGTGTTACCAGGAATGGTTCTAGAGTTTTAGTGAAATCAATAATGCAGGTCAGGTGCCAAAAACAATCCAGTAATAAAACAAATAGCTAGCAAGCTTCGAACATTGTGGAAGCGGTGCCAACAACAATGTGGAAGTAAAAAATACAATAGTATTCTGTAGATTTTTTAGAAATGCTGGCCAACAAAAAATTTAGATATTCCAAGTTTGTTTTTTTTTAACTTATATAAAACTATTTATCTAAATATTCCAACTTTGTAATTTTTTAAATTTATATAAAACAGTTTGGATGTCTTATCCAAAGTTTAGAATTACTTGCTAGCTAGCCAAAGTCAAGATATGAAAAGTTTGTAATTACCTGCATGGACGCTAACTTGAGATATGCCAAAGTGTAGTTATCCAATGTTTTCAATTACATCAATGAATGCAAACTTAAAGATATTGTAAAATAAATGCATTGGGATACGTGAGTCTTGCAATAAAACTCCAAACCTTATTGACCAATAAAAAATTACATAATATATTTTATATTATTTTATAATATTAAAACTTTGGTTAAAAGTTTTGATGCACATAAATATTTTTGGTCAAAGAAAAGATTAATAGATCGTCAATGCTCTATCGACCGCTAATAGTCCCAAGCAGGGACTAATAAGAGTTGAAGCACATTATTATGATAATATTAAAAAAGGGTAATTGAAAGGATAGGAAATGATTAATAACAATCATATTATATTTATATATTTTGATGGATTTCATCATGTCAAGTTAGAGAGTAAATTTTATCTGACACAATAAAATGTTTTGAGAGTTGTATATTAATTAAATAATGTTACACATAAATTTAATGAGTTTCATTTTAATTTAATGATGTTATTAAATTAGGAAGGTGTTGTGCTCTACAACAACCCCCCATTTCATATCATTTTTGTTCTCAAAACTATAATATGAAATGGGTCCCTTTTTATTTTAATTGGTATCAACTTTGTATTACTCAAAAAGGTCCGAAAACAAAATAAAAACATTACAAAACCTTTTTTGATAAACCAATTATTTGGTCTTATAATATAAATGATTAATCTTTTAACATTGCGATAAAGCGATCGCAAGATCGCATGTCGCAATGACAAAGGAGGTATAACTTAAAGACCCATTGGTTTTCTCCGACGCGACAAAACGCAATAGGCTATCGGATATCGGCAAAAATAAGTTAGCATAACAAAAGTTCCTTTCACTCCGATGCGATGTGATAAAGTCCATTTCGCCCCGGTGCGATGCGATATCGCTATCGCCGATCGGGGATGTACCATGCATACTTTTAAAAGTGCTCAGTTAATACTCCCGATGCGATGCGATATCGCTATCGACAATCGGTGATTCCAAAAGGAACCAATATAACGATTTAATTTTTTCCCCCGACGCTCGATTGCAATAAAGCCAAAAGCGCGGATTTCAAAGAATTGTTAAAGCAGGGATATTACGATTAATTCGTATTAAAGGCCTTATCTGCCAAACAGTGATTCACCTGCGCTCAACCGCCAAAACATCTAAGGCACACTTAAACAAATCATTCAGCCAATAAACGATATGATGGGCATTTAGAGGATTGGCAGGTTTTAACGGCCATTTAATGAAATAGTAAGCCTAAAAATATTTTCACAGATTGTATCCGCGACCACTTTAAGTTAATCCTTCATCGTGTATTGATCAATATATCTTGCTCATATTTGATTTGCGCTACCAATTCTCTGTATTACGTTCATTTTCACTCTTGTGCAGAACTCTTTCGAAGTAATAGATTCAAGCAAAATGGGGAAGAAGTCTAAGAAAATTGCAATCGCTTCCGCTTCGCCAGCCACAGGACAACTCATCGCTGATCCAGGAACTAAAAGAAAAGGATTGATATCTGATACTACATGTCTAGGACTCGGCAGAACTACTTGGCAAAGTACCTATAATTTGATTGAGGCCGAAGAACCAGAGGTGACAGCAGTACAAGCCACAGTAGATACCAATCGAAAATCTGATGCTACTTTAAAGGACTTAGCCGACTCTTTCCTTCATCGGATAGCAGCTCGGGAACAAATTCTCCCATATATGGATGTAGTGAGGTGGGCAATTGAGGAAATCCCAATCACAGACAGAACCTTCTGCACCAGAGATGGGAGAATCTTCGGTTCATTTCAGTCTACTGATTTGAGGCAAATGTATCATTTGCTTGTGCGAGAGAAGAAGTACAACAAGGCATTTCTCGAGAAATTCTGAAATTAGAACGAAATTGAATCCGAACCCATTCGGGATTGGAGGCAAAATCTGGCAAAACACAAGCATGAATCTTCGGGTAAGTACTCTGTTGATTCTCTATGTTCTCCTTATTGTTATGCTCGGATAATGATGTGTAGATTGTGGGTGTTGCACGATTCCGCTAATTTCACTATAGAGATGGTTCCCTTGATGGAAGCAACATGTAATAGTGAAATAATGGATTGAGCAACTATACTGTCAGATAAGCTAGCAACTACAGTTCTTGATTCCAGAAGCAAAATCCGCATCACTGAAAGGCTTATTCCCCCATTCTACTAAAGTGCTTATATACTAGACACCCTGTGTTTTAATTCTGAATTTTCTGTGCTCGGATGGAGGTGGACTTCGCAAGACCCTATGCCCATTCACATATACCATCAGAAGTTGTGGAAAACTTACTACAAGCACCATTTATACCAAGTCTGCAATGGCTTTATGTTACCCATTCATAATTCTATTTTTGATAAACCTGCTCCTAAGATTTCCTACCAAGCAGGGATTGATTTGACATCAATAGGAAGATGGTTCATAGAGGAAAAATTTACTTATATAAGAATTTTCGGTAGCCAAGCCAAACCTCATGTCCTTCCTTTGTACATACCTGATAAACTGCTGGTGAGGGAGATAGCCTATCAGATTATCTCTGAGGGAGTTACATAAACTCTAAAGAAAAATAAGAAGCAGGTCTGGCCCTCTTTTCCTCTGAGATGTGGTGTCTAACTTTGCATGATTTCAAACATGCAGAGAAAGAATCTGAAAAGATGAAGTCATTAACTCTAGCAACTCTCCCTAATAGGCGATTTGATCTAAACATATTCGCCTATAATGCACTTGAACAAGCCAAATTGACAAAGTTTGATCATAAAGAAGATAAGTTTGATGACCTGTTCTCCTCAACCGAGTCAATTTCCCAAGTTAAATCGCTGGCCAGAATGGAATACAAAGATGACGGGTTAGTTGAATTCAACAGACTTAGAGAGTAGAGGTTGCAAACTCTGCCTCTAGATCTGTTAGCAACAAACCCAACAATAGAATCAAGCGAGCCTGAATAGCGACTTACTAAGGAACCTCCTGTTACATCAAAAGAACAGGAGGAAGTGCATATGAAAAGACAAGAGGAAACCCAGATGAAAGAGCAGGAACAAAGCAGCGTAGAGGTGAATGTAGATACTCAAATCGACCCGAAATTGCTCCAGGAATGGCAGCAATTTGATTCAATTATCAGCAATCTTGAGTGCTCAAAGGATGCCGAAACATCAAAAGCGGCAGACACATAGGAGACCACTTCAAAACAGGGTCCAAGTAGAACCAGCGGCCTACCTAGTTCGAAAGAAGTAGAGATAATCCCAAAGGATCCCTCCGATCAGATTGTTTTGCAAATAGAAGAAATTCCTCCCTTAGATGTCTTCTATAGCCCAAGACACAAAGCTGTGGTAAAACGACAGAGGAAGAGGAGAATGACTGATCAACCTTCCCTATTCCCAGAACAAACAGTGATGGGCAACGTGGTTTGGAATGAGGAATTTGACCCCTCTGATGACCTAACAAAACTATCACAATATGCTGGAGCCTATTCGGCAACAACAATAGACAAGGCATCAGAGGTAAGTATTTTGTTAAAAACAAAAGACCAGGAGATCTTTTCACTACAAGCACAACTATCAGAGGCACAGCAGAAGGCGAAGCAGGTAGAACGGCAATTGGTAACACAACAACAAATAAATAATCAATTGACTAAACAATTGCAGGAAGAGAAACAGAGGATTGATTACAGTGCAGTTCAAAAGCAAAAAGAGTTGTCTGAGGCATTGGCACAACTAAAAGCAGTGAATGAACAAATGCTGAAGTCAAAAGATGAGCAGATTGCTCGACTATCAGCCCAGCTAGAGAAAACAAAGAATCTTCCACAGATAGCTGAATTCAAAGTAGAGGCATTATAGATAAACAAGGCATTGATAACACAGATAAAGCTTTTATGTCAACAAATCGCCCAGGCAGAACCGTTATGCGATTTGACGACATCAATAAGTGAAAAATCGGAAAAAGCTAGAACAGACTTGGATCAAGCCGATGAAACATTAACTAATTTTCTTGAGTGGCAAGATACCGATAAGGGACAGGCGGCTAATTTACCAAAGATTTTAGAATCACATAAGGAAATATTATTTACACAATGGCAGTCCCAGTTAATGAAAGCAGAGAGAGAAATTTCAAGATGAAAATCAACCACAAGTAATTTGGTTGAATTGGTTAATAATACTCTCTACTTGTCTAACATGATTTCTCAATGTACTCCAGGTAAATTGATAGCGGCTAAAACATTGGAGCAATAACATGGAACTAGAGAAAAATGGGAGATTAATCGCAGGAATTAACAGTTTGACATGGGACACCTATTGGTTCTTTTTAGTCAAACCACACAGCCAGAGAGCCGCCCTCAAATTCCTTACAGATGCAATCAGGTATATCATTCCCGATATTCAGGATGCTACCTATGCTGACCAACTCAATTCTCGCCTCAACAGACCGCCCGAAGTGGAGCCAATGCTTGCGATATGTCAGCTCAGGTTTAAAGGCAAACAGCTTAAATGATGATTCATGCCGCCGACTGCTAGATTGCTGTGAAGGAGATATTCAAGATCAATTGATACCAATTAAGTAGGATTTCAGTTTCATAGATAGTTAGCTTAATTAAGTATTTATAGACCCTTTCATTGTATTTGGAAGAGGTCATAAGTTTTGTATATGACTCAAAACCTGAAGTTGCACTATTGTACTTCAGGTATATTCTTTTATAAAACTGGACCAATTATTCTGATTTTGACAGAGAAGCTTTTATGCGAATGTGCACTACTGTCTTTGTTTGAAATTATTTCTGCGTTGGAAGAAGAATTCCAAATAGCGATTGATATTGGGAGTGATAAGCAGCTCATATGGTACTATTATCTATGTCTGAATTCATTCTTTTTATATGAATTGTCATTTGATTGCTTTTGCTATTATCGGATATATGTATGTGTTTTAACATCATTCTTTATTCCTTTCACTATTGGATGTTTACAGTATGGTTTTCTTCTGATCATATATGTATCGATGATATAAATGATAAGTGTAGCAATATTGTGTTAATCACTTTGTTTAACTATTTAAACAAAGTAATCATTGAATGAATAAATTTCTATGTTTATTAGATAGAGTCATCTATATGCCTGTCAATAGACAAAGATCATCAAACGCTACATTTCAAAGAATAATAGTTCCCAGGATTAGTAGTAGTTCTTTTATTTTTGCTGATAGATTAAATTCTTTGCCTATCGTTAGATTAGATAATCAATCATTCATCCTCCCCTTTTATTCATTACTGGGAAATTGGTCCCATTATCCCCAGTCGGAGCCACCATTCCAAACAGAAAAGGAGCTGCATTAAGGTCCGGACCGGGTGGTTATCCCCTAATGTTGATACAACGATTTTCGGGGCATCAACATTTTTGGCGCTAGAAGGAGGGCCATCAACTGTGAATGGCAAGCAAACCCAAATCTACAGACCATTCTAAGAGTAATTCTCCCTCCGCATCACCTCGTACTTCCCAATTGCATGCTGGTTCTCCAGTATCCAAACAAGAAGAAGAGGAATCAACCACCACTGCTCAAACCCACCATACTCCAGAACAACTAAGTCTTGAATCTCCTGAAGTCCAATCTCTTATCCACAAACTTCAGAGTTTCTCGATATCACCACAGAAATCTGAGGTATCTCAAAGCAGTGCGACTTCGCAGTTCAATTTACCTCACCCTCTCACCAGACTTCAGAGTGGAAAGCTCGGTATTGAACCTACTGAGTTCCCTTTACCCAAAAGGAAAAAGGTGAAGAAAAACACTAAAGGATCTGACAGTGAAGAACTTTCATCCACATCCTCCATCTCACCTTCCCCAGTGTGAAGTCAACCATCCACTCCCTCATCACACATTGTTGTTCATCAGGGATTAGCAACTTCAACATCCCAACCTGCGCAATCCTTAATATCAACTCCTTCCCAGACTTCTGGAAGTTCAACAGTAATATCATCCACTACTGCAGTTACAATGGCAGATCCATGGACCAGGCCTGGTGCAGTCAACATGCCTGCACCATTGCATGCATTACCTGATGCACCTGAGAAATGGCTACCCAAGTTTAATCCAGATGATGGAACACAAGCTGAGGAACATATTAATAACTTCATGTTGGCAGTTAATTTGGAGGGAGTAACGGAGCAAGATGTTTTCGTTAGGCTTTTCCTTATACTTTGCAAGGATCAGCAGGATCCTGGTATTTTTCCTTACCTTCTGGTTCCATTACCAGTTGGACGACTTGCTAAGAACAGTTTCTTACTAAGTATGGTGATTATAGGTCTTTGGCTACACTAATAAATGATCTCTCCAATCTTAGGATAGAGCATAGGGAACCAATTAAAGAATTTAATGCACGATTCAATAAACTCTTGAATAAAATCCCAACGGCCTCCAAACCAAGTGAGAAAATCCGAAGCGAGTGGTATATAACTGCTCTACCTGCTAATATAGCTATTTTTGTAGACAGAGCTGGAAAACCAACTTTCGCTGAAAACATGAAAGAAGCACTTGCTGTGGAGAAATGTATTAATTCTCTAGAGAAGAAAGCTGCTCTTGAAGATATAAAAACCAAAAAAGTTTCTTTTAAAGATGATTCAAAGAATAAAACCCCTAAAGATCCATATGACATGGAGGGTCTACAAAAGGTCCTCAAGACTATGTCAAATGAAATGGTTGAAATCAAAAAATAGGTAGCTGAAACCTCAACCAAAAGAGCCTTTAGGAATTACAAGAAAACTGAATCAAAACCACCGAATGTTATATCTAATGCAAATCCAGATCTTGAAGAAGGAGAAGAAGAAATAGCTTCACCAACTGATGAAGAAGAGGAAGTTGTTGAATGTCATGGAATGTGGGATTTTATATTGCCAAACTCCGATACAGAAAATGAAGAAGAAGCGTTTCTTGTCACTACCAAGAGTAAAGGTACCTCCGAACCTGTTCAGACAACTTCGAAGAAAAGAAGTGCAGGTGCCACAACAACAAAGGAAAAGGTACCCCCAAGGAAGCCACCTATAACAGTTCCACAAAACCAACCTTCAATCTCAAATATCCCATCAACATCTAAGACATTGGTAGTGTCCGATTCAATGGATTACAATATTGTTGATGACATGAAAAGGACTAAGGCAAACATTACCATGTTTGAACTTAGTAAATTTAAACATCAGCAAAAATTGCTTCTCAAAGAATTAAATGTTGTTCCTACTTCACCCCTTCCCAGTGCTAAAGCTTCAAATGATGCAGGTCAACCACATTCTGGTATGGTCGAAGCTACTGATGCAGTTCTGATAGGAGATAGATCAAATTCTCATACTCCACCTTTCCTTCTAACCTACGAGATCTACAATAGAAACTTGCACAACTGTTTGATTGACTCAGGGGCATCCTCTAATATAATGCCAGCTTCAGTTTGTTCCAAATTGAACATTGAACCCCAAAAGTCTGCTATTCATATTGTGCAGTTGGACAGGACTAAAGTACAGGTTTTAGGGGAAATCAACTCGGTAACTATTAGGTTATCAGCTGATCCTAGAGTAGTTCAAAGAATTGATATGTTAATCGCTGATATACCTGAATTTTATGGTTTGATCTTGAGTAGGGATTGGTCTGAAAAAATCCATGGGTGTATTTCTACCAATTGGTCCCATATGTGGCTTCCCTATAAGGGAAAGCCAAATCAAAAAAAAATCGATCGGGAAAAACACATGACCCATACAGTTACAGAATTTGAGCAAGAAAACCAACCAATAGCATTTAATAACAACATTTTGGGGAATTATTCATCAGAGTCATTCTTTGGCAACTTCACTGCCCAACCATCTCCTTTCTCAGTAAACAATTCCACATCTCAGATCGAAAATTATTCACAAACAGATAGGTCAAGATGTTTTAATGATACTGAGGAAACTGTAAATAAAATTGTTAATACTTCTTTATTTTGGTCATTATATTTCGATGGGTCGAAGTCTAGCGAGGGCTCAGGAGCAAGATGTATTTCGATTAGCCCACAGGGAGAAAAAACAATGCTGTCCTGTAGGCTAGAGTTTGAATGCACGAACAATACAACTGAGTATGAAGCCTTAGTCCAAGGACTATATAAAGCGATTGGCCTCAAGGTCCAATATTTGAAAGTGTTTGGAGATTCTGAAATTATTATTAAACAGGTAAGGAATACAATTCATTGTCTTTCTAGCCATCTCAAACATTATCAGTCGCTGGTACAGGAACTCACCTCCCACTTTTCGGCATTCAATATTTCTTCCATTCCCAGGTCTCAAAATTCAGCAACTGACTTGCTAGCCAATGTTGCTTCCAAGCTCCTACCTTCCGAAGATTATAGCCCAGATAGATTTTCAGTAGAATTACTTTTTAGGCCATCGATTCCTAACAATATCACTAATTGGAGAGTATTCAACCATGATGAAGACATTTTACAGTTTTTAACTTCCGAAAAGTCCTATGATGATCAAATCATTGAGGAAAACGAGCATGACCTTCAAATGAGAGGTAAACACGAGGAAAATTCAATCCCAAAGCCTGTGGTGAAGCTTGAGGATCTTTATGATATTAAAGACAGGTTTAAACCTGTGACCAATACAAAGCTCCAAAGCTCTACCTTAAGGTTTGAATTGATAAACCTTGGCACTGAGCAAACTCCTCAAAACATTAATTTAGGATTAGGACTTTCCGTGGAAGAGAAGGAAGCATTCATTAGACTGTTATGGAGAAATAAACATGTTTTTGCTTAGAAATATGACGATTTAAAGACATATGATACATCCATCATCCAGCATACCATTCCAATGCTTCCCGAACAAAAACCAATTCAGCAGAAGTTGAGAAAAATACATCCAAACTTAGAGAGTCAAATAAAATCATAACTCAATAAACTCTTGAAAGCTAAGATTATTTTTCCCGTTCGGCACTCAAACTGGGTCTCCAATATGGTGCCAGTCAGAAAGAAAAATGGCGACATCAGGATTTGTATAGATTTCAGAAATTTGAATAAGGTGAGCCTAAAAGATAATTTCCCATTACCTACTATGGAGCAGATACTCCAATCAGTGGCAGGCTCTGAGTTAATGTCCTTTTTAGACGGTTTTTCAGGATATAACCAAGTTTTGGTCCATCCTAATGACCGACTCAAAACCACATTCAGAACAAAATGGGGAACATATGCGTATCAGAAAATGCCTTTTGGACTTATTAATGCAGAAGCCACATTCCAAAGAGCGATGGATATAGCTTTTAAAGGGTTGATTAACAAAACAGTAGTTGTATACATAGACGATATTACTGTATTTTCTAAAGAAAAATCCAATCATTTGCATGATTTAAATCAAATCTTTCAACGCTGCAAAAGGTATGGTATTTCACTTAACCCTAAAAAATCCTTCTTCGCTCTTGAACAAGGAAAGCTCTTAGGCTTTATTGTTTCTAAAGATGGCATCTATATTGATCCCGATAGGATCAAAGAAATTTCTGGAATCCCTTTCCCTCATAATAAAAAATCCATGCAGTCATTTTTAGGCCAAATCAATTTTGTCAAAAGATTCGTTCCAGACTTTTCTCAAATCATTTTGCCACTTCAAAATATGATTAAGAAAAATTCAGTCTTTAGATGGGGATCATCAGAAAAGGAAGCGTTTGATTTAATCAAACAATCATAAATCAATGCCCCCGCTTTAAATACTCGTAATTTTTCTAATCATTTCACATTGTATACTATCGCATACGATTTGTCTTATGCAGTAGTACTCACACAGATTAACAATCACAATTTGGAAGCACCCATTTCATTCTATAGTTCAAATCTTCAGGGTGCTGAATTGAATTACTCAGAAGTATAAAAACAAGCCTTTGCTATATATAAAGCTGTCAAACATTACAGACCCTTCCTTTTAGAAGCCCATAGAAAAGTTATAGTTCCTTTCCCTGCAGTAAGGCAACTATTAATCCAAAGGGAATTAGGTGAAAAAAGGGCAAATTGGGTTACAACACTTCAAGAATATGACTTAGAAATTAAACCAGAAAAGATTGTTAGAGGCCAAGGCTTTTGTAGGTTATTGGCAGGAGCATCCAACATTCCAGAATCAGGTGATACAGATCGAACCGAAGAAATCAACCAGATAAGTATTACTGATTCTGAATCACAATATGCTGACTTAATCTTTTATTTGAAAAATGGATATGCACCTCCTAACCTGTCTTACAAAAACAAAAGGGCCATTAGATTAAAAGCAAAAAAATTCACAATTATTGATGATGTGCTTTTTAGGCAAAACTATGATTCAATCTTATTAAGATGCCTAGAAAAACCTGAAGCACAAAAGGTTTTGTAGGAATTACATGATGGACCAGCAGGAGGACATTTTGGAGCTGATACAACAGCCCACAAAATCATTCATGCTGGATATTATTGGTCCACTCTATTTAGAGATGCTCATGAATATGTAAGGAAATGCCGAAATTGTCAAACTTCTAGTGGAAGACAAAGAAAACCAGCTTTCCCTTTGCAACCAGTCAATATTGAACAACCATTTGAGCAATGGGGATTGGACATCATTGGAGAAGTTACTCCACATTCTTCCAAATAGCATAAGTATATCCTTACCGCTACTGATTATTTTACTAAGTGGGTTGAAGCAATTCCTTTAAAGACAACAAATTCTGAGGCAATTATTGAATTCATAGATCAATTCGTCATTACCAGGTTTGGTGTCCCAAATGCTCTTGTTTTTTATAATGCATCTTACTTCTCAGGCAATGCTATGTTTGATTTCGCTATTAAAAGAGGATTTAAATTGAAATATTCTGCTAATTATTATCCCTAGTGTAATGGTTTAGCAGAGTCTACAAATAAAAATCTGATTAAAATTATTAAGCGAACTATCGAACAGAATCATAAAAAATAGCACAAATCCTTAATATTTGCACTATGGGATGATAGGATAACACAGAAGGCTTCCATAGGTTCTTCCCCATTTAATCTTGTGTATGGAAAAGAAGCAGTGCTACCAACAAATCTTGTCCTTCCTTCTCTAGCCCTAGTTCAGTTTATTGAGGAAAGCACTGCTTCTTCTATTCAACTTAGACATGACCAAATTCTAAAATTAGAAGAGGAAAGAGAAAAAGCCAAGGTTATTCATGCAAAACATCAGCAAATCATCAAGTCATCCTTTGATTCAGTCTCATCCGGTTCAAAACAATTTCAAGTCAGTGATTTAGTTCTGAAATGGGACAAAGCCCATGAAGATAAGGGAAAACACACCAAGTTCCAGAAGATGTGGCTTGGGCCATTTCAAATCTATGAGAAGATAGGCCATTCGAACTTCATATTACAAGATTTATCAGGTTTGAGAGATTCTCTCCTTGTTAATGGCCTTATCTTAAAAAAATTCTTCAATTGAGGAGGTAACCCCTTCTCCTTTTTTAATAGAATTTTGTAGTTTGTAGGACCATTAGAAAATAAAGATTTGAGGTATCTTCCATTGACCTTTGCTGTACTTAAATGTTTCTTAAAACAAGTAGGGTTGATATTTAGTTTTAAAATAATAGAAGTCTTAAACAAAAGGAATAATTTCTAGGAAAGTAGGTGTAATTGCATTCTGAAACCACACTTCAATTTTTGTGAATGCTTCTCAAAGTTTAGAAATGTTGTAAATCATTTTATGTTTTCAGATTGGTCACAAAAAAGGTTATCAATATCAAAATAAGAACTAATCCAAATTCAACATCTTTAACTCTTACCTCGTCATCCATTTACTCTTAAGGAGAAAATTGTCCATCCCACTCACCAAATCTTATGATTACTCAGAGTGTAATTCTAAAATATTTGATATAAAGGATAATAGGTCTTATTACAAGCCTGCTAACCATGATCATAGGGAAATAGTTTAACCAACATTACCAATACTGCATACCAAAACAGGGTAATGGCTTAGAATTATAAGACAAGGTGTCTCATCACGAGCCAGCTTGTTCGGTTAAATTACTACTAGTGAATGGCATTGTCACTCAGCTGGTCACCAAACCAGGGCAATGGCTTTTTATCTTACAAAATAACAGAAAAGTAGAAAAGAAATGCAAAATGTGAAAAGCATGTTTTGAATTCATTCTATTAATCATACTCTGAAATCAATGGGACAATGGACAATAACATGGTTAAAAGGTATCCCTATCGAAACTATGAACGTTTGCTGGCAGCAGAGGCTCTACCTATGACAAAGGAGTCAATTCTAAAAGCTGATTTGGAAAAGTTTTTTGTTTTATCATTATCAACCAATAGAGGCCAATTTAAAACTTAGAATGTATCTAATTTTAAACAAGAGAGGAAATTAGCAAAGATAGTTTCATTTTATTTGGAATGCATATATACCTAGTTATATTAGAATTTTCCCATTTGATGAAATTTCTATTTTGAAAAAGTTTAAGTATTTCCATACTTTTTAGAGATAACTGTTTCTTCCAGCGAATCGCCAATTGTTGTGCTCTAAAACAACCCCCATTTCATATCATTTTTGTTCTCAAAACTATAATACGAAATGGGTCCCTTTTTATTTTAATTGGTATCAACTTTGTATTACTCAAAAAGGTCCGAAAACAAAATAAAAACATTACAAAACCTCTTTTGATAAACCAATTATTTGGTCTTATAATATAAATGATTAATCTTTTATCATTGCGATAAAGCGATCGCAAGATCTCATGTCGCAATGACAAAGGAGGTATAACTTAAAGACCCATTGGTTTTCTCTGACACGACAACACGCAATAGGCTATCGGATATCGGCAATAATCAGTTAGCATAAAAAAAGTTCCTTTCGCTCTAATGCGATGCGATAAAGTCCCTTTCGCCCCGATGCGATGT
Source organism: Pinus tabuliformis (assembly GCA_031772625.1). NCBI lineage: Eukaryota > Viridiplantae > Streptophyta > Pinopsida > Pinales > Pinaceae > Pinus > Pinus tabuliformis. Next base: position 182,948,682 of record CM062820.1, read on the forward strand.
GATATTGCTATCGGCGATCGGGGATATACCATGCATACTTTTCAAAGTGCTCAGTTAATACTCCCGATGCGATGCGATATCGCTATCGGCAATCGGGGATTCAAAAAGGAACCAATATAATGATTTAAGTTTTTCCCCCGACGCCTGATTGCGATAAAGCCAAAAACGCGGATTTCAAAGAATTGTTAAAGCAGGGATATTACGATTAATTTGTATTGAAGGCCTTATCTTCCAAACAGTGATTCACCTGCGCTCAACCGCCAAAACATCTAAGGCACACTTAAACAAATCATTTAGCCAATAAACGATATGATGGGCACTTAAAGGATTGGCAGGTTTTAACGGCCATTTAATGAAATAGTAAGCCTAAAAATCTTTTCATAGATTGTATCCGCGACCACTTTAAGTTAATCCTTAATCGTGTATTGATCAATATATCTCGCTCATATTTGATTTGCGCTACCAATTCTCTGTATTACATTCATTTTCACTCTTGTGCAGAACTCTTCCGAAGTAATAGATTGAAGCAGAATGGGGAAGAAGTCCAAGAAAACTGCAATCGCTTCCGCTTCGCCAGCCACAGGACAACTCATCGCTGATCCAGGAACTAAAAGAAAAGGATTGATATCCGATACTACATGTCTAGGACTCGGTAGAACTACTTGGCAAAGTACCTATAATTTGATTGAGGCCGAAGGACCAGAGGTGACAGCAGTACAAGCCATAGTAGATACCAATCGAAAATATGATGCTACTTTAAAGGACTTAGCCGACTCTTTCCTTCATCGGATAGCATCTCGGGAACAATTTCTCCCATATACGGATGTAGTGAGGTGGGCAATTTAGGAAATACCAATCACAGACAGAACCTTCTGCACCAGAGATGGGAGAATCTTTGGTTCATTTCAGTCTACTGATTTGAGGCAAATGTATCATTTGCCTATGCCACAGAAGAAGTACAACAAGGCATTTCTAGAGAAATTCCAAAATGAGAACGAAATTGAATCCAAACCCATTAGGGATTAGAGGCAAAATCCGACAAAACACAAGCATGAATCTTCAGGTAAGTACTCTATTGATTCTCTATGTTCTCCTTATTGTTATGCTGGGATAATGATGTGTAGATTGTGGGGGTTGCACGATTCCACTAATTTCACTATAGAAATGGTTCCCTTGATGGAAGCGGCATGTAATAGTGAAATAATGGATTGAGCAACTATACTGTCAGATAAGCTAGCAACCGCAGTTCTTGATTTCAGAAGCAAATCCCGTGTCAATGAAAGGCTTATTCCCCCATTCTACTACAGTGCTTATATACTAGGCACCCTGTGTTTTAATTCTGAATTTCCTGTGCTCGGATGGAGGTGGACTTCACAAGACCCTATGCCCATTCACATATACCATCAAAAGTTGTGGAAAACTTACTACAAGCACCATTTATACCAAGTCTGCAATGGCTTTATGTTACCCATTCATAATTCTATTTTTGATAAACCTGCTCCTAAGATTTCCTACCAAGTAGGGATTGATTTGACATCAATAGGAAGATGGTTCGGAGAGGAAAAATTTACTTATATAAGAATTTTCGGCAGCCAAACCAAAACTCATGTCCTTCCTTTGTACACACCTGATAAACTACTGGCGAGGGAGATAGCCTATCAGATTATCTCTGAGGGAGTTACACAAACTCTAAAGAAAAATAAGAAGCAGGTCTGGCCCTCTTTTCCTCTGAGATGTGGTGTCTACACTTTGCATGATTTCAAACATGCAGAGAAAGAATCTGAAAAGATGAAGTTATTAACTCTAGAAACTCTCCCTAATAGGTGATTTGATCCAAACAAAGTCGCCTATAATGCACTTGAACAGGCCAAATTGACAAAGTTTCATCATAAAGAAGATAAGTTTGATGACCTGTTCTCCTCAGTCGAGTCAATGTCCCAAGTTAAATTGCTGGCCAGAATGGAATACAAAGATGATGGGTTAGTTGAATTCAACAGACTTAGAGAATAGAGGTTGCAAACTCTGCCTCTAGATCTGTTAGCAACAACCCCAACAACAGAATCAAGCGAGCCTGAACAACGACTTACTAAGGAACCTCCTGTTACATCAAAAGAACAGGAGGAAGTGCATATGAAAAGACAAGAGGAAACCCAGACGAAAGAGCAGGAACAAAGCAGCATAGAGGTGAATGTAGATACTCAAATTGACCCGAAATTGCTCCAGGAATGGCAGCAATTCGATTCAATTATCAGCAATCTTGAGTGCTCAAAGGACGCCGAAACATCAAAAGCGGCAGACACACAGGAGACCACTTCAAAACAGGTTCCAAGTGGAACCAGCGGCCTACCCAGTTCGAAAGAAGTAGAGATAATCCCAAAGGATCCCTCCGATCAGATTGTTTTGCAAATAGAAGAAATTCCTCCCTTAGATGTCTTCTATAGCCCAAGACACAAAGCTGTGGTAAAATGATAGAGGAAGAGGAGAAGGACTGATCAAACTTCCCTATTCCCAGAACAAACAGTGATGGGCAACGTGGTTTGGAAGGAGGAATTTAACCCCTCTGATGACCTAACAAAACTATCACAATATGCTGGAGCCTATTCGGCAGCAACAATAGACAAGGCATCAGAGGTAAGTATTTTATTAAAAACAAAAGACCAGGAGATCTTTTCACTACAAGCACAACTATCAGAGGCACAACAGAAGGCGGAGCAGGCAGAACGGCAATTGGTAACACAACAACAAATAAATAATCAATTGACTAAACAATTGCAGGAAGAGAAATAGAGGATTGATTACAACGTATTTCAAAAGCAAAAAGAGTTGTCTGAGGCATTGGCACAACTAAAAGCAGCGAATGAACAAATGCTGAAGTCAAAAGATGAGCAGATTGCTCAACTATCAGCCCAGCTAGAGAAAACAAAGAATCTTCCACAGATAGCTGAATTCAAAGTAGAGGCATTACAGATAAACAAGCCATTGATAACACAGATAAAGCTTTTATGTCAACAAATCGCCCAGGCGAAACCGTTATGCGATTTGACGACATCAATAAGTGAAAAATCGGAAAAAGCTAGAACAGACTTAGATCAAGCCAATGAAACATTAACTAATTTTCTTGAGTGGCAAGATACCGATCAGGGACAGGCGGCTAATTTACCAAAGATTTTAGAATCACATAAGGAAATATTATTTACACAATGGCAGTCCCAGTTAATGAAAGCAGAGAGAGCAATTTCAAGATGCAAATCAACCACAAGTAATTTGGTTGAATTGGTTAATAATACTCTCTACATGTCTAACATGATTTCTTAATGTACTCCAAGTAAATTGACAGCGGCTAAAACATTGGAGCAGTCATGTTATCCGGAACTAGAGAAAAATGGGAGATTAATCGCAGGAATTAATAGTTTGACATGGGACACCTATTGGTTCTTTTTAGTCAAACCACACAGCCAGAGAGCTGTCCTCAAATGCCTTACAGATGCAATCGGGTATATCATTCCTGATATTCAGGATGCCACCTATGCCGACCAACTCAATTCTCGCCTCAACAGACCGCCCAAAGTGGAGCCAATGCTTGCGATATGTCAGCTCAGGTTTAAAGGAAAACAACCTAAATGATGATTGATGCCACCGACTGCCAGATTGCTGTGAAGGAGATATTCAAGATCAATTGATACCAATTAAGTAGGATTTCAGTTTCATAGATAGTTAGCTTAATTAAGTATTTATAGACCCTTTCATTGTATTTGGAAGAGGTCGTAAGTTTTGTATATGACTCAAAACCTGAAGTTTCACTATTGTACTTCAGGTATATTCTTTTATAAAACTGGACCAATTATTCTGATTTTGACAAAGAAGCTTTTATGCGAATGTGCACTACTGTCGTTGTTTGAAAGTATTTCTGCGTTGGAAGAAGAATTTCAAATAGCGATTGATATTGGGAGTGATAAGCAGCTCATATGGTACTATTATCTATGTTTGAATTCATTCTTTTTATATGAATTGTCATTTGGTTGCTTTTGCTATTATCGGATATATGTATGTGTTTTAACAGCATTATTTATTCCTTCCACTATTGGATGTTTACAGTATGCTTTTCTTCTGATCATATATGTATCGATGATATAAATGATAAGTGTAGCAATATTGTGTTAATCACTTTGTTTAACTATTTAAACAAAGTAATCATTGAATGAATAAATGTCTATGTTTATTAGAGAGAGTCATCTGTATGCCTGTTAATAGACAAAGATCATCAAACGCTACATTTCAAAGAATAATAGTTCCCGGGATTAGTAGTTCTTTTATTTTTGCTGATAGATTAAATTATTTGCCTATCATTAGATCAGATAATCAATCATTCATCCTCCCCTTTTATTCATTACTGGGAAACTGGTCCCATTATCCCTAGTCGGAGCCACCATTCCAAACGGAAAAGGAGTTGTATTAAGGTCTGGACCGGGTGGTTATCCCCCAATGTTGATACAACAATTTTCAGGGCATCAACAAAAGGTAATTAATTGAAGAAAATATCTCAAACCAACTAGTCTTCAACAACCTCCTGATTAATAGGAACAAACTCCTCCTAGAGTCTATAACTCTACCCAACAATGGCCAATAAAATTAATATTAAAATATGATTATACATGCATAATAAAATTAGAGGTTACATACTTCAACATCCCCCTTAATGGCCACTTATCTTAATCTTTATTCTTTGAGTATCTTCAACTACATCTTCACTGTAGCACATGCTCCAATACAAATCAGAGAACCTCCACAATATCAAAGTCTATTATTCTTTTATCTTGGAGCTTCACCTTTTACTTGATCATGCAAACATCACCAAATTATTGACGTTAATATAAATAAACAATTATCCATTAGAATGCATGTGTACCTAACCATTTCACTTGCTAGTCTATTAGGATGTCAGTTTCTATACATGGTTCTTTTAACTTACTGATGAAATCCCCATGAATTAAAAACTTCATCCCCATACTCTACAACCAAAAATATGGTCCACTCAAAGAGTATCCAACCAACACATGGCCTACTCCTCCAAGTGTTGAAGAACTCTCTAACAAATGTTGTGGAACTAAAGTAAACAAAATATCAAGTCATTATTAGAGTCAAGTGATAGAGGGGTAGGTGTCATTCTCTAGGTACTATAATAATATTCCCTTTTCATGTTATATAGATACAAGTACATACAACACACTTCAACCCATAGAGATACTAGGTAATACAAATTTTCAAGGACCATGTCATCAAGTTAAACACGACATTGACTTTCTTACAAGTACATGGTGTGACTCACATAACACAATGGTCATGAGTTGATTTTATTCAAATCACACAATTATAGCTATTTTTCTCCACCATCATCCAACCTCTGTCATTATTTCTCCATTCGATACCATTATTTCTATAGTGTCTCTACATGCACTATCTATGTTGTTTCAATCACAAGTATTATCACATGCTCTCTTTGTACAAAACTCCAAAGTCCTATTTTTTTTCTCTAATACTTCTCTATTCTCCATACTCGAAACTCATCATTTCACTCCACAAATTTAGCCTACAACCAATACATGGTTTTCTCAAGCAAGAACAATGGATTAGAATTTTCGTTTGACAAAGTACCCATTCTCCTCCCTTCACCTCTACTATTGTCATGTATAGCTTGAAATTAATCATACCACTAATATATCATATAGAATGGGAACATATTATACTCCAAGGCCTAACATACATCTAACCATGAAGAATGATTAACTAGTCATCCTGTAGACCTACTTCTATCCACTAAAATACATTGCTTTCATACATTGTACTCGATAATTATCTAGGAAAGTAGAACTAGTATACTATATATCCAACTCAATATTACATTTACTTTTTTTTTAAATAACAATGAGTACATTCCACTAGGAAAAATTAGTAACTTCATAGAAACGATTCCTAGTGTTCCACAATTAGTATTACTATTTCATAAATGCCACAAAGGAAAACATGTCTTCGCGGACTTCAACCCATGCTACATAGGACAAAAATTGTAAACCATACCACTTAAGCTAAGTTCCTCTAAAATCTCAACCTTAAATTTACTATGCACATTCTAAATTAGACTTATAGGCCAACACATGAGACAAGTCATTGGGAAAATCATGTAGCTAGTGCTGGAAATATCGAGAAAGGCAAGGGTGAATCAATATTTCATTATTTTTAACAATTTTTATCTTTTAAAACATTTAATGCAAATAAATCATAAAAAAAAATATTTACATACAAAACCCTTATACAATTTTCCTTTAAAATATTTTCTAAACTTCCTTGTAAAAAGTAAACACACAATTACAACTTTTATAGGTGCCAACCTACATTAGATTTCATTCCCCTAGTTGAGCACAAACCTATATGAGACACCAATACCCCCAGCTTAGCACCAACATGGGCATAGAACATATGTCCTCAAGTTTTTCCTTGGATATATCATCAATAACTTCTAGTCCTCAACAAATTCTTCAATGAGTTTTCATATAACTATGAAACACTCAAGTTTGCACCTTCCATCATAAGCATAGCCAATTGACATGTACACATTAACTTTCTACTCTTCAAATAAATTTATTGAACTTACTCTTTAGACTTGATATCCTATATTTTAGTTCTCTATATTTAATCAAAATGATGTATGCTCATTTGGAACTTCAACCTTTTCAACTCTTGTTATCGACTGTTTAAGTGTCACTGACTCCACCTATTATATGTTGAAAGAGAAGGTCTTCCCACCTCAAAACTTATACTCAAAACTGTAGATTTATTTCTACTACATAGGGCTTCTTAATGCACTTGGAACAAAGCAGACCTTTACAACATTAAAGGTTTTCTTCATATGGCTTATCAAAATTTTTTAGTAAACACTCACCTTATGCATCCCATTAGCCTACCAACATGTTGTCCTCAATAACCCTTTCGTTATTGCATCTTTATCCACCATAGGGATTAGTCATTTCGTCACCTTAACATCACATCTACTTTAGATAATAGATCACTTAACACTACCTTAGGCAACTAGAATCGACCTCTAAAGGTACTTAAATTATTTCTCTAATAGATCTCATCCACATTGAAAAACGTAACTTGGTTTATAATAAGATTGTAACTTCGGCCACAAACTAGACTTGACCTCATCCTTCAAAGAACCACAAATAAGCCTTCAAACCATATATGAACTTGAATTTCAATGCACCAAAACATGGCCCTCAAAATAGAATTGAATTTATCCTTCAAAATTCTAGCACTCCACCTTAAAATTAGGATTGAAATCGTCCTTCTAATACTAGAATTTCTCCCCCAAAACAGACCTAAGACCCAACCTCAACATAATTAAAGTCTTTCCTTCAAAAGGGATAAAAATTGGCTTCAATAGAGATGAAAGTTAGCCCCTATAATAGATTTTCAAATTTCCTTATAACAAGGACCAAAAACCTTCCCAAATAGTGCTAAAATCCCTTCCAAAATTATGCCAAAAACATTTACCACAAAGACCTCTCCAACTCAGCTTCACTTCACATGGTTAATGAGGTATGAACCTTGAAACTACACTTTAAGGTGCTTAGAAAAACTTGAATTTTCTTGAGAGAGTGGATATAAATTATCCTTCTAATGCCTATTTATAGTGCTTTTAGGGTATAGATTAGGCCAATTTGTCCACTAGTTGGGTTGACTTGTTCACTAGTTGGGATGACTTGTGTAGTTGAAATAATGTATAATGAATATTCAAAAAAATATTTCTCATCAACCGTGAAGAGATAGAGAGAATGTCATATATTGTTGGAAAGGTATCAGAATAATATTTGTAACCATATATATTATGGTCTTATTTGATCTTGATAATTGTATTAAAGATGCATTCAAATATAGGGCATTTAAACGGAGTATCAAAAGTCCAAAAACAATATTTCTAGAAGGTGTGCCATATATCATTGAAAAGGTATGAAGATATCTTATTTGACTATATAAATTTTTCTTTTATTTGAAAGCATTTGACGTCAATAACAACCATTTCCAACAATCTCCCCCTTTTTTATTGATAGAAATAATTAGATATCTGCTTCTGATAAATTATTTATCTATTTGTATTCTCTCCATACATCTTGTTAGTGGCTTCCACTTTTTGCATTGTCTACCGCTTTGACATCAATAGAGAAGGTTACTCCCCCTAATTTTTTTCTCCAATCTTCATCTTCATATCAAGAAATTTTAACCAAATTTAAAATGGATGTCTTCCCCATACCTCATAATATTATATTATGGAAACTTTTATGGCATAATATTCGCACGAGGGATAATTTACCATGTTTATTCCAAAAAAAAAGATTCACCAGTAGTGTGATTTGCTAAGGTTTCTAAAATTTAAGATAAACTTCCATCCGTAAAAAATTTCCTCGATTATATGTATATAAATCATGTATAGTATAGTTGCGGTTCATCTAGTTGACCATTATATATATATTTATATCTATATATATATATATATATATATATATATATATATATATCTATATATATATATATATATATATATATATCTAGAGAGAGAGAGAGAGAGAGAGAGAGAGAGTTCCTTCAAAGATTGAAAAACTTAACACCACCACATAGCATGGGAACCATTCAAATCTATAAAGAAAAATAGATCAAGGCGGAACATTTTCTACAAACTCGAATGTTGTAATCAAGTATGACTTTAGAAGTGAGTAAAGCCTAATACTATAGTATTTACACAGTCCAACAACTACAAATTCACATTAATTAGGATTATAACTAGCAATATTTATGCCAAGGCAAGATACATCAAACTCAATTTCCAAATGTTTCATTTGTTCTAATAGGTCATCTTCCATGTTCACTAGTAGTAGCATATTCTCATAATTTTGGTTGATCTCCTAAATTTCCTCATCAACATATTCATATGTAACCTTTCTTCTCTACCTCATACAAAAATCATCTCGATCATAGTATCTATACGTATGATTTTTTATTTATAAAATATCTTTGGTACTCACATCCCATGATCCACAAATTGATTATTAAATCCATTTATTGTTTTCTTGGCTTGCATGAAAGGGGTAGATGAACGAAACTTCCAATCAGGTGATTTTATCCCAAATAATTTATAAACATTACTAGCTACACTTTAGTCTCAATAGTTTGTATAGATTTGGAAGAGTCCATAGGTTTCCTAGAAATGTGCCTACACTCAATCCTAAAGTTTGTTTCTGGATTGCTAAGAATATGGTTTTTATCCTTGAATAAAACATGATGAGGGTAATTCAATCATATCAAAACAAGATCCTTGAACCATTTTATCTCTTCAACAAAATTTTCAATTCCAATTTTACTTCAAAACAAAACATTGAGTGTTTGACTAAAACTATTATCGAAATAGATTTCACCATTAACAATATTGAAATTAGTTTTGTAATGCATTCCACTTTTGGGTTCTTTTAAGGACATAATTTTTTATTCCAGTTCTTCACTATTGTGCTTCACTCCCATTGCTTCATCTTCAATGTTGTTGGGATTCTGTTGCTTTGCGCTATTCAGTAATTTTTCAAAGTCTTCATAACTATATACATTGAACTTCTCTATTTAACAACATGAATTTATTATGCATATTATTCACTAACACAATTGAAAAACTCATACTCTTTTGAGATGCAACAATAGGATTGAACCAAGCCATTTCCTCTTGTACAAGTCACATAACCATGATTATTCAACTTAGTACCTTCACTTGCATGTTGTAAGGTCCCACCTTACCAACCATCAATAGTATAGAGAAGTAAAGGTCACATTGAGTAATATTACTTAGTTTCTATTTTTATTTTACTCATAATATGATTAACTTAGTTATCATGTAATCATGTTCCTTCAACTATTTCAATGTAAGAATATAACATAAGAAGTCAGGGATAACTTTCCCTTAAGACCAATTCCAAAACACATTTCCTCTCACGTTTAAAAGATCATAGCATGTGCTCTTTTCATACTTATACATGAGCTCCATGTAAGAGTGGAAATAAATTCTACCATAATTCCATATGTGAACATTAAGCTAGATCAACCTATTTGATTTCATAGATTATTCTAAATAAATTTCATTTATTGACTCTTGATATCATAAACACCAATGTATTATAGTTCCTTTACAAAAATCACATATAAGTGTATGAGTAATATGTCTCTCTTCATCAATAAATCTAATAAATTCTATATCTTTATAAAATAGAATCACAAAATATATTGACCGAACAAAATTTCCAAATTCATCAATTAAAATTCCCAATCCCAATAGTTAAGGCAATGCTACAATCATGGGAATTATATAATGAATGTTGAAACAAAAGAAACTACTGTTACTAATTCAGAAGCATGCTATTCTTCAAAAAATGTCATGTAAAACAATGAAACTGCATCAACTGGGCACAAGTTGTTGTTTTCTACAGTGATTGCAGCACAAGAATGCACCCATGAACACATGTAGCTCAAACAAAACTTATTATGCTCACCTGCACAAAATCCTACAGAAAGTCACTATAAAATTGTTTCCAACAACTCCCTTTTTTTTATGAAAGATTTAGATAATAAAAGTAACACCATAAAAGATTTTAGATAATAAAAGTATACCTATGCAACAATTAGTTTTAAAATATAAACCAAATCAAGTTATAGGTCTAGTTTTTAAACCCCACAGTTGGACACCATTAAAATTCAACCATTCTACAAAACTATCCAAACTCCTCTTTCTTCCTTTTCTTCAACTACCTTAGAAAATTCAACATTGGATGTACTTAAAGAATATTCCGTCAACAATTTAGAGCTGCACATTAAGAATTCAGATATAATTTTTCGATCTTCCTGTTTTATTCTCCAAATATTGGCGTATATTTCCTCATTGTTAGTATCAATATCTTCTTCCTTTGTTTGATTAGGAAACTATTTTAGGTTACTTATCTAGTTACATAATATGTGTCCAAATTTTTGGCACTTTTATCATTTTGTACTATGCTTGACTAGGGGAGTGAATTAATTATGACTTATACTGCTATATGCATTAGGATCTCTAATTTGGTTTCTTGTAATTTTGTTTCTAGAGGTCTAATATGGGTATCTAATATCATCTGTGACATAGTATCTACAATCCCTTGCTTTATGTCCAAAGTTTTTACATGAAAAATAATGATCAAGAAATATAGTTTGATACCTAGTGCAGAAGGATTGTTTTGATTAAGCAGCTCTTATGAAGTTGTTCTGCTTTGGTGAAGAATCAACTCTTTATTGATCCTTGTCTCTCATTTCATTGTTTCTTGTACTTTGTAGGGATATTTTGATGGAATGAACATAGCTTCTATCTATTATAGCTCTTCCAAACACATCCTAGTTTATTTCCTTGTTGCCACACTAGTTGGAGATTTGAACAATATAAGCATGAACTTTACGATTTTCTTCAAAAAAAATTGTTACTTAAGCCCCGCATCTTCTTTGTATGAAATTTTACCCACATAACTAGTACATGTCTTATGGTAAGGTGATATTTGATTGTTGAAAATATCATCCAACATTTGAGAAGTCTTCAAGTTCCTGTTGAGTTTGTCTACTTCATCCCTTAATGACACAATTTCAGCTTCAATCTTCTCACAATTTTATTCTTTTTCCTTCCACTATATTTTCTTCACTTCTTCTATTATCTTATCTTCTTCTAACTGAATTTTCAAGCTAATGAATTATTCTATTTTTTTCTTTTACTCTTTTAGTTTTGGATCAATTTTTTCTTCTAGCTTCTCATAATCCTCAACCTTTTCCTTCAGCTAACTTGACAACATTTGTTCTTGTGTTTATGCTTCCTTTTATTGAAATATTAAGAGAATAACTTATGTTTCATATATTTTATGACTCTTCTCTTCAAGTATTTGAAACTAGTATTTAAGACTTATATTTTCTTTTCTAAGCCTCGTCATTTTTTCATGAGAATCCACAAATTTTGCTTCAAAATAAGAGTTGTACCATTATTCTAGATCTACATATCTCTTTTGATGATATTCATCTTCTTTATAATATTATTTATTCGTGTCTATGTGGGATACTTCTTTCGAGGGTTTGAATCACACATTTTTTTTATTTTCCATCTGTGTTTTTGAGGTATACCTTTTAGGTATTAGGTTGTATCTAAATGAACTGCTATAAGGCCAACTATTGCAAAGAGTGAGAGGGGGAGTGAGTCAATATTTCATTATTTTTAACTATTTTTATCTTTTAAAATATTTCATGCACATAACTCATGAAACACAAATATTTTCATTTGAAACATTTATACAATTGTTCTTTGTAAATATTTTGGAAACTTCCCTATACAAAGTAACCACCAACTTATAAATTTTGCAAGAACCAACTATAGCATATTTCATTCCCTTAGCCAAGAACCAATTTAGAAAATGTAGGCATCAAAATATATTTGACACTAATCCCCCCAGCTCAGCAACAACTCAACAAACTCTAGGCACCAGACTCTACGAGACACAAATACTCCCAACTGAGCAACACCTCAACAAATTGTAGGCACCATGCTATGTCCATAAGTTTTTCCTTGTATCTTTCATCAATAACTTATAGTCCTCAAAAAATTCTTGAGTTACTTTTCATCTAAATTTCCAACGCTATGCTTTAAACCTTAACCCTTGACCAAAACCACTTCACCAACAAACCTTAAATTTCTACTCTTCAACTACATTTCTTGAATTGGCACTTTAGACTTTATCTCCTACATGTCATTTCTTTGTATTTGATCAAAAAAAGATCTACCCATTTAGCACTTCAAACTCCTCAACTCTTATTGTTCATTGTTTAATTGTCACTTCTTAGGCTTATTGTATGCTCAAAGAGAATATTTCTCCGCCTGCACGCTTGTACTAAACACTAGAGATTTTTTTTTATACACAGGTATTTTCAAAAAAATTGGATCCAAAAATGCCTTTACAAACATGAAGGTCTTCCTTTTGTGCCCTATGAACCTTTTCACTAAACACTCACCTTGTGTAGCTCACAGTCCTACCATAAAAATTTTCCATGACAGCCCTTTTATTTCTACACCTATTTCCACAATAGGGATTGATATTATCATCACCATAACACCACAAGTACTTCTTCCAATATCTCCCTTAACACTACCTTAGTGAACCAAACTTATCCTGCAAATATCCCTACAAATTCTTTCTGACATAGCCCGACCACCTCAAAAATAAAACCAATACTTAGTTTATAATAGGACTAAAACTTCGGCCACAAACTAGAATTGAACTTATCCTTAAAAACACTAGAAACTATCTTTCAAAATAGACCTTAACTTATCCTTAAATCCACCAAAACTTTTCTCTCAAATATAACTTTAGTTTTTCCTTCAAAACTACAATACTTGACTTTCAAACTAGGCCTAAACTTGATCTTCAAACACTATAATTTGGTCCCTAGAGTAGAAATAAAAATCAGTCTCGATAGGAAGGAAGTTTTGCCTTCAATAGGGCTAAAAATCACCTTCAATAGTGCCGAAATGTGCCCATTAGAACAAATATGAAACTCACCTTCTAACTAGGATGCAAAAACTTCCAAAGCAATGCCAAAAAACCTTCCAAAAATGTGCCAAAAACTATTCCCAAAGAAAACCTATCCAACTCAAATTCACTTCATTTAGTTCATGAGGTATGAACCTCATAGCCACTCCTCAAATTGTTAAGATAGAGCCAAATTGGCTTGACCAAGTGACTAGAAATTCTCCTTCTCATGCTTATTTATAGTGCATTTGGGGCCTACACCAAGCCAAATTTATCATTGGCTATGATGATCTCTGCAACTATTATAATGTATAATGAATATTCAAAAGGTGATTTCTCAACAACTATGAAGTATTAGAGGGAGTTCCATATATAATTGGAACAATCTCAAAATAATATTTCCAACCATATTTTGTTATGAAACCAGCTCACAAAAAGATAGAAAAGATATATCAACGCCTTAGAAATAAGCCTCTTCGAGGGGGAAACCTCCTTTACATTACATAAATGAACAATTCTTTGATGATACAAATGACAAGACCTCCTTTCTATATATAGGAGTCAAAGGAGTCATAATATAATTAGAGCCGACATAACAAGAATAATGTAAGGGCACAATAATAACAATAGTGGGCTTCTATGGGGCACAATAGTAACAATATGGGGATTACATGGGTACAACAATATAATAAGGGGGTTGTACTAATAACAATAAGGGGTTACACTAGTAGTATAGGGGCCTAACATGCTCCTCCCCTTCAAAAAGTGTTGTCCTCAACGCTTGAGTAGTTCTTGATGCTTCTGTAGAATATTCTTGTCCTCCCATGTGGAATCTTCATCAGGTAAGTTCTTCCACTTGATGAGATACTATGAAATTGATTGATTTCGTAGTTGTTGGGTTCTTGTTTTTGTGATTGCTCCAGGTTCCAATATGATTTTTCCTTCTGTTCTTCTTTAGATAATATTTGTTCTAAAAAGTATTTAAGACTATCATGATCCATTTTTACCTTGAAGTGTCTTCCCATTGGGTAAGGTCTCCATTTCTTAAGTGCATGTAGTATAGACAACATTTCCTTCTCATAAATATCTTGCTTGAGATGTAGCCATAAAAATACCCAATCACCTACATCAAAACGTTTTTCATTGCGATGTTGATCTACCATTTGTTTCGTTCAATTTTGCACCAAAGTGGCATTATCCTTTAAAAGTTGGAGAACTTGTTGTTGATGCTCGATGTGATCTTTCACTGCTTGAACCTTTTTCTTCTTGATATGTCCTTCTAGCTTTAGGGTTTAAGGAGTGGTAATTTCTTCCAATGCTTTACAAGATATGGTCGGATTCATTTCTTGATGCTCAATGTGATCTTTCACTTCTCGAACATTTTTCTTCTTGATATGTCCTTCTAGCTTGATAATTTGAGGAGTGGTAATTCCAACCAATGGATTACAAAATATGGTTGGTTTCATTTCTTCTCTCTCGATGTGATCTTTCACTTCTTAAACCTTTTTCTTCTTGATATGTCCTTCTATCTTGAGAGTTTGAGGAGTGGTAATTCTTGCCATTGCTTTACAAGATATGGTCAGATTCATTTCTTCTTTCTTTGGGGTTGGTTCCTGGTGTATATACTCTTCTTTTGATGCTTCTTGATCCTTTTCTTCCTTATCTTCATAATCTATTTAAAATAATTTCTTATCAGCACACTTATGACCTTTAGTGCATTTGTTATCACAATTGTAACAAAGCCCATTTTCCCTTATTTCTTCCAATTGTTGTGGTGTCACCCTTGTAGGTTTTGGAAGGCTAGGAGAAGAAAAACATCCATAATTATAGTCGTGAGTGGTTGGATTCCTTGTTTCCATAATTTCGCTTTCAATTTTTCTTTCCCACTTGAATGCCTTCCCCAAGGAATCAGGTTCCCAAAGACGAAGCTCATGTTGAATGTTATCCTTTAAAGTATCTATGAAGACATCAATCATTTGCTTCTGTGGAATATCATTTACCCTTATATTCAATCTTGGAAGGGCTGGCTACTAAATCCATTTATTGAACTAGGGAGAAAAGCTCTCTTGCTCGCCTAACCTAGCACCTCAGTCCTCAATGTGCTCTTCCATTGAACACTTTTATTTGAGATTTATCAATTGGCTAAACAAGGTGTTTCTCTTTGTATCCTCATAATGTGCTATCATTTCCACCGTGAAAATTGACCACGTAACAAGTGGTTTACGAGAAAATCCCTTTATACCATAAAAATTGATCCAATTCTAAATATAAAGATGCAATACATACCTTTTGTAACAATGGTACCCCCTGTAGATCAAAATATTTCTCCATCTGTAGTATCCAATTTACCGGATCCTTGCCATCAAACTTCCTCATCTTGTTTTTTCTTGACTTTGGGAGCTCGATCTTGAAACGACTATAACTCTGTAATTTTGGATCTTGCAGTTCTAAAATTCCAACCTGCAATAGCCCTTTGCATGCTCTTTCCAATGCCACCAGTCTGATTGAATTTAGATTCTCCAAGAAAGAGTTATGCATAATCTCCCAAGATGACCTTATTATATACCTTTTCAGAAGAGCGAACTTGTATGACGTTCCACGTGTCACTATAATAACCTTAGGATATAAAAATATACACAGAAAACTAGAGTCCGTCCTATTTCTATAACTTCTTACGAAATTTCAATCTGATGCTCAAAAGAAAAGTTATGACGATTTTCCCCACGTCACCTGTTTGGAATGTAATTCAAGATTCTACAAAAAGGCCAACTTCCTTAGATCATATCTCCATAAATATTGCACAAAGAACTCTGAAATTTTGATCCACACATCAATGCGAATTCCTCTCAAATGGGGTTTTTTTTAGCATCTAAAACGTCGCAGAAAAAAATTTATAGCACAAATGCCAGGATGACCTATTTGGAGTAGTGAAACCCTAGAATTCAAATCTTTGATACCAAATGTTATGAAACCAGCTCACAAAAGTATAGAAAAGATAGATTAACGCCTTAGAAATAAGCCTCTTCGAGGGGGTAACCTCCTTTACATTACACAAGTGAACAATTCTTCGATGATACAAATGACACGACCTCCTTTCTATATATAGGAGTCTAAGGAGTCATAATATAATCAGAGGTGACATAACAATAATAATGTAATGGCACAATAATAACAATAGTGGGCTTCTATGGGGCACAATAGTAACAATATGGGGACTAAATGGGTACAAAAATTTAATAAGGGGGTTGTACTAATAACAATAACAGGTTACACTAGTAGTATAGGGCCCTAACATATTTATTATGCTCCCATTTTGCCTAGGTAATGGGAGTAGAAATGAATGCAAACATAAGTTATATAAATAGGGCATCAAAATTCTAAAAACAATATTTCTAGAAGACGCGCCATATATAATTGGAAGGGTATTGAGATATGTTATTTAACTATGGGACAATCTCTTTGATTTGGACAACCTTTGACATAAATAACAACCATTTTCAATAGCTAGAACATATTTCCAGCTACAACGCTTCTCACTATGCATGCTCATGAATGATGATTACATCATAAAAGGTATTACAACACAAAATTTATCAACAAAACATACATGAAACAATGATGAGAATATTTTATTCTTCCCTAGTCGCTCACATATTAGGCATATCCATATTGATGTTTGGCATGTTGATTCAGTGATTGTCTTGGATATCCTTGCTTTTCGTTTCATTTGTTAGAGTTGTGAGTTCCAAAAAAAACACCATAATTTCATATTGAGATGATTACGCTCTATAAAAATTAAAATTTCCAATACATTAAATAAGAAGAAACTTATGAGAACTACTAAGACATTATCATAATAATGAAGGACCTATTATCCCCAATGATAGGCTTTAATCCTTGGCTTGTTTGAGTGGTGATGTGTTCAAATGTTGTCGAAACTTTTTCATGGCTTCATATTGATAATACTATTTCCAAATATAGTATTGTGTTATGTACCAATGGTAAACGACAAAGATTCAAGCTACATCCACCAAATAAATAAGAATTTGTTCATTTCAAACCATGGAAAGCATAACCACTAACATTAACAACCTCACACAAAAAAATTGAAACATCTCTTCCCTAGCATCCCTTTGAATCAAATGTCATGTAACTCATTTATTCCTTGCAATATTCCCCATTTCCATGCCCTCCTATATAATGTTCAACAATGGAAAGGAAAGAGTTGTACATGCATTATCCACTATTTTAGACGTGTTTTCCAAAACGTGATGGATGTGTGGCATGGATCGTCAAATAAGTAGTTTGGGCCCCAACAAATATTAAACAAAAGAAATGTAGCAACAAAATTGAATTGGGTCAACCATATTTTCAAATTTTTCAATCCAAAAGCTTCAAAGCCCCAAAATACCAATTTTGAAAAGGAAAAATTGTAGTGGTAAGAGACAATAATTAAAATAATATATTATCTTATATATCTTTACTCCTAGTTGTGGATGGTATGAATGGAGAACATAATTCCTACTTTTATTTTGTGTTTTCATTAATTATAGAATGAGTATGTTCCTATTAGTTTGGAGACTATTGAGGCCTATTTGGTTGAGAGATTCTCTCCAGCGATTTAGGCTCCTATATTGTTGTGTGGTAGATAAATTCTTTGAACAAAGTGATTTTGTGTGTCCAAGATATATTGTCTATCTTGAGAAAACAATTCATGTCTTTATATGTAACAATATTTGATCACTATATAACGTGATTATGTATATTTCTATGTTGGTATCAAATCCATTCATTATTTGACAATCGAATTGATTTAAGATGCATGTCGAGTTGAGGCTATGAGTGTCTTTTCTTGCACATTACTTATGGTGTTTACTTACATTGCTTCATTTGTTTCACAATGAAACTATGGGACATAAATAGATATTCACAATTCTAAAGTGATTCTATATATTGTTCTTAGTGGGATGTATCTACTATGAATGAAGAGATCCTAAAATGTTCTAGCGGTTGTTCTGAATCGATTGGTGGAGGTTTTGGTAGTGAAATCCTTCTTTTGAAAAGAGGTAGTTGGTGATAGACGTAGAAATGTGTAGGAGTAGAGAGGGAGGTTTAATAATCGATGGAATTCTCAATGAGGATTATATGACATTTTTCCCATGAAAATTGTAGGTTTGGAGTGAATTCATGAAATATTTTAGATCATAAATCAACATATAAGTTCATTTGACTTATCCAAATTTGTAAAGATGGCTAGAAACTGAAGGAGGTACTTCATGTCTCTGTCAATCCATAGGCTAGCTACACTACAAATTTCTTATATTTGACCAATCCCCATATGGATTTAAAGTTCGAGGGTATTCCTTATTAGGAAAGATTCAAACTAATACTTGGTAGGCACTCAAGAGATGGAGTCCATTATTCAGGTGGTTTCCCAACTGCTCTCTTGTAGTAATTAGGGGAAAATTGAAGTAAAAAATGGGCCTAAAATATGTTCTAGCAAGATTAACATTAAAAGAATTAATAGGATTCAAGATGGTGACGTCATCCCTAGGGGAAAATATTTTGGAGGGATAAGACGAAAACTAAGTTTTTTAATTTTATTTTCAACTTATCTCTTTATAAGGTAACTCAAATTTCAAGAGTCGACACCTATTGGATGTGAAATTAAATTTCACCTCCAAAAAGTACCTACTTTGCATACTTCTGAGTAGGTTCACAAAAAAAAAAATTAAAATACACAAAAAGGGAATGTTAAACACCTTTTTTCATGTATTCTCAATTTATTTTGATGTGGATCAACTAAGAAGCATGCAAAGTAGGTACTTGTTGGATGTGCAATTGATTCAATATCCAATGGGTGTCTACTCTTGAAATTTGAGTGAACATACAAGGTTTTAAGTAGAAAATACAATAAAAATTTAGTTTTCTTTCTTTTTCATTAATAAATAAAAAGTCTTAATTTATTATTTTAACTATTATTTTATTATTTTCCTTATGAGGCCCATTTTAGACCTCAAAATTCCCTTAATGAAATACCATGGTGACTTATTTACTCCTCTCAACTCAATCATAGGGATTCACCTAAGGTGCGGTGTGGCATTTCCTAGTACAAGAGGTTGAATCCATTATCTAGGTGATTTCTCAATTGTATTTTCATAGAAAGCACTGCAAGGGCCTAGGGTCCACTTTTCGTGTGGTTAACAACTATACAATTATCACCACAGTGATTGATTCAACCAATAAGCCTCCCACTACCCAGTTAGGCTTGGGCACACATAATCCAGTGGCATCAGACACATCATTATAAGGAATTGCACCCTAATTTTATACGATGGGGCTCAATCACAAATCCAATATTTCTCCATGCACTTTGTGCCCCACGTCTAGGAAATTCTCTCCATTCAGTCATTTTCTCTGCCGACCAGCATTTGTCCCAACTTTTTCTCTTTGTGTTTTTCCTCTAGTATAATTTTATTCCTTGTAACTCTTCATGCACCTAAGAGAATGAAAAATTACCTTCTCTATATCATTATGAAAAAATACAAATATGACACTCCCTCCACCATCCAATCATGTTAACTGCTATTTGTCATGTGGGGGTTTGATCGATAGTGCCACCTCTTCCATATTCGAGGGTCAGGGTGTCATCCTCGACTTCTGCACTCTCTATTTCTCTATTCTCCTGTAGACTTAGATCTATGGGTTAATCCCCTTAGGCCAACATTTCATTTCTTTATTATTATTTACAAGAAAATAATTTAATACTTTGATTTTTTTAAGATTTCTCCTATCCAGTGGTGTCTTCCATGTTCGTTTTCATAGCTATAATTATAGATACAAAAATAGGGGTAAAAATGTGGAACTATTAAAAATATTTCCACCATAATGGAACACCATTGTTAGCATTCTATAACTACAAAGAAAAATAAAAAAATTGATCTTTACAATCACAACTCTTATATTTTCTTACACATTAAACAAAATTGAGTATAGTATCCTAATTTCTTCATCATATTCCCAAGTTTCCTCATTGGGTCCAAAGTTCTTCCACTACACTTTGACCTACTCTATTACTTGATTTCATAGCATTATCTATCTTCAATCTAGGATGAGAAGTGGTTCTTGTTAGAATTTCCTCTCAGATTCCACCTATATTCATTAGGGAAATTTTAAGGTAAAAGATTGGCCTCAAAATAAAAATTTTTGTAACGAAATTAAATTTAAAACAACCAATAGGATTCAAGATGATGATGCCATTCATATAGGTAAATATTTTGGAGGGAGAAAAGAAACCACTTTCTAATTTTGTTTTCATCTTATGTCCTTATAGGTTTATTCAAATGTCAAGTCTAGACCCTTGTTGGATGTTGAAATAAATTTTAGATCCAACGATTACGCACTATGCATAATTTTTTGTAGACCCACATGAAAAAAATGGAAATATGTTAAAAGGGATGTTGAAACATATTTTTTCATATATTTCCATTTTTTTCAAGTGGGTCTAGTCAACATTATACAGAGTGCATGCTCGTTCAATGAGGAATTTAATTCTTCATCCAATGAATGTCTATACTTAAAATTTGACCAATTATAGAAGGAGATAAGCCAAAAATACAATTAAAAAGTAGTTTTCAATATTTTTATCAAAAATTCATAACTTTCATTTTATTGTTTTAAATTTTGTTTTCTTATTTTCCTTAGGAGGAGGATTTTAGACGTCAAAATTCCCCTAATGATGGACCATTCAATTACATGATTAATGTCACATACATAATTCTTAATCAAAAAACATGAAATGCATCAAGTTCCTTTACTATAGGTGGTAAGGCCAATCTGTAAGCTATTAGTCCCACTCTTTTCAATATGTAAAAATTTCAGTGAGCTTGTTGTGCAACCAGCTCACAAAATAGAAGAAAAGATAGATCAATGACTTCAAAATCAACCTCTTCGAGGGGGAAACTTCCTTTAGATTACACAAATGAACAATTCTTGGATGATTCAAATGAAAAAACCTCATTTCTATATATAACAGTCTAAGGGGTCCAAATATAATCAATGTCGACATAACAATAGTAATGTAAGGCACAACAATAATAATAGTAGGATTCTATGGGGCACAATAATAAAAATATGGCGACTAAATGGACACAACAATAACAATAAGGCGTTTGGATTAATAACAATAAGGGTTAAGACTAGTAGTATAAGGACCTAACATGCCCCTCTCCTCCAAAAAAGTATTTTCCTTAACGCTTGAGTAGTTCTGGATGCTTTTGTATAAAACTATCATCCTCCCATGTGGAATCTTCAGCGGGTAAGTTCTTCCACTTGATGAGATACTCTGAAATTGATCGATCTCATATCTATAAGGTTCTTGGTTATGTGGTTGATCAGGTTCCAATATTTTTCCTTCCTCTTCAATTTCTAGCAATATTGTTTGAGCTGGGAGCTTGTCAGCTATAACCTTCTTTAAGTATGAAACATGGAGAACTAGGTGCACTTGGAATATGCAGGAAGCTCCAATTTGTATTCCATAGTGCCAATATTTTGCAACACCTTGTAAGGACCATAGTACTTTGGTGATCATTTCTTATCGTACTTAGCTTGCATGAGGGACATTTTTTTGTATGGTTGTAGCAATAAAATTACATAGTTGCCTACATCAAAAATTATTTTTTTGCGATGTTCATATGTCTTTTGTTTCATTCAATTCTGTACCAAAGTGAGGTTATCCTTTAAGAGCTAGAGAACTTGTTGTTTATGATCGATGTAATATTCCACTGCTTAAACCCTAGAATGATTGTCCAAGACTTTTGGAGATCTGTAGAATTAGATGATTTCATTGTTTGAACCTCTAGTGAACATAATTGTTCAATTACATCCCATTTTTCTTTCTTTAGAATCTTTTTCATGGTGTTAGAGCTGATTATCTTTCCTGGTTTCCCTGTGATACCCCTTAATTCAACATTCGTTCCTTTCCAAAAAAATTCAAGAAAAGTTCTTGAAAATTAAAAGTTATTGTACCCAAAGATTGTAACCATTGGAATCCTAGTACAAGAACAGCACCACCCATTGGAATGGAAGGCATTCCATTATTCAATACATATTCTCCCATTAATAGCTTGATATTATGGCACTTTCCAAAGAAATTTATGGTTCCTCCATTTGCAACCATAACTTGACACTCTAGTGCTAGATATATGAAATAATTCCACTCCTTGGATATCTTATAATGAATAAAATTATGGGTACTATCTAAATCAATCAACAATATTACCTTGTTCTTCTTGATTTGTCCTTCTATATTGAGAGTTTGATGAGTGGTAATTCACGTTAATGCATTACAAGATTTGTTGGATTCATTTATTCTTTCTTTGGGGTTCCTTCCTTGTGTATATCCTCTTATTTTGATGTTTCTTGTTCCTTTTCTTCCTCCTCTTCCCAATCCATGTAAATTAAGTTCTTCTCAGCACACTTATGACCTTTAGTGTATTTTCTATCACAACTATAAAAAATCCATTTTTCTCTTTTTTCTTCCAATTATTGTGGTGTTAGCCTTGTAGGTTATGGAAGGCTAGGATCGACAACACTTCCATCTTCACAATTGTGAGTGGTAGGATTCCTTGTTGCCACAATTTTTCTTACAATTATTCTTGCCAACCTGAATGCCTTCTCTAATGAATTAGATTCACAAAGATGAACCTCATGTTTGATGTTATCCTTTAGATTTACTATGAATATGTCAATCCTATGCTGCTTTGGAATATAATTTACCCTTGTATTCAAATTTTGGAAGTCCTGAATGTGCTCCACCATTAAACCATTTTCTTTGATATTTATCAATTGGATAAGGTAGGTGTTTCTTTTTATATCCTCATAATGTGCTATGATTTCCTCTATAAAAATTGACCAAGTGACAATTTTTTTACAAGAGCAAATCCATTGATACCATACAAACTGATTGGGTTTCAAATATAAAGTTTCAATGCATACCTTTTGTGTGTTTTTCACATTATGGAGATCAAAATATTGCTCCATCTGTAGCATCCATGTTACAGGATCCTTTCCATCGAACTTCATCATACCGATATTTGGAATGTGGTGGGTCTTCAATCAAATGTCAGAGTCTATGAAATCATGATTAACATTTCTTTTGCTCTCAACATGAGTTTCCTTTACTACCCTTTCGCTATTTGTAAGCATTTCTTGTAGCAACTTTTTCAAATGTATCCTCAAATCTCCATGTTGCCTTCAAGTTTTGCTTCTATACCATCCATCATAGTTTCCATTCTATTCTCTAAACCATCAATCTTAGCTTCAGTTACTTTTTGTGAGAGCTAAATTTGTTGCACTTTCTCACATAATTTTGAAATATCATGTTGCATTTCTTCCTCTTCTTCATGTGTCATAGTAGATATTTAAAGTTTGTTACTATGTTTTTCCATTTCCTTTCTTCAGGTCATCAATTAATGATAATTATACTTCACAATTCCTTTTGAATCACTTCAAACTACTTTCCCAAACAAAACTTATGCAAATTTTTAAAAAACTACACACGTTTTTTTCTCTTTGTATGAGATCGATATTGAATGTGATGTATCTCTGTAATTTGGGATCTCCAAGGTCTGAAATTACACCATGTGGTATCCCTCTAAGTCCTATTTCCAACCCCATAGGCTTCATCAAAATTGGATTCTTCAAGAAAGCGTTATGCCCAATATCCCATGATCACCTGATTATAGACTAGGTCAGTAGATTGAACTTGTATGAAGGTGCACGTGTCGCCGTTTGAACCTTCAACCCTAAAAATGGTACCCAACAAGCTACCATTCATCCTATTTTTTTCACATTTTATGAAATTTAAATCTTATGCTCAAAGAGAACGTTATGACAACTTTCCAAAGGTCACATATTTGTGATCGAATTCGGGAGCCTGCAAAAAATCTAGATTTCTTGGATCTTATTTCCAAAAATATAGCAAACAAATATCTCAAATTCATAGACATGATTCAGCACAATTTTGCCACAAATGAGTTTTAATTTTATCTTCTAAATTTTCTTTTAAAAAAAGTTATAGAGAAAATTCCACGATGACCTGTTTGAGATGGAATTTTGGAGCTTGTAAAAACCCTAAATTCCTCAGCTCATATCTCCAAAACTATAGCGAGACAAGATAGCAAATTTGGACACGAGGTTAATCTAGATTTATGCCCAAATGGATTTTAATTTTATCTTCTGAAACTTTGTAGAAAACAATTTTTAGCGAAAATTCCACGATAGCCTATTTGACATAGTGAAACCCTAGAATCCAAAGCTTTGATACCAAATTTTATACAAACATCTCACAAAATATAAGAAAATATAGATCAACAACTTCATAATCGACCTCTTTGAGGGGGAAACCCCCTTTATATTTCAGAAATAAACAATTCTTGGATGATTCAAATTAAAAAACCTTCTTTCTATATATAGGAGTCTAAGGGGTCACGATATAATTAGAGTCAACATAAGAATAGTAATGTAAGGGCACAACAATAATAATACTAGGCTTCTATGGGGTATAATAATAACAATATGGGGACTACATCAGTAAAACAATAAAAATAAGGGGGTTTCACTAATAGCAATAAGTGTTAACACTAGTAGTATAGGGACCTAACATAGTTCTTCATGGGTCTGATGTAGATATATTTACGCTCTCCCACTTGGAATTATTTTTGCATTCTCTATTGGTCTACAAATTTCTTTTTCGTATCCTGGACTACTTTCAATTTATGCCTAATATTGATTATTTCCTACTCCATTTATTTTAATAGATCAGGTCCGAGAACCACTCAGTTCCATGGGTCATCCTAGCTAATAAGAGCGTTACATTTTTCTACATAAAATACCATAAAAGTACTCATCTTTAGTGACTCTTGATACTCATGATTGTATGCAAACCCCACTAATGGCAAGAATTGTTCCCACCTCTTTGGATGATTCATGACATACATCCTCAAAACGTCCTTTAAAATTTGATTTTCCCTTTTTATTCTACCACCTGTGTGAGGATGGTATGTTGTACTAAAAGCTAGTTGGGTACCCAAAGAAAAAAAAATCCTTCCAAAGATTAAAAGTTGACTTGATGTCCTAATATAGGATGATTTCTTAAGTATGCAATAAAATATTGATATTTCATTTATGAAAATATCAGTTATTTTGATTGCCTTATGTGTGGACTTAACATCCATAAATGAGTTTCCTTGCTAAATGTTTCCACTACCACCATCATGATATCATGGTTTTTAGTCTTCTGTAGTAATCCCATAATGAATATCATAGATATGACCTCCCACTTCAACTCAAAAATTTGGATTGGTTGTAGTAATATCGATGGGTTCCTGCATTACACTTTAACTTGTTAGCACTCCATACACCTAATAATGTATTCAACAATATCCTTCTTCATTCATAGACAATAATATGATTTCTTCATGTTTGTTTTCATTTTATGATAACCATGGTGAATTAACCAAATTATTTTACATGCCCATCCATTATGAGCATCTCCAAGTGATTCACACTAGGCACATACCACCTATCTTTGAACAATAACATACCGTGATGATTGAGCTTGTAGCTCTTTCTCATTGATACCTTTTATTATTGCTATAATAATTTATTCACTTCATGGAAATGCTCATCATGCGTCAATGGCTATTTGATCCTCCCATTGGTGTCAAGCACACAAATTCTTATAGTTTCCATGTGTGTTACTTGTAGAATTATATTAAGTGCATATGCTACCCAATTCTCTTTTCCCTTAGTATATTTTATTTCAAGATAAAATTGAATGATTAAATCCAACCATCTAGATTGTCCATCATTTCACTTGGGCTAGTCAAACAAATATATTTTTTGTCCATGATATGAGATTAATACAAATATCCTTCCAAGCAAGCAGTGTTTCCACATCTTTAGTGCATGGACAATTGTCGCTATCTATAGGTCATGAGTGACATATTTCTTCTCATTCTCATTTAATTTCATTGAATCATAATACTCCACCAAGTCTTTATTTACATAAATCTACATGTATGAAGAATTCCTCTTATGGATCTACCATCCTGAAAATAGGTGCACATGTGAAAAATTCGTTGAACCATTAAAAACTTGTCATGCACTCTAATGTAAATTGAAATTTGACTTATTTCCTCTATATGGTTGTGATTGAATGAGAAAACTTGGAAAAATATTGAATGAACTGTTTGTAATATCTGGACAATACCATGAAGTATCTAACCTCTGTGACATTTGAAGGAGTAGTCCACTCCATGATGGCCTTAATCTTTTGGAATACAAAACTACTTATTTGCTTGAGATGACCTGTCTCAAATATTGGAATTGTAGTTGGAAAATGTTACATTTCTAGAGTTTTTCATATATCTTTTTCTCCCTCAAGAGCTACAACACTAATTTCAAAGTATCTTCATGTTCTTCTTTTCCTTTTGAGTAAACAAAGATGTCATCCACAAAAAAAAATGAACCAGTCCAAGAAAGGGAGGAGGATGTTGTTCATGAGGCACATAAATGTGGTTCGTGCACTTATGAGCCAATGTAGCACCACCATGAACTCATAGTGTCCATATGTTATCCTGAACATTGTTGTCTGGATTTCTTCATCTTTAATTAAAACATAATGATAAAAAAATCTCAAATCTATTTTAGTGAACATTGTATCCCCTCTCTTCTAGTCGCATAGATCATTAATTCTATGTAGCATGTACTTCATTAGGGGAATTTTGAGGTATAAAATGGGCCTCCTAAGGAAATTATAAAATAATAGTGGAAATAATCAAATATGATTAGATTACATCATCAAATTTTAGAGATAAAAAAGAAAAATGATTTTTTCAACTCATATTTTCAACTTACCGCCTTATGAATTTAATCAAATTTCAAGCGGAAACACTCTTTGGATGCATAATTAGATTCCTCATCCAAGAAGTGCCCATGTTCCATATGTTCAATGGACCCTGCTACATGAAAAATGAGAAATACATGAAAAACGTGATTGCAATCACGTTTTTTCATGTATTTCTCATTTTTTGTGTAGCAGGGTCTATTGAAAGTATGCAACATGGATACTTCTTGGATGAGGATATATATTTTTCATCCAACGAGTACTCATGCTCGAAATTTGAGTAAAACCTTAAAGAGATAAGTTGAAAATATGAGTTGGAAAAGTAGTTGTATTGTTTTATATTTTTTAATCTTTTTACTTTTTTACTCCATAAATGGTGAATCATCCTGCATGGTTGACATCATCATCTTGAATCCTATTGATTCTTATACATTTTATTTCAGTTGTAGATTTTTCTTAGGGGACCCATTTTAGACCTCACAAATACCCTAATGTGTTTTTAGCATTATTCAGATGTCACTAATAAATGTACAAATTCAATGTTCCACCCTTATTCTTTACAGATAATGTTGGGGCTCCCAAGGGTGACATACTAGGTGTGATATAAACCTAGCCAACATCTCTTTTAGTTGGTAATTTAACTCAGCCAATTCTTGTGTGCTCATATGATATAGAGATTTTGAAACTAACATCGCACCAAGAACTAATTTAATGGAGAAGTTACTTTCCTTGCAAGATCGCAATGCTTTTATTTCCTCTAGAAGCACATCGCTAGACTACTTCAGGAGAGGGTGCTCTTTAGTTTTGATTTGAGTCAAAATATTTACTTCGATTGTGAACATGGCACACCCCTTTTAGTTGCATTTCTTTACTTGCAATGTTGAAATTTCTTTGTCGAAGATATGAATTCTCTTTCCTTGTAACACCTCTACCTCATCTTCATGATTAAGAAATTCCAATAATATATTATAGCATTCCACCTTGCTTCTATGAGCTTCCATCTAGTACGTGAAAATTAAAGCGTCATATGATCCAAATGACAGTAAATTGAATATAGATATTTTGGGAATGCCACCTAACTTGAGGGTGCATGATTCCACTAACTCGGTTACCCTCCTTTTCGCTCTTGTGTCCAATTGAACCATCTAATATATAAGATGGGTATTTCTCTATAAGTTGCACATCTCTGCAACCTTTGCACTAATATAACTAAAAAAAAATGAATTAATAAACACTGAAATAGGATGGTTGGTAACTACAACTATTCCATTTCAATCACTAAGGCTTGATGGTTTTCTTTCATGTTGTCCAATGTCACATAAATTTGAGGTACAATCTAAGTTACATTATTCATCATTGCTACCTCTCAGACATTATAAGGCTTCTTTTTATTTTTTTGTTGGAGAGGAAAATCCATGTGCTTTTCATTCTTTCCACATCCCCAACAATATAAAATATGTCTCTTGGGCTCCTTGGTCTCTTCTTTGATTTATTTAGTAGGCTCATATCTACTATAAGTAATAAAATTCCACTAGAATTGACCCTTGACATTAGTGGAAAACTTAAAATCCCCCCCTTGCTTGTGTCCTGAAGATTTTGGTCCTTTTCTTTTGACACTACTCTATCCATCTTCTTCCAATTTGGTAAAAATTTAAACCTATGTGTAGATTGATCATAAAAATAATCACCCTTTTAAATGGTGTCCTCAAATGTCCTTGGCTCATAAAAGTCAATCCTATCTTTGTAGGGATGTGGTGACTCACTAAAGTATCTTTGGCTCTTCACCTTCTTCTCGTTGTTGGTTTCAATCCTTGATTTTTTATCCCTAGTGGGACTTTCCTATATTTGTGCCTACCTAGATGGCTGGAACCAAGATCATGTTACTTATGTCTTTATAAGTGCAATAATATCTAGAAAATCACTACATTTACCTCTACTTTCCCTTTGTTTTTACCTAACAATATTTTCGTTGTCTTCCTCACAACTTCACAATTTAGCTCTTAAGCTCTATCCATCATATCAGGTGAATTTCCTTTGACCTCTTACCAAGTAACTCGAGTTCCTAATTATGATGGGATATTCCCATGTCGTATTGTATCATTTTACTGATCATTCCTTTATTTCTTGCTGGAAATTGAGTCTTCTTTTGTGTTACATAAATACTTGTTACTTCAATATAATAACTCATCACCTTGGAGTGTTATGACAAAGCATCTAATCTAAAGATGTTCAAAAAATCAAAATCAATGTCAGTTATACATTATAGAGAAAAAGAACATACTAATATTCCATTAGGTCTAGTGTTAGGTCCCTATAATACTAGTGATTCCCCCATTACTATTGTCATTGTATCCCTTACTGTTATTGTTGTGCCCCTATTGTCCCCATATTGTTATTATTGTGCCCCATAGGATCCCACTATTGTTCTTTTTGTGCCTTTATACTATTATTGTTAGGTCGGCATGGTTATACTATGTCCCCTTAGACTCCTATATATAGAAAGGAGGTTTTGTTATTTGAATCATCCAAGAATTGTTCATTTGTGTAATGTAAAGGAGGTTTCCCCCTCAAAGACACTGAATTATAAGGAGTTGATCTATCTTTTTATCTTTTTGTTAGCTTTTTTCCTAACATTTGGTGTGAGAGCTTTGGATTCTAGGGTTTCACTACTCCAAATAGGTCATTGTGGAATTTTTGCTATAACATTTTTTCTGCAACATTTAAAAGGTGAAAAAAACCCATTTAAGACAAAAATGTGTTTAACCTCGAGTCCAAATTTCAGAGCTTGTCTCGCTATATTTTTGGAGATATGGTAATAGGAACTGAGGGTTGTTTTAAGCTCCAGAATTTAAGTTGAAATAGGTCATGATGGGATTTTCACTATAACTCTTTCACTACAAAGTTTTAGAAGCTAAAAAAAAACCCATTTGAGAGTAAATTGGTCTAAACCTCGGCTCCAAATTTCAGATCCTGTCTCACTATATTTTCAGATATATAGTCTGAGGAAGTTAGGGTTTTGCAAACCCCCGAATTACATTCCAAACATGTCAACATGGAAAAATCGTCATAACTGTCTCGCTCAGCATCATGTCAAAATTTCATCAGAGGTTATAGAAATATCACGGACTATAATTTCTTGTGTATATTTTTCAGATCCAAAGGCCAACACAGTGACACGTGGCACTTCATACAAGTTCACTTGTCTGAAAAGGTATATAATTAGGTCATCTTGGGAGATTGTGCATAAATATTTCTTAGATAATCCAATCTCGATCAGACTGGTGGAATTAGAAAGACCACATAGAAGGCTACCGTAGTTCGCGATTTTAGAACTGGAAGAGATGGAATTACAGAAATACATCAAATCTAATATCAGGCTCCTACAAACTGAAAAAAAGGTATGTAGGTTTTTTTTAAATTTTTGCATAAGCCTAGATTGAAAAAATGGTTTGAAGGAATTCAAAGGGCATAGTGAAGCATTATTATCGGTAATTAATGCCCCGAAGAAATAAAATGGAAACACCTAGTAAGCAACCTGAAATCTCTAGCATGACTCATGAAGAAGAGGAAGAAATGAAACATGATATATCAAAATTACAAGACCAAGTACAACAAATGTCACTAGCACAAAAGGTAATAGAAGCCAAGATGGATGATTTAAAGAAAGATGTAGAAGCTAAGATGGATGGCTTAAAGAAAGCCGTGCAAGCTAAGATTGACAGTTTAAAGAAAGGTGTAGAAGCTAAGATGAATGGCGTGGAAGCTAAGATGGATGGTTTAAAGAAAGATGTAGAAGCTAAGATGAATGGCGTGGAGGGTAAGATGGATGGCGTGGAAGCTAAGATGGATGGCATGGAAACTATGATGGATGATTTGAAGACAGGCCTGGAAGATTTGAAGGTAGATTTGACAATTTTTATACAAGAAATGCTTACTATTGCCGAAAAGGTAGTAAAGGAAACTCATGATCAAAAAAAAAAAAAATTTAATCATGATATCATAGACTCTAACATTGGATCGAAGAACCACCATGTTCCAAAAACTAATATGAGGAAGTTTGATGGCAAGGATCCCGGAACATGGATACTACAGATGGAACAATTTTTCGATCTCCATAATGTGCAAAACACACAAAATGTACACATTACAACTTTATATTTGGAACCAAATTAGTTTGTATGGTATCGATGGCTTTGCTCCAGTAAAAAAATTGTCACTTGGGCTATTTTTGCGGGTGAAAAGATAGCACATTATGATGATACAAAAAGCAACACTTTTTTTAGCGAATTGATAAATCTCAAACTAAAGGGTTCAATGATGGAGAACATTGAGGAATTCCAAAAATTTAATATAGGGGTAAAAGATATTCTGAAGGAGCATAGGATTGATATGTTCATAGGGACTTTAAAAGTTAACATCCAACATGAGGTTCACCTTTGGGAACCAGATTCATTGGAGAAGGAATTCAGGTTGGCAAGAAAAATGGAAAGCAAAATTATGGCAACAAGGAAGCCTACCACTCATAATCATAAAGAGAGAAGCGTTGATGCCCCTAGCCATCCACAACTTACAAGGTCGACACCACAACAATTGGAAGAAAAAAGAGCAAAAGGGCTTTGTTATAGTTGTGCTGGAAAATACAGTAAAGATCATAAGCGTGCCAAGAAGAAATTATTTTACATAGATTGTGAAGAGGAGGAAGAAAAGGAGCAAGAAACATCAAAAGAAGGGGATATACGCCAGGAAAAAACCCTAGAAAAAGAAGAACTGAATCCGACCATATCTTGTAATGCATTGGCTGGAATTACCCCTCCTCAAACTATTAAGATAGAAAGGCATATCAAGAAGAAAAATATAATAGTGTTGATTGTTTCGGGAAGTACCCATAATTTTATTCATTATAAGATAGCCAAAGAATTGAGTTTCTTCCTATATCCAGTACGAGAGTTTCTAGTGATGGTTGCAAGTGGAGGAACCATAATTTACTCAGGAAAGTGCCATAATATCAAGCTATCCATGGGAGAATATGTATTGAATAGCCCAATGCTTTCCATTCCATTGGGTGGTGTTGATGTTGTACTAGGAGTCCAATGGCTACAATCTTGGGTACAATAGCTTTTAATTTTTAAGAACTTTTCATGAAATTCTCTTGAGAAGAAAAGGAAGTTGAATTAAGGGGTCTCAAAGGGAAACTGGGAAAGATAATCAGCTCTAATGGAAGGACAAAGGTTCTAAAGAAAGAACAACGAGGAATAATTGCACAATTATGTTCTCTAAAGGTTCCCACATCGAAATCATTCATTTCTCTAGATATCCAAAAAGTCTTGGTCAATCATTCCAAGGTATTTGAGACTCCCAAGGGCCTCCCACCTATTCATGATCATGATCACGCTATCAATTTGATTCCAGGAAGTGTTCCTCCAAACATCAGGCCTTATAAATATCCCTATATCCAAAAGAGTGAAATTGAACGTATGGTTGCGGAAATGCTAGAGGCTAGTATAGTTCAACCTAGTCAAAGTTATTTCTCTGCTCCAGTAGTATTGGTTCACAAGAAGGATGGATCATGGCGCCTCTGTCCAGATTATAGGGAGCTCAACAAGCTCACTATTAAAGATAAATTTCCCATTCATGTCATTAATGAATTATTGGATGAATTACATGGATCAATTTACTTCACCAAGTTGGATCTTCATTCAGGATATCATCAAATCATAATGAAGACTAAAGATATTCCAAAAATATCATTTATAACTCATGAGGGTCGTTATGAATTTTTGGTCACGCCTTTTGGCCTTACTAATGCACCTTCTACATTTCAAAGTTTTATGAATTCCATTTTTAAAACATTCCTTACAAAATTTGTGTTAGTATTTTTTGATGATATACTAATTTAAAGCAAGTCTCTGAAGGATCATGTCCAACATGTTGACATGGTGCTCAAACTATTGGAGGAAAAACAATTATATGCAAAAATGTCCAAATGTTCCTTTGGAGTACAAGAGGTGGAATATCTGGGTCATATTGTATCTCATGAAGGTGTTAAGGTAGACCCTAGCAGAATTAAAACCATTAAGGAATGGAAAATCCCCACATCGATAAAGCATCTATGAGGATTTATCGGGTTAACAGCGTATTATCGCAAGTTTGCTAAGAATTATGGCATAATAGCAGCACCTCTAACAACATTATTTAATAAAGATGCATTCTCATGGACTCCAGAAGAAACAAAGGCCTCTAAACATCTTAAAGAGGCAATGTGCCAAGCACCAGCCTTAGCTACACCATACTTCACAAAAACCTTTATTGTGGAATGTGATGCCTCATGAAATGGAATTGGTGTTGTTTTAATGCAAGAACAAAGACCCATTACTTTCAAAAGTCATCTGATCAAAGGAAAGTATTTCCACAAAGCTATTTATGAGAATGAAATGCTAGCAATACTACATGAACTTAAGAAATGGTGACCCCACCTAATGGGAAGACACTTCAAGGTAAAAACATATCATGATAGATTTAAATACTTTTTGGAACAAAGATTATCTTCAGAAGAGCAGCAAAATGGGTCACAAAGATGTTGGGCTATGACTTTTAAATCATCTACAAAAAAGAGAAGAAAAATGTTGTGGCAGATGCACTCTCAAGAAAGGATGAGTATGTGGAAGCATTTCTTTACACCATTTATATTATCCAACCAGATTGGATAAACGAAGCAAGGGATGAATGGAAGAACGATGAGGAAGTGTGGGCACTGATTCAAAATATACAACAAGATCCCAGTACATGTGATACATTTAGCTAGAAAAATGATTCGTTATGGTACAAGGATCGGTTATACCTATGTAAGAATTCCCAATTCAAACAAAAAGGTCTTAGGGAATTGCATACTTCTCCCTTAAGAGGACACTCAGGATTCCAAAAAACCTACCACAGAGTTAAGAAGGATTTTTTTTTGTTATGGCCTTAAATTAGATATTCAAAAGTTTGTGGCGAAATGTTTGGTTTGCCAACAAAATAATGTTGAAACAATTAAGACTCCATGAATATTAAAACTCTTATCCATTCCAAGCCAACGTTGGGAGGAGATTTTAATGGATTTATTACAGGTTTACCCAAGTCCAAAGGAAAGAGTGTTATCATGGCGATAGTTGACAGACTTACCAAGTATGAACACTTTTGTGCATTATCTCATCCATTTATAGGGAGTACAGTTTCTACTGCATTTATGGAAAAAATTGAAAAGCTACATGGAAACCCAAATATTATTGTAAGTGACAGAGATCCCATTTTCATTGGAAATTTTTGGACATAATTATTTTCTTGTCTTGGGACTCAATTAGCTCATAGCTCATCTTATCATCGTCAATCTGATGGGAAAACAAAGATAGTAAACAAATGTTTGGAAGGATATCTTCGTTTCTCTGTATCTGATAAACATACATAATGGGTTAATTGGTTGCCTCTGGTTGAATGGTGGTATAACACTTCCTTCCATACTACAACAAAAATGACCCCATTTATGGCAATTTATGGATATCATCCACCATCCATCACATCATATTTAAGAGAAATTCTAAGGTTCAAATATTGGAAGATCACATTGAGCATCAACAACAAGTTCTCCAACTCTTAAAGGATAACCTTGCCTTGGCGTAGAATAGAATGAAACAATAGGCAGATCAACATCACAGCGAAAGAATTTTTGATGTAGGTGATTGGGTATTCCTATAGCTACAACCATATAAACAAATGTCCCTCAAGAAAGCTAAGAAGGATATAAATGATCAGCAAAGTATTATAGTTCGTACAAGGTGTTGCAAAAGATAGGTACCATGGCATACAAATTGGAACTTCCTGCAGCTTCCTGAGTGCACCTAGTTTTCCATGCCTCATGCTTAAAAAAGTTTATCGGTGACAAAATTCCAGTTCAAACAATATTTCCAGAACTTGATGAGGAAGGAAAAATCATATTGGAACCTAAAGCAGTTAAAGAAACAAGAACTCAACAACTACGAAATCGATCAATTTCAAAGTATCTCATCAAGTGGAAGAACTTACCCATTGAAGATTCTATATGGAAGGATGAGAATTTTATACAAAAGCACCCAGAACTACTCAAGCATTGAGGACAACAATTTTTTGAAGGAGAGGGGCATGTTAGGTCCCTATAAGACTAGTGATTCCCCCATTACTATTGTCATTGTATCCCTTATTGTTACTATTGTGCCCCTATTGTCCCCATATTATTACTATTGTGCCCCATGGAATCCCACTATTTTTGTTTTTGTGACTTTATATTATTATTGTTAGGTCGACTTGGTTATATTGTGTCCCCTTAGAATCCCATATATAGAAAGGAGGTTTTGTCATTTGAATCATCCAAGAATTGTTCAATTGTGTAATGTAAAGGAGGTTGCCCCCTTGAAGAGGCTGAATTATAAGGTGTTGATCTATCTTTTTATCTTTTTGTGAGATGGTTTCCTAACATCTAAAAACCACATCACCTACAAATGAAAAATCAGCATATAATATAATTAAACTACCATAATAAATTTGATTGTTTGTGTGTGAACCACTTTAGGTCCATTGTTGAACCAGGGATTTGACACCACTTTGTAACCAACTCCCAGCCCCTATCCATCTAGGGTTGAGGAAGGTGTTACCTATTTTGTTTAATACCAATCTCAAAGGTTTGTTATGATGATGAAAATATAAAAATACTCACTTTACAAAGTTTTGGAAATTAATTTTGACATCACCATTATGACAAACTCATCAAGAACACTTTGATGATATTTGTTTTGTCTCGATATGATTCCCAAATAGAAATTTATGCTCGATATAAGTTTGGCCTATTAAAAGAATCCATATCATCACAAGGGCTCCATGTGGAATCCATCAGGAATTGGTGGAATGACCGTGTCATTACAATAGGGTCCACTCCAAAATGACCACTCCTTTAAATATCTCTCATTATAGGTTATAATTTATAACAACCTAGTAGTGGTAGAGCTCCCAATAGTTAGGGTTCCCACACAGAAACTACAACTGAGAATGTAATATACTTTAATTGTATTGGTGGCATCACAAGGCCCTTAATAATAGTTTCGAATTTAGGGAAGGGGCCCCCTAAATTAATCTCAACCGTTGTTTAGTAATAGGTTGCTTGGTACTAATACCAATCACACCCTACTTTCTAGTTAAACAAAGACCATGAGGACGACCCTCTCAATCAATCTTAACCATCGATTTATAGGCCTATTGTCTACCTATTTTCTCTAAAACTCCTGCTGGCCTAGAGATCTGCAAGCTCAGTAGAGTCCACCCCAAGCCACATCATCTTAGCTTCGTGTTCTTGTTGTTACCTCTACACCAACCTTAAGTGAAAAGCATTCCAATTTTAGGTACACGGTTCGATATCTAAGAGTAGGTTCCACTCTAAGCCATGACAACTCAACAAACATCATCTCAAATTTAAATTATTGCCCTTTCCTCTACACCAATATCAAGTGAAAAGTGTCAATGTCTAAGGTTCAAGGTCTGATATACAAGAGTAGGGTCCCCCCCAAGCCATTTTATCTCAACCAAAGCAACCCTAGCCATGACATATTAGCCATGTCACCCCTAACCATGTCATCTCATCCACATCATATAGGCCACGTCACCCCTTGCCATATCATTTTAGTTCCTTGGCATCGAGGGTTCCTCTCCTTCCTTCATCTCATCTCCTTCACATGGAGGATTCCTCACCTCCACACACTTATAAGTTTTCTTCCAAATGGCCAATGTTCAATGGATTGTGTGGGGACCATAAAATATGGTTCCACTAGCATAAGATTCTACCATCGGTCTCTAAGTTTTAGAATTTTTTGTGCGTTTTTATGTTTGTTGAGCCATTATGCTCTACTAGTCCAAACAACTACAATAATGATAATTTTTAAGATTTAACAAAACAAAAAGAGGAAGTCACCCCATTCCCAACTCTTTGAGTTTTATGGCCAAAGTTCTGAAACCTAAAAATTTTGGCAATAAAAAATAATAGGGAATCAATTCCCATAACACCAAATACACATGTTTATTAGACAAGAAGGAGGAAGGCCCCAACACCAAATTTACACCGTATTCATTACTTTTGCATGGGGTAATGCACCAATTAATCCAATTCTATTGGCCTCTTGTATAGGTTGTTTAAATTCATGCAAGGATATGTGAAATGTGAATTTGTAAACCATTCATATATATGATGCTAGAAAACATAGTCTAGGCTATTAGCACATGAACATCGAGGCCTTGATATATCATAATACTACACAATGTAGTCTAGTTAATCTAATGAAAATATAAGCATACAAGGAATCTTTTCATTATTTATATTCATATCATATAATATATCATGTGAGTCATGAAAACAATGATAATATTGACCATTCGGGCATTCATTAACATTCATAAATATACAAGATCTCATTTTACACGGAAACAATTCATGAAGAATTAGATATTAAAACTCAGCATTTCAATGCATTTGGCTTATATGAGTACGTAAATATGACTGGAAACTAAAGGAGGGACCTCAAATCTCCACCTAATCATATTCCATATACACTACAACTTTACTTTCGCTGACCACCCTTAAGCGAATTCCAAAGTTTGAGGGGATGCTTTCTTAGGGAAAATTTACACCAAGGCTTAGAATCCACTCAGGATATGGAGTTCACTATCCATATGGTTTTCCGAATTCTATCTGGAGGTAAGTACCACAATGACTTAATTACTCCTCTTGGTTCAATCATAGGGCATCACCCAATGTCCTAATGGGGAATTACTTAGTCCAAGAGGTTGAATCCACAATCCTAGTGATTTATCAACTATATTTTTCATAGAAAGAACCACATGGTGTTATAGAAATTTTTGGGCACTACAACCCCAATCACAAATGTCCATAAACCAAGGGCTCCTAAGTTCCTAAAGGTGTTGTTCCAACCCCTAAAAGAACAAGGTCAACTGATTACAGCATCTCCCAGAACTTCTTTGTGAAAAACTACTCAGAACTGGTCAAAACTGGACCATTTCACCTGCTCCATGGTCAAAGTGCGTTGCATCCCACCTAAATACACACAGTAGGAGCAATGCATGTTGAAAATCCCTTCTATGGGGTGCGATGGGTGAGAATGGACAGATGGCAGGGTCAATCCGCAAGGTGGAGGATCATGGAATCTTCCAAAAACTTCTCCTGTGACACTTGCCTCTCTGCATTCACCCAGGGATGAGTAAGAGATCATCAATCTCCAAGTGGAATCAAGAACTATCAGAGAGAGGACACTAATCAAATCTCAGAAGCTGACTCACCTCCCTTGCAAACATCTATATATGGATCCCTCATCCCAGAGATCCAGAGGCTGGAATTTTGTATCTTGTAAGGAAGTGCTATTGGTTTCTTGGTGCAATATCATAGTGTTGGGTGATCTAAGCTTTTCATGAGGTGAAGAAGGGCTTTCTTGCTGAGAGGATGATGCTGGGTCAGAACAATTGGTTGTAATCCTCTTTGCTCTTTCTTGATTATCAATAAAGCTATTTAAGTTTTCCTCCACATTCTTGTATGATTGATGTTATATGCATTTGTGTGGTCAATATATATCTGGTCCTATATTGTTTATGATAATAGATCTATGTTCTTGGATAGTGTTATGCTGCTTTGATTCTACAGGTGCTCTTTGAAGCTGGGTAGACGAGGAAGCAAGTGGCGAAGACCTATCAGAAGGGAGAGGAATCGAGCAAGGAACCAAGCGCAAGATAGAGGTTGGTCTCCTTATTCCCCTCTTATCTATTTCTCATAAAGGAAAATGAAAGTAGTTTTAGTTTGTTTGTTTCTAAGGTAGCTACCAGCCTTAGTGGGACTAGCAGCTCTGCATAGACACTAGTTTTCCCGATAACAAAATGGTGACTCCACTGGGGAGCGAATAGATTGTTTGTTTATCTACATTTGTTTATTTTATAAACTTACAGACGGAGCCTGAAGTCAAGCCAGCTAGCCTTCGAACTGCATTTGCTATGCAAGTGCAAAGTAGATCAATGATGCTTCAGTCTATCTCCAGGTTTTGTTTATGAATTAAACAGTTGATTTACAAGCTCTCTAATTGCCCTTGTGGTGGCTCTAGTAACCTCCTTAGATCTACCCCTGTGATTCATTTACTGATTACCACTTGCCTGGCCTAAATCCCTGAACTAAGCTGCAAACTGTGACCCGGAACCCAGCTAAAGTCTCGTCCCTGGTCCATCGCACTGTCTCTCTTCTTTGGAACCTGAATGCATCGCACTTCCCAAGTGTAGTAGGTTCGTTGCATTTCAGTTTCCCTGTGCTACAGGTGCACTGATCAGACCTCTTCTGCTCTTATATTTTGGCTTCTATGTTCACTCTTTTCAGCTCTATTCAGGAGTTTTTCTGCCTGTGGTCAGTACACCTTTTTTGAAACCCCCTTCCTTGCCATTATTCTACCTCCATTGTGCAAAGAACTATAATTTTTTTTATGTATTTTGAGTCATTTTCAATTATCTTTTACAGAGAAGTAGCGTAATTGAACTGTCGTTTCTTGATTTGAAAGTGTCGCAAGTGTCGTTTTCAGTCATAGAAGAGAATCTGATTGTTCTTGATAGTTGATTACACTGTTACTCTTGTATTTGATTTGAATTATTAGTTTTTCAAGTGTCGAAAGCATGTTTTCAATTCCAGATAACAAAGTGTCGCCATTGTCTTCATTTTTGCTTTGAAAAGAAGCTTGTTAGTAATTGTCGCTTTGAAAAATAATTCAGATTTGCGCTTAGCTT
Source organism: Pinus tabuliformis (assembly GCA_031772625.1). Lineage (NCBI taxonomy): Eukaryota > Viridiplantae > Streptophyta > Pinopsida > Pinales > Pinaceae > Pinus > Pinus tabuliformis. The sequence goes on from CM062820.1 coordinate 182,989,035, forward strand.
TCTTTTTATCATTCACACATTAAGAAGGATGAAAACAAATACATGCATGTGCATTTGCATTTAGACTGTTTGTTGGTTTGATTTAGGATAGTGCATATAGTGTGTGCTCTCTGCTCTATGTTGAAAGAAAATCATCTATCTTTCCTTAGTAGCTAGGATTTTCATTGCAAAAAGAAGATTAAATGACTGTTTATCATCTTAGATTGCATTTTAGGAATTGTACATCTACATCACGCGGTGAACCTGAAAGGAAAATTTCTTAAGCAATATCAACTATAAAATAAATTTAATGAATCTAAAAACGCTTTGGAACCTAACGCACAACATCTAGAAGTATAGGCTAGAGACGTATTCTGGCGTCGTAAAGCCTGGTAACTGTTGTTTTCACTGTTGGTTGGGTGATTCCTCCACTTTTAGACAACAAGTGCCAATCTGAACTTGTGCTCCCATGTACCGTCGAGTATATTTTAGGTGACCATAATAGGCTATATCCTTTATTCATAGGAAGCCATGTCTGCTGCCCTATCGATCACAATGCACTGAACACAGCATTGGGGAAGATTGACTGCCGTACCGTAAAAAGTATTCTGCAGTTTTGTGATTGGTTTGGTAATTCCTCTATCTAGATTTCTAGAGCAGTCTCTTTCGTTGTTTTTAGACTCCTTAAAGGAAAAGGTCCATCTGAGCACTTGTCACTTCAGGCTCGTTAAAAATCGAAGGTGACTAGAGTCATCTTTTTTTTTCTCAACTATTAAAAATTGAAAAAGCAAGTTGTGTCAAAGCTTCTAAAATTTATTTTAATCGGAATAAACATCACCTTTCCTACGTTGGTCTTAGGTTGAGAAAAATGGAGTCCACCAACCAAGGAGTTCCCCTTGGAGGAAATCCTAGTCCCTTCTCCTCTTGGGGAGATGTTGGTGCACCCCATATGGCCACATTGTCTCTTCCAGGATTGACAATCGGCTTGCCCGTATGGCTCTTCTCAACTTCTGTCGTTCAGAACACCATTATTCCTGAACAATCAAGTCAGTAACTAAACGATACCAGAGTCACCCCCCAACCCTCTACTTCATCCAATTCTTCCTCTCCTCCTTCCTCTTCACTTGATGAAGTTGGTAAAGCCAAAACTCAAGTAACTGAGAAGAAGAAGGAGAAGAAGAAGAAGGAGCCAAAGGCGAAAAGGGGCGACCAGGCATCGTCTAGCGAAAATCCGCACACTGCACCATCCAGGCCTAAATCGCCATGTGTAATTTGCAAAGGAGACCACTATCATCGAGATTGTCCTTGCATCCCTTGGATCTTAAGGGATTCGTCTCCTCGTTTGCACAATCTGGTGTCATCAACCTCTGATGATCATGTTGGAAGTACACCATCAACTAGTGAAAGTGAAGCCCCTGGACAAAAAGGAAAATATAAATTTCCTTGTAAATTGTGTGAAGGCGATCACGCCGTCCACCATTGTCCCTTCTTAGATGAAGCTAAAAGAGTTTTGAACGACCATCTGGTTTCACCGTTACGGCTTCCTCCTGGATATAAGAAACTCTTACCGAGTCCGTCACCAGTTGAAAATCTAGCTGACACACCCTTGTGGTCGGCCGAAGCGTCTATCATTGAAGATGAACCATCTGAATCCACACGAGATGAAAGTCAAAAGGTCAAGGCGGCAGTTGACCCGGTCTTGCCTTCAGAGGATCAATCTTCAGATGATACAGTCACCGAAGAGAACAAGAACGATACCGTTCAAATTCTCTTCGTAAGCACAGACTCCAATGAACATGAGGGCACTCTACCCGTTCCTTTACCGCAGGAAGGAAGTTCGTTAGAGTCATATCCGGCCGTCTATTCGGTCCCACCTCCAAGCAACCTGGTTGTTTCCTTTGATTGGAATCTGCTAGGCAGACCCCGTTTACCATCTAGTGTACCATTTCGAATCATTTCTCAAATATATAGAATGGTGATGGCCGGTACCATCATAGATGAAGGGGCTTCTGTGAGTATCCTTTCCTCAACTGCTTGGAAAGCGCCTGGTTCGCCATCTCTTTTGCCTGAGATGAGAAATCTAACAGGCTTTGACAAAGGAACCAATCAACCGTTAGGGATCCTTCCCAATGTGCCGATAACATTGAGAGGGAAAACCGTTCACATGAGCGTAATGGTAGTCCAAGGACCCCTGGATTATAATCTACTCCTTGGATGAGACTATATTTATTGCATGGGAGCCATTGTCTCCTCACTCTTTAGAGTAATGTGTTTTCCGCACGAAGGAAGAGTGGTCAAGCTCGTAGAGTAGCTTTCATTTCCCAATTCACACAGAGCAAATAGTCATATACCAACCCTGAATGGTCTTTTCACGCAAGGAATGTCTCATCAATCCCCGGTCCGTCCCCCTGATGAGCGTGAGTGATTCGGAGGATATGACTGAAACCCAGGGGCATGCACCCTGGCCTGTTTTGACAGGAAAACCTTGGGTATAGGGTGGGTTTCCACGGAGAGTATATGACTGGCCCGACACACCCGTCCATTTTGGAAAATGAGATTAGACTTTAATAAGATACCTCTGTTAAGGTAGGCCTTCCCTGATAAAACAAATGTTTTGTCTGCAAATTGAAGGGTAACCTGAAAAGGTAGGCCTTTTCCGATAAAAAAAATGTTTTGTCTGCAAATTGAGGGGTAACCTGGAAACTCTACTTCGCTATACCTGGGGGCATGCAAACCTTTTGGCATGCAAGTGAAGAGCGACCATTTATTTTTTTAAATTTATAGGTCCTCTAACCCTTTAAACTCGTAGGATTGGTCGTTTCCTAACTTGCATAAAGAAAGGATGCGGGGCAAAGCTTTGAAAATATGTCATTTATATATGAGACATCCTTATTATACGACTGGATAATCGAGCAGTTTTAATGCAGAATTCAAGCTCGTTAAGAAATAAACATAAGCAATGAGCAAATGTTTCTCTAGAGTTTAAGCTCATTAAAAAATGAACCAATTTCCGGTAAATAACCATCATGAATGTATTATCATCAACCTTTGAAGCCTTGGTCGTGTTCTCATCATCACTTCCACGCTGTATTGGCCAATCATTCACCTCCATTTGATTGTTTACCCTTTTGAGGAACAACTGCGAAGAGTGATCCTGTTAGCCATCCTTGTGACACTGCCGTGATTGGAAAATTCCAAACCTTACCTAGCTGCTACCCAAATTTATCACTCGTTCCTAAAAAAACGAGTCTCCTTTAAGCTCTTTTCAACTGACTCGTAAAATATGAAAAGATTTCCGAGAAATTGGCCTCTCCAGCTCGTTAAAGTGACTGGAAGTGCTATCCCTCCTTTAGATTGTAATCTTTTTTGGACTTGAGGGATTATTACACAAAAAGATCGAGCGCTTGTTTCGTTCGGCTCGTTAAAATTACTGAAAATTCATCCCTTTTGTATTATTTTATACTTTTTCGAACTTAAGGGATTAGATGACGAAAAGGGATTGTTGGAGTCTTCTTTACGTCCCTTTTCAAACTCTCTAAAATTGAAAAGGACCGAGTTATCTTTTTCGTTAAACTCGTTAAAACCGAATAGCGACAAACTTGTCCATAACAGACAAGAACAAGTTTCACTATCGCTAGGCTCGTTAAAACATAGCGATTGGTTTGCCCGAAGGGCAAATTATACAACAAGCATATGTTATCCTCCTCAAGCTTGAAAAAAATAAAGAGGTACTCGTCAGCAATGACTGGGGAAAAATTGGGAAGAAAACTTGAAGAAACTTCATTGGTAGCAAGTCGCTCTTGAACATGACACTTTCACTCCGCATCTGAGTCCGGTTGGGTTATTCCATTCACTGGTCACATCACCATTGTTCCATCACACCATCCATATTTGGGTTAATGCTACCAATCCATCATGTCAGTGTCGCCGATGTGTTCAAGAGAAGTCGCTCAGAGAATTCCCCTGTGTCTCACCCACTGCAATACATTTATGCTCCATTCTTTCATGACCGCCACCCTGAACCTTACAGCACGAGATTGTTTTCACCTCCATTAAAATCATTTGCTCCGTTCCGTGTCATTGATGTGGGATTCACTAAGGCCCTCCTATGACGGATTGCTTCTTGTCGACATCAGCTCATTATCCAAGAAGTCGATCTAGGAACAACCCTTTCAGTACTTTGAAGCTTGCATGCCTCAATGGCAAGTTTCTCACTTCCGCCAACAGGTTTACATCAATGGCCTTCGACCAAAATATTTTGTGTGGTGTTCGACGCCAAGACCCTTATTCACACCACATGAATTGTACTGTAGTACCTTGAGGGTCATCATCATTATCGGTGATTCCTCTCGTGCCTGTTAACATCTTACATCACTGGCTGGTAATCAGGCGATGTCTTTCCATGTTCGACTCCAGAACATCTCTCACATGGATCGACTTGTACTTTGAGTGAAGACCGAATGAGATTGAAGACCCCAGATCTAGTTTCATCCATCCGGGCTGCGATATATATTCAGGAAAATAAAGACATCAAATGTACATCACTGCTGCAAAAATAATCATCCAATCTAAGGGATGATGGCTCTACCAGAATCATCAGTCTACACTCATACGATTGTCTGTCTCATGTACATGAAAATGAATTTATAAAGTTGAGCATGGGAATGCCTGCCTCAGCTAGATCATGAAAATATTATGAAGATAATGTATTGTATTGTATCTTATTACAGGTAGCCTTCCAGCTTGAAAAAACTTCAGATCCTCATGATAAAGCATTTCACCTTACATCAAAAGATTAATGACCTCATGCTTTAGGGGGCAACTGTTATAGACATTTTTGGGCACTGCAACCCCAATCATAAATGTCCATAAACCAAGGGCTCCTAAGTCCCTAAAGGTGTTGGTCCGACCCCTAAAAGAACAATGTCAACTGATTACAGCATCTCCCAGAAGTTCTCCATGAAAAACTACTTAGAACTGGTCAAAACTGGACCATTTCACCTGCTCCATGGTCAAAGTGCGTTGCATCCCACCTAAATGCGCACAGTAGGTGCGGTGCATGTTGAAAAGCCCTTCTATGGGGTACGATGGGCGAGAATGGACAAATGGCAGGGTCAATCCGCAAGGTGGAGGATCATGGAATCTTCCATAAACTTCTCCTGTGACACTTGCCTCTCTACATTCGCCCAGGGATGAGTAAGAGATCACCAATCTCCAAGTGGAATCAACAACTATCAGAGAGAGGACACTAATAAAATCTCAGAAGCTGACTCACCTCCCTTGCAAACATCTATATATTGATCCCTCATCCTAGAGATCCAGAGGCTGGAATTTTGTATCTTGTAAGGAAGTGTTGTTGGTTTCTTGGTGCAATATCATAGTTGTTAGGACTCCATATTGTCTACTTTTGACCTTGTATTTTGTTATTATATTACTCTCTTTAGCCCATAAGTTGAAAGCCTTGATAACATTTTGACCTAATTATTCCAAAGGTATTAAGTAACTCTCCTCATTACTATAAGCTTAATTATTCAACACATATTCATGTTATCTTTATAATTAAACTTTGGAAGTTGACTAAGTCCCTGACAATTGATGAAACAGTTTAAAGCCTGCAGAATTATAACTCACAGTTGCTGGAACACCAGAAACAACAACTGTGCAGTTGCTGCCACCAGAAACAGCAACTGACTAAAGCAGGTAAATCCTCATTTTGCAATGGCTGAAACATCTCGAACAACAATTGCCGAGCAGAAGCAGTAACCATCTGAAGCTGTCAGAACAATACGTTGCAGAGGCTGATATAGCATGATCAACCACTGTCCAAAATTGGCAAAACATAGTCGCAGATATTGGAACATCAGGAGCAGCACGAGAGCTTTACGGGAACAGTTAAGATTAACCAGATCAGCAAAAATGGTGGAACAACCAAGGATTGTACGAGGATCTCAAAGGGATGGTCGAAATCTATCATTTGTGCAACAGCAAAAGGATCCAATATGATAAAATTACATACTGTTGTAACAGCATTTCTTATTTTTGTACAAAAGGGTCAACTAAACGGGTAACGACAATCTATTGTAATAGTTGTCACCTCTATAAAGAGGAGACATCTACATTAGGGTAGGGGGGGTAGTAACAAGGGTACTGCATTACAGAGCAAGTCTAAACCTTTATTGTAAGCTGACATTTTGGTAGATGAATAAAGCATTGTTTGGAGCATTTTTACTTAGTATCTGTGTCCTGGGGAATCTTGTGAGAGGGACAGGGCCCACCTTCTTCACAAGATTCACCCATTTCTTTCTGTTGAGTGTGTGTGTGACTTCTGTGTGGCATTTCTTCTGATATTTCCCTTTGCTGATACTCAGTTTTCTTAATCAATTAGCGCTGTAAAAGAGTGTGTCACCGGTGATTAGGAATTGCAGTGTGCATTGGCAAATTGATCACAGGGGCAGGTGCTGAACATCCTTACCTTGAGGATAGGGTCCTGATCCTCTGTTAAAAGACAACCATCATTTCCTTCAGTAGATTTGTTACCTTTAGTTCATTGTTTTCGTTTCATTTCTGCAATAGATCATAACTGTTGTAACACAGAGTAAGGGTTTGATAAAAAGTAGATTTATTTATACTACAGCTTTTAATACTTTTAGAATTAAGTGCATACAGTACGAGGTCATCTTTGAAACCAAAGGACTTTCCCGAGTTGACAATTTAATGTGGTACTCGACTGTTTAATAAATAAACAATTCGAGCAGCCAACATTTTGGCGCCGTTGCCGGGGAAGGCGGCTAAAAATTTTAAAGGTATTAACATATTTTTCTTTCTTTTAGAAAGGCAGGATGCATGAGAGGATGCAAGAAGGTTAACCATTCAGGCGGCAAAGGCAAAGGAGGAGGAAGAAAAACTTTTATTGACGATATTATTTCAAAAGATGAGACATCCCAGAGGCTAAGCTCTCGGAGGCCACAGATCCAACACTCTTCTCAGACTGATTTTCAGACAGAGGAAGTAGTGGGGCCAGAGAGGGTTCTAGAACCATCAGAATACACTAAGGAACTAGAGGAAGAAGACGAATGACCAAGAGAACAACCAATAGAGGAAGTTAAGGTGGAGGAACCAGTGCAGGACATTGAAATCCCAACAGAAAACTCTGAAGACCGAGCAAGCGCATCAGGGAAACAACCAATGGAGGACAACAATGAAGGACTTTTTGGTGGAGGACGCAGAATAGAGGGAAGGGGAGAAAATTCTCTCTCCACCTTGGAATTCCCCATTGGAGACCTCCCCAGAGGTGCAACTCCTATGAAGAATATCCCTCTTTCAGCATTACCCAACTTCCACGGGTTATCCACAGAAGATCCTCATGAATTTCTCTTTGAATTAGATATACTGTGTAGAAGCTATGACTATATTAATTCTGCTTAGAAATTAAAATTTTTTCCAGCTACATTAAAAGGGAATGCATTAAGATGGTTCATGAGCCTAGGAGCTCATGTGATTACAACATGGGATCAGATGAAGGAGAAATTTTTGGCTAAATACCAAGACTATTGTCGAACAAGAGAAATAAAGGAGGAATTATTCAAGATGACTCAGAAAGGGGACGAAAGTCTAGAAGACTTCGTGGAAAGATTACAATATAACTTACAGCGATCTGATCATCCTGAGATGAGTAAGGATATTCTCAAATCAATACTGCTAAGAGGGGTACGAGATGATTGTTTAGATATGTTAAACATGCTTGGGAAAGGAGACATATCTAAGGAATCCTATGATGAGAATATTGATCTCTGTAAAAGATGTTCAAGAGAAGCAGCAAGCAAACCAAGGAGCAAGGGCAGTACGTATTCAAGAGTCCAGAAATCAGCAAGTCGAGGAGCAACACGGGCCGAAATAGGTAACTTACTTGAAGAATTTAAAACTGAAATGTTAAGCTCTTTTGCTTCACAAATTGATACCTTGCAGGTTAAAAAGAAGCAAGCAGAAGCAGAAGCCTCTTTGGCTATTTTCTGCTCTAAATGCAGGGAGAAACACCCACTAAGGGAATGTCCCCTGGACAAGGTACCAATTTGCACTATTTGTGAAAAGGACCATGAGACCCAACAATGCCCTTCTCTGCCAGGAATAAAAGCAGCACTGCAGCCAACCGAAGAGGAAGCTGAAGCAGTGTACCTCCTCACACAGAGAAGACAATGGCAACCATGAGGACAAGGTATGAATTCTAACATGCCATTTAATCGTTGGAATAATCATCCTCCTTTTCAAGCAAATTACCCAACCTTCAATCAAATATAGTACCCACCCTTCAATCAGATGAATTTCCCACCCATGCAGCAACCGAATCCTCCTTTTGTTGATCCCACAATGTGGAATCCCTGGGCTTTTCAACAACCCTATCAATGGAACCCAAGTTGGACAACTCCACAGATCCCATTTCCAAACCAATTACCTCAATATCAGCAAACTCTCTCCTTACCATCAAATGCCCCACCTAATAATCATACAATAAGACCTCAGCTGCCTGTACAACCTAACCCCAACCCGAACAATAATAAAGCTCTGCAAGTAATTGATGTTCAAAACCAACTAGTTTCCCCTCTGCAATGCAATGACATTCATTTACGCTCAGGAAGAATACTTGAACCCATTATTGATGACATCACTTCTGATTCAGATAAAGAAGAAATCAGAAAAGAAAAATCATCTAATGCTGAAACAGTTGGATCATCCCCTAATAATAATGCCGAAACAGTTGAAACAGCTTCTAAAAAGACTGCTGAAGCAGCAAAGCCACCATTCCCTGAACGTTTGGCTCTTACCAAAACTCTTGAGCCACCTGCTTTTAATTTGTTAGGAGAATTGCAGAATTTGTATGTTAAAATTCCACTTTTACAAGCATTAAGAGATGTACCGATTTATGCGAGAACTGTTAAAGATATTTGTATTAAGAAACCTGGAAGAAAAGCTAAAGACCCCCTCACAGTTCATGTGATGGGTGATCTAGTTGCTCTCATGTCAGAAAGCAACCCCCCTGTAAAATATGGTGACCCTGGTCACCCTACAGTTACAGTCCAGGTTGGTAAAACCTTTGTCTCTAGAGTTTTGGTAGACCTCGCTGTTGCAATAAACATCATGACACTTGAAACAGCACAATTATTGCAGTTAAAAATTTTTATTAGGGAAACCCCAACCATTCTAGAGCTGGCTGACCACTCCACAATTAAACCAGAAGGAGTCATTGAAGACCTGATAATTTCAGTAGAATCTTGGAACTACCCAGCTGATTTTGTCGTATTACAGACCAAAAGTAAGTTGGGGGGTCATCCATTGATTTTAGGAAGGCCTTGGTTGGCTACAGCAGATGCCTCCATCAGCTGTAGGTCAGGATCAATGACAATCTCTAATGGATCTGAAACCAAGCAGCTTACTCTGTACCCTCATGCCACACCTATGATTAACAATGATAATTCAATATGGTTAGGTTATGAGGATGATGAAATTCAACCCATTTTGACTGTCGGACAAGCCCTAACTTTTAAAAATTCGACCGAAGATGAATTAATTAGTAGTTTTATTTCTGAACCTTCTTCCGTTAACTCTGAATTACATGACCACTTGACTGCAATCTTGGAATCTGAATCACAACAGAATCTTAAAACTGAAAACTTGTCTCGCACATTAGCTGACACTCCCTCCAAAAATATAGCAGTCAAAATCAAGCCTGGCAAAACATTAAATATAAACCCTAACTTAACAGATGTTGAAACACAACAGTTAATGAAGTTACTCCACGAAAATAAACAAGCATTTGCATGGGACAACACAGATATGAAGGGAATTTCTTCTGAGTTATGTACTCACTGAATTTATATTAAAGAAGGATCCCACTCAGTCTGCCAACCCCAACGACGAATGAATCCCAATCTAAGGGAAATTGTGAAAGAGGAACTTCAAAAACTGTTGAATGCAGGATTCATATATCCGATATCTGATAGCGAATGGTTTCACCATTAGTGATAATACCTAAGAAAAATGGAAAATGGAGAGTATGTGTGGACTATAGAGCTCTGAATAAAGCTACTTAGAAAGATCATTTTCCCTTACCATTTATTGATCAGGTGCTAGATAATTTGGCAGGTAAGAGTTTCTTTTCCTTTTTAGATGGGTTTAGTGGTTATAATCAGATCAAGATTGCACCCCAAGACCAAGACAAGACCTCTTTTACTAGCCCCTGGGGAACTTTTGCCTATAAAGTTCTTCCATTTGGACTATGTAATGCCCCAGCAACATTTCAAAGCGCAGTGATAGGAATTTTTTCTGATATGCTTAATGATTCCTAGAGATATTTATGGATGACTTTACTCCTTATGGTGTGAATTTTGAAGATGCCTTACAAAATCTTGAAAAAGTACGTAAAAGGTGTATAGAATCACATCTTGCCTTAAGTATTGAAAAATGTCATATGATGATGAATCAAGGTATTGTTTTAGGACACTTCATTTCATTCCTAGGAATTCAAGTTGATCCAGCTAAGGTACAAGTAATTCAGACTTTGCCTATCCCAAAAACACAAACTGATGTAAGAAGTTTTTTAGGACATGCTGGATATTATAGAAGATTTATCAAAGATTTTTCTAAAACAGCTTCTCCCTTGTTTGTGTTACTTATGAAAAATGCTGAATTTAAGTGGACTGATGATTGTCAAAAAGCATTCAATGAACTCAAACATCAATTGTCTACAACTCCCATTTTAAGAGGACCTGATTGGGCACTCCCCTTTCATATATCCTCTGATGCTTCAGACACTGCAATAGGAGCTGTCTTGGGTCAAGAAGAGAACAATCTTCCCTATGCAATCTATTTTATTAGTAAAAATATGACCCCTGCTGAACTTAATTATACGGTCACCGAGAAAGAATTCTTAGTAGTCATTTATGCTATTAACAAGTTTCGACATTACATTACTGGCTACACTACTTTTGTGCACACTGATCACTTGGCCATTAGATATTTAATGAACAAATCAGTTACAAATGCTTGAGTGACCAGATGGTTATTATTACTACAAGAATTTGATATCACAATTGTAGATCGGCCAGGTAAAGAAAATGTAGTTGCTGATTTTCTTTCCCGATTAAAGACTGATGAAAAGATTCCAGTAGATGATTCTTTTCCTGATGAATACTTATTTGCAGTATCTGCTCATTCACCTTAGTATGCAGACATTGCCAATTATTTAGTTGCAGGAAAACTACCATCACATCTATCGCACAGAGAGAAAAGGAAGATCGTTCAGCAAAGTGCTAGGTACAGTTGGATAAGTGGGTATCTCTTCCACACAGGACTTGATCAAGAAAATCGAAGATGCATCAGAGAAGATGAAGTTTATGATATACTGAAGGCTTGCCACGATGGCCCTTGTGGAGGGCATTTTGCAGACAAAAGGATAGCACATAAAGTTCTCAGAATGGGTTACTATTGGCCCTCACTTTTTAAGGATGCAAGGAAATATGTCAAGGCTTGTGATAGCTGTCAGAGAATGGGCCAGCCTAATCATAGGGATGAAATGCCTCTTAACCCCCAGGTAATACTTGAACCTTTTGAAAGATGGGCGCTAGATTTTATAGGTCCCATCAATCCTCCATCCAATCAAAGAGTTTATACACTGGTTTGCACAGATTATATGACTAAGTGGGTAGAAGCTAAGGCACTTATCAAAGCTAATGAAGAATCTGTGTTAACTTTTTTATTTGAAGAAATCTTTGTTAGGTTTGGTTTGCCTAGGGAGCTAGTCACAGATGGAGGACCTCCTTTTAATTCTCATGGCTTCAAAGATATGCTCCAGAAATATCACATTAAGCATAAGATGACTACACCTTATCACCCCCAAGCAAATGGGCAAGTAGAAAGTACAAACAAAGTCATAGAAGCCATTTTAACAAAGACAGTCAAGGAAAATAGGAGGGATTGGTTTCAAAGGTTGCCTAAGGCATTATGGGCTTACAGAACCACTTGGAGAAATACTACCGGTTTTTCACCCTATGAATTGGTCTATGGTAAAAATGTTGTTTTTCCTGTGGAATTTGAGATTAAAACCTTAAGGACTGCTTTAGCTGTTAACCTTGATTTGACAGATGCACAAACAGCCAGGTTGCAGCAGCTTCAGGAATTGGATGAAAAAAGATTGGATGCCATCCATCAGACAACCATGATACAACAGCAAAGAACTAGGTGGCATGACAAAATTATTAAACACAAGCAGTTCCAAAAAGGTAATTCGGCCTTACTGTATGACTCCCGTTTTGAAAAATTTTCAAGGGAAATTAAGAATAAGGTGGCTAGGACCTTATGAAGTAGATGCTGTCTTTCCAAATGGAACAGTCAGACTCCTAATGATTGATGATAGCAGAACACCATAATTAGTGAATGGGTATCGACTCCGTTTGTATGAACGGCCTATTTCTAAGGAGGACTTCAAAGCCACTTGCATGACAAAAATACACTATACCTTTTTGGGGGAATCTTCTATCCCTCAATGCACTTAATTTTCTATTTATGTATTTATTTTTAGATTAGATTCTTTTTCAACTAATAATCCCTGTCAAGTGTTGCCATGTTACAATTAATTATTTTGCAGATTTTAGTTTCGGAGGATCGCTGAGAAAAAAAATTACAAAAGAATCACTTTGTAGCCTAGGAACATCTTTCAGATCATAAATCGTTTCCCTCCCATTTTCCCGTTGCTGCAACACCACTTTCCACTTCCTGTTGCTGCAACACCACTTCCCGTTGCTGTAACACCATCTTCCTGTTGCTGCAACACCATTTCCCGTTGCCGTAACACCATCTTCCTGTTGCTGCAACACCACTTCCCGTTGCTGTAACACCATTTTCCCGTTGCTGCAATACCACTTCCCATTGCAACACCATTTTCCCGTTGCTGCAACTCCACTTTCCGTTGCAACACCATTCCCCGTTGATGAAACACTATATTCTATTGCTTAACACCAATCTTTTTCATTATTTTACCAACCTCCTTATTTGTGTTCCCGAGAAATGAACCATTATTCTAATGGAACATATCATTCATCATCAAAGGAACTAGCCATGCACCCCGATAATTACATTTCCCCATTACCACTTCCTGCCAATAATAAAGACCGCCTGTATTTTTATAAGTTTAGACCCTTTTTAATTATTATTGATCCAGCAAAAGACAAGATAAGACTTTATGACGCAAACAACTAAAGGTAAATATAAAGGTACGCATGTTTAAGTGTGGGTATTAAATTATAGTTAATGTGGAGATGTTGATACGACTACCGAAATCATTGTACTGCCAATCAGATCATTCGGCCGTAGATTTGGGGGGATTACAGAAATATTGTTATGATAACATAACACGTCAACCACCGCTGCCCCTAATTCTCTCGGTAGTATCTAACTCACCTCGACTGTACTGTACCGTGTCATAACCTCATTTGCAACGGTTTACTCTGTCTCGATCTCGGCTACTCGGCTCTGTACTGTGTTTGTGTCTGAACTAGCAAATATGGGAGGAAATCTAATTACGTATGAACCTGGTTCAACAGCATTGCTGGAACTCTACCGGGAAGCCTATCAGATTTTTCTTCAAGCAGGATGGGTAGAATATTTTAGAAGACTGCCGGATTTTAACTCACAACAAGTTCTAGAGTTTGCATGCGACTTAAGAGAAGGATTTTCCATCGTCCAGGGAGTGAAAATTCCAGTGACAGAAGAAACTATAGCCCAAGTCTCTGGGATACCAACCAATGGTACACGTTGGTTTAGTAGAAAACATCTTATTCTGAATGCGCAGCAAGACTTTCTCCTACTGGGCGAACATGTTGAAGCCAAAGGTAGAGGGGTCGCACTTCGGTCACTGCCACCACCGTGGCCAAAGGTTGCGGAGTTCGTTAAGCAATATTTGACATGTGAAGGTCGTTATCAGGTAATTTACCAACACGACTTCGTTTTGTTAAATCATTTGAGGCATGGTCAGTTAATAAATATGCCTTATTATCTGTTGGGTTGTCTAAAAAATATGTCATGTTATACTGTAAATGTAAAGCATCAGCTCCTTTCCCTGAAACACCATCGCTTAGCCCAACTGTTGATAAATAGAGGCTTTTCTCTAAACCACCAACCCCCCCCCCCGTTAATCCTCTAGAGAAAATACCCCAGGAAATTCCCCAACAACCAGAGCAAATACCCCAGGAAATTCCCCAACAACCAGAGCAAATACCCCAGGAAATTCCCCAACAATCAGAGCAAATGTCCCAAGAAATTTCCCAACAGGCGGCCGAAAATCAACAATCAGCAACAGAAACACCCTTGCAGAGGACCCCATCCCCCAATGAAGCTCAACCATGCACCCCTGTACTCCATATTTCCACTGATGATTCCGATGATAATAATCCTATCATCTTTCGAAAAATGAAAAAGCAGCAGGAAATTGTAACCCCACCAAAAAGAAGAAGAACTAGGGCTTTACTTAAAGAAGTTTATATTGCTGATAGTTCTCCTATTTTAAAAAAAAGTAGTGGCAAGAGAAAAATCACTGATTTTCATGTCTCCTTACCAAGACGACGAACAGGATTGTCTGTAGCAACTGAAACCATTACCCCTAGTTCCCCACCCATCATCCTAAAATCCCGCATCCTAACAAGCCCTGAGCATTCATCTCCCTCACCCTCTACGGCTGAAATGCAGAGCATTGACAGTTTTGTGACATTATTTTCTTCAAAAGAGGCAGTTGTTACACAAGAACCAGCTGTCGAAAAATCCAAAATAGACACCCAAGATGGGCAAGTGGCTGTTACACAAGAACCAGCCACTGACCCAACAGGTGATACACAAGAACCACCTGTTGGGGAACAAGAAGATAATGACCTGCATGTGGCTGATACACAAGAACCAGCCACTGACCCAACAGGTGATACACAAGAACCACCTGTTGGGGATGCCAATGACCAAATTGATGATGAACAACAACCCCTGCCTCCACTTGAATCTGCAGATACACAAGCCCCGCCCACTTTAGCCTCCCTGCAGGAAGAAATTGAGTTTTTAAAGTCTCAAATTAAGGATTATCAGCAGGAGATAATAATGGTTAAGGAATCTTATCAAAATGAATTCAATCTGCACACCTTAGCACGGGTAGCCTCTGCAGCCGAAAAGAGCCAATACAATGAATATATGTGCAGTGAGTGTGGTGAGCTTTACACTCAGGCGGGATACAAGATAGTCGAAGTTCCGATGACTGGAACCAGCTCACAAACTCCCCCTGTTGTAGTCAAAACAGAAAAACCTGTTGTTACACAAGAACCAGCAGGCCCTCTAAGAATGGCAAAAGAAGAAATAGAACAACCTGCTGCTACACAAGAACCAGCAGGCCCCTCAAGAATTGTAGAGGAGGATATAAAACCACCCCTGCCTACCCCAACCATTACAGAACAGAAATCCTTTACTGATGCCTTTACACAGACTGAATCTCCTAGTGTCAGCAATGCTCATACTGAGACCTGTAGTTTTCAAGAACTAAAGGATACATGGAGAACAAAATATGAGCTTTCACAAGGGAAAGCATTCCAACAGCAAATGTCAACCGGGTTCAGCTATGCATACAAAAACTAGGATGCACTTTAATAGTTCCGAGCTCAACGCAAAGAAAACAGGAAATTAAAAGAAAGGTTGTCCAATATCTTTGACTTGGTCTAGAGGGTACTGGCTATAAGAAAACCCTCTTTTAACTATGCAACATTTTTGAGAGAACGGTTAGCGTTCTTACAAATAAAGGCAATCAAAGATGGAAGACCTTATCAAGTTGCTAGACCTGATCAATTTATTGAAACATTCACAAAAGCACCAAATAATGATCAAAACTTTCTCTGTGAACTCTATCTTTACAATGAGGCTATGCCTGAAGATAGAATGATGAATATACTCCCCATCGTTGGTGATATCCAAATAAGGGCTTTCATCTCTTTCCTTGCCAACCAACTCACCTGGAAAAATGCTTTTATGTCTGCAACACATAATGAGCACAATTGCCTCCTCTGGATTCGAAGTGAACCACAGAATGCAGCCCTTTTTATTGCACAACATCAACAAAATCTGACTAAACCTGGCATGCTTGATCATATGACGCAACTACAAATAGCAGTCTTACAGGACTGCCAGCATTATGTGAAAACAAAGGGAGATCTGGCCATCAAAGCAAACAATTTATTTTGGGATCATTGTCCGAAAGAGAGACAGGAATATCATCCTTACAATCCCCTCAATCTTCCAGTAGCAATGTCACGAATACCCCATTATGTCAGATATATGGAACAATGTGCTGAAAAGTGGATTGGGTACTGTTTTCATTTTCTGCTCTTGTGGATACCTGGTCAACAATATAAGGCTCATTACAAACTAACCAAAAAGGAGGAGGTGGCAGTATGGCAGCAAATACAGAATGTCTGTGGGTTCAGAAATAAGATGGACAACACCTTCTTTAGCTACTGTATCAGCAACTTACACTCTTCATCCCAGTATTCCGACTCTGATTCAGAATAAACGTTGCATGAGGACATGCAACCATTTCAACTGGGGGGGATGTTAGGACTCCATATTGTCTACTTTTGACCTTGTATTTTTTTATTATATTACTCTCTTTAGCCCATAAGTTGAAAGCCTTGATAACATTTTGACCTAATTATTCCAAAGGTATGAAGTAACTCTCCTCATTACTATAAGCTTAATTATTCAACACATATTCATGTTATCTTTATAATTAATCTTTGGAAGTTGAATAAATCGCTGACAATTGATGAAACTGTTTAAAGCCTGTAGAATTATAACTCACAGTTGCTGGAACACCAGAAACAGCAACTGTGCAGTTGCTGCCACTAGAAACAGCAACTGACTAAAGCAGGTAAATCCTCATTTTGCAATGGCTGAAACAACTGGAACAGCAATTGCCTAGCAGAAGTAGTAACTGTCTGAAGCTGTCAGAACAATACGTTGCAGAGGCTGATATAGCATGATCAGCCACTGTCCAAAATTGGCAAAACATAGTCACAGATATTGGAACATCAGGAGCAGCACGAGAGCTTTATGGGAACAGTTAAGATTTACCAGATCAGCAACAATGGTGGAACAGCCAAGGATTGTACGAGTATCTCAAAGGGACGGTCGAAATCTATCAGCTGTGCAACAGCAAAAGGATCCGATATGATAAAATTACATACTGTTGTAATAGAATTTCTTATTTTTGTACAAAAGGGTCAACTAAACGGGTAACGACAATCTATTGTAATAGATGTCTCCTCTATAAAGAGGAGACATCTACATTAGGGGAGGGGCGGTAGTAATAGGGGTACTGTATTACAGAGCAAGTCTAAACCTTTATTGTGACCTCACATTTTGGCAGATGAATAAAGCATTGTTCTGAGCATTTTTACTTAGTATTTGTGTCCTGGGGAATCTTGTGAGAGGGATAGGGCCCACCTTCTTCACAATATTCACCCATTTGTTTCTGTTGAGTGTGTGTGTGACTTCTGTGTGGCATTTCTTTTGATATTTCCCTTTGCTGATATTCAGTTTCCTTAATCAATTAGTGCTATAAAAGAGTGTGTCACCGGTGATTAGGAATTGCAGTGTGCATTGGCAAATTGATCACAGGGGCAGGTGCTGAACATCCTTACCCTGAGGATAGGGTCCTGATCCTCTGTTACAAGACAGCCATCATTTCTTTCAGCAGATTTGTTACCTTTAGTTCATTGTTTTCGTTTCATTTTTGAAATAGATGATAACTACTGTAACATAGAGTAAGGGTTTGATAAAAAGTAGATTTATTTATACTACAGCTTTTAATACTTTTAGAATTAAGTGCATGGAGTACGAGGTCACCTTTGAAACAAAAGGACTTTCCCGGGTTGACAATTTAATGTGGTACTCGACTGTTTAATAAATAAACAATTCGAGCAGCCAACAATAGTGTTGGGTGATCTAAGCTTTTCATGAGGTGAAGAAGGGTTTTCTTGCTGAGAGGATGATGCTGGGTCAGAACAATTGGTTGTAATCCTCTTTGCTCTTTCTTGATTATCAATAAAGCTATTTAAGTTTTCCTCCACATTCTTATATGATTGATGTTGTATGCATTTGTGTGGTCAATATATATCTGGTCCTATATTGTTTATGATAATAGATCTATGTTATTGGATAGTGTTATGCTGCTTTGATTCTACAGGTTCTCTTTGAAGCTGGGTAGACGAGGAAGCGAGTGGTGAAGACCTATCAGAAGGGAGAGGAATCGAGCAAGGAACCAAGCGCAAGATAGAGGTTGGTCTCCTTATTCCCCTCTTATCTATTTCTCATAAAGGAAAATGAATGTAGTTTTAGTTTGTTTGTTTCTAAGGTAGCTACCAGCCTTAGTGGGACTAGCAGCTCTGCATAGACACTAGTTTTCCCAATAACACATGGGTTTATAATGCACTATCCATATGGTTAACATCTCTCTAAAAAGTGTCATAGTGACACAAATTTCCTTCTCCATGTGGTTAAAAACTATATAGTGAGAACCACAATGATTCATTCACTCATCAAGCCTCCTATTGACTAGTTAGAATTCAACACACACAATCCAATGGCGTCAAACACATTAATACAAAGAATAACACCCTATTTTATAAGCACAAGGCTCAGTCATAACTCCATTATTTCTCCAAGTGCTCCATGCCTTACGTCTAGAGGATTCTCTCTCTTCAAGTACACTCCTCTTTCACCAACATTCCTCTCAGGTACTTCTCTTCATGTTTTTCCTTCGCTCTATTTTTCTTCCTTACATCTCTTAATGTACCTGAAAGAGTGGAGACCTGTCTTCTCCATATTGACATGGAAAAAGAGAACTATTAGCTCTCCCTCCCCCATCCAATAACATTCCTTCCTATTTTTTAGGTGGGGGCTCAATCGGTAATACCACCTCCTCCATCTTCAAAGATGAGGGTGTCATCATCCACTTCTCCAGTCTCCAGTTCTTTGTTATCCCTCTGACTTGGATCTATGGGTCCCTCCATTTAGGCCAACATTTCAATTTTTTTTTTATTATTCATAAGACAAATATTTTATACTTAAATTGTTTTTAATATTTTTCCTAGCTGGTCATGGCATCCATCTTGGATTTCAAAGTTAAGATTACAAATAAAAATATAGGGGTAAAAGGGTGCAATTTTTGTAATTCTCATTGATTGATTTTGTATGAGCCATCATTTGTGTTGTAATTATTGATAACGCGTTGTCGAGAGAGTAGTGTCATCAAATTTTTGTGAAGGAGAAGCCCAATAGGGGCCACCAAATCCAAAATCTTCTCTCATTGAGTTTTAAATGGAAGAAGCCTCACATTGCATCAAGAGACCTGAGAGAGAGTTGTAGCTTAATATTTTCACCAAGAGAGAGCCATAGCTTTATCTTGTCATTAGGATAATGAGTAGCTACCGAGTAAGGGAACAAAAATGAAAACCAAAATATTTTCCCTATATACTAAACATATAAAGCTGCCATTATTTTCCTTTGAAGAGGAGCCACCATGAAGAGAGCGACCCTATATTTTAAAGCCAAGAGAAGGCTTCATTTTTTAGTTTTGCCTCCATCGCAAATTCATGTTTCTTTCTCGAGCCACCATTGTAATCAATATATGCGCGAACCGAGGTTTTAAAAATTATGTTAGGCTTTGATTGAGTTAAAAATCAAGGAGCCCCATAATCCATAGTAAGCAGGAATTGTTACAAAAAGGATTCCACTAGTAATATGATCACACACGGTCCCATACTTAATGGTACAAATTATACAATGTAGGAAATTAATATGAAGATATTTTTGTAGAATTTGGACTATTTTGATACAATGATCACAAGATATGAAGAAAATAAATTTGTATAATTAGCAGCAATGACAAATTCCCAAATAAATGTTTCAGTTGAGAGAAAAGAAAAGGATTCAAAAGAACTATGGAATTTCGATAATGGAGTTGAAGATTCCATATTCCTTAATACTGTAGTAGCAACTAGTTCTCATCAAGCATGGGATATTTTGAAGAAAACATTCCAAGGGATAGTGAAGGTGAGGAATCCAAAGCTTCAAATCTTGACGAAGAAGTTTGATACTTTACAAATGAGAGATATTGAAACAATAGATCAATTAATGACTCGGGTGATGGAGGTAGTAAATAATCTTAGACTCATGCAGAGGATGCCACTAATAAAAAAAGTGATTTACAAAATTCTTAGAAGTCTCCCACCTTCATTTGACATTCTAGTGACAACCACAAAAGAAAGTAAATATATGGCCAAATTTAATTGAAGAATTGAAAAGATAAATGTTAAATCATAAGTAAAAAATTAAAGGTATAAATGACTCATTAAAAAATGCATTTCAAACTCAAGCCATAATTAGTTGAGGAATAGAAAAAGGTAGTGCAAGCAGAAGAAGAAGAGGAACAATATCTAGCTACGAATATAATGCATCAATTAAACATGAAAAACCATACGATTAGATTCAGAATCAAAGAGGGAGAGGCAAAAATATCTTAGGAAGATAAAAGATGGACAATACAAACATACAATGATATTACTTCAATAAGTATGACCATATGGAAAGTGAATGCAAAAAGAAATAGTCATAAATGAATAAAGGAACCACAAATGTTTCAAGCACTAATGAAGGTATAACATCTTCCATGTTTCTTTATAATTTATTAGAAAAAGAAAAGAACAATGGACATCTTTGATTTAGATCATCCAAGGGATGAAATTAAATTTGTGAAAAAAAAAGAACACAGGTAGAGAAATATAGCAATTATTACAATAATTTGGTGAAAGCACAACTTATGAAATACAAAATATTGTAAAACACAAAATAACTAGAATGGTGGTAGTATCTATCTATAAATATAAAGAGATGGCAATTATGCACATTCGTAATCTCTATTACAAGAGAATGAGTGAATTTCATTTTAATATAAAGAAATAAGCGTAGAGGCCAAAAAAATAACCCAAGAGGTTGAAACACCAAAAACTTTTATGGTCCCTGATGGGGTTAGTTGTTACATCAACTTCGTGGGGTCATAAATTTTGGATGTGATTTATGTTCCATGCACTTAGAAACTGGAAATTTCTAGCCAAGAATTACATATTCTGACCAGGTTCTAGGAGACATCCTATGATTATATCCCTAGTCTCCACCACATCATAAAAAGGTTTCTTATGCCCTCAAAATGGCCCCAAAAATCAAGACTTGAAAAAACTGTAGAGAAACTTTGATGATGGAGAACTATGCTTTAAGCTAATGGAGTAGGTGGATGGCCACCAATATCTACCTGGATCAATCTAAGGTTACTAGAAAATGGATACAACGACTACATGATAGGTAACAAAGATGTTTTCTAATTTTTTTTAATAAATTAAATCTCAAATTAAATTTAGTGGTGATCATCTTGTTAATGCCTTCAAAATAAGTCACATTGCAATTGTAAATAAGTGGAATGAAAAGAGGAACATTCATGATGTCTATTATGTACAAAGTCTGAAAAGAAAAGCTATTAAGTGTAGGATAATATGTGAAAATGATTTTGAAGTCAAGTTTGAAGTTCCTACCTGCACAATTCTTGACAAGCCACCCTGTCAAAGAGTCATGGCAAGTATCCAAGTGACCAAAAATAGGATGTCTCTGCTAGTTAGAAGAAATTCCACGTAATCAGTATAATATGCTTAGTTTGTAACAAATTCTAATGAAACTTGGTTATGTCATCTTAGATATAGACATTTAGGTTTTAATAGTTTTGACCATTTTCAAAATAAGTATATGGTTTGACATCTACTTTTTAGAGGTGTCCATCATAATCCATGTGAAAGTTTTATCCTTGTGAACCATCAAACAAATAATTTTTCAAATGTTGCTAGCTATAGAGCCTAGATTCAACTTGAGCAAGTTGTTGAAATAAGTTTTTTATGATGTCAAAGGCTTTCCAAATTAAAGAGAAAGTTACATATTAAAATAACATATTTCAAAATAATTTTTATTTTTTATTTTTGATGCCCCCTTTGGATACCCTATATTTGAATGCATTTTTACTCCATTTACCTAGCTAAAATGGAAGCATAACATATATGGCTGGGATGCTTATTTTAAAACATTTTAGTGATATATGGTACTCTCTCTAACTCCTCGTGAGTGAGGAGAAATCATTTTTCAAATATTCATTGTAAATTCTACTAGTTGCACAAGCCAGTCGAGCCAATGGACAAGCGAGTGTAGTCTATACCAAAAATGCACTATAAATAGGTGCTAAAATGATAATTTCAAGTCAGTCACTCAACCCATTTCAGATCTTCTTAAACAAGTGAATAAAATAAGGATTGTTGTTTTTATAACTTAGTAACTAGAAGTGATGAGGAGGTGACTTGGAGAGTCGTTGGTCGAGCCTTAAAAATGCTTCCTCTCCTTATCAGTTAAGTCATGCTTACATGTCCTCTCCTTAATTGGGAGCTTAAAGAAATACATGGGAAGCATGTAGCTAGGTCTGTTTAGAGCAAGTGTTGAAGGCAGCGAGGCGACTTCCGCAGAAGGATTTTTTACACATTTTTGAAAGGTTTTTGGATTATTTTGGATGAATGTTTGGGAGACATTTTGAAGTATTTTGGCTGTGGTTAGAAGGTTGGTTGCAAACTTGCTCTTTAGTGCTTAATTGAAAATATGTGTAAAGGGTCAAATTCCAGTATGGAAGGATGAATTTTAGGCTTGTCCCGAGAGAAGTGATTTTTATGTGTTAAGATCCAATTTTAGGACCAATGTTTTGGTACAAATAAGGTCGCGCTCAGGCGTATTTTTAGGGATAAATGTTGGTATATTTGAAGGAATATTTCAGGTATATTTTAAAGGTCTAACTATTTCCTCTATTGAGGAAGTTAAGCTCTATAGGTTGATTTATACTGATAAGGAGGATGAGTTCAAGGATCCTTTAATGAGGGGATTTTTGTTGCTAACAAGGTGATGATCAAGAACTTAAGTGCATGTGTGAATGACAAAGGAACAGTTTTCAAAAGGTCAAACTTTATATGACTAATAGTGACTCTAATAGAAGCTTTTGTGCTAAAAAATTAGGTAGTTGATGCTTCCTTTCAGTAGGTGTTGACAAATTAGGGAGTTGGTGCTTCCTTTCAGTTGCTGTTAATAAACCAGGGAGTTAGTGCATTAGATAAATTGTGATGTGAAAAAAGGGTCACAAATAACAAATGTGCAACAAAAAAAAAAATTATAAGAACCAATAGGATTCAATATGATGTTGTTAGCCATAGCATATGTTGATTCAGCATTTTTTGAAAAAAAAACTTAAAAAGTAAAAAAAAAATTAAAAAAATTAAAAAACTACTTTTTTAACTTGTATTTTCAACTTATCTCACTATGATTTTACTAAAATGTTTAGCAGGAGCACTTGTTGGATGCATAATTTAATTTTGCATCCAAAGAGTACCCACGTTGAATACTTTTGATGGACCCCACTACACAAAAGATGTGAAATAAATGAAAAAATGTGATTGCAGTCACAATTTATTATTTTCTAAAATCATACGAAAAACTCTAATATTCCTTATTTTATTATTTTTTACATGCAACTCTCATTATTTTACCTCTTCGTAATGGTGATTCTCTCTTTGCTTATATATTTGTGAAAGTGATTTTATATAAAAAAATATTAGTCAAGGAAAAAAAATCTCAACAATGTCCATTACTATGTGGCCCAACTTCTACCTACCACATGGCTCTGTACTTTCATTAATGACTATTTTTTAGAAAGGGAATATCTTTCACTTTGAAGTTTGTTTTGATGATTTTTACTTTAGAAATAACCTATTTGTTTGATAAATTTCCATATATACAATTACTTTCATCCGGTGAAACCATATTATTTTCATATTTTAATATGGCCACTATAGGTGAACATTTTCTTACCTGTACTAACTACTTTTCATGGAAATCCCATAGGAAGGATGTATTAACAAGTAAGGAATTATATTGGATTTCCTTGAGAAAATAAAAAATAAAAAACTATTGATGTTAATAAGAGATCCAAATGGGATAAAAAGAATGAAGCATGTGGGTTAATTAGAATATCCATTTCTCCTAATTTATGATTTCATATTTAAGTTGATGAATTAAATGAAGTTTAGGAAATATTGAAAAGGATATTTGGTTAACCTAATCTAATTATATCTCATCATGTCTAATACTAGATCATGAATCTAATTCCTAATGATTCCTCTTACATTTAATATTTTTTCTACAAGTTCAGAACACTTAGACTTTTACTTAAATTGGCAAGTCAATGAAAATGATGACCACTACATATATATTATTCTTTGTAAGCTTGGTTCTGAATATTTTATTTTTGTATCTATATTTCATGACACTAAAGATGCTTTAGGGGTTTTAGACCAAAATCCTACTCTTGAATCTTTTTGTGACTCTTTAATTAGAGAGTAGGAAAAGATTTTTGATATTGGAGTGATCATCATTATATCTATATCTAACAAGACATTAGTGGCATAATATAAATATAAAAGAAAGCATCCAAGGAAGAAACATCCTCTCAACAACAACCAAAATAAGACTAAAATCAAAAAGTAAGAGGATTGACAAACATTGTTATTATTATTGCAAGTAAGTGCATGTGGAGTCTAAATATCTTATAAAAATGAAGGCCTTGGAAGAAACAATGAAGAATAACAACATCAATCTTGATTCTTCTTCTAACAGTTCCTCTCATAGACACGCACTTTCTTCTTCTAGTTTTTCTTTCAATGCAACATCTACTTCTTCTTCTAATGAGTGACTTATTGATTATGAACAATCTTACCATATGGGTAATGATAAATCCATTTTTTCTTATATTAATGATTTTAACATTAGACTAGTATTGGTTGGTGATGATATATCTCTTAGTGTTGTAAGGTTTTAAACAATTCAAGTAGATAATGGTCATTTCAATGATAGATTATGTTTTCCAAGTATTTCGTAAAACCTTTTATTAGTATATCATATCAATCATTAGGTGAAGGTAAAATAATAGATTTTTCACTTCACCAAGTTGTAATTAATAATCTAAAATCTCCTAAACATGTCCTTGCCACTATAGTAGTATGTTGTACAAGTTTGACAACTTTTGGTAATAACATTTTCCCTTAGTTTTTATAGTTCATGGTGATGAGTTGGGAATTTTTTTGCATGAGTAATTATGTCATATAAACCATTTTTCATTGTATCAACTATGTAATCAAAATATGGTGGCTAATATTCCTCTCATTACTTGTATAGATGGTATTTGTGTTGGTTGTTTTCTCAACAAACATCATCAAGAAAGCTTTGACAAACACGCATCTTGTAAACCCATAGATCCTTTTCACCTTGTTTACAACGATTTGTGTGGCCCACTTTCTTCTCCTTCTTTCTTTGTGTTAAAGTACTTATTGACTTTCATTGATGATTGCTCTACATGCACTTGGTATTTTATCCTTCTTCCTCTGGGCTCAAGTAATTTTTAACTTTAATTTATGGCATCATGAGACACTCTTGGGTTAACACCTTAAAACTTAAAACATAAATTTTTGACTTGTAGTTGGCCTATAAGGCCCTTGTACAAAAAAATCTGGACATAAGTTGGATAGGCTAAGAATAGATAATGGAGGTGACTATTTCAATAACAAATTCACAAGTTATTGCACTACATAGGGAATTCAGGTGAAGCATCATGTTTCATATGCACCAAAAAATGGTGTTGATAAATGAAAGAACAATACATCAAAGGAAATGGCTAATTGTATGATTGAACCGAAGGGACTAGTTCTTCACTATTGGGAAGGAACAATCAATTGTAAAAATTACATAGTAAATTGCATCCCACACAGATTTTTAAAATATATAGAATTAAAAGAAGCATGCAAGAAATTTAATTGATATGTAAGCCACTTCCATGTATTTGCTAGTGTAGCATGGGTTGAAGTTGTTGATGAGGAGAGGAAATCCTTATATTCTAAAAGTGAGAGATGTATTTTTATAGGATACTCTAAACATGTAAAAGGTTGTAGAAGTATTCATACTCACTCAAATGAACTAATCATTAAAAGAGATGTTAAAATTGATGAGCATCTATTGCCTCATGAGCCTAATTCAATTTTTGTTCCCACCTTGACCTACATTTTTTCTTTAACATTTGTCCGACATTTTGTTCATATTTTGGTTACTTCTCTAATTGGATGGAAATGGTATGAAAATCCACTTTTGCTTTCTCACCTTCCTCTAGAGAATTCCATTGAACCTACATTGACATCATAGCTTACTAGATGGGTCCATTCAACAAAATATCTAGTTGGTTTATTTCTCGGTGACCTTATATATCAATGCCAAACTCATTCATAGTGCTACCATTCCTCCTCTCCTTTACCTTAATTTTTAGAGACTCGTGATATAGAAACATTTCAAATTATTTAGGCCACCCATATTTGAAATGATATGAATGAAGAATATCATTCGTTGATGGCAAATGATACTTGGTAACTTATCACTCTTCTAAAAGGAAAATAATTTTTCAAAGGTAAATGGGTGTATAGAACTATGTACATATTAGATGGAAGTTTTGAAATACATAAGGCCCACTTAGTTGGTAAGGGATTCTCTTAAGTTGAAGGAATTGACTATAATGGAACCTTTTCCCATGTTTGCAAAATTAATTGCATCAAAATTATTCTAGCCCTTGTTATATCACATGGATGGATGTTAATTAGATGGATGTTAAATCCACCTTATGTGTGGATATAAAAA
Organism: Pinus tabuliformis; assembly: GCA_031772625.1. Classification (NCBI taxonomy): domain Eukaryota; kingdom Viridiplantae; phylum Streptophyta; class Pinopsida; order Pinales; family Pinaceae; genus Pinus; species Pinus tabuliformis. Next base: position 183,015,894 of record CM062820.1, read on the forward strand.
AAGAAATATGCATGGAACAACCTATTGGCTATGTTTACAGTTAGTGTAGCCTTGTTTTTCACCTTAATAAATGCCTTTATTGTATGAAACAAGTTCCTTGAGCATGCTATGAAAAAATGAATAACTTTATTCTTAAAAATGGATTCTCTATACGTCATTCTATGACCAATGTATACACCAATAATGTAGGAAGCCATCTCCTAATTATTTTTCTATATGTTGATGGTCTTATCCTCACTTGCAATGACCCTAAACTTTCAATCATGTGAAATCAATCATTAAAAGGATGTTTGAAATGATAGACATAGGATACTTTCATTATTTCCTTGGACTTCAAGTAATACAAAATAAATAAGTAATTCCTCTTTCTCAATTAAGTATACACATGTCCTTCTTTGTCAATTTCACATGGAATATTGTAAATCATCTCCTTATCCTTTTCAATCTAGATTTATACTTGCTACCACCTGCAATAAACCTAAATTTTATGTCATTTTTTATAGTCTGAGTTGGTAACCTTTTATATCTATTCAAACATTTTGATATGTCCTATATTGTTGGTCTTGTTTCCTGGTATACACAAACACCCCATAAGAATCATTGGAAGTAGAAAAAAGGGTACTTCAATATATAAAAGGTATGTTTCTATTTGGAATATATTATAGCTTCATGGGGATCCTTCTTTCATTGATTTCACTTGTTTTTATTAGGATGGTGACCATAATGAGTAAAACTCTACTACATATTATTCTTTCATTCTTGGTTTCAAATGTGTCACTTAGGCTTGTAAGAAGTAGTAGACTATTTCTCTTTCTTCAATAGAAGCAAAGTATTAAGTAATGGTTAATGCAACTCAATAAGTATTGTGGCTTCAAAGATCCTTTCAAATTTTGGATTCTAAAAGTATCATTTGATCGCACTATAGTGCAACAATCAATGTGCTAACGAGATCACAAGTGATTTTGTTTGGAGTCAACACAAAAAACATATTGATCTACAAATGCAGTTCATCATAAATCTCATTCAAGTAATTAAAGTTCTATTTTCCATATACATGGTCAATCTGTAGACATTTTCACAAAGTCTCTTATGGAAGAAAATTCTTCTAAATTTTGATCTATGTTAGGGGCTTAGGAAGTTTTCATTAAGGGGGTTAGGCTCTAATGCCTCCTTTCTCATTTAGTGTCACCTTTGTAAATCCTTTAATCATATCCTAACTTATTCTTAAGGGAGGATGTTAGGGTATTTAAACACATGGGAGTTTAGTCTTGATGATGGACCCCATTTGGGGTTTGAAACGTCAACAGAATGAACACGAAACTGTGGATAATCCGGATCATGCCACTGCAAAGAACTACCACAGAAGCCTAAAATCTAACATAAATTCCCTGTACGGAGGGGAAACATGGAAGGAGATTTGTCTTCTCGAAATCCTGAGGATAAAAATTGAGAGGAGAACTGCGGACCTATCTGATTTAGTCCTGATGATGAACCCCTTTGGGGTTTGTAACGTCGACAGAATGAACATGAAACTGTGGATAATCCGGATCATGCCACTGCAAAGAACTACCACAGAAGCCTAAAATCTAACACATGGGAGTTAGTTAAGTTTGACATCGTCTAATGTGTTTATAAGCTAAAAGTGTGTTTCTTTAGTATGCATTAGTTACATTGAAATATGATTGTTATGGTATTTTCTAGATATAGAGTGTTCTACTAGTACAGATTTTCCTCTATACTAATGGTTATTGATATGTGGATTAACAACGAATTGGTCCATTATCTTTGTTTAAGGATCATGGAGGGTCATGGTTCATGATCGATTGTGAATCACCTAATGTAAAAAAAATTACTTTGTATTAATAAAATTGCCTCAAGTTGCCACATTGGTTGTGGTCATGGAGTATTTATCTCTCATAGGGTATTAAGCATTTAAAAGTAAGAGATATGATATTTTATCTAGTTTTTTTAGTGGTTATTGAAAATCTTCATCCTATATGGAATACCTTTTTTCCTTAACAGTTCATGTGAGATCTACATACTTCAAAACTGAAAAAGGGATAGCTTTTCTAAGGGGTGCTTTGTAAAGAAAAGGCACCATTAGACCAAAGTCATACCTATATACATAGTCAAATGTTGACCCATTTCGTAGGAGGACACTACTACTTCATAAGCTTCATAAATAGTTACAAAATAAAACTCGGGTGTACTTTCGTATAAATAAATTTAGAACTTTTGCAGGTTTAGAGAATTCAAGGAAATGGTGGAGAGGCGAAGTCGTCATTATATTAAGGTGTTGGGATCACATATAGAATATCAATATGATTTAAATGACTTACATGATTTACGCAAGCAACATGGAATCAAAATAAAATTCACAACAAGGTAAAAACCTTAGCAAATTGGTGTAGTTGAAAGAAAGAATATAATCATTATAAATATTTCTAGATGCATGTTGAAGGAAAAAATTTTGTGAAATTACTTTTGAGGAGAAGCAATATCTTTCTATGTTTGCGTCGTGAACATACATCACACAAAGTCTAAGGGATAAATTTCCATAAGAATAATGCACATGTATAAAATATAGTGTAGCATACTTCTATGTTTTCTTTTATGTGGCATATGCCTATTTGCCTCAAGAGTTGAGAAGAAAATTTAATGACAAAAGTAAAAAAAGGCATCTTTCTTGAGTATAATGATCATTCCAAGGCATATAAATTTGTATAATCTAGTTAGATAAAAGGTAATACTTAGTAGGGATGTTTAACTGAGATAAGATAAAGCATGGAATGGCAACATCATGGGGGCTTCACTGCGAGCACAATACCATACAATGTGCATTCATATTGGGGGATATATATTGAGGGAAAATGGCATAATATATTGAGCATACAATAGGGGGTAAAGGGTTTTTATATTGGTCAGTATAAAATTGGAGCCCAAAGTTAATGAAAAAATATAAAGCAGTATAAAAATTGTTAGTGAAAAAAATGGCCACTTACAAAATCTAGTGAAAGTAGGGGCTTTTTGAATTGGGAAGGTGTATTGGGTTTGTATTGGTAGGGGTTAAATAATGTGATTTTTAAAGGTATTTTAAAATATGTAATCAAATTAAGTGTATTTCTTAGTATGCCATGAATTCATGTGGTATGGGAGAGGTTCATTGATTGAAGCCCCCATGGACAACATTTCCAAGATTATAGTTGTTGGAGTAGAAATACCTCAAGTAAAAGATGAACTAGAGGAGATGATTGCATATAAGGAGGATAGAAAGGTTTTAAAACGCAATCATAAACCAAAGGTACCTGAAAAATAACTTCAAGAAATTGTATTCAAGATGACTCATCTATTCTAGCATGTCAATGAAAATTTTCTTCTAAATAAAGTATTGAATCTAGTGCTACATTTCCTTTCATAACATCTACAAATCCTAGAATATTGAGAAAATTATATGAATATCTAGATGTTCATTAAAATTTTTCATTATTTTGGGTTAAAACACATATTTTACAAAAGTAATTAAAGAAGAAAATTGGGTCATAGCAATGGATGAAGAGATGGATTCCATAGAGAAGTCCGATAAATGGAATCTAGTAGAATTAACAAAATGTTAAAATTTTGTTTGTGTAATATGGGTCTGCAAAAAAAAGTTTAATGAGAAAGGAGCAGTAGATACATACAAGGCTGGATTGATAGCAAAAGGTTTTGTACAACAACCTAGATTTGATTACTTTGAGACCATTACACTAGATGCAAGGTCAAACGTAGAGTTATTTTATCCTTAGTAGCTCAAGTAAAGAGGAAATATTATCAAATTGATATAAAACTCACACTTTTAAATGGTATTTTATATGAATAAGTATATGTGGAGAACCTGCCAAGATATATTATAAAAATACATGGATATAAGGTATGTATGTTAAGGAAACCTCTTTATAGGTTTAAGTAATGCATCCTTAAGGCTGCTACCCCTCACATTTATCTGCAGTATGCATAAATGTGCACAAACACAACTGTCCCAGGTAATTGACTCTCAAAGGAGTCAATTCTTCATAGTATTGATGGTTAAGGGCCTTTTACCATTAGTTCCTTTATTAGAACCCAATCACCCCACCTAAGCCTCCTATCGGGAGTTAGATCAATACTCAAGCCTTCATCTACCCTTTTATCAAAGCATTCCACATTGTCTTCCTTATCGGGACTCTAAAAACCCTTCACAACCTTTATTATCCCTTATATTACACATATGCAACCATCCCCTCTTTAAAACATTGGCTAACATATATTTGTCACATAAAATGCTCTATCGGTGCTCCTTTCCATTATAATCCTTTTACAAAGGAAATAACTACAAAACACACTTTATTCCACTTTCTGTACGACCTCTATACAGATTCTAAGGTTGTACCTTCATCGCAATCGGCTATCAGGACTTTCCACGGACCATATCTCACATATGCCTTTATCACCCTTCTCTTTTGATAAGTGACTATCGGAACATCAAAATATAATTTTAACGCAATATAGAAATACACAGAAATCTTGCTTCAAACATGGTTAGTGGATTTCAAATGTTATCTATTTGCCACAATAGATCCATCTGGTCCGTCCATCCATTATACCACTCCTCCGCACTCCGATAAGCCCAAACTCCAATTTTCCAATTTATCGCTATTGATGATATCACATTATTACTCATCGGCTTATCACCTTTCCTCTATTTCTTCGCTCCTACTTCCTTTGATTGTGATTGCCGAATTAAATCAGGGCCATTGATCTTGATTCCGATCTGACGGTCCTTGCTTAATTGGCTATCAGTGATCTCAAGGTTATAAAACCTGATTTCGATAGATGTGATGAATACTCGTTGCTCTGATTTGATCTAAACCATTGATCTATGATATCTAATGGCCAGTGGGTGCTCCTATCCTCTATGCCTTCTTGACATGACTTCACTTTTTTTTTTATGTTTTTATGTGTTAAAGCACAATTTCTCCACCAAACTCTGTCTATGAAAATACGACAACTCTATAATACATACGCTTATTCATGAATGGACCACCATCGATCCTACAGTGATAGATGGTCGATTTATATGTCTGCAATTGGGATTTTTATCTATCTACACATATATATATGGCAGAACAGAAAAATGCATCAATAACATAGTTCCACACTCAAATCAATTCTTTGTGTACAAACATAAATAAAAAACTACATTTTGAGGCTATCTCCCTTCTTTGGCCCGATTCTTCTAATTAATGGCCTCTTTCTCCTATGTTACACGTAGGCTTACAATACTCTTGATCTTCTCACTCTCTGTCTCACTTCAAAAACGAAAGGAACACATATATGCTCGATCTAAAAATTTCCTTCCACAAATGAAGGAATCCACTATATTTTAAGAAATCAAATCCTACTCTAACTAAATATTCTAACTGCTTGGCTTGATCTCCACACAAGGAGGATCACTTTGCCATTTATTCCCAATTAAGTTCAGAATTAATCAATAATTAACTACTTACATTTATTTTGAAATTAATACAAATTAAACAACCAATTCTTCCTCCAAACCTCCATTAGCCACAACATGTGAGCACTCCATCACATTGCAGTTAGGCTTAGATGCTCCTGCATCAGACGCCCAAGGTTTAAATTAATCATGATCTCCTAATCATGCGCTTATGATCTGTGTACTCCTAGATCCCATACTTTTTTTGGTAGTCTGTCCTTGGTTAGTATTGTTGTTTTTTGTTTTCCTGGTCTCCATACTTTATGTTGCATTACCCCATTAGCTATGCTCACACAGTCTACTACTGTCCTTTTCATATATCTTACTATTGTTTGTTCATCATTAGAGTTTATAATAGGCTCCAACATCTTAATTTGCAGTTTTCCATTTCATTCACCTGTACCATCCTTTCCAGCCAATCTTCCTTTCTTCTTTTGTCCTTTATTTGTTTTATTGGAATGTTGTTGTATGAGTTTCCACAACTCATCAATTTCTTTGTCCACTTCACTTCTCAGATGTTGAATACTATTCTCTTGCAACTGATTGTGTTCTTGAATAAGAACATCATAATCCTTGTGCCAATATTATTTCATGTACATTTCTGAAATGTACAAATGCCTTCTCGATTGATCCTCTACAATAATTCCAGTTCCTTCTTTTGGTTTCTCATTTATGACTTCACTACTACTTACTTCAAATTCCAGTATACTTGCAACTCTACAAATTTTTTGAAAACTCAAAAGTTTTCCTGCTTGATTAGGTACTTCGAATATTTCTTCTTCCAGTAACTACATTTCCACACTCTTAAGGATTATGGCATTATATTCATCTGCATCTGAAATGTCATCTTCAGAATCTTCTTCATCAATAAATCCCTGTAGTATAATAGTAATTCTGTTGCTATCATCTCTTGAAGTCATTTCTACTTCAACACTCCCATACTGTAGATTCAACATCATTCCATATTTTTGAGACATTCTAATCTCACCCTTCATTAATTCGATCTGATCTTTAGAATTAACTCCTTATTTCAGATTGATTTCGCATTGCCTTGTTCCTGCATATAAATCTTCATCAGAGTTAATCAATTCATTAACCAAAAATACTTTACCTTGCTTCCTCATTATGCCTACACTTCTAACAGCTTCTTCTACATATTTCTCATCCATGAAAATTTCTTCATTCTCATTCAGTCCTGGTTGTATAGTTTGATCACTTATTCCTTAGTTTCCTTGCCTCCTCTTCAAAGGACTTGACTTATGCCACAAATTTGTTAGCTCATTTGAAATTTATCCCAAGAGTTCTGCACGATCTTCATTAACTTTGTTGTCTGCAACATCTATATTTAGTATTTATTTACTCTGGCTTTCCTTAAGGTCAATAATATTCAATAGTTGTTCTCGTTTGGCTTTAGTCTTCAACAGTTGTCTAATATCTACATAATTCACTACAGGTATGTTTAACAGCTGCCCTTTCCTCTGCATCATAAGATTATTTGAATTTCCTTATTCTAACTTCTGAAAAATAATATCTTTGCTTTTCCTTTCCCTTATGACAACATGAATCAATAGTCTTACTTCAGTGTATCCTGCATTTACACACAAAATATTAGTTTCAAAATTATGAGACATCAAGGTCCCCTTAAATAATTTCATCATCAACTCTTCCAATTGACTTCAACTTCCTGAGTACATCATAAGATTCTCCATTTGGTTTGTATTAGCTTCGTCAGTTTTCCTAAGAAAACTCTTTGTTCTATGTTCATATGAATGGATCTCTTCCTTTCCAAACATTCCTTTGATCTCAATAATTCCTTTGCCATCATCCTTTTGAATTATCCTTTGGATGTCATCGACTCGACATCTTCCTTCACTTGGCTGTAACTTTTCTCCTTATTTTGCATATGACTATGAGTAGTCATCTCTTTGCTTGTTAATCTAATAGTTTCTAATAACTACTTATCTTCCCTCAAGTCTATGTGACCTACAAACACACAACAACTTTCAGTTTTCAAAATACAATACCTTTCACCTTCTTTTGATGCTTCAAGCACCCATCCTTCATCACGATCTTTTGGATTTCATCATATCCTTCTTGTTGGGACTCCATTCCTTTAAGTCTCTCCTTCTGTAACAAATTAATATGAATTTGTTCAAGTTCCTTGAACTCGTTTATTAGCTTGTTTTTCCACCTCTGTTGCAATAGCTTCCACTTGATCCTTTTCTTCGTTCTCCATCTGTATCTTCAGTTTTCACTTGTCTTTCTTTGTACTACCAAACTAATCTTTTTTTCTTCATTCTATTGCCAGGTGCTATACTATTGCAATTTAATGTCTTCCTCAAATTGATTCTCATGTTTCTAATCATCTCCTTTAAATTGTTTGTTCCTTCCATCTTCATCATGCTAGATTAATTCTTCTGTCTCCTTCATGTCTTCGAGGACATAACTTCCTTGTTGCACCTGATCTTTGATCTCACCTTCAAATACTCTCTACACAAGTTCTCTGATTTCAGCATCATATTTATTAATGCTATATATAACTCCTGTAGTCACATCATTAACTGAAGAGTCTAAACATTTACTTAACTCTATAAATGTTAGAGATAGTTCATCCTTATCATGCATAGTAACCATATCCTTTTCTTCATCAATTTCTGAAAGATTCATTTCTCCTTTAGATTCCTTGAGCAATCTTTCCAATAATTCTAACTCCATGTGAAATCTCTCTAACAGTTCATCACAATTTCCATTCTCAGCTTCATCCTTTTCCTCGCAATCCTCCCGAGTTACCCTATTTTCTGCACTATTATATTGCAAGCTTATTTCATCAATTTCATTAAAAAAATTCATTTGTTTACCTTCTTGAAATATCATTATGGCATTTTCATTAGAATTCTGGTCCATATCAACTTCATCTGACTATCTCACACCAAACATAATTTCATCTATGAACTCTTTTTGCGGCAATAAATCAGCACCTTCTTCCTCTAAAAGACATTCTCCATCATACTTCACCTCAAGAGCTTCATTCGTTTTTGTTATAGTTTCATTAGACTGTCCATCATCCTTTGCATATCGGGGCTCTCAAAAGAGTCAATTCTTCATAATATCAATGGTTAAGGGCCTTTTACCACTAGTTCCTTTACTAGAACCAAATCACCCCGCCTAAACCTCCTATCGGGAGTTAAATCAATACTCAAGCCTTCATCTACCCTTTTATCAAAGCATTCCACACAGTCTTCCTTATCGAGACTCTAAAAACCCTTCACAACCTTTATTATCCCTTATACTACACAGATGCAACCATCCCCTCTTTAAAACATTGGCTAACATATATTTGTCACATAAAACGCTCTAACGGTGCTCCTTTCCATTATAATCCTTTTACAAATGGAATAACTAAAAAACGCAACTTATTCTGCTTTGCATACGACCTATGAACAGATCCTGAGGTCATACCTTCATCACAATTGGCTATCGGTACTTTCCATGGACCATATCTCATATATTCCTTTATCGCCCTTCTCTTCCGATAAGTGACTATCGGAACATTAAAATATAATTTTAACGTAATATAGAAATACACAGAAATCTCGCTTTGGACACGGTTAGTAGATTTCAAATGTTATCTATTTGCCACTACAGATCCATCGGGTCTGTCCATCCATTATACCACTCCTCCACACTCCGATAAGCCCAAACTCTGATTTTCTGATTTATCGCTATTGGCGATATCACATTATCACTCATCGGAGTATCGCCTTTCCTTTATTTCCCGGATTCCAGTTTCTCTCGTTGCGATTGCCAAATTAAATCAGGGTCGTCGATCATGATTCCAATCCAACAGTCCTCACTTAATTGGCTATCGACGATCGCAAGGTTATAAAACCTGATTCCGATATAACACATCTGCCGATGCAATGAATGCTCACCGCTGCAATTTGATCTAAACCATTGATCTATGAGATCCAACGGCCATTGAGCGCACCTGTCCTCTATGCCTTCTTGACTTGACTTCCCTTGTTTTTTATGATTTTCTGTGTTAAAGCACAATTTCTCCACCAAACTCTCTCTATGCAAATACGATAGCTCTATAATACATATGCTCATTCATCAATGGACCACCATCGATCCTACAGTGATTGATGGTCGATTTATATGTCTGTAATTAGGATATTTAGCTATCTATGCATACATATATGATAGAACACAAAAATTCATCGATTACACAGTGCCACACTCAAAATCAATTCTTTGTGTACAAACATAAATAAAAAACTACACTTTAAAGCTCTCTCCCTTCTTTGGCCTAATTCTTCTAATTAATGGCCTCTTTCTCCTATGTTGCCCATAGGTTTACAATACTATCGATCTTCTCCCTCTCTGTCTCACTTCAGAAAAGAAAGGAACACATATATGCTAGATCTAACAATTTCCTTCCACAAATGAAGGAATCCACTATATTTTAAGAAATCAAATCCTACTCTAACTAATCATTCTAACTGCTTGGCTTGATCTCCACACAGGGAGGATCACTTTGCCGTCTATTCCCAATTCAGTTCAGAATTAGGCAATAATTAACTACTTAATTTTTTTTTGAAATTAATACACATTAAACAACCAATTCTTCCTCCAAACTTTCGTTAGCCACAACATGTGACCACTCCATCACATTGCTGGCTAGGCCTAGATGCTCCGGTATCATTAAGCAAGCTCGTAGAGCTAGGTATAGTAGGAAGGATTAAAATTTGATCAACATAACTGTCCCAGGTAATTAACTCTCAAAGGAGTCAATTCTTCATAATATCAATGGTTAGGGGCCTTTTACCACGAGTTACTTTATTAGAACCCAATCACCCCGCCTAAGCGTCCTATCAGGAGATAAATCAATACTCAAGCCTTCATCTACCCTTTTATCAGAGCATTCCACACTGTCTTCCTTTATCAAGACTCTAAAAACCCTTCACAACCTTTATTATCCCTTATACTACACATATGGAACCATTCCCTCTTTAAAACATTGGCTAACATATATTTGTCGCATAAAATTCTCTATTAGCGCTCCTTTCCATTATAATCATTTTACAAAGGAAATAACTACAAAACACACCTTATTCTGCTTTCCGTATGACCTCTACAGAGATCCCGAGGTCGTACCTTGATCACAATCGGCTATCGGGACTTTCCACAGACCATATCTCATATATGCCTTTATCGCCCTTCTATTCCGATAAGTGACTATCGGAATGTTAAAATATAATTTCAACGCAATATAGAAATAAATAGAAATCCCGCTTTGGACACGATTAGCGGATTTCAAATGTTATCTATTTTCCAGTATAGATCCATCGGATTTGTCCATCCATTATACCACTCCTCCACACTCTGATAAGCCCGAACTCCAATTTTCCAATTTATTGCTATTGGCGATATCACATTATCGCTCATCGGTCTATCACCTTTCCTCTATTTCCCGGCTCCTACTTCCTCTGATTGCGATTGCCGAATTAAATCAAGGTCTTCGATCTTGATTCTGATCCGACGGTCCCCGCTTAATCAGCTATCGACAATCGCATTGTTATAAAACATGATTCCGATATAACCCTTCCACCGATACGATGAATGCTTACTGCTTCGATTTGATCTAAACCGTGGATCTATGAGATCCAACGGCGACTGAGCGCTCCTGTCCTCTATGCTTTCTTGACTTGACTTGGCTTATTTTTGATGTTTCTCTGTGTTAAAGCACAATTTCTCCACCAAACTCTATCTATGCAAATACGACAGCTCTATAATACATACGCTCATTCATCAATGGACTACTGTCAATCCCACAGTGATCGATGGTCGATTTATATGTCTACAATTGGGATTTTTAGCTATTTATGCATACATATATGACAGAACACAAAAATGCATCAATTACACAGTTCCACACTCAAATCAATTCTTTGTGTACAAACATAAATACAAAACTACATTTTGAGGCTCTCTCCCTTCTCTGGCTTGATTCTTCTAATTAATGGTCTCTTTCTCCTATGCTACCCATAGGCTTACAATACTCTTCATCTTCTCCCACTCTATCTTGCTTTAGAGAAGAAAGGATCACATATATGCTCGATCTAACAATTTCCTTCCACAAATGAAGGAATCCACTATATTTTAAGAAATCAAATGCTACTCCATCTAATCATTGTAACTACTTGGCTTGATCTCCACACAGGGAGGATCACGTTGCCATTTATTCCCAATTCAGTTCAGAATTAGGAAATAATTAATTACTTACATTTATTTTGAAATTAATACAAATTAAACAACCAATTATTCCTCCAAACTTTCATTAGCCACCACATGTGACCACTCCATCACATTGCAGGCTAGGCCTAGATGCTCCCTCATCATTAAGCAAGCTCGTAGAGCTAGGTATAGTAGGAAGGATTAAAATTTGATCAACAACAAACTTAATATAAGTAGTAGTGAGCCTAGATTGTCCATAATGGTGACTAAGCAAGGACAAATCCTATTTTTTTATTTTTTTTTATGTTGATGATAAAATCTTCATAGGAAATCTACCAATAGGGAAGCTTAAATTAGTCATCACGAAATATTTTGAAATCACTAATTTGGGAATAATGGGATATTCACTTGGTATAGAGGTCATCCAATAAGATTAAAAAAAACTCTTTTGAGCAAAGTATGCCTTACATTTGTTGAAAAGGTCCAAATCTTAGGTTAATGTTAAATCAATCAATAAGTCATTTTGTTAAGCTTTATTGAAGATCAACATTAGTCGTTTTACACCCATGTTTTATAGTCCACATTATTGTGCTTGTGGATCACATGAAATGAAGCTTTTAAAAGGATCGGGATACTCTATTTTGATGTTCTTAGAGGTCAATAATGAAGGTTCATGTAGCTATATTGGTTGGATTTTGGGCAAGGGAACAAATATATCTCTGGCTTCTTTTTCAAGGGTTTCCCAACATAAATTTTTTGTCGATGTTGTGAGCATAATTTATATGTTTTTTTGTTAGATTTATTTAATCACTTCTCTCATGTACTCTCATTTTCTTTTATTTTTTAAATGGTATCCCACTCTCTAACTTTTTAACATGGTATTAGAGATAGTTTTCCCTAAACCCTAGAAGGACTAACTTGAACATTTATTTGCTAGAGAGTCCCTAGATCTTTTACTTATATGATGAAGTGGAAGAGGTAAATTTGTTCCTTAGATCAATATTTTTGCACAAAATTGAATGGACATATTATTGGAGCCCATATTTTCCTTTTCTAGAAGCCAAATAGAACTAAAAAATAAAATAGCCAAGTTTCTGTGGAAAGAATAGACTTTTAGGGGTGTGTAGGGAGGAGCTTCCTAGTGGATTAATATGCGAAAAGCTCCTTAGTAGTTCTTACCATGGCTAATATTGGTAATCAATGTTAAGGAAAAGGAGAAAAGATCATGGTCGTAGGTTAATAGGTTGGAGGTAGTGCCAAATCTAAACTTGGATTTGAACTTGGACTTCACGTCTAATAGAAATGAGGAAGAAATGAAGTGAATCCATAGGAAGGAGGGGTGAATAATAGTATAGATATAATGATGAGATAGACAGAAGAGGTAAAAGAGATGATCATGATGGTAATGAACCAAGAAGAGGGAACAAGGAGTTTTCCAAAGCATACAAGTTTGTGAAGTTATTTATTTATTCAATGATCTCGCATAGGATGTTATGGTGGGGTACCATTGAACCATATGTCTTGTATATAGAAGCAACATATCAAGGTGTATTGTTGGTATTTTGGGATTTAGTGAGAATTAATCTCAAGTCAATAGAAGCACTCAAAGTGAGAAATAATAAGAGAGCCAAGTTTGGCTTAGTAGAAGCTTCAAACAATAGTGTGATTCCTAACCTAAGGCCTTACTAGGTCGTGGGGTCAAACCTCTCCCTTGGGAATTTTGTCACGCTAAATTTTTCACAACCTTGGTTGTTACAAGAATTGTAAATGTTGGAGAAAACAAAAATATTCTTACTATACATTCCAAGATTTTTGAGAGAGAAAATAATAAATAAGTGGTGCAATCTACATTTAGAATAGGAAATTAGGTGTGTGAGCGGTAGTTATGAGAATATATCTTAATGTGTTGTATGAAAAATGGTGGATTCCTTTAAATGATAGATCTTATACAAATATATTTTCATGATGGAAAAAATAAGCCCTTGCTTGCACTGATAACAAGATGCAAATTCACGAGTGCCTCAAAGAAAAGGTTCATATCACAAGTCACAGAAAGCATGCTAAAGGTGGAGAAACTATAAAAATCCAAGTTGTAATACTAACTCATAGTCACATGAATGTTGAGTTGAAGCTCTCGAAATATAGCAAGAGGAAGCTTTGAATGGTATAATATTTTGGTTTCATTTGAATTGAGTATTCATAACTAAGAAGGATGATCACTTTGTGGATGGAAGCGATGATAGGCTTGGTTATGTTTCCTCGAAAGACCCTTGAATTGATGACAAAAGTTGGTGGTTGTTGAAGGAATACTCAAGGTAGTAAGTCAAGCAATATGACGTGGAAGAAAATTATTATGGACACAAGGTGTAGAGATCAGGGGAAATTTTGAGGATGAAAATTCATCTTAAGGCTTAGAAACCTTGACGAATCTCACTAGTCGATAATATAGAATTTGTAATTTGTATAGCAATATTTTTGTAAAAAAAATTCAAATTTCCAATACTTTTATATAATATTATATAAAATTTTGGTGATTTTAAGGTAAAATAATTTTATACCATAAAGTTTGTGTAAATTGTTTTTATGAAAACATTCAAATAAGAAAATATTTCCTTTAAAAAAACATAGAAAATTAGCTCACCTACAAACATTAACCCCTAAAATTTTCCCTAGTAAAGACTTGGTGGATAATGCACATAGAGAAGAACATGGTATGCAAATGTTGTAGTGGTGTAGAGGGATGTGATGAAGAAGTGGCAAGATAATTGCTTATAAAAGAAACAATGGACACAGTGAATGCATTCCCATGATTTCCTAAAGCCAATAGCGATAATAAAAAAAAAAATAATGATCACATAGTTGAATATTTTAATTGTATTTAAATAGGTATACGATTGTAAGACCTAGGACACATGTGTACAATGGTAAATTATTGACAAAATCTAGATGTAAACTTAGGTGACAAGGGGGGGCATGCTTGATTCTTGGATACCTTGGATATAATCCTAGTGAGGTGATTCTTGGATACCTTGGATATAAACCTAGTGAGGGGTAGGATTGAGATAATTACACAAGCCATTTTTAAAGGTGGTAGTGTTAGGTTAACCTTGACTTGAATGAGTCATTGTAGTAAACACCTTTTAGGTCAACAATGATGGGTTCTATGCTTATGGTCTTGATATCCCATGATATTGTGCCTATGGATTGCATGTAATTTAAAATGATTCATGATAATCCATGTTAATATGCCTTTAGGTGAGCATTGAGTTGTCGCTTGGCCTAATTTGGTGAATGAAACAAACATATATTTGAGCATTTTTTCTTATAAGGATTTTCCCAAGTAAATTGTGTGTCAACAATATCTACATGATTTGTTTGTTTGTTTTTGTTATTGGTAGTTGATCATTTCTCTTGCATTCTCTCAATTTTTTTAACACAAATATAATGATTTATAGACCGACACCAAGTCAAATTCCAATGGGGGAAATAATTAATACAGAATATATGGAATCCAATGTAGATCCAACTTTAAGTCAAATATTGGTTAGTAGTCTCATGTATCTTAATACCACTAAGTCAAACATTATGCATGTTCTTAGTTTGATTTCTTATCCAAGGTCTCCAAAAGAATCTCATTGACAAGTTAGAAAAATAATTTTGAGATATATTGCTAGATTGTTAGAATATGGTATATTATACTCTAGCATTAGTGATAATTTATTGGTTAATCTACAATTTTTCAAATAACAAGAATGAAAGAGAAAAAAGAATTTTAGGATACGTTTTCCATTTTAATTTTGGTGTAACATTATAGACATCCAAAATAGCTCAATTTAGTATCTAGCAACAACATAATTAATTTGTCAAGAAATTAAGTTACATAGAGTATTGGGTGAACTTCAACAAAAATGAATAACAAATAAAAAATAGTTCTATTAGACATATTTTTCATCAAATAAACAAACATATTAGTAATAAATACTATTTCATTAAAAAAAATGTAAATAATAGTGAAATCCAATTAAAATTTTATAAAAAAAAAAAATCAATTATTTTACATATTTACAAATTTATTGGCAATAAATCTCTATTTGCAAAATATCTCTTAAAATATCTTAAACAGAATATTGATGATCTTCTCGTTGAATCTCTTAAACGGAATATTAATGATCATAGTGAAACGAGCTTGTTAAAATGTTATTACTCATATATAGCAAAAAATACTCTAGGAAAAAACCATTAAAAAAGATTATGTAATGTAGAATGCATATTGCTAGCGAGACTAAATCTTCCCTCAGATATTTGGCTCGTGATATCATGTGTCACAAGTTTAGGCATACGCTATCACAATCAGAAACGGAAATCGTTCAAAACTATAGGTTTGCTATCTGGCCAAATTTAGACATAAGTTATAGCTAACAAAGAGGGGATATTTAAAGTGGCGAGTAACCCATGTAAAGCTCAACCATTCTAATTTCCACTAAGAGATCGGCCATATCTATACACGAAATAGCGTTAAAGATAGATTTTAGATTGTGGAAGTGGGTGAGAGATTGGCCATATCTATACACGCAATAGGGTTAACGATAGATTTTGGGAGCGGGAGCTGGAGCGGGAGTGAGAGTGATGTATTTGTTAAATTTTTATAAAGAAATTAATGTTCATATTAATTAAATAATGTTACAAATAAATATATGAAGTTTTGTTTCAATATAGGTAAAATATGTTAACCACACATAAATCTAGGAAATAAAATAGGGACAGACTCCTCTAGATAGAATGAATCACAACTAAGACAAGTAAGAATTACATATTCCAACACACCCCCTTAATAAGTGTAGTCGTGGTCAAACATGGCAAAAGAATATGTTGATATCCATATTAAGGAGAAACCATCAAGGGGAATGCATGGGTACCAACCCCTGCAACCCCTAGTGTACTAGGATGCCCTTCACATACATGGTTTTGTCAACCATTATAACCGCATAAATGTACCTATATCTACAAATCCCCCTCTAATATCGTCATTATGGGTTTTATCTGATTACCCTCAACCATGCCAACAACCACGAACGCTCAACACAAACATGAAGGCTCAACTTAGCTACTAACACAACCACGAAGGCTCACGACAAAGACAGCTTAACGAGGCTGAGGGTTTTCTCAGCTCACCCTCAACCATGCCAAGGGTTTTGTTGGCTGACCCTAAACCATGCCTACAAAAATCCTTGTTCACTCTCACATGTGGTTTTTGGATTACCACAAACTGATAATGCAAAATGGTTTCTGGCTAACCACAAATCTTCAATTACAAAGTGGAGATTACCATGAACTTTATGGGGATACACATACCTCATTAGGGTTACATTTCACACTCCAACTCTTGGAGTTACTAGGTACATAATGTATGACCACTACAAAACATCCTAGACTTGCTTACAATTAATATGTGTGACTCATAATACATCATCCTAATGAGTCTATTTCACAAACTCAAACCAACTTTCACATAGTTATCCATCATCTTTGAATCGCTATCTCTGCTCTTTTACCTCCTCTTAAAATTCGGAAATCATTCTCTTGTTTGGAATTCCATGCTTAACTCTAATTTGTTAGAATAGCCCATTCTAACAAAATTAACTTTTATATTGAAGTGGCTAATCTCAATATATATAATGATTTTAATTCCAAAATTCTTTCATCATTCGAAAAATCATTTAGTCAAAAGACGCACAGAAAAGACAAGGGAAGAGCCATGCAGCAACTTCACAAGGTTGATTTCTACTTCTCAGTTGTTGGCTTGTTGACAGAGCAAACGAAAGCGTCCACAAATAATAATATAAGCACAAGCGATGATGTAAAGATAACCATGATTTTATGCATTAAGGCAAGAGCCAATATCAAGTGCTCCGCCAACAACCTTCTCAATTTCTCTGCACTGTGATGTTGTACTACTGTCCATCCAAATAGGTGATTCATTCGTGGAGAAAGCATCCTGAAGCTGGACAGCCAAAGGATCTTTTGGATTCACTCCTTTTAGAATGGATTCCAGGGCACCCTTTCTCCAATAAACACTCCCGTGCTGCTGCCCACTTCCAGAAATAGCCCTGATTTTATCAAACTTTAAATTTTCCTTCTTCAATTTGTTCAGTATGAGGTCAAGAGCTTCTACCCACATCAAAGGTGATGACACAACACGACCATTGCCCGATGGATCTCTGTATACTCCATCCTTTGTCTTGTAATGCGGTAACTCTGAATCAAAATGAACTGTTTCAGAGAGGACAATACGTAGATTATAGTCCAAAACAGTTGCTTTGAGAGACTGTGTAGACCTATCAAAACCAAGATACAATGCATCCTCCGGAAGAGAGTATAGCCATCGCCCATCGACAGAGGCCATGATCTTTTGAGTTTTGAGTTTTTTTTAACCCAAATGTGCCCTCCAACTGCAGACCAATGCAGTGCCCAGATGCCCGATCCAACAATCGCTCGACGACCACCATGAACGGGCACAATCGGTCCACACCACACCATGTCCACAGGGCTTTCACCACGACAGGATCCACGACCTCGATCAACAGACTCATAGATCTGCCACCAACCGCCCTCACCGTTGATCGGCCTGATGAGTAGAGCCACAGATCGGGCCTGCAGGACAAAACACGACTATGCAGATGTAAACTATGCGAAGGGCAGGCTTCCGATATGCCTCACAGAATTTAGAATCCGGCATCAACACAACGCCTGAACACTGTGACAACGTACTGAACAGCGAGGATCCCAGGTGGAACGATCCTCGTTTCTTCCATATTCAAGAAAATTTGCGCCACGCACAGAATTTGCGAGAGGTACCGCGATTGATACCCCGCATCTTCCACCAGCCAGTTGAGAGCAAGGAGTTCTCTACGCAAACGCCTGTGGGTGGTCGAAAATCTACCTGAGCTCACACACCAACAGATCGCTGACCACCGTCGCAACTCTCAGTCCATATATTCATGGACAAACAAAAACTAAAAGCAAAATATACTCTGTTATTTTCTAATCCCACAGGGGCGAATGCTTATGCTCTCACAGGTTCTGATACCATGTTAAGTGATACCATGTTAAATTCAATATTTCCTTAATCAAATAATATTACACAGAAATATAATAATGTTACAAATAAATATATAAAGTATTGTAAATAAGTAAATTACCTTAAACATACAAGTAAATTATTTCAAACACACAATGCCATTTGTACAATTTCGTATTAAATCGTTTTGGTATCACCTCGACTGTATCTTGCCCAAAAACGCTTCGATCCTCGTGATTTATCCTCGAACCTTCAAACCCACCGAGCTTATTCTGACTGTATATCAAACCTTCAAAGCTCCCTGGTAATTTTGCAATTGAATTGCAATGTTGTCGAATGTTGCATAAGTTTAAAAAAAAATGCATAAACGATTTAATCGTGGATGAATGGTCCGGGTCGTTTTGTTCGTTTAAAAAGCAAATGTGCGCAATCCGCCCATATGAAAAATGTGTCAAATTGTGCAATATACAAATATTCGATATAGAAACGTTCATATTGTCGGTGAATGCACAATTTCATGGTTGTTAAATTGAGAAAATAGATCTGCCAGATCGTGCAACAGGGGAATAATGCATAAAGTAACCTGTTTACGCTATATTATAGGGCATTAAATGAGTGAAGCTGTAATCATATGTCTATGCTATAATATAGGGCAAAATCTGTCAGTGGGCTCATCCAGCTCCTTCATTTAATGCCCTTATAACATGGTGAATATTTGTTGCCAAATATGAGTGATCGTACAATTGCGAATAATGAGATAATCATTGAAAGCACTGGATAGAAGGGCGAAATGGAACCATAAAAGCAGATTTAACGACAGATATATAGAACTTTCGAAACGTGGTTTAATGAGAGAGAATGTGAAGCAACAGAAGATTGGAGGGTGGCATTTGGTAGAAGGGCGAAATGGAACCATAAAGGCTTATTTAACAACAGATATATAGAACCTTCGAAACGTGGTTTAATGACAGAGGATGTGGAGCAACAGAAGAGTGGAGGGTGAAGTGAAAGAGAATGGGACGAGTGAAGAGCACATCCGAAGTGGAGATAATCTCCCAATTCCCGAGTCCCGAGTTAAACGTGATACTATGAACTCGCTTCGTGCACTGTACTTGTGGATTTTTGCGGAAAGGATCGATGGTAAAGGACATATTTTGTTACTGTAAAAGCCTTATGATTTAATGGATACTAAACTCCATCGTACGATTCTCCACTACACGTTGAGTCTGACATTGTACTACATGTTCTGTCTGGATGTGTTTTCATTAATAGGTCTTTTGAGAGTTATCACGTTTTTTATTTCGTTTTAATGGATGTAATATTTCAGGCGATGTATTGTTTTGAAAGTTTTATGTTGAAAATATACAGATAAGTTTTATTGCTAGAACTACCTAATATGTAAATTTGATGTGATTAAATCATTTATTGCAATTATTAAATATTAAAATTTAATATCAAAAACGTTTAATCTCATTTTTTTAAACATTTATGTAGCAATGTATTTAATAAGTTAAAATAAAATAAAATTGATATATTAAAATATAATTAATATATAATATAACACATTAATTAATCTACATAGAAGAACTTAATTTGATTGTTTTAAACCTTCTTTTAAATAAATTATCATGTATATTTCCTAAATATGATTAAAGTAGATGCAATGTGCCAGACTAATTTAAATGGTTAAATAATTTAAATTTTATATAAGCTATTTTTTGGCAAATTTTCAGATAAATAATTAAGATAAATTTATCCTCTTTTTATATTTCTAAAACACGAAATAGTAGCTTGTAATTCTATGTTATACAAGGAAAGGACAGAGTATTCCAAGGATTCCGGACGGGTCATGTCAATTCAAAAGTCGTGGTGACTTTCAAAAGAAAAATGATACTAGGTGTCTCTTTCACGAAAACACCTTTCTCATCAAAGCAGGTCTGGATTTTCATATCTATCTCATCAAATTAGGTCTGGAATTTCAGGCAAGCCACATGTTTATTCTTAACCAAGTAGGTTTGGAAGATCTAGCGAGTGCTATCATCTATGTTCAGAGGAAAGCCGTGTTTGAAGTGGAGTCCTCTAATTTTAGAGTCCAATTCGACCTGCGCTTGGAAGTTTTTAAATTTGACTGTTCGTCTACAATGCTAAAATTACTAGCGTGCCCGCCGCCCCTAACATGAACGCTTTTTAGATACACGTATGTGCTAGGCTGCTTTTTAGAAACATGCGTGTACTAGCCAAGAGAATGATTTGTTTTTTTAATCAGAAGAATTGGTTTATTTGTATTAGACCACTAGATTCGTAGGGACTAAATCTCCTCACCTAACCAAATCAATTAAACCACAAACTGAACCACACCATTAAACCACAACCTCTGAACTCGGGACCACACCATTGAACCACAACCTCTGCACGACAGCCAAGAGAATGAACAGGTTACAAGGGGGTCCACGCACTTGAAATTCGTCAAGCCCTAAATACTTTCGGGTTGTCATCGGACTTCAATAAGATTAAGTAAAAGAATAGGGAGCATTATATTTGTGTCGCAATGTTCCAGTTTAAAATAACAATTTCGTGGCCACAGAAAAATAAGACCGCACCAAATAAAGACGGTTTGCTAGACGAATAGCCTAATCTGAACGAAAGAGGCACGCCTAGCCGATCTGTCCGAATTTCGTCAGCGGTTATCACTGGTGGCTCGTCGGTATAATTCAATCAATGGTTTCGGGTTTGAGTTAAGCCGGTCAGTTTGGAGAAAGCGGTGAGCGCGCTTGAATGGCAACACGCACGTGGGTGTACGTTATAAGTATTCCCATCCCTTCCCTTATTTTCTCATCCCACTCCTTCGACCCTCGGAGTTGTAGCTTTTCAATCGTCTGTGTAAAGAGAGATATCTTATGATGAAGAGCACTATAATGGGTCTCCTAATTATGGTCTCGTTCCTACTCGTTGCAGAAAGAGGCAACGGCAGGTTGCTTATGAAGAATAACCAATTTGTTTTTCCTCACAATCCGTCTGGCGTAGATCCCAATCTTGATTTCCTTGTCGACGATGGCTCCCAAATAAACACTGTCGGCAATCATGTGGAGAAGAATACGGTGCAGTATGATCAAGAGAGAAGCCACAGGAGCTTCACGTCTTCAAATAGTGCCACAAAGGACCAGAAGTTATCGTTGAGGATTAGCGTGGAGGGTCAAAAGACCGAGAAGATCAAAGCAAAAGGCGTATTCAATTTACTACCGAAGGGTAGAGTAACACTATCCGGATCCAGTTCTCTTGTAAATTCCATGGTGACCGAACATGAGTTGTCCACATCCAAGAATAGCCCGGGCGTTGGTCACATGCAGATGATGCGGCCTAAGTCTAAAGTAATAAGAGCTCACGTTCTCAAATCCGACCACAGCCAGGGAGATCATCACGTGCAGCCGAAAACGAGCAATAAGAGCAAGCTGGGTTCTACTCCAAGCCCGGGAGGCGGGAATCGATAGCTTTCAAAGTCATACAGAATATTGAAAAGAATTATCTCTCTTTGTATAATGAATTCATTTATGACAAAGCCAATCCCAATTACACAACAATATTTTGCCAAAGTGAACGTCCTGGTTCGGATCCAGGCAGGGGAATCTGAGTTGGCCGCAGTTCCGCTTGATGTATAGAATTTGATCAGCGTCAAACCTTCTTTCAAAAGGTACCATCAACAGGTCGATGCCATACCAACTTAACTTTTCGAAGGCTTCAGCAATGCCCAAATCACGTGCTTCCTGCCGGAGTGTACATCAATTTTTTATTGATACATGTAAATTTTCTCAAATGGCTTGAAATTTAGAAAAGCAGCTCTGATTTCAAACTATATATATTACAGTTGGTAATGGTCGATCATATTTCTCTCGTCTTCTTGTGTATGTCCATTCGCTATCAAACAAATAAAGTTGCCTAATAATCGCATCAAAATTTTCTGTCATGGAAGCTTTACAGATAATCAAAGACTCTTCCTTAATCGTAATAATTAATGAGTGTTCAATATCCGCAAATTCAGATTATGCTCACTTACTTTACACAGCCGGAATCTTCAGAACAAAGTACACATGATTCATCTACCTTTTTATGGGAGTTCTCACGGAACTGCTTGCTTCGATTGGAGTTTCCAGACAGTTGCTTCCTCCACTTATGCTGGCCAACGATTTTGTTTTGTTTGCCTTCAATTTTGTAGTGTTAAAATTTTGGGTGCTGAACTTATCCGCATTTCAGAATTTTGGAAATTTTCAACTAATAGTAGCTACATCAAACAAGCAATCTACTTGGATGCTGTTCATCAGATTTCAAAATATTTTCCGAATGTATCCCTGTGCTCAGTGTTTAGGATCTCCTGTTCGCATATCACGATTATGTGAGATACCGAAAATTAGTTGGAGAGAGTTAATTAGCAGATTCTCGTCAAATGTTCACATATAAGCCCGCGTGTTCGATCTTTCTTGCCCAATCCTAATGTTGTAATCATAGGAGGGTTAATAACACTTTCTAATTGGTCTGAAGTATGCACTTCGATGCCTTTGATCTCTTTCTTGAGTGCTTTGTTGATAGACCGTCCCTGTGCCCGTTTTATGCGAATTTTGATGTGCAAAATCCTGTGAATAACTTTCAATTCTTTGCATAAAGAATGTTCGAAGTGAAGACGGCTATCTGTGTTCCTCAGTAAGGATCCGAGGACATGCTCGTTCCAGGATTGTACTAGGTTAATCTAGATTCTTCCGTGTTTAACGAAGATATAGTAATATATTCATTAGGGTAATTTCGATTTTTTTAGGGTTCGATAATGATAGAAAAATATACGCATTAAGAACAATATGCTTATTAAGAGTTTAACCTGTCACTTGCCACCATTGATCTTTTTAGCATTCATATTTATTAGGTAGGTTAACATTGATAATAGAGAAATGAAATCTTCGCTGAAATTGTAAGTTTATTTAGGTTAACACTAATAATAGAGAAATGAAATCTTTGCTGAATTGTAAGTTTATTTAAAACACACATTCTCTGATGTATTTGATAATGAATTGGATGCTACCATACCATAAATTAGTAAATAGAATTGGAAAGGGCAGTGAGACAATAACAAAGGCTAGAGGGTTTAGAGGACAAGAAAAGTCTGTACACTCCACTCCTCTCTTGACATATGCTATGCATATAACATTTATTAGTAATGCATTAATTTTCTCTCCACTCTTCTCCCTACATATTCTATGCATATAAAATTAATTAGCAATGCATTAATGGTCTCTCATAGAGTGAGGTGCTCTAATGCCTTGGGGCAAGATGCATTCATTTTTGCTGAGAGAAGTGAGATGCTCCAGAGTCTAGGTAGTAGGGTTGAGGAAGGAGGCAGAGAGGATGTGTTTGTAGCTAAGTTCAAAGTTGGAATCTATAGATGGATTGGGGAGGTAGGGAGGATGTGTTTGTAGTTGAGTTGATAGTTGGAATCTGATGGGGGTGGTGTGGGGGCATGGCCAGGGAGGATGTGTTTCCAATTTAGAGTTGAGTTCATAGTTGGAATCTTACTACCATTTTGTCACACTTTGAGATTGGCTAGGGGAATATTTGTTCAAGGGATTCATGAATGCATTTAAAGCTGATCAAATTTGATGTATTTGATAGGGCATTGGATGTTATGTTACTAGAAATAGGGGATGTTATGTTACTAGAAATAGGAAACAATGCAGGATATGAGAGTGAAACAAGAAACAAAGTGAAAGTATTTTATGGGATTAGAAAAGTGGTTCCACCCCTCTCCGTGCATATATAATTCGTTGATATCCATTTAGGGAAAGTTACCCTTAGGCACAATTCTGATCTACGGTTGGAAATGAACACAAAAAGTAATGGTCTTTCATCATAGTATTAACCCATTAATCAATGAAATAGTGATGCTCTTTAATTGGATACGCAATAGCCAAATAAATAATTTAGCATCTAGTTGATTCCACAAACAATTGTTTATAATTAATGTTGTCTCCACAAGTGATTCTAGACTTACAATATCATAACAAGGTTTAGATAATCTACAACTAATCATCACCAATTAGATACCTATCTTATCCCTACTATCATAGCCACACTAACTGTTGTCCTTGGTTGCTCCACTTTGTTGAAGACCCTAGCTACTTTAGCCCCAACTAATCATCACCAATTAAAACCCTTGAAACCCCATGTTTAAGCTGTCTTCTACTAACACAGAAATAATCAATTAACCTTTTGTTGTTACAACGAATTGATTCCCATTTTTCATCTACTATAGGAAGACTTGTATGGGATCCTCATGCTTAGATGTACACTTTTTTGTAGTTTCCAATGTCTCTAGCATAGGTGATGGGGTTTTGATCTCCTTGCTACCTTAGAATAATAATTTGTTGACACTTAGGGTTAGAAAAAGCTTTGTTGTCTCAGAAAATAATATTAACATGCCTCAAAATTATCATGGTGCCACTGATAATGCCCTTGAAATATCTCACTCCAAAGGATAAATCCTTATGCAGTTTGTTGCCACAAATGATGCCTCAGAGACAATTCATTGCCATAGATAAGGTCTCAGAAAGATCTTGCTACCACAGATAAGCCCTTAGAAAGATATCACTACCATAGATGATGCCTCACATGGTTTGTTGTCATTGTTAATTCCTTAAAGATAATTTTTTGCCACACATATGTCACAATGTTACTACCATAGATAAGACCTCGATGATAGCTCACTACAACAAATAAGGTCTTACGGGTGATTCACTGCCACAAAATGTTTCCTTAAAAACCTTTGCTACCACATAATAGGAAATTGTTGCCTCAAAAACCCTCATTTCCACAAAAATATTCCTTTGAACCCTACATTTCCATAGAATGGATAATTGTTTCCTCATAAAGTTGTGCTAATGAGAGCTTGGTCTTGTAGTAAGAAGGCAAGGAGGACTTGCTAAGGTGGAATATTTAACCACTAGAACCAATCAAAGAAAAATGAGAATTAAATTACTCCAAGAGCCTGAACCCAAAATCTGAAAGATCAATAATCTACGATGATCACAATGAATCTCCTCTCTAATTTTAATAGACTTCCTTTGGGTTTTTTCCCTCCTGATTTTAATTTTCAGTGGCTAAGATGTAACAACCCTGGTGAAAATTCCATGTAATAAAAGTGAATAAAGGGAAAATAATAACCACAGTTGATGGGACAGTTATTTCAAGTTCAATGTTGGGCAAGACATCTTAGTGTGGGTGTTCATGTTGTTGTTTAATGGCTAAGGAAATTGGCAAAGGAGATGCTAAGGCTTTGGAAACGAAAAATGGCATTTTGGCACAAATATTTATGAAAATAATGGAAATTAGGAGAAAAGGGAAGTGAAAGGTCACAGGTTGCATATGAGGAGGAAAATGAAGGAAAACAATGGAAAATGAAGAAAATAGAGGTCTCATTCATAAAAAGGCTTCTAAGGATTAGTTTGTAACCTTTTGTAAATTCAGTGTTGGAGCTCTCTCATTATTCTCTCTCTCTCTCTCTCAGACTCTTTCATACTTGGAGTTTTTTTGGAGCACTCTTGGAGGGTGTGGTATACTTGGATTTTTGGAGCAAGAAGGAAAAGGAATAGTAGGAAAATACATGAGGACATCGGGATCAGAAGCTACAACAAATTTTTCTTGCAGTTAATGAGTTGCATGTATGTTTTCCTTAATGTTTTTGGCATGCATGTCATATGCATTTGGATTTCTGGTTGTGATCTTTCATTGGAATGGAGGATGATCAGGATTGATAGTGTATTGCCTAGCATTTCCATTTCCTAGATAGTCATGGTGATTGTGGATTTTTTTTCCTTGTTTTGTTTTGGTTGGTTCTATTGTTTCCTTAGCTTGGGTTGAGTTATTAGTCCTGGAATCCCTGGTTGGAAAAACTCTCTTGAAGCACTGCAACATCTTGGGTTGAGTTACTAGTCCTTGTAGCCTTGGTTGGAAAAAAAATATCTGGATGCCCTGTTTGGACAAACTCTTTGGAAGCCTCGAAAAAGTTTTGGGTTGAGTTATTAGTCCTGGAAGCCCTGGAAGGCTTGGATGGAGACCAATATGTTGATGGTTTTGTGATATCCAACTGTTAGTCGAATCACTTTTTGATGGGTTGAGGTGGATGGCCACTAGAAGCCCTGAATTGTTTTGGATTGAGGTGTTCTATCAAATCCCACATTCATTCTTGGAATATGGAATGGGGGTAAATGGTTGAAGCGATATTTGGCTCAGCCATTTTATGGTCACGTGGAACGTGGAATTCCCATCCCTGGTTTGGATATTGCATAATCAATATGACGTTATTTCTCCTTATAATTCTATGAGTATTATACAAGGCATATGTGGTTTATATGGTTGTGATTTCATTGGTATTTGTGTTGCTATTATGTTGGCTATAGATATGTTTTATGATAGTAGTTATGTATGGATCTCATTATGTTTTTACTTGTAAAGGAGTGAATAATGTATCTATGACCTAATGGATGAAATGGAAGCTGATGTGTTGAGGTATCAAATTTTCTTAGTGATTCTTAGCTAAGTATCATACCCATATGCTAAAATATGTTATTTACACTTGTAGATTACATATTCGTGATATGTTTGATGGAATTCCTATTATGGCTACTAGGGGTGTTACACAGTATTTTGTCATGCCTCCTGCACTTCCCTGTGAAATATTGTGAAGTGCCTGAAACATGATCATTATGCAATATAATCATCAATGTATACAGCTAAGATCCCTCCTTTGACTCTGCTTGGAAAATCCCTTGAGATTTCCGTGAAGAAATGGCTCTTAAAACCCTAAAATTAGAATCATCTCTCTTATGAAACTCAAAACCGTGATGATCGCTTGTTCCACCTTTTTAAGCTAGCAATGACATCGCTTTTTTCTCTCTCATACTCGCGATGGTCTTAAAAAGGAAGTTTTCACCAAGAGGATGAGAAGCTTCATGATCTAGAAGGTTCGAGAGCAGCGAGCTAGAGGTGGTTTCGCATGGATGAGGTTGAATCTATGAGTTACCTCATTAATATGTGGACCTAATTCTATCTTTGGAGGAGGTCTATCTCCCTCTCCCAGTATATAAATTTCCCCTCCACAATTCCCAAATGGTTGATCAATGTCCATTTTCACCCCTATGCTGAGCTTGTGCTTAGAGGTTATTCATTAGACTTGGAGAAGGAGTGTTGGAGAGTTTCTTGGCTTGGACTTGGATTACCACTCAAGGAGAGCCTTTCAACATCAAGGCTATGGTTGTAAGTTTCCCCTTTATCCTTTAAATAATAATGTAACTGCTGGTTCATCTTCGCAAAATATATATGTTCATGTATGTATTGGCTTGGCATTTTTTGATCTGCTAAACAGATTATTATTGGATTTGCTATTGGTTTGGAATGTTTTTTGTCTCTTGGTCATTTTTGAAGGTACATAAGCACTGAAAGAGGCAGAAACAAGGTCATCACACAAGCAATTTGAGGATCTCAACAAAGTGAATCTGATTAGCATCAGAGTAAAGTAGGCCTTCTCTCTTGTTCTAGCTTTCAATCATAATCTTAGAAGATGTATAGTTGACTGTCCGTTCAGTTGCTAGACCCACTCATTTTGTTAGAGGGATCATCTCTGTCCACAGAGAGGATAAACCTTGTCAACAAAATGACAACTCTACTGGGGAGCCTATGACCCTTTCCTTCCCTCCCTTCACCTTGTCTTTTGACAAGTTTGGTAAACCGTTGATTTTTAGACTTCATTGCTTGCTTGTAGTCAATGTCGTTGTCTGGTATATGCTTGAATACTATTAACTTAAGTTGTTTTTTGAAATTTTTGGATTTATTTGTCCTTTTCCTCTACTACTGACAGGTGTGACGATTCTAGAAAATTAAGAAATTTAGGGTTTTCTATTTGATTTTTAGTTCTAGTTGTCTTCTCCTTGTGATTTACCAGTGTGTTCTTCATTGACTCTCTCTTTGTCTAATTGCAATTGTGTTTTAATTAAGCTTGAGTGTCCTTGAAGTTTGATTAACCTTTTAGGGTTATAGGTTTTCTAGGTCAACCTTCATACACTCATTGGTTTTCCCATCACAGATCAGAGATTGATTTCGTGTGTTAAAGAGTCTATTTGTGTATAGACATGCTTTGTCGATTACTTTTTGGTTCTATTTCCTTAAGTTTTTTTCATTAGTGGATATAGTAAAAGTTACTTAAGTTACATTTGACGAACGATAAATTACAATTCGATCGTCTCATTGGAATCAAAATAAATTTTTTCCTTTGAAGTTTTTTATGTTTCGAACTGAAAGTAAAAGTGCCATTCTTTTCGACCTATCTCCTCTCCAAGATTCACCATAAGGTGGGAGCACTGAGTGAAGGCGATCTTCTAGGGTTTCAATGAGTTGCAGATATTGTTCCTCATGGAGGGTTGTAGAGGAGGGAGAGCCACTCCCTCCTACAAGGAGGTCATTTCTAGTAGAGATAAGAACCCTCTAGAAAATGCTAGAGGTACTTCGAAGGAAGGGAAAAGAAATATGGAAGAGGAGAAAGTAGGAGCTAATACTAAGGAAATCAATGGCTTAAAGGAAAAGGAGGTAGAAGACAAAAAATAGGGAACTAAAGACAAGAAACAAAAGTGACCTTGCAAACCCAAAGCTGAGATCACACCCAGAGTTATTTTAAATGACCCTGCTCTGCAAGTGCACAGGGATCACATGCGAACATATGCTATTATCTGCAAGTTCATGGGACTATGACCCACTGAAAAAGCATTACAGACATGGATCAAATATCACTGGAAACCTAAAGGGATCATTGACCTTCATCTTGGGTCAAAGGGATTCTTCACTGTAGTGTTCATGAATATTGAAGACAAGGACAAAGTATTTGAAGGAGAACCCTACTTCCATGTAGCAGCTAGACTCTACATGAGGCCATGGATTATGAATTTTGTCCCGAAACAAGAGATTTTTACTTCGGTAATAGTTTGGGTAAGACTCTATTCTCTACCTCTTGATTACTGCAAAAATGAATCGTTAACAGCCATAGGAAATAAATTAGGTCATTTTGTCAAAGCTTCTGAAGCCACAAGAAGAGAGAAATACACTTCCTTTGCTAGGATATGTGTCGAAATGGATCTATCAGGAGCTTTACCAGGTGAAGTGATCCTAGAAGTTTTTGATAAAGAATGGGTACAAACAGTAGACTATGAGCATATTCCATTCAGATGCCATAAATGTCATGAACATGGGTATCTATTTAGAGATTGTCCACTTGGTAAAGTGGTAAATAACAGCAAGGCTAACACAGCGAAGGAAATGGATAGCTTCAAGAAAGTGGTGAATTGAGGAAAAGGCGACAAGAGAGGACCAAAGCAACATCAAGATGAAGGACTAAAGGTCAGTTAGAATAAGTTCCAAGTTCTTGAGGAAGATGAAGAGATCACAAAGGAAGATCAAGCAATGGAAGGAAATCCTAGGGAAAGGAAAAAAGAAGAAGAATGTGACCAAACTCAGGAAACTCATTATCAGAAAGAAACCATGATGAGTGAAAAAAACTTGAGATGGATAAGGAAATGACTCTGAGTGAAATGGACCTGGAGGAGCATGAGCTACAGGCGATTCTTGATCAAGAAAACCTAGATCTTAAAGGGTTCTTGATTCAGGGAACCACGGAAGGAGTGGATTCGGTACCTCAAGAAGAGTTCAATAGAATACAAGAGTTGTTTTTATGGAAAACACAGGCTAATGCATTGGAGAAAGGAAAAAATATAGATAAGCAGGATAACGGAGGGGTGAAGATGATGAAAACAACTCTAGGACTAGCAACAAGAAACCCAGGTAAGAAAAGAGGTAGGAAAAAGTGGAATGAACTCTTGATGGAGTGTGGCAACCTAATGATAGATTCAGGTAAGACGAAAGATCTAGCCAGCTACTCCTTTACAAATATTTAATTATGAAGTTTACATCTTGGAATATCGGAGGTCTAGGGAGTACGAGAAGGCAGAGAGTTCTTAGTAATAGGATGAAACAATAAATGCTATACATAATATTTATCCAAGAAACGAAATATTCCATTCAAAAATTAAGACAAATCCATAGTAAATGGCTTAGTAGATTTGAGTTTCTAGAAGTTAAAGTAGAGGATACAGCAGGGGGAATTCTCACTCTTTGGAACCCTAAAAAAATTAGCATAATAGATGCTGAGGCTACCAGGAACTATTTATCAATTGTTATTCAACTTGTAGGAGACAAGTATACCTATCTGGTCACAAATGTTTATGGCCCTCACAGAATATATGAAAAACTTAAGTAGACTCACTGGTGGATCTCATGGATAGACATGTAGGAATACCTTTGATCATGAGAGGGGATTTCAACATGATCAAATCTCTTTCGGAGAAAAAAGGAGGAATCAGAATTCTAAGTAAAGACTCTTTAGAGTTTCAAACCTTTATAGACAATATGAACCTTGTAGATATTGAAACGAATACTGGCCTCTTTACTTGGAATAATAAAAGAGGAGGAGAGTCTTAGGTAGCCTCAAAGTTAGACAGATTCATGATATCATAGGATCTGATGCTAACAAATAAGGAAGTAATAGCAGAAGTTCTCCCCTTTGGAGGCTCAGATCACGGGCCGGTTCAACTCAAGATCAAAGGTATGGGCATTCTCAGAAACAAACCTTTCAGATTTGAAAATATCTAGCTCCCCCACCTAGATTTCTTTAATAATATTAAAGAATGGTGGTCAGAACATTTACAGATTCAGGGAACAAGAATGTTTCTTCTTCATAAAAGATTAAAGCATTTCAAACTTAGAATAAAGGATTGGAATAGAAATGATTTCGGCAATATTTTTGTGGAGAAAAAATCTGTTGAAAACAAAATGAAGGCTCTCAACCAAGCTCTGATCAAGGATGGATTTGATAAAGTCAAAAGTAACCAAGTGGACGAATATAATCAAGAATGGGATAATCTTTGTAAACAAGAGGATATTTTTTGGAGACAAAAGTCTAGGATTCAATGGCTAAAAGAAGGGGAGTGTAACATGAAATTTTTTCACAGGTCCACCATAGCGAATAGAATGCACAAGAAAATATCTTCAATTAAGAATGAAGAAGGGAATCTTCTCACATCCCATGAGAATATTGAAGCTGTGTTAGTTCAACACTTTCAAAGCATTACTCAAGAAAATAATTTAGATAGAGAACAGTCCATCAGTGAGGTAACTAGAAACATACGAAAGTTGGTATCCACAGAGGATAATTTCAATCTAAATAGCCCAGTTTCTGAAAAGGAGGTAGATGATGTTCTCAAAGAAATGCATAATGGAAAAGCACCAGACCCGGATGGTTTTAATGTGGATTTTTTTAAAGCATGCTGGAATATTGTTAAATAGGATATTTTGAATGTAGTGGAGGATTCCAGGTTGAACAGAACTATTTTGAAAGTGCTCAACACCTCCTTTATGTCCCTTATCCCTAATCAGGACATTGCTCGAACACCGGATAAGTTTAGACCCATAGCTCTATGAAATATGGTTTACAAGATAATATCCAAAGTAGTGGCTAATAGACTCAAACCTCTACTTCCTTCCCTAGTTTCAGGGGAACAATCCAATTATGTGGAAGGCAGAAAAATTTTAGAGAACATCATTCAAGCCCAAGAGGTGGTTCACTCATTAAGTAGCAAAAGGCGGGCTAGAATGATCATGAAATTAGATATATCCAAAGCTTATGATAAGGTAAACTGGACCTATATGAAGAGGGTACTTATTGCTTTTGGTTTTGACCATAATTGGGTCAGGTGTGTGATGGCCTTAGTTACTTACTCCAGCTTCTCTATTTTGGTGAATGGCTCTCCCTCTGAGATTTTTAGTCCTTCCAGAGGCCTCAAACAGAGAGACCGACTCTCTCCATTTCTTTTCATTCTCATGATGAAAGGGCTTGGTAGGTCCATCAAGCATTCTAAAGTAACAGGTAAGATTAATGGCCTTCAACTAACTGAGAATGGTTAGGCTCTAACACATCAACAATTTGTAGTTGATATAATGCTACAAGGAGTCCCCACAGTCAAAGAACCTATAGCATATAAACAAATCCTGAACATCTTTGCCATGGCCATAGGTATGGATGTTAATTCTCCAAATCAAAAATCTTTTTCTTTAATACCAATATTGCAATTCAAAGGAATATTTCTAGAATTCTTGGCTTTCAAAGGGATTCCCTTTGCTCAAAATATTTGGGAGTCCCTATAACTACTAAACCAATGCTCAAAAGCATTTGGGAACCCTTTATTAATAAGTTGCAAGATAAAGTCAGTAAATGGACCTTCAGATCTTTAAATCTTGCGAGCAGGTTGGTTCTTACAAAAGTTGTTCTACAAGCCATCCCTATTTTTATGTTATCTACCCTCCCAGCTCCGAAAGGAGTCCTGCAGCAATTCAAAAATATACAAAGAAACTTCCTTTGGGTTAAGGAGGAGATGAAGAACAAATGGGCCTTAGTGTCTTGGGAAAAAATTAAAACCATGGGGAGCTTGGCTTGAACGATCAGGAAATACTGAACAAGGTTTTAGGGGCCAAACTATGGTGGCGCTGGGTTCAAAATCCAGAGACTCAATGGGTGAATATCTGGAAAGAAAAGGATGCAAGATCCTGGCAAACTAGTGATCTCATAAGAATGTCGTGTAATATTAAGGGATCATACATCGCGAACAAAGCCTGGGAAAACAGAAGATTAGTTCAAGAATAGTTTCTGGGAAATCAGAGAAGGGAATCAAGCTCTTTTTTGGGAAGATAAGTGGCAACAAGAACCAATAATGTTGAAAGAAGACTTCCTCAACCTTAAACATGAGACAGATTCACAAGGATTAATTAAAGGACTTCTAGGATAACACTTAGCAGATGGAGAAATGGAGAATCTAGAGAAACATTGATTGCAGAACTAACAACCCCTTGAAAACAAAAGCAGAGGAGCTAAGGAAAATGGTGGAACAAAGGATGATCTTAGTTTCAGAGGGACAAGACCAACTAAGATGGGGAAATAATAAAGAGAGAATATTTAATCTTAAAGAAGTAAAAGGCATTCTCCTTGAGCTAGATCCCCAGGTTCTGGACAAAATCTGGCAGAAACTTTGGAGGCATCAAGGGTGGATGAAAATTAAACTCTTCATGTGGTTGGTATACCACAGGAAAATCCTGACTTGGGACAACATCAGGAAGAGGGGTGTTTTGGGGCCTTCTAGATGCCTACTTTGTGGGGAGCAAGAAGACACTATGGAGCATCTACTCAACAACTGCATCTTCACCTCCTGCTTATGGGACATATTTGCCAAAATATTTCAACAATCCGACAGGGACAGAGGGAGCATCATCATTACCCTCAATAGTTGGAGGGGAAATTTTTCAGACTTTGAAATTCTCAACTCAGCCTGGGCCCTTACACCAAGCTTCATCATATGGAATGTTTGGAAGGAGAGGAACAAAAGAACTTTCAAGGAGGAAAAAAATCCCCCATATCGCCTGTTTGAGACAATCCTGAAACAACTTAAGGAGATAGTGGGTACCACTATTCGCAGAATTCAAGATCACCTTCAAAACCTGCGCACTATCAGCTTTCATCATGTTAGTAGAAAGGCCAACAAGCTGGTTGATCTTCTTGACAATCAGGGGGTCAGTAGTATAGAGGTCAAGGTTTCGATGGAGTGGCAGGATTTGCGTCAAAGCAGACTGAGAACTCTTTGCTGTGAGCAAGAGGAAGAATATAGGATAGTGTTCAGACACAAAGCCATGGAGGCAAGCCCTTAACCTTTTTGGCCTTCGTATGTGTCATTAGTTTCTAGCAAACAGGTCTTTGGTGGGGGATCAAACATGGATGGTCGCTAAATTCCCCGGAGTCAGCGAGATGGTCATCACTTTTGATCAAGGGGAACACAAAAGATACCATAGTTCCTTAATTGATGGTGAGCCTCTCTTCTTCTCAGGGATGCAGGATCAGGCAAGAAAGTCGAGCAGACGTGGAAGGAATCATTGTTTTATCAATAGCTAGAATCTTCACATTTTTGCGCCTCAGAGAGGTAAGTCGCTTCCTTGGTGGTATTTCGATGATCGTACCACTCTAAAGTGGGAAATAGTTTTAGTGATTTTACAGCAATCCCATTCAACATCCTACACGTGGCAGAGTGAGGGTTCGGAAAACCGCCCTCCATTGCACACTAACATCTAGTTTACTTGTACGGTGCGATATGATTCTCTACCGTTGGATCTCTCTATGTGGATCAACAGTCATAATGGTTCGTGCAGCTTGGGGGGGTGGCCCGTTAAACTTCGGTCATCTTTGCGGTGCGATATCTTCCTTGACCGTTGGTTTAGGTATCAGAATGAACGGCTTAGATCAAAGGGACTCTTTTAAGGTATGATAGGCGGAAGATCCTGCAGGCTTCTCGGGGTGGGTAGAAATTTTGGGTTATCTGAAGTTTGGATCAAGATTCATTGTTATCTTCTGGGCATGTCGAGCTGTGAGGTCGAAATCGATGGATTTCGGGTGGATTACATGCCCGATGTTTATTCCACCATTCAGACATGAAATCTATTTAGTATGGTTTCTATTTTTTCATCGGGTCTGTTTTTGGAATCGAAGAGTATGCCTTGTTTGGTCCCGATATGTGTCTAATCAGATAGATCTTTACAAGTAGATCGGGTGGTTTAGGCATTCAAATGTTTTTTGGAGGTCTCGCAGTCAAGTTTGAGGGCCCTTGGCCTGTTTATCAAGTTGTTGGCTTGGTACCCAAGCCCTAAGTGGATAGTTGATTTTATGTCCCTCAGGTCTCTTTGGGTAGTTGTATTATATGTAATTTGTGTCTTTGTTTATAATGAATAGAAAGTATGACTCTTGCTTTAGCAAAAAACAAAAAAGAAAGTGTCATTCTTTTCCTATTTTTCGGCACATTTTGTGTCGCACTCGAATCATTGATGTGAAAGAGATCTTCATACTTCTCCATTTTCTTGCATTCTCTTTTCCTTTGCACTACATTAAATTAGTTTCATTTTGAAAAAGAGAAAAAACATCATTATATCCTAAAGAAATTTTTCTTTAAGATTTGTTTTTGCATTGCATTTGATTATCATATGAAAGATTAGATTTTGTATTTTTCATTTAGCTTTTGAAGAGTGTCATGGATGCATTTTTGCATTTGGTTTGATGCATGATTTGAATGATTTTCTTCCTTGCATAGATACCTTTCATTGAATTCAAAATATTTCATTTCATCATCTAGTTTTCATTTTAGGAAGAAGAAACATTGTTAAGTCCTTGAAACTAAGACATAATTACAAGATCAACTTTAAAAATCTGTCAATTAATCTAAGGATCATTTGAAACATTAACAATCATATCTAGTGGTATAGGTTAGAGAAGTGTTGTGGCATCTTTAAAACTTCGCAGTTGTCGTTTTCATCGATATTAGATAGTGCTAGCACATACTTGTTCTCCCCGTACCGTCGCGTATATAAAAGGAGACCCCCTAGGTTGTAATCCTTTATCCATAGGAAGCTAAGTCTACCACCATGTAAACGTGGTACACCGAACACAACATTTGGGGAGATTTCCTACATGTACGTCAAGTCCTTGGTCAATTTATTGGCTAAAGTGTATATTGCACTTCAAGGTTACTTGGTACTCCTTTTACCTATATTCACCTGAGCAGTCATTTCGATCTTTTATGACTCCTTAAATTTGAAAATATCATCGAGCAACTTGTCCTTTCAATCTCTCTAAACTTACGAAAGTGACTAGAGTCACCTTTTTGTCCTTTTCGTGACTCTTAAAACGTGAAAAGACAAAGTTTTTGTTTCAAATTCTAAAATTAATTGTCTACGGAATAACATTGTTCTTGTGGAAATAATCCTTAGTAGATCCTAGTTTGATACCAATGGCAACATTTATTGAGTCTATTGGTCAAGGAAACCCCTCTGTCGAGAATCCTAGTCCTTTTCCTTCTTTTGGAATACTAGTGCTCCCTGTATGGCAACGTTGTGCCTTCTTGGATTGACCATTGGTATGTTAGTTTGGTTATTTTCAACCTCAGTGGTTCCGAGTGTCCAAATTTCTTTTCAGCCAAGTTCTCCTTCACCTCGACAACATCCACCCCATGTTGATCATAGAATTGACCACATGTCTTCTTCGCCTATTTCTTCACCTTATTCTTCCTCTTCACCTGGTGAAAGTCTTGATTCTAGTAATGAGGAAGCTAAGAAGAAGAAGAAGAGGATGAAGAAGAAGAAGCAAAATAAGCAAGGGGGAAACCAAACAGCTATTGTTATCGATGCAACTAATGAAGAAAAATCTCTAAACGAGCCCGGGAAAGTAAAATTCCCATGCATGTTATGTAAGGGTGACCGCCTTCTTCGAAATTGTCCTGGTATTTCCAAGGTGTTAGAAGTATGGTGCATATGTTCACATCGACCTTTGTCATCAGCCTCTGGCGATCATGCTGGTGACAAACCTTCAATTAGTAACAATAAAGCTCATGGGAAAAAGGGAAAAGTCAAATTTCCTTGTAAGTTGTGTTAAGGTAATCATCCCATTCACCTTTATCCTTTGATGGATGAGGCTTCCAAAGAGTTGGAAAACCTTACAAATTCTCAACCTCGTGTTCTGACTGGGTATTGAAAGCTTTCCCGTGATCTTGCACTAGTTGATCCAGTGTTTGACCGAAATTCATATTTGGTGAATCCCATTCTCTCTAAAAGTGAGTCTCATGAGTCTGTTCTCTGTTATCACTCAGGTTGTTCCCTTTGACTCCCAAGGGAATACGGCCGAGGTAACCACAAACCAATCTTTGGACTGCAGGTTCTAGCCCACCTGCAATCAGAGAGGGCTCTCTCTTTATGATTTAACTTTGTTGATGATGATTTTAGGCTAGTTATTGGGTTCAAGGGGTTTTGTTTGAGTTTGGTGGGATGGATGAGGCTTCCAAGTAGAGAGGTAAGTATAGTGTGAGAGTTTCAAACCATTGGGCATGGAGTCAAGGATTAGGACTGCTGGTGCATTTTCTTGGTCATAAGAGCAAAATACGGAGCAAGCTAGCTTCACATGAAACAATGATTCAAGCTAAAAGGATGGAATGAGGGCTAAGGAATGAGAGGAAATTAAGAATTTCCCATTCAGCTTAATAGAGGGAAGGTGAATGAGCTCTATCTAGGAGCAGTCAAGAATCCCTAGATAACTGTGAAACATGAGTGAATTAGGGGGAATATGAGCCAAAAGGAATTCATATTCATTACCAATTCAGATGAAAACATTAAGAAACAGCAGAAATTGAGCATAGAGTGCAGCCAAGCAAGTTCTAAGCTAATCTTTCTTTCTGCTATTTAGATGGTGATATATGTATGATATAAACATATATGAATTTAAAACAGAGATAAGAAACACTTATTGAGTCATGTTGCAGCACAAGAATTCCATATTCATTCTTCAAAACATTAATAACATAGTAGACAGTCCGTCCTCCAAGCTTTTAGCAGTCTTTGATTAAAGAAAACATATCAGATATACAGAGCGAGTCTCTCTTGGAGTGCATTAACCAACCAACCCTCTAAACAGTAAATTAGGGTGGTTTTATAAGTAAAATATCTACAAGAATCAGATCTGAGATAGATCTGATATAATAAGTGTCTTTAACCTAACATATGCCTGAAATAAATGCAAGAAAATATCTTTGAGCTACGCCGGGGGCAGCTGTATCAAAAAAGAGTTAAAGTGTTGTCTTTATGGCTCTGTGTTGATCACTTAGTCATAACTGTGCTTTGGGTTTTGATCCCCTGCTCCTGAGTGGTTCTGAGGTGCATTAAGTGTGATTTGAGAGTTTTGAAATAGCTTCACCACTTTCTCTAACTTTGCTTGGGGCCTTCAATGTTCTCCTGCTTTGGAAATATGAATTTCCACCAAAAACACTTACTGATAGTCTTCGCTGCTTCCTCTGATACACTTTCACTGAACCTGGGCTCTTTAATGTCTTCTGAATGCTTTAAACTATCCCATCGACATTTTATGGCTGCTGTTTGGCCCTTTGTTGCCTTTAGAACTGTCTTTGCCCCTTTTCCGAACCTATGTGAAGAAATTCCTGTGAATTTGCGAATTTCGGGCACGCTGGTAGCCGCGCCATGAGAGGGCTTCCATTTTGGCCTATTTCCCTTAGCGATGTGTGATTAGCGCTAATCGCGCATCAAAAACTGCCTCGGTTTTTCATTCTAGGCATCCGTTGGTGCAGATTTCACGCTTCGCCCTTTTTGACGATGACGCCAGCATGACGTCAGTGCTGGGTCCCGGTACGGCAGTGACGTGGCATGGTGACGTCAGCAGGGTGACGTCAGCTGTACGACCGGGTGACCTGGCAGGGTGACGTCAGCAGTACGACCGAGTGACGTGGCAGTACGGTAGGGGTGATGATGTGGCAATATGGTGGCAACGACGTGGCAATGATTTGGCAAGGACACGGTCGCAGCAGGCTGACACAGGATGATGACATCATGATGACGTGGTGTTGACATAGGAGGGCAGAAGGCGGTATCCGGTTTTCCCCGCACCACCTTTCGGCACAGGTGGTGTTGGGGAAGGGGCCTCCGAACACACCGGGAGGCTGACATGTGGCGGGACTACGACGGGGAAACCACCCATCCCCTGAACGCTAACCTCCAGCGGATCGACATATGAGAACACCCGCCCACCGTCGGATCTGATACGCTGGGCATCGGACGACTGGCGGGTTGATTGGGGTGGTGTGCAACTTTGGAGCGGGGCCCGCGCGATTATAAAAATAATATTATGCCGCGTGGGTTCAAAACTTTAGAAAATGTGGGTTCTGCGGGTTAATTTAATGTTTAACCAAACTATTAAACATTAGACATTGGGGAAATGACTGCGGAGGTAGAATTATAAGGTTCTTTAAGGGTGAAGGGGTAGATATAGGTTATTGGCCTAACCAGAGGTTTAGACCAATCCCAGGGTTATGACACGGATGGGTTCATAATAGTCCCAGGTGGACTATTATATCCCAGAACTGTATGTACATAGCTATAGTGCTATAGGGGGGATATGTAATATTTTTTGGGGTTTTTATATAGTTTTTTGTGTAATAGGGGATAAGGAGATGATCTAGGGAGCTAGATAGTAGAGTTAGGAGTTAATATGAATTGGTGAGGTGAAGTGTAGGGGAGAGGCTAAGTTTGTGAGCTGAAACTTTAGACATAGGAAGTGAATGGACTGTGGAGACATGATTTTACACAAGAAGTGTGGCTTCTTTTCACTGAAGAAAGTCAAAGCTTGACTTGGTGC
Source organism: Pinus tabuliformis (assembly GCA_031772625.1). Lineage (NCBI taxonomy): Eukaryota > Viridiplantae > Streptophyta > Pinopsida > Pinales > Pinaceae > Pinus > Pinus tabuliformis. Next base: position 183,056,079 of record CM062820.1, read on the forward strand.
TTTACAAAAAATGAAGTGATAACAGGACTGGTTGGGCAGATCCCAAGGTCCTCAAGGGGATGTTAGTGAGTGATTTGGGGAATGAGAAGAAGGGGGAGTTAGACATGCCTCGCTTGAGCTCCTCCGAAGGGGAATTGCCTTGCACTTGTGATTTGAATAGATATAACACTTGAAAACATGAAATGGATCACACAGCTTGATTCTGCAACCACAAAACTACTTACCCAGCCTACTTACCTAGCATTTTTTCTTCTTTTTGCATGGGTGCACTTGGACTTGCAGACCCTGATTATCCTTTTTTCTTTTTGCTGTCCTCCTATCTAAATCTACACTTATTTCTTCCAAGGGCCTAGATTAAGCAGTTAGGCTCCTTTGTTTCTCTACCTACCTACAAATCTGCCAAGATTAAACTGTTTGGACAGATTTTCATTCTCTACATTCTAGAACAAGAAATTGAAACCTAGGGAAGCCAAGATTAAGCTGTTTGGCCTTCCCCTGACAGAAAATTCTTCAGAAAGGAATAACTTACCAAAATTGGAATAGAGCAGTGGCATTTAGACTGTCACACTTTCATGGCCTTTTGTTTTCCCTCTTTTGGAAATATGGAGCATTGCAGCATGCAAAGTATGACATATTTGGCACTTTCAATTGTCAATCATGAAAGATGAATACCTGTTGCAACAGGAGGCTAACAGTGGCTGCACTTGGGGATGGATTTTCCTTGCGAAAAGCCAAGAATAGCAGGTCAGATTGTCTTGATCTTCTATTGTTGCTGTAGACTGAAACTTCCCTTGTGATGGCTGTCAAATGATTGAAACTTTGAAACCTGAACACAACATTCTCATCAACTGAATTTTTATACCATAGCAGCATCGCCTGCTTTCTTCTGCGTGCTCTATTATTACATGAACATGTGCTTGAGAACCTGCCTTTGAAATAAACACAACATAGGAGAACAAAACTGGAGCACTTCCCTTGATTCTGTCTTGAAAAAGGGTGCTGAAGTAAACTGAAAATCCTCTTTTCTTTTAATACCATTGTCAGAAAGAACTGCCTGCTCTTTTTCTGTGATTAATGTAATGAAGGAGATCTGAATGGAGGACTTGCTTTGGTTCTGCCTTTAAAAACTTTGCCGCACTGTTCCATTATTCGACCTGCTAAAAAAAAAAAAAACAAAGTGCTGAAAATACAAGTATTTATGTACAAATATAATACAGCTGCGTTGTGTTCAACAACAGGGATCATAATAATGCTTTAGCATTCGTCCATTGACAGGGCATTCTTCAGTTATGTCGTCCTCTACAGATTTGAGGAAATATGTGTTATTGCCCTACACAGCGCTTATAACAAATGGACCTTTCCATAAAAAATCAAATTTTGCATGTTTGCCTTTGTCTTCTCTTCGTGAGTCCCACATTAGAACTTTGTTGCCAACATAGAAATCTTCAGCCTTAACTCTCTTATCAAACATCTTTTTGAGCTTCTCTTGCAAAATTTGAGCTCTTTTATAGACCTGTTCTCTTGTTTGCTGAAGATGAATGGTCTGGTTTATTCTTCTTTGAATATCATTTTCTTCTGCTTGGATCTCTTGTAACATCTTGATGATAGGAATGCCCAGGGAAGATGGAAATATGGCCTCCATGCCATACACCAGCTCATAAGGGCTCATCCCAATGGAATTCTTTGTTGAAAGTCGGTCTGCGCATAGGGCATTTGTGAGCTTTCTATGCCAATTCTTTTTGTTTTCTTCTAGCACTTTCTTTATGATGTTGATGAGGCTTTTGTTGGATGATTCGGCCAAGCCATTACCTTGAGGGTAATAGGCTATGGAGTGGCCCAAGGTAATGTGAAATTTATGGCCAAAATTGATCATCTTTTTAGATTTGAAGGCAGTGGCGTTATCAGTAATGATCTTCTCAGGGCAGCCAAATCTAGAAAGGATGTTGGTCTCACAGAATTGGATAATGATGGAGTCATTGGCGTGTCTACATGGGATGGCTTCAATCCACTTAGTGAAATAGTCGGTGGCTATTAGAATCCACTTATGCTGGCCTGAGGAAGAGGGGTGGATTTCTCCAATGAAGTCAAGACCCCATTGTTGAAAAGGCTTTTCGGTTGAGATGGGCTTAAGAGGCAGAGGTAACAGCTTTCTTTTGCCCTCAAAGATTTAGCATTTATGACATGAGATAGCAAACTTCTTTACATATGCAAACAGAGAGGGCCAATAGAAACCAGCCCTTAAAATTTTATTCGCAGTGGACTTCCAATATAGATGTCCTCCACAGTCCCCTGCATGGAATTCTTTCATGACATTGTTAGTTTCATTCATGGTTAAACAATTAAGCAATATGCCTTCATGATTTTTCCAAAATAAAGCACCATCTATGACACAAAACTTTGAAGCCTTCATTTTCAAAAATCTTTTCTTGGTTCTGGACAATCATGGGGGAGCAAACAGGTTTAACAATAGAAAACATATATCAGCATACCATGGGGATTGCAAAAAGGTTTCACTGATTTGTGTAGTCGCCAGCTCCTGTTCATTGTCTAGTTGGTTAATGTCTAAGGCTTGAAAGTTTGTTTCGGACATCAGTTTGGCTAAACCTTGTCCCTTTATGAGCTTGGTTGGTTTTATTTCTATGTCATACTCAAGGATGTTAGCAATCCACTTGCCTCTTTTTCCTTCTAGCCCCTCTTGGGTTAATATGTCTTTCACAACAACATTTGTGACATAGGAAATCACATGTGAATATAAAATGTAAACTCAGAAATCTTTGATTGCTTTAACAAGGGCATAGGCCTGCTTCTCCATGATTTGGTACTTCAAAGGGGCATCTCTTAAGGCTCGGCTGAAAAATGAAATTGGCTTTTCAGCTCCTTGATCATCCTTTTGCAAAAGGACAGCAGCTATGGTGTGCTCAGATGCAAATGAGAATATGATGAAGTCCCTATCAAATTGTGGACTTGTGAGGACTGGGGCTTGGGTTAAGGCAGTTTTGATACTCTCAAAGGCTTGCTTGGTTTTGAGAGACCATTTTACCTTGGCATCCTTTTTTAACATGTTGCTTAACAGCCTTATCAGCTCGGCTAGATTTGGGATAAATCTCCTTAGGAAATTGATCTTTCCAAGGAATGCTTGCAACTCTTTTATGTTTCTTGGATATGGGATTTGAAAAATGGCTTGGATCCTTTCAGGATCTATTCTAATACCATCTTTTGATATGATATGGCCTAGTAATTTACCTTCTTCAAGGCCAAAGAGAGACTTCTTGGGGTTCAAGGAAATGCCATATTTCCTACATGTCATGAATATTTGCCTCAAATGTTTTAGGTGCTCTTGATCAGATTTGGAGAAAGGGGTTAAGTCATCAAGGTAGACAACTAGGAAATTATGTATTTCCTTGGCAAATGCAATGTCCATCGCCCTTTGAAAGGTAGCACCAGCGTTTTTAAGTCCGAAAGGCATCTTCACATATTTAAATGTTCCCCACGGTGTGGTAAAGGCTGTCTTGTCTTGGTCATCCGGGTGAACCAGTATTTGATTGAAACCTGAAAAGCCATCTAGCAAAGAGATTCTAGATGACCCCACTACTCTTTGTAGGATGTGGTCCATTTTTGGCAATGGGTAGTGGTCTTTTAGGGAGACTTGGTTTAAATTTCTTAGATCTACACATAGCCTAATCTCACCTGTCTTCTTTCTTGTGGGAACAAGATTGGATACCCATTCAGAAAATCTGATGGGTGCTCTGATACCTGCTTCAAACATTCATTTTCACTTCCTTTTCAATCAATGGGAGAAGCACAGGATTGATTCTCCTTAGTTTCTGTTTGAAGGGCTTTTGATTTGGTTAAGGGAATGGTGTGTTGGATCACTGAGGTGTCATAGGACTTCAAGTCCTCATAACTCCAAGAAAATACATCTTGTAATTCCTTGAACAAATCAACATATTTGGGCTTTTGATCATGTGGAAAAGATTGAGATAGTTTGATCATTTTGGGCTTGTCTGCTGTCCCAATGTTGTGTTCTTCTATAGCAGCGTTTAAGGGTTGCATTTTTGGTTTCTTGGGAACATAATTTGCATCAAACATATCTTCTAACAGAGTGAGGCCAGCACGGAGAAAGTTATCTTTTACATCAACGATCTCGGCCTCTGTTTCGGCTATTTCCTCCAAATGCATCTGTTTCAGCTCTTCTATGTTTGCATTGTCAAAAACGGTTGGGTTTAGCACTTGTTTGGCTGTTACAGCTATTACAGCTTGTTTATTTTCTTTTGTTTGCCGTTGTTCATCCGTCATAGCATCCATGTCAATGTTAATATTTGAAAACTCATGCTCAAGAGTGAGGAAATTGTTAATCTGGGTATCATTTTCAGACACTTGCCAATCTTTAACATTATTTGTGATAGTAGGCCTATGTTTTATCTTAGCAGTGAAATGGTGATTTGGCTCAAAGGGCAGCTTGCATGTACTAGCAAAAGTGGCTAGGCTGTGTGCATGAATGTTATGATCTCTTGAGATCTTGGCAAGCTTGGATTCAGTGAATGCATTGAGTATATTAGTGGTAGCAGTCCTATAGGCCCTCATTCTATTGTCATTAGTAACAAAGTTGCCTTTCATTTGCTGTATGACTAAATCTGAGTCACCTAGAATGGATACTTTCGCAGCTCCTAGAGCGTTGAGCAGTTTAAGGCCTAAAAGGAGAGCCTCATACTCTGCCATGTTATAGATGCATTTGAAATTCAATCTGTAGGCATGGCCTTCTGCATGATTGTTATGTGTATTGTGAATCCATACACCTGCCCCTGCTCCTAACGTGTTGACAGAGCCATCAAACTCTAAATACCATGTGATTTCTTGCTTGTGGTTAGTATCAAGAGTTCCAGTCATTCTTGCAGTGGGCAGATTTGAATTTTCTATTTGGGGAGGTTCTTCTTGTATGCTGGTTGCCCTGATTGTTTTGACAGTTTCATTAGTATGGGCAACCAATTCTTCATTGATGTGTGTGTCCAATTCTAAAGCCAACGGCTTATCATAAGTGGGAGGACTTGTTTCATCATTAAATAAAATAAAAGAATCCATATCAGAATGGATTGGAATAATAGGAAAATTTTGGGGCTTGTCCTCACTAGTTACCACATATTTCATCAGTGTTTCTCTATACAGTCTCTTTGGTTGCCCAAAGACAGATATAGTGGCATAAGAGAGGTCTAGTTGGAGAGATCCTTGGAGTTTTGCTCCCCAAGATCTTGACAATAACATGCCATACTTTGGTGGAATGTCACCAACCACCACATCCATGAGGATTGTCTTGTTGGGATATTGGACTAAGGAGACACATAAGTCTTTGATTAAGCCTAAACACTTGACCTGACTTGAGTCAAAGGAAAATAAATCTTTGTAGGGTCTTGTAACATCAAGGTTTAGCTTCTCCATTACAGCTTTGGGCATAAGGTTGTGTGAGGCACCTGAGTCAAACATAGCATTATGCAATACTTTATCATGAATGTGGAAACTGTCAGAGAATGGTAACACAGCTCCATGTCCTGTTTTACCATTGACTTTAGGACTGAAAAGGAGCTCAGGTTGATCATCTAATACATTCACATCATCCCTATTTTCTGGCATTTGCAGTGATCTTTTGATTTGCTGCCTATAGATATCATGTTTGGCAAGTTCAGATAAAGGGATGGATATCTTCAGTTTACCTATTTCTGCCTCTAAATCAAAAGGTTTTTCTGACTGTGATTTAGTATTGTGACTGGCAGGTTTTCCCTTTTTAATTGCACTTTTAGCGGTTTTTTCTTGTTCTTCATTGATTTCTTGAACTATTTTTGATTTGGAAAGTTTTTTAGGATAGCTATTCAAATCTTCTTTTGAGGAAGAAAGTGGCAGAGAGTGATCATTAGAGGGCTGCAAGTCTGTGACATTCTCTATGGTGACATCCTTTGGATTTGGAATTGTTTATCAGTAGTTTCTATGATGGCAGCCTTTTCTTTGATCTTCTTAGGTTGTTTGGTATCACTTGGTTTAACCTTTTCGGGCACCTCTATGGTTCTTGTCCTCAGCTTGTACTGTTTGTGGACCTCATAAACAACTGAATCATAACCCTGTTTAAAGTCAAAAGACTCACCAGACTTAGTTTGAAATTGATTAAAGTCATGCTCATCTTGGTCTGCTTGGGTTAGGAAAATTTGTTGCTCAGCCTTCAAATCCATCAAGTTCATGTGAGTGTCCTCTGTGGGCTCACTAGATGTAGATGCTTCAGCATAATTTTCATGAAAAGGAGGCCTTACATCATGGTCTGGGCTAGACCTACCAACATTTGTGTTCTGAGGTTTTCAGAAATTTGGGTTCCTTATGGTATTAGGTTGTTGTCCTTCCCATGATGATTTCCTCTCAACGCTTTCCACTCTATCTCCCAGCCTGTGCATGCTAGTGATAATAGCATCCAACTTTTGGTCTAAGGCTGAGGGTTCTTCCTTAAAGGTGGCTCTTCTCTCAGTTCTAGCTCTGTTTCTTTTGGCAATTAGATTTGCCTCTACGCTAACAGCAACATTTTGCATGTCTGCAAGGGTTTGAGGGGCTCTTTCCCTTAACTGATAAGCCATGTCAGTATCAAAACCATCAGGGAATTTATACAAAGCAAGATCAAGTGGAGGTCTTAAGTTATGTGGTATTGCATTATAAACATTATTGAATCTTGCACAATACTCCAAGACAGACTCTTGAGGGCATCTTTTGATGGTGTCATATTCAGATAATATGTGTAAGGGGTCCTTCTTTTTCTCCCTTTTGTTGATAAATGAGTGGTATAAGGCTTCTGGGTCTACTATGGAATTGGCTGTGAGTGCTCCAAACCAAGTCTTGACATCACCTGTCAAACTTTGGACAAAAATCTTCATTCTCCCGCTATCATCATCAATCTCGTAGTTCTCAAAATAGTCTTGTATTTTATTGGTATGCTGAAGGGCTCTGCAAGAACGAGTTCCATCAGAATATGTGATTTTAGTTTGGTAATCCTGAGGCATAGCCCCTGGATTAGCAGGCAACTGTAACGGAGCATATCTATTCACCATATTCAAAGGAATAAGTGGGACAACAGGGATAAATGGAACAACTGGAACAGTGGCGACAATAGTAGTAGTAGTGGTAGTATGTGCAGTGAACGGAGGTGTGGAAGGAGTGCTTTGAGAGGTGGATGATGAACTAAGGGAAACATGGGTTGAATGAAATAAAACTTTGACAGGGGTTGGAACACAGCTTGGCTGAACTGTTTCAAGACTAGAATCAACAAAATCTTCTTGTTTTTGTTTGCTAAGGTTTCTAGAGATTATATTGGGATTTTCAAAAATAGCTGGTGGATTAGGGTCTGGATTTGACCTAGTATAATGAGTTTTCCTCTTTGGAGCCAGCTTCTGAATTTGTTTTTTGGTAAAAAAATTTGGAATTAGAAAGGAAATAATCAAATTTTTGGAACAACTTTCCGTAGCTTTAAAACCATCATGAAGATTGGCTGAATCAGCTTTGAAAAATTCGTTGTTTCCCCAACAGAGCTTTCCAACTTGATTTGTGAAATTATCTGAGGATTCTCCCCAACGGAGTCACCATTATGTTATCACTCAGGTTGTTCCCTTTGACTCCCAATGGAATACGGCCGAGGTAACCACAAACCAATCTTTGGACTGCGGGTTCTAGCCCACCTGCAATCAGAGAGGGCTCTCTCTTTATGATTTAACTTTGTTGATGATGATTTTAGGCTAGTTATTGAGTTCAAGGGGTTTTGTTTGAGTTTGGTGGGATGGATGAGGCTTCCAAGTAGAGAGGTAAGTATAGTGTGAGAGTTTCAAACCATTGGGCATGGAGTCAAGGATTAGGACTGCTGGTGCATTTTCTTGGTCATAAGAGCAAAATACGGAGCAAGCTAGCTTCACATGAAACAATGATTCAAGCTAAAAGGATGGAATGAGGGCTAAGGAATGAGAGGCAATTAAGAATTTCCCATTCAGCTTAACAGAGGGAAGGTGAATGAGCTCTATCTAGGAGCAATCAAGAATCCCTAGATAACTGTCAAACATGAGTAAATTAGGGGGAATATGAGCCAAAGGGAATTCATATTCATTACCAATTCAGATGAAAACATTAAGAAACAACAGAAATTGAGCATAGAGTGCAGCCAAGAAAGTTCTAACCTAATCATTCTTTCTGCTATTTAGATGGTGATATATGTATGATATAAACATATATGAATTTAAAACAGAGATAAGAAACACTTATTGAGTCATGTTGCAGCACAAGAATTCCATATTCATTCTTCAAAACATTAATAACACAGTAGACAGTCCGTCCTCCAAGATTTTAAAAGTCTTTGATTAAAGAAAACATATTAGATATATAGAGCGAGTCTCTCTTGGAGTGCATTAACCAACCAACTCTCTAAACAGTAAATTAGGGTGGTTTTATAAGTAAAATATCTACAAGAATCAGATCTGAGATAGATCTAATATAATAAGTGTCTTTAACCCAACATATGCCTGAAATAAATGCAAGAAAATATCTTCGACCTGCGCTAGGGGTAGTTGTATCAAAAAAGAGTTAATGTGTTGTCTTTATGGCTCTGTGCTGATCACTTAGCCATAACTGTGCTTTGGGTTTTGATCCCCTACTGTTGAGTGGTTCTGAGGTGCATTATTTGTGATTTGAGAGTTTTGAAATAGCTTCACGGCTTTCTTTGACTTTTCTTGGGGCCTTCAATGTTCTCCTGCTTTAGAAATACGGATTTCCACCAAAAACACTAACTGATAGTCTTCGTCGCTTCCTCTGATACACTTTCACTGAACCTGGGCTCCTTAATGTCTTTTGAATGCTTTAAACTATCCCATCGACATTTTATGGCTGTTGTTCGGCCCTCTGTTGCCTTTAGAACTGTCTTTGCCCCTTTTCCGAACCTATCTGAAGAAATTCTTGTGAATTTGCGAATTTCGGGCCCGCTGGTAGCCACGCCATGAGAGGGCTTCCATTTTGGCCTATTTCCCTTAGCGATGCGCTATTAGCGCTAATCGCGCATCAAAAACTACCTCAGTTTTTCATTCTGGGCATCTGTTGGTGTAGATTTCGCGCTTCGCCCTTTTTGACGATGACGTCAGCATGACGTCAGTGGTGGGTCCTGGTACGGGGGTGACGTGGCAGGGTGATGTCAGCAGGGTGACGTTAGTAGTACGGTCAGGTGACGTGGCAAGGTGATGTCAACAGTGTGACGTCAGCAATACGGCCAGGTGACATGGCAGTACGATAGGGGTGATGACGTGGGAGTATGGTGGCAGCAGCGTGGCAATGACGTGGCAAGGACACGGTGGCAGGAGGCCAACGCAGGATGATGATGTCATGATGACGTCGTGCTGACGTAGGAGGGCGTAAGGCGGTATCTGGTTTTCCTTGTACCACCTTTCGGCACAGGTGGTATTGGGGAAGGGGCCTCCGAACACACCGGGAGGCTGACACGTGGTAGGGGTACGACGGGGAAACCGCCCATCCCTTGGATGTTAACCTCTGGCGGATCGGCATATGAGAACACCCACCCACCGTTGGATTTGATATGCTGGGCATCGGATGGCCTGCGGGTTGATTGGTGTGGCGCGCAACTTTGGAGCGGGGCCCGCACGATTATAAAAATAATATTATGCCGTCTGGTTTCGAAACTTTGGAAAATGTGGGTTCTGCGGGTTAATTTAATGTTTAACCAAACTATTAAACATTAGACATTGGGGAAATGTCTGCGGAGGTAGAATTATAAGGTTCTTTGATGGTGAAGGGGTAGATATAGGTTATTGGCCTAACCAGAGGTTTAGACCAATCCCAGGGTTATGACACGGATGGGTTCATAATAGCCTAGGTGGACTATTATATCCCAGAACTGTATGTACATAGCTATAGTGCTATAGGGGGGATATGTAATATTTTTTGGGGTTTTTATATAGTTTTTTGTGTAATAAGGGATAAGGAGATGATCTAGGGAGCTAGATAGTAGAGTTAGGAGTTAATATGATTTGGTGAAGTGAAGTATAGGGGAGAGGCTAAGTTTGTGAGCTGAAACTTTAGACATAGGAAGTGAATGGACTGTGGAGACATGATTTTACACAAGAAGTGTGGCTTCTTTTCACTGAAGAAAGTCAAAGCTTGACTTGGTGCTTTACAAAAAATGAAGTGATAACAGGACTGGTTGGACAGATCCCAAGGTCCTCAAGGGGATGTTAGTGAGTGATTTGGGGAATGAGAAGAAGAGGGAGTTAGACATGCCTCGCTTGAGCTCCTCCGAAGGGGAATTGCCTTGGACTTGTGATCTGAATAGATATAACACTTGAAAACATGAAATGGATCACACAGCTTGATTCTGCAACCACAAAACTACTTACCCAGCCTACTTACCTAACATTTTTTCTTCTTTTTGCATTGGTGCACTTGGACTTGCAAACCCTGATTATCCTTTTTTCTTTTTGTTGTCCTCCTATCTAAATCTACACTTATTTCTTCCAAGGGCCTAGATTAAGCAGTTAGGCCCCTTTGTTTCTCTACCTACCAACAAATCTGCCAAGATTAAACTGTTTCGACAGATTTTCATTCTCTACATTCTAGAACAAGAAATTGAAACCTAGGGAAGCCAAGATTAAGCTGTTTGGCCTTCCCTTAACAGAAAATTCTTAAAAAAGGAATAACTTATCAAAATTGGAATAGAGCAATGGCATTTAGACTGGCACACTTTCATGGCTTTTGTTTGGCCTCTTTTGGAAATATGGAGCATTGCAGCATGCAAAGTATGACATATTTAGCACTTTCAACTGTCAATCATGAAAGATGAACACCTGTTGCAACAGGAGGCTAACATTCATGACCAACCACTGATTTAGAAATGAGTAGACTTGACCCCACCTTCAGTTTTTCGTACCTTTTCGGTAGAGATTGAGCCTCATACTGCTTAAGTTCTTCTAGTTTCTTTAGTTTCAAAGGAACTGGATGTAAATCCTCATGTTACCAAGGTGCATGAGATAATTTCTCTTATTCCCATGGAGCAATAGGGCAGCTCTTATGTTCCTAAGACACCCGCTCCAAGTAGTTTAGTCACTTCTTTTTATTGGAGTCTACTGGCAAGATATTGCTTTTCATCTTATGTGCCTTTCCAAATTACAGTGCAAGCTTACCATATGGTCGTGCCTAGCACAATCATAGACGAGGGCACATCTGTTAGCATTCAGTCCTCAACTGCTTGGCAAGATTTAGGTTCTCCACAGCTTGTCCCCATAACCTAGAATCTGTTAGCTTTTAACAGAGGAACTAGTCAACCATTAGGGATTCTTCCCCTATTACTTTGGGAGGACAGACTATCTATATAGATGTGATGGTTGTCCAAGGTCCATTGGATTTTAATCTACTCCTTGGTCGTGATTATGTTTACATCATGGGAGCTCTTGTTTCCTCCCTCTTCGGAGAGACGTGTTTCCCGCATGAAGGAAGCATTGCTATTGTTGATCAGCTTACATTCATTGCTCCTGCATTAGCTCCCATTCAACCATCATCCCTAAATGGTTTTTATGTACAAGTGGTATCACATCTACTAATGATCTAGTAGGTGATGTAGTACACCATGTACTAGGGGCATTTGAGCCCAACTTTTCAGTTAGATCCTTGGACATGTATCCCTTCTAGAGTGTTGTTCTCCCATCTCATGAGAACCTCTTGGAAGCCATGGCCTCTTTTGGTCTATGATAAAAAATTGGAGTAGAGTTCCTTGTCTTGTGTCAAGCTACTTAAAAAATGAAACAAGGGATATGGATCAGAGTTCCTTTTCTTGTGTCAAACTCCTTAAAAAATGAAACAAGGGATATGGAGAAGATTTCCTTGTCTTGTGTCAGGCTCGTTAAAAAATGAAACAAGGTCTATGAGCATGGTTCTTTTCCTGTGTTAATCTCGTTAAAAAATGAAACAAACCCCCTTCCAATTCGAGTCTTTGATTAGATCTCGTAAAATCCAAATCGAGTCTTTCACTTCATCTTTTAAGTGAATCTTCTTTCCATCCATTTAGGTGAATGGAATGCAGCTTGAGGGGGCATGTACCTCGAATTGAGTCATTATGCTGGGGGCCTACAAACTTATCTCAAGCATAGTTTATCTTTTCTTCAAGCTTGTGTAAAAATGAAACCAAATTCAAGCATATTTTATCTTTGTTTCACGCTTATGTAAAAATGAAACCAAATCAAAGCATAGTTTTTTCCCATGTTTCAAGCTTGTGAAAAAATGAAACCACCTTCAAGTATACTAAAGCATAGTTTACCATGTTTCAAGTTTGTGTTAAAATGAAACCATTCCCACTTTACATCTCGTTATTGCTATTTTTATCAACAATTTTTTTCCAGATGAACCTTGGTTCTTTCATTCCATCATCACCATCTCTTCAACCGATCATATGCCTTCACTTGGCTGTTTTACCCTTGCCTGAGCAACATCTATGACGAGTGGTATTATTAGCCACTCTCTTGACCATTACATGTTTTGAGAAGTTCCGTCATTACTGAAACTATTTGCTATCCTTTTATACCACTCATTACTTCGAGAGGGGTCATCTTTTTTCTCTTTCCAAACTCCAAAAATATGAAAATATTGTCGAGTATTTGTCATTTTGAACTCATTAGAGTAAATGAATTGACGTCACCTCAATATATGTTTACCCCTTTTTTCGACTGAGACTGACTATTTACGAAAAAGGTACACCTTGATTGACATGGTCAAGAGGTTGCCTCGGATATTGTTTTCTACGTTTTCGGATTCAAGGGACAAATTATGAAAAGGGACATGATGGAGTTTTCTTTTTTGTTTCTTTTTAAAACTCTCTAAACATTAAAAAGACACTGAGTTATTATTACGTTGAACTCCTTGAAATTTTACAATGAAAGGCTTGTCACCATGAAGAGACTGAGTTTCTCCTTCCTAGGGCTTGTAAAACTTACTAAGATGGATTCATTCGAAAAACAAACTTACATAACAATAATATGTTATCGCCTTCAAGCTTGTGATAAAAAATAATTCTTGTCCTTGCTAGAAATACTGGGGGGGAATGAAGATGAGACATCCTTTGTATCAGCAGCATCGCGCTCTTGAACATGACACTCTTATGCCCTCGTGTCAGGTTTGGGATATTCTCACTCAGTAACTTGCTCTCCCGGGTTTGAGTCATCCATCTTACCTCTCATTTGACTATTCCACACTGTCATCATGAACTTTAGTCCAATGTTGAGTCAGATGCACCACACTCTGGAGTCGTGTCACCAATATCTTCAAGAGAAGTCCAATCTGCAATTATTTACCTATACATTGTTTGAGTCATTTCTATAGTCCTAAATATCATACCACTTTATTCCTTGTTTCGTGTCGATGGTGGGGGATTCATCATTGCCCTCCTTCGATGGGTCACTTCCTGTTTACTTCAGCTCATTATCCAGGAAGATGACTTAGAAACTCCCTTTCGATACCTTAGAGCTTGCATGACTTAATGGCAAGTTCTTCATATCTGACGATAGGTTTTCATCATTGGCCTTCGAACAGATGATTCCATGAGTGCTCGACTTCAGCTTTGTTATCACAATCACAGATTCTACTGTCATACCTTGAGAGACATTGTCATTATGGGTGGTTCCTCTCATACCTATTAATGGTCCACATCCTTGGTCGGTAATCAGGTGGTTTTCTAGCATGTTCGACTTCAACATGTTTATTCACATGTTAGGATTCATACATTAGTTGGGATGGGAGGGAGCACAACACCTTGAGTTTTGTCTGATATGACTCATGTTGCATGGAGTTTTATGTTATTCATGATTGTACACATGTTTCTACTATGTACATGGCTATGACCATACCATGAGACTTTATATTCATGATGATCGTTATGATTTGGATGGATGGACCCATACCATGGATCTTTTATTTAGACTTCATCATCTAGATGGATGCGTCCATGTTGTGGATTTATGTCTTGGCCTCATATATGTATATGTATATGCATCCTTGATTTACAGGTCTCCTGATAGTGTGTGTCCTCGTCCTTGCCAAAAGATCATAAAGCATCTCAGCCATCACTCCTCATTCTGCCTTCATGCTTTATGGGGCATCTGTTGCATAGTATTTTGTCATGCCTCTTGCACTTCCCTGTGACATACCTTGAAGTTCCAGAAACATGATCATTATATAGTATACTCATCAATGTATACAACTCAGATCCCTCCTTTAATTTTGCTTGGAAAATCCCTGAAGCTTTCCCTGAAGAAATGGCTCTTAAAGCGCTAAAATGAGAATCATCGCTCTAATGAAACTCAAAACCGCGATGATCACTTGTTACACCTTGTTAAGCCAGTGATGGCATCTCTCTATTCTCTCTCATACTCATGATGGTCTTAAAAAGTAAGCTTTCCTAGAGACGATGAGAATCTTCGTGATCTAGAAGCTTCAGAGCAGCTAGGTGGAGCTAGTTTCACATAGATGAGGTTGAATCCTCCTAATTTGACCTCTTGGCCTCATCCCTATGAGCTACCTCCGTAATATTTGGATCTAATGATATCTTTGGAGGAGGTCTAAATCCATCTCCCAGCCTATAAATTTCCCTTCTACCATTCCCAAATGGTTGATCAATGTCCATTTGCACCCCTATGCTGAGCTTGTGCTTAGAGGCTATTCATTAGACTTGGAGAAGGAATATTGGAGAGTTTCTTTCCTTGGACTTGGATTACCACTGAAGGAGAGCCTTTCAAAATCAAAGGCTATGGTTGGAAGCTTCCCCTCTATTCTTTAAATAACTATACAACTATTGGTTCATCTTCCCAAAATATATATGTTCATGTATGTATTGGTTTGGCATTCCTTGATCAACTAAATAGATTATTATTGGAATTTATATTGGTTTGGCATGCTTTGTTATCTCTTGGTAATTTGTGTAGGTACATAAGTGCTCAAAGAAGCATGAACAAGGTCGTGACACAAGAAATTTGAGGATCTCAACAAAGGAAATCAGATTAGCATTAGAGCAAGGTAGGCCTTCTCTCTTGTTTTATTTTTCAATCATAATCTAGGAAGATGTCTAGTTGATTGTCCCTTCAGTTTCTAGACCCACTCATTGGGCTAGAGGGATTGTCGTTGTCCGCAGAGAGGACTAACCTTATGAACAATGGGTCCCGTTAAGGTATTATTCAAGTAACTCCATTTGTACTGTCATTTCTTTCTTATTTTATTGTTCTGAAGATGTCATTAAATTCTGGGCAATGACCTAGGCTCTGGGCCTAAAAATGTGGCTCAAATCCTAGGGATGTTGGCACAACACTATGCAACATAGTCCCTAGATGCTAGCTTGCTAGCCTGTGGGAGCGTCTAGAGGTCCCTGCACACTAGCATGCCCATAGCATGAGAGCATCTAGAGATCATGTGGTCCAAAATCTCAGTGGGACCTGGGGGCTCATTGACAGAAATGTTGGATTGGTTTCTAAGGGTCCTATTGTTGATGTTGGATGTATGTACGGTTTTCTTTTGTCAGTTCCATTTGCTTAACATGACTTAAGAGGTTGAATCATATCATAGTGGCCTTTCTTTATATGTTTACCCCAACTAGAAGGTTTCTTGGGTATATGTACGAGGAGGGTGTTACAAAAGAAGAGTCCCTTCATTTTCCCCAAATTATCTAGTGTTACATATATGACAACATATAATGAGTTCCCTCATTTACAAATGAGTATAGCCTATAAGGTTAAATAGGCTACTATGCCCTCCTTTAGGAAATTTTGAGAACATTATAGATGCATATAAAAATGATTATTATACCAATTAGAGAAGTGAGGTGGTCTATAGCCTAGGTTGGCAGGGATGTGTTTGTAACAAATGAACAAAAAATAATGAATCGAAAACACAAATGACATCAATCAAAAAGAAATGGGTGGACATGAATAAAGTTTAAGCTACCAACAAAACATCCCCTTAATCCTCATTATGTTAAGTGATAATAAGCATTAGAAAACCTAAGGTGATAACCTCTATGTGGTTAAATAGTTGTTTGAGGGTGTAAGAACATTGAGGTTGGAACCTCAAAGTTTGTTTTACCTTTCTAAGTGCTTAATATGTCTGGTGTAACATGAATCCATGATAATGTAATGTCAATACATGAATAAGACAATGAATGGAAACGTGATGAGAACAAGAAATAATTCTCCTTTTAATGTTTTTGGTGACATAGGATAGATGTGTCTTGATCAATAAATCTTTTGAAATTAAAAATATGTCTGTCAGTATTGGTAAGAAGTTAGTTTTTTAGTATCGAGAATAAGTTAATAACATAAATAGAAAAATTTAGGTTTCTAAGATTGTTGAGGAAAATAAATGGTTCCATTTCTTTTTTGGCTTAATAAACTAAAGCTTTCAAAGGGAAATACAAATCACCCAAAGTAATTGTTAATATAAGACGTGTGAACCTCAATGTGGTTAAATAGACTTAAAATATGGAAAAACATTGATGTTGGAACCTCAATTGTTTTACATGCTTAATAGATATGGGTTTTAGATGTTTCTATGTCAATGTAGTGTCAAGACATGAATAGAAATGAGAATGAGAATAGAAAAGAAAAACACGTCTTATGATCAATATTTAGGTTTTTGGTACTAGAAGTTTGTTGTTACTTGATAAATAATTTTATGAAACCCAAAATCAATTTATTGGCATAATTAATAACATAAATTCTAGACTACAGATCTCTAAAATAGTGAAAGATAACTAATTTCTTATTTTCTTCTTTGTCTTAATAAAAAAGTGGCTTGAAATGGAAACCATAAACCAATTTCCATTGTGGAAAAAATTAGACCAATATTCTTATTATCAAATCAATCAATGTGATCCTTACAAAAATCGTTTTTGAAATATAAGTGCAATCAAAATTCATCCTATTTAGGACTCTACCAAATGTGACTTTATCAATAAATCTAAAGAATCCCAACTATTTGCTAACGAATACCACTTATCTCTAACATTGTTGAAAAATAATCGTGCTACTTTTCATCTTTTGGGCTAACAATTGAAAGGATTAGAGAGCAGGAAAACCCTTTAAGATTGAATTATGAGTGAATTCAACCCATTCCAATCCCTATATGATTTATTTAAAAATGCTCCATATATGGGTTGATCAATAATCCCTATCTGTTTTCTAGCAACATTCGTATAAGAAGTTATGTAATAAAGGTCTATGAGATTGTGAAAAAATAGAAATGTATTTTCTTTGTTGGCCTAATAAACTGAAGGCTTGAAATGGCCATAAAAGCACCCCTTCCTTTATATTGATATTTTAAAATACCATTCAGAAAGTAGTAGACTAGAAATATCATCATTGAATCAAATGAACCTTAAACATTGTAAACATATAGACTACAATCGCTTTGAGAAAAATCATATGCAAATATACTCCAAAGATTAAGAATTTTTAAGTGGTTCATGTGGGCCTCCCAGACCATGATGAGAGCATTGGTACCTAACAAGCATGCAACTATATTTGAGCCCAAATCTTTTCCAACTGAAAAATAAAAGTTCGCTAAACTTTGAAATTAAATTTTTTTCTTGACTTTGTACATTTGATATGTACAAATACATTGCTAGCAAACATAAAGAACACAACTCTAGTAAAATATGATTAGGATGTAATTTAGTGAAAAAACAAATACATGAATCTTTGCAATAGAATGTAAAGAATTTGAAGCATCCATACAACCATTTGTAACATGTATTATGTTATCTCAACCTAATAGGTAAATGTTGTAGGCATCGAAAGGCCAATACTGTGCAATATTGCAAAATTTCTTAGCCATGATATCCCCATGGAAGAGGATGATCACAAGTTTTACCAAATCTTTATAATATGTATTGGTCAACATGTTATGTTTACATTCCATTCATGAATCCAAGCATGATTTATTAATGTAGCACTAGGAAAGATCACTCAATTGCCTACATACAATTATTGGACCCTTCAAACATGGTAGCATATCTTTTTGTGGAGATAGATACATATATTGGTCAACAATGGGACCAAATTAAATCAAACAATGTACCAAAACCACCGATAAAAAATGGAAAGAATAACTATGTGTGAGTAAAGATGACATGGGAATTAACTATACATAAGTCCAAATTTTCAACATTGTCCAAGGGAACCATTAATATGGGAAAGGTTGAAAACAAGGATTTATGTTCTTAAGAATATTATGCATCATACATTTTACATAGATGAAATCTCTCAAGGTGCAAACTATTCCTCAAATTTTACACTCAAAAAAGATGGTTTCACCTCTAGATATTTTATGCCTCTTGGATCTCAATAAATATGGGGTGAATATGGATCTAAGTTGGTTACTAACCAGTTGAAAAGTGTAAGTATTAATATATGACTCTCTTACTACAATACCAAACAATTTTTATTGCAATATTCAAAATATAAACAATGATCCTACACTCCTATACTTCATTCACAATTAAATTATTCGTGTAGAAATGTAAATGACATATATTAAAGGGGACGTAACTGATGATAGAAAGAGGACAACACTTGAAGGAAATGGTGATGGTGTTTTTTCCTAGGGTTTCTGACTCTTGCCGGAAAGAATGAGTCGATGCCAACATCTTATTCACCTTGGATCATGTTGAAAAATGCAATAAGAAAATATAGAAATTCCTTGTAGATTCAAATTTCAGTTTGTAATATGCTAAAACAATTGACTTGGATGCCAAACAATAAATGATCGATGAAATCAGGAAGCATAAAAGAGAAATAATTCAATCACACATAACACAATAGTTTTCTCGGGAAAGCCACGGCTAAAAACCCATACTATCTATATATTGCATTAATCAGAAAATATGATAAGATTACAATTCTTTTCTCAAGCCCAAGAAATCTCTGCACTATCTTGATCTCTCTCATTGCTTCACAAACACACTCCAACCAATACTTAGCCAAATTTGTTGCATGCCAAGCTCATATTTCCTTGAACATATTCCCAGGGAATTAGATAGTATTTAATTTGAATATTCTTCATCGATAACTACACAATCCATCAATATGCTTTCCTCTCATTGCATTTACCATTGGTTTAAATTAGATGAGTTTACAACTGGTAGTACACTGTCCCTGAACTCCAATCTCAATTGTATCTTTATCTGATCTGACATGCATGAGTTCATTATGAGTGATTCTTCAGTTTACTGGTTGAGTAGTGTTGGTTACACCCCACTACTGGAGGTTACACCACACTACTGGATCTCCCACTAATTCAACCATTAGTTGGAACTAGTTTAATTGATTTTACCTCAGTTAAACTAAATTAAATAATTACTACTCAAACTAAACTCAACCTGGGGCCCTAAAATTTAGGAACCACTCTTCATAACTCTAGATAGACTCCCAACTCGAATTAACTGAGCCAACTAAGTCAAATTAACTTAGTTAACTATTACAAGTTGCTATGACAATTAAAATTACAATTTAATTCCAAATTTAATTCAGGGACAAATTGAATTAGGATTTTTCTTGATGCTAATTTTAACATTTCGTGTTACTATTTTCAACACTCCCTCTTAACATGAAAGGAATTCAACTCTATCTTGATTTGGTACCTTTGGAATGTTCTACATGCAACTCTCATTATTTTTTTTGTTAATACTACATCTACAACCAAAAAAATCTAAACAAAATAAACAAAATAAATTGAATCAACTATGTCTGCAATTGTCTACTAGGAAACTGTGATGTTGCTGACTCTACTACTAAGCCTCCTGCTTTTCTATAAACACTCCTCTACACTCCTCAATATATGACTAACACTGATCCTCCTACTACTGAATATTATGGGCCTCTGTAGCAAGGTAATGATCCATGAGACAAAAAACACCTCAATGGATCTTGCCCAAATTCTGAAACTCTTGGACTAAGGTTTCATATCCCCCACCTCACACCTAGAGATATGGTTGCATGTTCTCTTTTTGCTCAATTGGATCGAAATTCCCCCTACGAGAGGTCTCTTCTTGAGTGGGTGTCTCCATTCACTCTCCTCTCTGATTCTCCTATTGTGGCTGCTTGACAACTTATTGATGTTGCTTCTGAGGTTGCATCTAAGGATACATGTTGAGAGGTAATTCATGATCCATATCAACCACCAAGTCACTATCCTTTGCCTTGCTCCTCAAGGCTTTGGATGCATCTTGTACCTCAAATGCATACACATTCTTGTCTCGCACAGTGATCTGTTTCATCTGTTCCATGGCGATGTGTCTAAGGAAAACCTTCCTTTTCTAAATATCACAGGGTAGCCACAATATTCCAACACAAAAATGGAAAGAATATTCTTCTTTAGTCTTGGAGCATACATCACATCTGTGAGTGTGAAACAGGATCCAGAGTCCCTTTGAAAATTAACAGTACCAATGTCGGTTGTGCTATGCCTCCCATCATCTCTAAACACTATGTTTTGCTTGAGGTCTTTCTCCTCCAAGTCACTGAAGAGATATATATTTCCCGTCATATGGAACGAGGAACCACTGTAGAGATACAACATGCTTCCCATTACAGTGCTTGACATGCATACAATGAAAGTGAAATAAATTTCGAATTGTGAAGCTAGAGCTTCACTTCTTGTTGCTACTGCAAGTTCCTTTCACTTGTTTTCTTCTATGGGCATTTTGTGGCATAGTGCATGAACTTGTGAGAGTGAAAACACATGATGTTCGACAAGTCCTTGTTCTTTCCGCCCTCCTCACCTTGGGAATTCTTTCCCTTGGATTTCTTTTCCTTGCTGACTAATGCAAAATCATGGACCACTTCTTTGGATGAGGTCCCATCTCTAGTGTTCCGTCGAATCTCTTATTATACTAGGTCAAACCAAAATCACTCCCAATCTAGTAGATTCTCCCTCCTATTAACTGGGTCTTGTCGGTTGTGCTAGCTCTTGGGAAGCCTTATAAGTGCAGGGCTCACCAGATCATCTTCAACAACCATAACACTGACACATTATAGGTCATCCTGACATTGGGTGAAGTACTTTGGTATTAAGTCACCCTTCTCCATCTTGATATTTCTTAGCTTGTCGTTTAGTGCCAACTTCGTGTGGTTACTACTATTTTTAAACGGGTTCATCAAGGCCTTCCACATTGCGAATGGAGTTTCCTTACCATGGAGGTTCGACACAATATGATCTCAAACTCCTTATAGGATAATCCTTCTAGCCTTTTCTACACACAATCTCCACTCTATCATATCCTGAGCATGAGTTGGCTTAGGAATATCGCTTTCTATGAATTACTTAAGCTCTTTGTCTTAGAACATTGCCTCCATCCTATTCTTCGAACCAATATAGTTCAAACTACCCTCAAGGGCATATTCGAGTCTCAATCCGTAGAATGACATCATGTTGTCTCTTAAGTATGAGATTGTAAATTTAATTTCTCCTGCAAAAGACAGACTCATATTCAACTCTTCTATAGTGATTTCAACTTTGATACCATGTAAAAGTTCCTTGTAGATTCAAACTCCAGATTGTAATATGCTAAAACTGTTGGAAATAATACTGAGAGGGGGGGGTGAATCAGTATTATCAAATTCTTTTTCAATATATTTATACTTTGAATTATTGTATGTCAGTACCATAAAATAATGAGCATGAACAAGAGAAACAGATAGTCACACCAAAGAACACCAGCTATAAGGTGGAAACCCAATATGGGTGAAAACCACCTGTTGCAATATGTCTCTATCTTCTTTCAATTAGAAACTCCTTTTACAATGATTTTGTACTGGTGCAGTCCTTTACCAGTATGCAGGCTGCAACCTGCAGAGAGCTACAACTCTCTCTCGTTTTCCAGTCTCTCCTGGAAGGGAGTTACAACCCCCTACTTCTTTTCTTTCAAGGACCACTTTTCATTAATTTTTAGACTGGATCCAAGAACATTAAATAAACATCGAGTACATGTGAATCAACCAATCTCCTTATACAATCAATCCAATGAGCCACCCAAACTTCTCAGAATGTTGTAAATAGAAAAAACAACACCAGTAACCTAAGCCCAGAACACAGCAACAAATAGAAAATAGGCAGCCAACAAATATTTCAAAACAGGTCCGCAACTTCACCAATATACACCTGTGGATACCCGCACTTCACCTTCAGCTGCACTGCGTATACCCGCACTGCGCCTTCTTCTGTACTGCGTACCCCGCACTGCACCTTCAGTTGCGCTGCGTATACCCGCACTGTGCCTTCCTCTGTACTACGTACCCCGCACTGCGCCTTCAGCTGCGCTGCGTATACCCACACTGTGCCTTCCTCTGTACTACGTACCCCCACACTGCACCTTTAGATCGCCTGCGAACCTCTGATTAGGGCCAAATTAACAGTCCTCCAATGTACCACAGACAGTCAGATCCACAGATCTGATCATGCGCCTGAGAGATCACGACTTAGCAATGGATTCGCCTTTAAATTTTACCTTGATTTAGATTTGGCTTTTAAAAACTGATAACCCAAAATTTAGTTCTTATGATATTCAAATTTCAAAGATATCTAAGCCAAGTGATCTCCTTCCCCTTTTATAGTCAAGCCCTTATTCACACCATGGGACAAAACCATCAATAATCAATACAAGGGATCAAACCGGGGCTAAATTAGATCCTATACCAGGGGCCAAAACCATAGGATCATGAACGACGGGCTAAATACCACGGGCCAAGCATAAGAAACCCCACGTGAGCGCACTTCTCTACCTTGAAGTGAGTGAACTAGGGGACCGCACCTTCTGAATAGATAAGCTGTGGGTATGACCGCACTTCCTGAAAGGAGAACCTGCAGGTCCGCACCTTTTGAACCATTCACCTGCGAACCTCTTAATTTCCATCATTTTGAGAGCCTGAACAGAGTTTTGCCACTTGAGTGAGTTGCCATCAAGTACAACACCTGTATCATAGAGCCATACCAGAATCATAATGCCAACAATCTCCCCCTTTGGACTTGATGGCAACCTCAAGATCCTCAACGTCATTCTCCCCCTTTGACATCAAGGGTAAAGGGTTATGCTCCCCCTAAGACCATGCTCCCCCTGACTATAAACCAGATCTGCAAAGAAGAACAATAATCCACCAAACACCATAAATGACCATGAAAGAGATAGAGACATATCGCAACAATATTTCTTCTGTACTTCCTCCATAATGCCAACAATCCATTATATGCTCCCCATGAACCTGTGCCATTCGATCTTCGACCAATTCACAACTCAGCAAATGTACGCATATACCCCAGATGAACCTTGCGTACAACCAACAATCAGAAGAGAGTCAACAACAAGATGATGCATCAACAACCTCCATCTTTTGCCTGAGGTATTCAAAGGTCTCCCTGGGCAATGGTTTGGTGAGTATATCAGCAACTTGTTCCTTAGAAGGAACATACTCCAACTTGACCTTTTGTTCAAGCACTTTTTCTCGGAGAAAGTGATACTTGATTGGTATGTGCTTGGTCTTTGAATGCATGACTGGGTTCTTTGAAATGCTGATTGCACTTGTATTATCACATAAGATGGAGATAGGCGGTGTACAAGTGATTTGAAAATCTTGCAAGGTCTGCATCATCCAAAGGAGTTGAGTGCAGCAAGATGCAACAGCCACATATTCCGCTTCAGCTGTAGACAAGGAAATTGAACTCTGTTTCTTGCTAAACCAAGATACTAATCGGGAACCCATAAAGAATGCACCACCACTTGTGCTCTTCCTGTCATCCACGCTTCTGGCCCAATCTGCATCTATATAAGCATGAAGTGTGAGATCTGTATCTCTAGGATACCATAAGCCATAGTTTTGAGTCCCTTGAAGATATTTGAAAATTCTCTTCACTGCCTGAAGATGAGTTTCCTTTGGATTTTCCTGAAATCTTCCAACTATTCCCACTGCATGCATGATGTCTGGTCGAGTACTTGTCAAATAAAGTAGACTTCCAATCATAGATCTGTAGGTTGGTTGATGCACTGTTGCTGATTCATCATTTGCACTGAGGTTACATCCTATGACCATGGGTGTACATACTGGTTTTGCTTCTTCCATACCATATTTCTTCAAAATCTGCCTGAGATACTTGGTTTGAGACAAGAAGATCCCTCCTTCATTTTGTTGGATTTGCAATCCAAGAAAATATGTCAGTTCTCCAAGCAAAGACATTTTGAATTCTTTCTGCATCACCAAGACAAAGCTTTGACTCGTAGTTTCTTCATTGCTGCCAAAGATAATATCATCTACATACACAACAAGTATTAGCAATTTGTCATTTTCAATTTTTATATAAAGATTGCTATCTGCTGATCCTTTTGAAAAACCTTGTTGATGAAGATATTTGTCCAAATGATAGTACCAAGCCCTTAGAGCTTGTTTAAGACCATAGAGAGCCTTTCTCAGTCTTCATACAAGATTTGGATCATTTCCAAGAATGAAACCATCTGGCTGCTCAATGTATACTTCTTCTTCTAAGTCTCCATTCAGAAAGGCTGATTTCACGTCCATTTGAAATACTTTGAACTTTTGAAAGCTTGAGAGAGCAAGGAACATTCGGATGGCCTCAAGTCTTGCAACAGGAGCAAAAGTTTCTTCAAAATCTATTCCTTCTTGCTGGGCATATCCTTTACAAACAAGTCTGGCATTGTTTCTAATTACTTCCCCATTTTCATTCAACTTATTCTTGAAGATCCATTTTGTCCCTATAACATTCTTATCCTTTGGTCTAGGAACCAACTCCCAAGTGTTATTCTTTTCGATCTGCTTAAGTTCTTCATCCATTCCTTTGACCCAACATTCATCTTTGCATGCCTCTCTTACATTTTGTGGTTCAGTGGAGGAGAGTAATGCCAAATAGCTTGAAGCTTCTGCAATCGTTCTTCTTGTTTGTACACCTGCTTCTTTCTACCCCAAAATCTGAGATTCTGGATGATTCTTCTGAATGTACCTTGATGGAGTCTTCTCTTCTATCCTTATCTGTTCCTCTAGTGCTCCTTGAGGTTCTTCTTCTTCATCATTCTGTCTTTGAGGGTAGTCTTCATTTTCTTCGATATTTTCATGATTTACTTGCCTAGGAATGTATCCTTTTTCATCAACCACTACATCAATGTTGTCAACAATTTTTCCAAGTCTTTTATTGTAGCACTTATATGCTTTGCTGTGTGGAGAATAACCAAGAAGAATGCCTTCATCTGCTCTAGGTTCAAGTTTTCCATGTTGCCTATCAGTATTCTTAATATAGCATTTGCTCCCATAAATTTTGAAATGCTTTACCGAAGGAGTCTCACCATACCAGAGCTCATGAGGAGTTTGAGTGTTATTCACTCAGACATTTGTTTTGTTGAGAATAACAACTGCAGCATATGCATCTTCACCCTAGAAAGTTGAGGGAGTTCCAGACTCATCAAGCATAGCACGAGCCATTTGTTGGACTGTTCTGTTCATCCTTTCCACCACTCCATTTTGCTGAGGAGTTCTAGCTATAGAGAATTCCCTTCTTATCCCATGTTCTTCACAGAAATCGAAAAATTCATTTGAAGTAAACTCCCCACCTCTGTCAGACTTGAGGCACTTAATTTTGTAACCTAATTCATTTTCAACCAAGGCTTTGAAGGATTTGAATTTTTCGAATGCTTCGTCTTTGTGCTTCAAAAGTCCTAACCAAACAAACCTGGAGAAATCATCAATGAATAATATCAAGTATTCTTCTCCTCGAGGTGACCTTGTCCTGAAAGGACCACATACATCTGTATGGACTAGTTCAAGAGGCCTGCTCGCTGATCCTTCCTTCCCCGGGATGTTGGTTCTGGTTTGCTTACCAAACTGACATGATTTGCATATAGTTCTGTCTGGAATTTTGATATCTGGAAGACCACGAACTGCCTGATATTTGCATGCCTTCCTTATTTGTGAAAAGCTTAGATGCCCCAACCTCCGGTGCCATAACCAATGTTCATCATCCTTGCTCAAATAGCATTGTTGTTGTCCTTCTTCAAATATGTATAGATTATTTGGAGTTCTTCTACCTTTGATCATTGTTTTCCCTGTATCAAGATCACGAACACTACATCCATTTGATCGAAATATTACCTCGGTTCCTTGATCACACATCTGACTGACACTCAGAAGATTATGCTTCAATCCATCAACATACAAAACATTTCCGGCTTTGACCTTTTCTTTCAACTAAGCTGTGCCTTTTCCTTTTATAGCTGCAGGAGTATCATTTCCAAAAGAAACTTTCTTTCCCTTTTCTAAAGCAGGATATGATTCAAGTTTTTCTTTATCACCTGTCATATGCTTCGAACATCCACTGTCGATGTACCATAGATTTTCCTGTCCCTCTACATAAAAGGCTATCCCACATCTTTCTGATTGTGGTTCTTTTATTCTCCATGTTCTGATGCTTGAGGCTTGTTCCTTTGCCTGCTGAAAGCTGCTCCTGCATTCAGAATCTTCATGACCGAAGTTATTACAAATAGAACATTCAATTTCATTTTCAAGAGCCGAAAAGTTGTTATAGGTCCTTTTTGTAATCCCAGTCATACTTCTTTTTTTTTGAGCTTCTCTAGTCATGATTGTTTTATATGCAACACATTGAGATGCTTTGTGACCAAAGTTATGGCAAGAGAAACATTGGCCATTGAAGAAACTTCTGCGATTATCAAATCTACCAGCCAAATGATTGTAATTTCTATTGTCATCCATTCTTGAAGCAAATTGAGAAGATTTTACCTGTGGCTAGTTGTAGCTATTGTTCACCCTTAAGATAGATTGCCCCTGGTTTACCTGGTAGTCTTTGTTTGTTCTTGATGTAATTCGTCCCTGCTTTATCTGGTGATCTCCATTGTAATTTTGCTCATTCCTTCTTGCTGCATCAAGATAACTCTTTGAGGTGGATGCTTGAGATGTTTCTCCATTATACCCCAGACCTGTCTTGTTTAGCGGAGAACGTTGTACATTGATGATCTTATCCAGAGTTTCAGATCCTTTGACAAACTTAAGATTAATAGCCTTTGTTTTCTCAATTTCGTTTCTAAAGCCAACAATTTCACATTCTAACTTTTCAAGAAATTTTTCTTTCTCATCAATTTGAAATTGTAGAGTATCAATGATCACATTCTTTTCTTCTATACATGTCTTGAGTCTAGAAATCTCTTCATAAAAACTATCCACATCTATAGCATCCATGCAATCATCATCTTCAAAGGCCATTAAAAGTTTATAGTCATTACCTCATTCATCTTCATCACTATTTGATAGACCATCACTGTCTTCATGAGTGTAGTAGCTTTTCTTATTTGCATTCTGTTTCTTGTTCCATCTAATAGGTTCCTTTCCCTTGTCGATCTTATCCTTATGAGGACATTTGGCAGCATAGTGACCTACTCTTCCACAAGCAAAGCATTTGAAGGGTAACTTACCTCTGAACCGTCCAGCACCCCGTTGAAGATTTCTGACAAAATTTGATTCTTCTTCTTCTTCTGACCCACGTCCTGATTCATAGTACTCTCCTTTACCTGAAGCCTTGAAGGCAGCTTCTCTCCTGTTAGATGGACCTCCTTTCCTCATTTCATAAGCAGTTAGAATTCCATGCAGTTGTGACATTTTAAGATGTTGTAGATTCTCCTTTTCTTCTATAGCAGAAACTTTAGATTCAAACCTAGGTGACAAGGATCTTAGAACTTTTTCAACCACAACAGCCTCTTTTATTTCTTCACCCAAATTTTTCATACAAATAACAATCTCATCCACACAAAGAAAATAGTTAGCGACACTTTCATCATTATACATCTTGAGATTTTCATATTGAATCCTGAGGGTTTGAAGTTTTGCACGTTTTACCTGATCATCTCCTTCATAGCTCAGAACAATCTTGTCCCATATTTCTTTTGCGGATTTATACTGCATAACTTTCACAAATTCTGATTGAGATAGACATCCTAGAAGAGTATTGACTGCCTTTGCATTTGTTTCATATTTCTTTTTCTCAGCTGGATATGTAGGAGTAGCTGATGGAAAAGTATACCCTGTTTCTATGATGTCCCAGACTTTTGTACCCAAAGATTGAAGATAGGCAGTAACTCTTACCTTCCAATACACAAAGTTTGTCCCATCAAAAATCGGTGGGCTGATTGATGCTTCCCTCTCGTAGTTGCTCATGATGGATCTTCCTTCAAGCGATCAAGCTCCTTCAGAAGGACTTGCTCTGATACCAATTGTTGGAAAGAATACTGAGAGGGGGGGGGGTGAATCAGTATTATCAAATTCTTTTTCAATATATTTATACTTTGAATTATTGTATGTCAGTACCATAAAATAATGAGCATGAACAAGAAAAACAGATAGTCACACCAAAGAACACCAGATATAAGGTGGAAACCCAATGTGGGTGAAAACCACCTACTGCAATATGTCTCTATCTTCTTTCAATTAGAAACTCCTTTTACAATGATTTTGTACTGGTGTAGTCCTTTACCAGTATGCAGGCTGCAACCTGCAGAGAGCTACAACTCTCTCTCGTTTTCGAGTCTCTCCTGGAAGGGAGTTACAACCCCCTACTTCTTTTCTTTCAAGGACCACTTTTCATTAATTTTCAGACTGAATCCAAGAACATTAAATAAACATCAAGTACACGTGAATCAACCAATCTCGTTATACAATCAATTGAATGAGCCACCCAAACTTCTCAGAATGCTGTAAACAGAAAAAACAACACCAGTAGCCTAAGCCCAGAACACAACAACAAATAGAAAACAAGAAGCCAACAAATATTTCAAAACAGGTCTGCAACTTCACCAATACACACCTGCGGATACCCGCACTTCACCTTCAGCTGCACTGCGTATACCTGCACTGCGCCTTCTTCTGTATTGCGTACCTCGCACTCCACCTTTAGCTGCGCTGCGTATACCCGCACTGTGCCTTCCTCTGTACTGCGTACCCCGCACTGCGCCTTCAGCTGCGCTGCGTATACCCGCACTGTGCCTTCCTCTGTACTACGTACCCCCGCACTGCGCCTTCAGATCGCCTGCAAACCTCTGATTAGGGCCAAATTAACAGTCCTCCAATGTACCACAGACAGTCAGATCCACAGATCTGATCATGCGCCCGAGAAATCATGACTCAGCAATGGATTCGCCTTTAAATTTTACCTTGATTTAGATCTGGCTTTTAAAAATTGATAACCCAAAATTTAGTTCTTATGATATTCAAATTTCAAAGGTATCTAAGCCAAGTGATCTCCTTCCCTTTTTATAGTCAAGCCCTTATTCACACCATGGGACAAAACCATCAATAACCAATACAAGGGATCAAACTGGGGCTAAATTAGATCCTATACCATGGGCCAAAACCATAGGATCATGAACGACGGGCTAAATACCACGGGCCAAGCATAAGAAACCCCACGTGAGCGCACTTCTCTACCTTGAAGTGAGCGAACTAGCGGACCACACTTTCTGAACGTATAAGTTGCGGGTATGATCGCACTTCCTGGAAGGAGAACCTGCGGGTCCGCACCTTTTGAACCATTCACCTGTGAAACTCTTAATTTCCATCATTTTGAGAGCCTGAACAGAGTTTTGCCACTTGAGTGAGTTGCCATCAAGTACAACACATGTATCATAGAGCCATACCAGAATCATAATGCCAACAAAAACAATTGACTTGAATCTACCATACCCATCAACGGAAACAATAAATTATAGATGAAGTCATAAAGCATAAAATAGAAATAATTCAATCACACATCACACAATAATTTTCTCAGGACAACCACGGCTAAAAAACCTCGCTATTTTTATATTGCTTTAATAAGGAAATATGAGAAGGTGAAAATTCTTTGCTCAAGCTCGAGCAATCGTTGTACTATCTCAATCTATCTCACTGCTTCACAAACAAGATCCAAAGAATACTTGGCCAAATCGATTGTCTGCCAAGGTCTTATTTCCTTGTGAAATTTCCTAGGGATTTAGCCTGTATTTAACTGGGAAATTCCTCATCCATAAATTCACAATTCATCAATAGACCTTCCTCTGATTGCATGAACCATCGATTTAATTTAGATGATTTTACAACTGATAGTACATTGTCCCTAAACTCCAACCTCAACTAGGTATTTATTTGATCTGACATGCATGAATTAATTATGAATGAATCTTTAGTTTACTAGTTGAGTAGTGTTAGTTACACCTCACTACTGGATCTCCCACTAATTCCTCCATCAGTTGGAACTAGTTTAACTAATTTAAACTCAGTTAAATTGAATTAGATAATCAAAACTCAAAATAAACTCAACGTGGGCCCCTAAAATTTAGGAATCAATCTACATGACCTACATAGACTCCCAAATCGAATTTACTAATCCAACTAAGTCAAATTAACTTAGTTAACTATTAAAATTTGTTACGAGAATTAAAATTACAATTTAATTCCTAATTTAATTCAAGAACAAATTACATTAGGAATTTTCTTTATGTTATTTTTAACATTTCTTGTTGCTATTTTCAACAAAGAATCTAGTTTTCCATGATTGGTCAAAGCATGTCGACAGCTGATACCACCATCTATGAGATGGTGTGCAAAGGAGAATCATGTTGCTAGAGTACATTCCTACAGAGGAGCAAGATGTAATTATTTTGGCAAAGGAATTGTCAAGATGCAAATTCGAGTTTCCAAATATTGCTAGCTATATAGCCTAAAGTCCACATGGGCAAGTTATTGAAATAAGTTGTTTATGATGTCAAAGGATTTCCAAATGAAAGAGAAAGTTACATATTAAAATAACTTATTTCAATATATATATATATATATATATATATATATATATATATATATATATATATATATATATATATATATATATATATATATATATATATATATATATATATATATATATATATATATATATATATATATATATATATATATAGATATATATATATATTTTATATTTTTGATGCCCCCTTTGGATACCCTATATTTGAATGCATTTTTACTCCATTTAGCTAGCTCAAATGGAAGCATAAAATATATGGTTGGAAAGCTTATTTTTTAATCTTCTAATATTCTATGGAACTCTCTCTAACTCCTCGAGAGTGAGGAAAATAATTTTTTGAATAGTCACTATACATTCTAACAGTTGCACAAGCCAATCTAACCAATTGACAAGACAATGTAGTCTACACTGGAAATGCACTATAAATAGGTGCTAGAAGGAGAATTTCAAGTCACTCACTCAACCTATTTTGTATCTTCTTAAAAAAGTGAATAAAAGAAGGATTGTTGTGGTTCATAACTCAAGAACCATAAGTGAAGTGGAGGTGACTTGGAGAGACATTCCTAAAAGGAATTTTTACACATTTTTGAAAGGATTTTGGCTTATTTTGGAAGGATTTTTGGGATATGTTTTGAAGTTTTTTGGCCTTGGTTAGAAGTTTGGTTGCATACTTTTTCCTTAGGGATTCATTTTGTCCCCTTTGAAGGCTAAATTGTAAATATGTGTAGAGGGTTAAATTCTAGTATGGAAGCCTAAATTTTAGGCTTGCCTTGAGAGTAGTGAGTTGTACGAGTTGAGACCCAATTTTAGGAACAAAGTTTGGGTATAGATAAAATCAAACTCATGCATATTTTTAGGGCTAAATCTTGGTCCATTTGAAGGAATACTTCAGGAATATTTTGAAGGTCTAAAAATGTTCGCTATTAAGGAGTTGAAGTTCTAGAGGTTGATTTCTACTGATAAGGGGGCCGAGTTAAATGATCCTTTATTAAGGGAAGTTTTGTTGCTAACAAGGTCATGTTTAAGAAGTTGAGTGCCTGTGTGAATGAAAAAGGAGAATTTTTTAGAAGGTTAAACTTTATATGACTAATAATGACTCTCGTACAAGATGTGGTGCTGACAAATCAGAGAGTTGGTGCTTCCTTTTAGTAGATGTTGATAAACCAGGGAGTTGGTGCTTCCTTTTAGTTGGTTCTAATAAACCAGAGAGTTGGTGCATTAGATAAATTTTGAGGTCAAAAATGGGTCCCAAAGAAAAAATGTTCAACAAAAATCAATTTTATAAGAACCAATAGGATTTAATATGATGACGTCAACCATAGGAGATGACTCACCATTTTTGGAATAAAACATGGTTAAAATATATAGATATATATATTAAAAAACAACTTTTTCAACTTATCTCCCTATGATTTTACTCAACTTTTCCATGGACCCCACTACACAAAAAGTTGTGAAATACATGAAAAGCTATGATTGCAATAACATTTTATTATTTTATAAAATTACATGAAAAAATCTAATATTCCTTCTTTTATTATTTTTTACATGCAACTCGCATTATGTTACCTCTTTGTAATGGTAATTCTCACTTTGTTTATATATTTGCGGAAGTGATTTTATATAAGAAATATTAGTCGGGGAATTTTTTTTTTCTCAACATCCATCAATATGTGGCCCAACTTCTACCTACCACACGGCTCTTTAATTTCGTTAAGGCCTATTTTTTAGAAAGGGAATATCTTTCACTTTTGATGTTCTTTTCAGCATTTATATTTTAGAAATAAGATATTTGTTTGATAAATTTCAATCTAGACAATTAGTTTAATCTGGTGAAATCATATTACTTGCATATTTTAATATGGCCTCTCTAGGTGAACATTTTCTTACTCATGCTAACTACTTTTCATTGAAATCCCACATGGAGAATGTATTAGTAAGTAAAGCTTTATATTGGATTACCTTGAGAAAATGAAGAAAACCTATTGATGTTAATAAGAAATCCAAATGGGATAAAATGAATGATGAAGCATGTGGGTAAATTAGAATGACCATTTCTCCTAATTTTGGATTTCATATCTAAGTTAATGACTTAAATGAATCTTAGGAAAATTTGAAAAGGTAATTGTTGAACCTAATGTAATTAGATATCATTATCTTGAATATTACATCATGTTTCTATAAGTTCAGAACACTTAGATGTTTACTTAAAAATTGTCAAGTCAATCCAAATGATGAATAATACATATATATTATTCTTTGTAAGCTTGGTTTTGAATATTTTGTTTTTGTATCTATATTTCATGACACTAGAGATGCTTTGGGGGTTTCATACAAAAATCCTACTCTTGAATCTTTTTGTGACTATTTGATTAGAGAGTAGGAAAAGCTCTTGCATATTGGAGTCGTCAACATTATAGGTACATCTAACAAAGCCTTAGTGGCATAATATAAAGATTAAGTAAAGCATCCAAAGAAGAAATAGTCTGTCAACAACAACCAAAATAAGAGTGCAAACTGTCTCAACTAGATTATACTCCCAATGGTAACAAAGGAATAAAATCAACGAGTCAGAAGATTGACAAACATTAGTATTATTTTGGGAAGTAAGTCCATGTGGAGTCTAAATATCTTATAAGGATTAAGGCCTTTGAAGAAACAATGAAGAATAACAACATCAATATTGATTCTTCTTGTAACACTTCCTCTCATAGACATGCACTTTCTTCTTCTTCTAATGCGTGACTTATTGATTCTGAAAAATCTTATCATATGGCTAAGGATAAATCCATTTTTTCTTATCTTAATGATTGTAACATTAGACAAATTCTTGTTGGTGATGATATATCTCTTAGTGTTGTAGGGTTTTGAACAATTCAAGTAGATAATGGTCATTTCAATGATACATTATGTATTCCAAGTATTTCCTACAAACTTCTACCAGTATATCATATCAATCATTTAGGTGAAGGTAAAATAATAGATTTTTCACTTAACCAAGTTGTAATTAAGGATCTAAAAACTCCTAAACATGTCCTTTCTACTATAGTACTTGATGGTATTATCGTGTTGTATAAGATTGACAACTTTGGGTCATAAATTTTCCCTTAGTTTTTATAGCTCATGGTGATGAGTTCGGAAAAATTTTGCAAGAGTAATTATGTCATATAAACTAATTTTCATCATATCAACTATATAATTAAAATATGGTGACTAAAATTCCTTTCATTTCTTATATAGATGGTCTTTTTGTTGGTTGTGTTCTAAACAAACATCATCGAGAAAGTTTTGACAAACATGCCTCTTGGAACACCGTAGATCCTTTGCACCTTGTTTACAATGATTTATGTGGTCCACTTTATTCTCCTTCTTTCTTTAGGTTAAAGTACTTCTTGACTTTCATTAATGGCCTCATGAGGCACACTTGGGTTAACATATTAAAATTTAAGATAGAAATTTTTAACTTGTAGTTGGCCTATAAGGCCCTTGTATAAAAAAATATACACATAAACTACGTAGGCTAAGAAAATATAATGGAGGTGAATATTTCAATAAATAATTCACAAGTTACTACACTACATAGGGAATTTTTAAATGAAAGAACAATACGTTAAAGCAAATGGCTAATTGTATTGTTGAATCTAAGTTATTAAGTCTTCATTAGTTGGAAGAAATAATCAGTTGTGAAAATTACATAGTAAATTGCATCCCACAAAGTTTTTAAATTATATAACACTAAAAGAAGCATGGTCGACTAAATTTAATTAATATGTAAGGCACTTATAGGTATTTGGTAGTGTAGCATGGGTTGAAATTCTTGATGAGGAAAGGAAATCATTTTAGT
Source organism: Pinus tabuliformis (assembly GCA_031772625.1). Classification (NCBI taxonomy): domain Eukaryota; kingdom Viridiplantae; phylum Streptophyta; class Pinopsida; order Pinales; family Pinaceae; genus Pinus; species Pinus tabuliformis. The sequence continues at coordinate 183,090,802 of CM062820.1, forward strand.
CTAAAAGCAAGAGATGTATTTTTATTGGATACTCTGAAGATGTAAAAGGTTATAGAATTATTCATACTCACTCAAATGAACTAATCAGTAAAGGAGATGTTAAACTTGATGAACATCTATTGTCTCATGAGCCTAATTTAGTTATTATGCCCTCCTTGGCCTAAACTCTTTCTTCAACATTTGTGCCACCTTTTATTCATGTTGTAGTTACTTTTCTAATTGAAGAGAAACAGTATGAAATTCAGCCTTTTCTTTATCACCTTCCTCTAGGGAACTCCATTGACCCTACATTGACATCATTCCTTACTAGATGGATCTATTCAACATAAGATCTAGCTAGTGAACATCTTGGTGATATTATATATCAATGCCATACTCATGAATAGTTCTAGCAAGCCTCCTCTCCTTTACCTTCATTTTTAGAGACTCCTGATATAAAAACATTTCAAATTCTTTAGGTCATCCATATTTGAAACAATATGAATGAAAAATATCATTAGTTAATGGAAAATGATTCCTGGTAACTTAATTCTCTTCCAAAAGAAAAATAAATTGTCAGAGGTAAATGGGTGTATAGAAATAAGTACATGTCATATGGAAGATTTGAAAGACATAAGGCCCACTTAGTTGCTAAAGGATTCTCTTAAGTTGAAAGAATTGACTATAATGAAACATTTTCCCTTGTTTCCAAAATGAATTCCATCAACTCTGTTCTAACCCTTGTTATCTCACATGGATGGATGCTCATTAGATGGATGTTAAATCCACCTTCTTATGTGGGGATATACAAAAAGAAATATTCATGGAACAACCTCTTAGATATGTTCAAAGTTAGTGTAGCCTTGTTTCCCATCTTAATAAATGTCTTTATGGTATTTCAAGTTCCTTGAGCATGATATGAAAAAATGAATAACTTTCTTCTTAGAAATGGCTTCTCTAGATTTCATTCCAAGACCAATGTATACACCAAGAATGTAGGAAGCCATCTCCTAATTGTTTTTCTCTATGTCGATGAAATTATCCTCACTCATAGTGACCTTAAACGTTTAATAATGTGAAATAAACCATTAAAAGATGTTTGAAATGATAGACATAGGTTATTTGCACTATTTCCTTTGGCTTCAAGTGCTAGAAACCAAAGAATAATTTTTTTTATCTTAATCTACGTATACGCATGTCCTTATTTGTTAATTTCATATGGAATATTGTAAATCATCTCCTTCTCCCTTTCAATCTAAATTTATAATTGCTACCACCTACACTAAACCTAAATATGATGTATTTTTTTATTCTCTTAATTGGTAGCCTCTTTTATCAATTCAACCATCTTGATATTTTCTATATTGTTGGTTGTGTTTCCTCGTATATGCAAACACTCCATGAGACTCATTGGAAGTAGAGAAAATGGTACCTTAGTATGTCGAATGTATGTTTCTGTTTGGACTATATTATAGCTTAGGGCGGAATCATTTTTCATTGATTTCATTATTTTATATTGGGATGGTGACGCTAATGATTAAAACTCTACTACAAATTATTCTTTCATTCTTGGTTTCTTATCATTCTTCAATAGAAGTGAAGTATTATGTAGTGGTTAATGCAACTCAATAAGTATTGTGGCTTCAAAAATCCTTTAAAAATTTGGGTTCTAAAAGTAATTTGACCATGCTATAGTGCAACAATAAGCATGCTAAAGAGCTCACAAGTGATTTGGTTTGGCATCAACACAAAACACATTGATCTACAAATTTAGTTGATAAAAAAATCTAATTGAAGTTATTAAAGTTCTCTCTTCCCTATACATGGTTAATTTGTAGACATTTTCACAAATTCTATTATGGAACCAAAGCATTCTAAACTTTGATCTATGTTAGGGGCTTAGGAAGTTTTAATTAAGGTGGTTTAGCTCTAATGCGTCCTTCGTGATTTTGTGTCACCTTTGTAAATCCTTCAACCTTCTCCTAATTTATTCTTAAGGGAGGATGTTATCATATTTAAACACATGGGAGTTAGTTAATTTCAACTGTATCTAATGTGTTTATAAGCTAAAAGTGTGTTTATTTAGTATGCATTAGTTACAATGGAATATGATTGTTATGATATGTTCTAGATATAAAGTATTCTACTAGTACATGTTTACCTCGATATTAATGGTTATTGATATGTGGATTAACACTAAATTGGTCCATTATCTTTTTTTAAAGAGCATGGAGGGGCATGGTTCATGATGAATTGTGAAAACCAACTTATGTAAAAAAAAAGTATTTTGTATTAATAAAATTGCCTCAAGTTGCCACATCGGTTGCGGTCATGGAATATTTCTCTCTATAGGGTTTTAAGCATGTAAAAGCACTACATATGATCTTTTATCTAGTTTTTTTGGTGGTTATTGTTGAGTTCCAAAACTACCTCTTTCTTAAGCAACTTTTTCATCCTTCTTCCTTTGCTCTTCCAAGGAACTGCATCCTAAATCATCAAAAGTGATTGCATATTGTCTCCAGGAGTATGTTTCAAGTGATTTTCAAGTTATATTGTTATGTTTGTTATTTGGATAGGTTTTTTTTTTTTCAGCTACGGAATGTAGCCACATTCCGTAGCTAACCAGTTGTTCCGCAGCCATCTCCAAACTTTTGTAGGTTACAGGTGTCGAGAGAAGAAACGAACCATATGGGTAGCTGGGAAATCTCAGAGCATGGATGGTGTCGTATCCATTTGATCAAATTCGATGAAGAAGACCCCAGTCAAATGGAAGTCAACAGAAGAGACCTACAGCAAGTAGAACTCTGTTTTTTCACGTTTCTTAGTAAATAAATTTGAGATAGCCTCCTAAAACCAAGGATGTCATTTACCACCTGCATAACTAGTATCCAATAGCCACTATTCGGAGATTTATGTTTCAAGCCAACCGAAGAGAAAATTTCCGGATACACTACTTGTCTATGTGTTTGCTGTAGATGGCTTTTCTCTTCAAACAGTTGTGTATTTTTCCTATAAATATCAGCATTTGGAAGTCAGAATAGTTCATGTGTTTTTGTTGATGTAATAGTGTAATTTATGCTTGTAGCTTGAGACACTCAGTGCTCTGTTTTCAATATAAAAACTCTGTTTTTTCATGGATACCTGAAGCGTGTGAAGTGATTTTGCGTTGCTAGTCCTAGACCTTGTAGAGGGCCCCTGCGTGGTCAAGGGTATATTTTGTTTTTGTATTATTTTCATTTGTTGCTTTTCTTCATTTAGTTGTACATTTACTGTGTTTTTATCGTGTTCATAACTATTTCTTAACACTGTGTTTATTGTAGCTTGTGCCATTTGTTTCCACTAACTCAAGATAGTTTCATTCCAACGTATAAGTAGTTCTTTAGTTTCCATTATTTTCTAGCTTCTTAACTGTAGTTTTTGAATTGATAAAAACAACATAATTAGACTTATTTCATCTGTTGTTCCTTAGTTCTTAATTTTTAAATTCAAGTTGTTTACTGTCTTTTTCCTTATTAGTGTATTCACTCATGATATAAAAAAATGTTTCCAAAGCCTTTCGTTGATGGACAATCCTCAAACTAAATGGTGAAATGTTGAGTTTATGAATGAGATTTCTTGTGGTTCATTAGTCTTAGAATCAAGATGTTTAATGTCTTCTTCTTATTAGTGTAGTCACTCATGATATCAATGAATGGTTCAAGAGCCTTTCGTTGATGATTAATCCTTAAACTAGATGGTGAAATGTTGTATTTATAAATGAGTCTTTCATTACAATTGCTACTCATTAGTTCGTAGGTTAATTAGTTCAATGTCATTTCCTTATCAATCTAGTAACTCATGATTTAAATGGATATTTCCAAAAGCCCTTTGTTGATGGTTGAACCTAAAACTAAGTGGTGAAATGTTTATTTATGACTGAGTTTTTACTTGCATTTTCATGTTTACTTCTTTTAGAATGATGAAGAATGAAATCCCTCAAATGTTGCTATCATAAGGAGTTAATTCTCCCTAAATTATATAGCAGAGTGATAACAATACTTCATTTAGTTTTTCTTTCACAAATAGAATAGTTGCAGTTTCATTTTTGTTTCTTTCCTTTAGTTTAATTGTAGTAGTTCACTAAGCTTTAATTTTGCAAGTAGACTAGACAACAGAAGTAGTTTTGTTTCTAGTATTTCATTTTTAGTTTGTTATAGATAGCTGCAATTCCATTTTCTCACTTAAGTTTTGATTTTGTAATTAAGTAGACAACAATTTTAAGAGTCCTTTCAACTCATGATTTGGGAACAATTACAATAGCAAGAAGAAAAGCTTTGTCTTTCACTTTCTTGTTTTGAAAACTTCACTTCCAAATTAGGCCTAAAAAGCACTTTTAAACTCTCACTTCATTTTTTTAGGTTCATAGCAGTAGTAGATTAATATTTCAATTACATTGCAGAACTTTAGGAATCAAAAGAACAAAACCCCAAAACAAACATAAAATTGAAAATAGTGGGGTAAGGAAGGGTTATCTAGCACATATAGTGCGCTACACTTCATTAGTTTATGACACCCGGATTGACAATTTATGTAGCAATTTAGGACACTAAATTGACTAAACATTTTGGTGCGATTTCTAGGGAAGTGTAACTAGGTAGCCTTACTTCTTACATTCATAAAAAAAGAAAATCAAATACAAGAAAACAAAAAAATGACATGTGTAGAGAAGGAGATTTTAGGGGTAGATTTATAGCTAGGGGCAGAAGTTCGATTTTCACAACTCCAACTACTCCACCAAGGGTTAGAAAGGACACATCTCCATCCCAGACTCATACTCCCAGCCTTAGGATTCCCGGAATTCAAGGGGAAGCATCTCAATTATAAGATTCTCCCACTTCATCTACTAAACCAGACCTAGGAGAGGAAACATTCTTCACATCTATAGGGGAGCCTATTGTAGTTGAAGAAGTGGGAATAACTAGAGAAGAAGAAGAAGTAGAAAATCTCTCTCATCAGCCATTAATAGAAGAACCAGAAGATTATGAGGAAACTATCATGGCAGAAGAAGAACATGATGGAGAATTTTCACTATTTGGAGGAGGGGGTAGAGGTAGAGGTAGAGGAAACAATGGAGGAGGTAGAGGTAAAAATGGAGGAGGAAGAGGAAATAGGGAAGCAGATAAGTCATTTGGATTCCCTATAGTAGATGAGGAAACACATACAACAATGAAAAACATTTCACCATCTATCCTCCAAAACTTTTATGGGTTGAGAAGTGAGGATCTTGAAACATTTTTGTTTGAGTTTGAAGTCTTATGTCGAACCTATGACTATCTAGAAGACTCTCAAAAACTCAATTTGTTTCCTTCAACACTAAAAGGGGCTTCTACGGAATGGTTTATGGGATTAGTCACTCAATCCACTAGAACTTGGAATGATATGAGGCAGGCCTTTTTGGATAGATACTTGGATTAATGTATGCCTACCAATCATAAGGATGAGGTGTTCAAAATGATGCAAAAGGAAGATGAAAACATAGAGGATTTGTTTGAGAGGTTTAACTACAATTTGAAAAGAGCAAAAATGAAAAATTTAGATGAAGAAACCTTGAGAGCTCTTTTGTTGAAGGCCATCAGAGATGAATGGATAGATATCCTTAACATGACGGGGAAGGGAGACATATCTCAACTTCTATTGAGTGACATAGCAGAACTATGTGTCCATCTCTCAAGATGGAAATCTAAAACTAGGAAAGGACCAAGAGATCCTTCTCTTATTAGAGAAAACAAATCTACAATTGGAACTGTAAGTAGGGTAGAAATTGGCAATATGCTTGATGAGTTCAAAATTGATATTTTAGGGAGCCTTAGTGAGCAGCTAGACACCCTCAAAATCCAAAACAAGTAGAAAACAGAAGTTGATGCTTTAGCCATCTTTGTTCAAAATGTAGAAAGAAACATGCTCTAAGGGAATTCTGTTTAAATGCAAAAATTGTAGAAACTTGTATGATTTGTTTAGAAAGTCATGAGACCAAGGGTTGTCCTTCAATCTCAGTTCTTAAAGCTATCTTTCAAGAGGAAGCAGTCCCAAATTCTGTAGAACCTCTTTGTTTTGTTGCAAGAAGACCTTGGCAAGGGCAAAAAAATCAAGGATTTAACAATCTAATGAATTTTCAGCCCCCACCAAACTGGAATTCTTGGCAGTAACCTTGGCCTCAACCTCAAAATCAATACCAATATCAATCATGGGCACAAGGGGTACAAAATCCTTATCGGAGATTTGCTCAATATTATCAACAGCCTCCATCTTATTAGAGCTATCCTCCCCAACAAAATAAACAGCAAAATTAATAATCACAACTTCCAAATCAAATCCCTCATTTTTCATTGCCATTTCCAAAACAAGGTCAAAATCCTCAACTCTTACTTCCATTTCAACAAAAGCCAAATCAACTACCAGCCCAACCATTGCCAAACCCCAATAATAAAAACCCTTAGAAGGCTTATATGGTAGAAGGACAGCCATTTCCTACTTACATGATTATTCCTCTAGATCTTAATGATGTTCAACTTAGATTTGGTAGGATATTAGAAAAGGAAAACCTTCTATAGATATTCAAGAACAAGATGCTTTAGAGGATGATTATCTGAAAGTCAATAAAAGTTTTGAGGGAACACTCTTCAAAAAAAAAACATTCAAAAAGAGAAACAAAAGGAGTCAATAAACACAACTCTTATAATTGAGCAACCTACATCTACTTCTACACCTACTTTTCCTGAGAGATTACAAATTGATAGAGGAGTGGAAAAATAGATGTTGTTGCTCAATTACAACTTCCTAGATGAATTAAAGAATGTTTGTATCAATATTCCTTTGTTACAAGCCGGTTAAGAAATTCCTATTCTAGCAAAGACAATAAAGGAGTTGAGCATCAGAAGACTAGGAAGAAAACCAAGAGACATAAAAAGAAATCACCTGGTAGGAAAAATAGTAGATATCATGATGGGAAATATTTCCATGTAGAAATATGTGGATCTAGGAAGTCCAATTTTCAAGACACACATAAATGGGATTGAAATTCCAAACACATTGATTGACTTAGGGGAAGTAATAAACATTATGAGTAGAAAGACTATGGAACAGCTTAAACTTCCTAATCTTCTTTACACACCCACCTTACTGCAACTTGCAGATAGATCAGTAATCAAACCAGATGGTGTGCTAGAAGACATTTTAGTCTCCTTAGATTCTTGGGAATATCCTGTTGATTTCATGATTTTAACTCCAAAAAATAATCTAGGAGGACACCCACTTATCTTAGGAGGACCCTGGTTGGCCACAACTGATGCTTTTGTTAGTTGTAGATTTGGTGACATGTACATTTCTGATGGTATTTCAACAAAGAAATTTACTTTGTATCCTGCAGCAAAAGAAATCACAAAAATAGATGATAGGGAATGGATCAATGATGAAGATGTTATACAACCAATCTTTACTATATCAGAAATTAGTGAGGATAGTCAAATTTTGAACACATTAGAAAATTTTGAAACATATTCATAATATGATCATGCACAATTTCAGGTAAAATATAATGTTGGATACTTGTCATCTAGGCAGATGTCTCTCTATTCTATGGAAGGATTTGGTAGCTCTACAATTGAAATTTTTCTAGGTAGAACATTGAACATAAACAAAAACTTGGAGAAATTACAACAAGAGGAGCTAACCAAGATATTACAAAAGCATTCTACTACATTTGCATGGGAGTATATTGACATGAAAGGTATTGACCCTAAGACTTGTATCCATCATATCTATATTGAGGAAAATAGTAGACCAATTAGACAACCTCATAGAAGGATGAATCTAAATCTTAGGGAAATTGTGAAAGAAGAGCTCCAAAAACTACTCAATGTAAACTTCATTTACCCAATCTCAGATAGCCAATGGGTTTCTCCTTTGGTAATTGTGCCTAAAAAGAATGTTAAATGGAGGGTGTGCATTGATGACAGAGAATTGAATAAAGCAACCTTGAAGGATCACTTTCCTTTGCCCTTTATAGATCAGGTATTAGGTACATTAGCAAGTAAAAAGTACTTTTCATTTTTGGATGGTTTTAGTCGTTATAATCAAATTCAGGTAGCACCTGAGGATCAGGATAAGACTACATTTACTTGTCCATGGGGAACTTTTACCTACCGAGTGCTTCCTTTTGGATTATGTAATGCACCTGCAACATTCCAAAGAGCAGTACTACGAATTTTTTCTGAACTAATACATGATTGTATAGAGGTATATATGGATGATTTTACAGTCTATGGTAACACATTTGAAGAAGCCTTGGAAAATTTGAAAAAAGTCCTTAAAAGATGTAAGAAGACAGACCTTTCACTAAGCGATTAAAAATGCTTTATGATGTTTACTGAAGGTATTGTTTTAGGACATCACATTTTAGGAGATGGGATTAAAGTAGACAAATCTAAATTTGAAGTCATCTCTAAGTTACCAATTCCAAATTTCCAAAAAGATGTTTGGAGTTTTCTACGATTTACAGGATATCACAGAAGGTTTATAGAAAAATTTACCAAAGTAGCATCTTCACTCTTCAAATTGCTTACAAAAGATTGTGAATTCAAGTGGAATCCTGATTGCCAACTAGAATTTCAAACCTTGAAAGCCAAAATATCTGAAGCACCCATCTTAAGAGGACCAAATTGGAAACTTCCTTTCCATATTTCTACAGATGTTTCAGATACAGCTCTAGGAGTTGCACTGGAACAAAAATATTTGATTCCTTATGCCATTTACTATACAAGTAAGAATTTGACTCGCACTGAGTTGAATTATACTGTGACTGAAAAAGAGTTCTTAGCTGTTGTTTACGCAGTTAACAAGTTTAGACATTATATAAAAGGCTATGAAACTTTTGTTCATACAGATCACTCTGCAATTAGATATTTGATGAATAAACCTATTACTAATGGCAGAGTTACAAGATGGTTTTTACTTTTGCAAGAATTCAATATTACTGTGCTAGATAGACTTGGAAAACAAAACGTAGTTGTTGATTTCTTGTCCAGGATTCAGAATATCAAAGAAGACTCTCCGGTTGAGGATAAGTTCCCTGATGAATATCTACTTGCAGTAACTAATCAAACTCCTTGGTTTGTAGATGTTGCTAACTATTTGGTTACAGGGAAGTTACCTTCACATTTATTTCGTAGAGAGAAAAGAAATAGTATTCAAAATAGGTCAAGATATTCATGGATCTCTAACGAATTATATAAAACAGGGCCAGATCTTGTGATCAGAAGATGTGTCAGGGAAGATGAAATGCCTGATATTCTCAAAGCATGTCATGATGAGCCATGTGGTGGACACTTTGCTGACAAGAGGACAACATATAAAATCCTTTATTTAGGATATTATTGGCCATCTATCTTAAGAGATGCAAAAGAATATGTTAGAAGGTGCGACAACTTCCAAAGGGTAGGGAAACCTCCTCCCTCAAATGAAATGCCATTACAACCTCAGGTACTTCTCGAACCCTTTGAAAAATGGGCTTTAGACTTTATTGGACCTATTAATCCTTCATCCAAGAAGAAAAAGTATATATTGGTATGTACTGATTATGTCACCAAATGGGTAGAAGCTAGA